>OZ021680.1:20412891-21012891 GCA_963978505.1 Listrodromus nycthemerus | reverse complement strand
AATCTGTCGGCAACGGGTTTGCCGGCATAGCATGCGAGTACCCGACACAGCCTCACAGCGCTTGCGCTCGGTACGCCGTAAGCGTTTCTCGGTCCATCCTCGCAAACTGCAAAACGGTCAACGCGTTAAAATTAAATCGAACGTTAAAGTTGTATGCGTCCATCTGCGCGTACTCACTCGATCGATCGTTGCTCAGAGGGATGAAGTTGTGAACGATAATGTCCAGCAAACGCGGAGTGCAAGCGATGTTCAATGCTGTTGTGCGGGAATGTCTAGCCAGGCGCGTGAGGATTTCCAATGCTGCGGTTACTCCAATCGGAGGCGGCTTCATCTCGCTCAGGATGTACCTGAACAAAAAAGAACTTCACGTTAACCACCCGTGGCTTCGCCTGCGCGTTCAATAAAAAATGTACTGACAAACGTTTTTGTGATTTGTGTTTCGACATTTGTCGTTTACCTAATACGCAAAACAATATCCGATCTCATCGCAGCGGCTACGGTGTCGAACTGCGCGAGTTCGTGATCCTTTAAATCCCCTGCTTCGCCGACGTCGCTTTTTGGAGGGATCAATTCGGGTTCGACGAATTTACCGTCGCTGTAACGCCATCCTACGAGTCTGTCCAGGCAAATCTCGTCAGCCTCGCTGTAGAGAAAAGCCCGAAGTGCTTGCAGCGTCGCAGCAACTATCGCAACTGAAGTGTCGTCCAACGAGAATCTCAGGAGCAACAGAATGTTCTTCTCGTTCAGAGCCACCAGTGGCGCGGGACTGAGAGCCTTGTCGTACCATCCGTTGCGACTTTTTTCCATTATATTAGCGAGCGTTTTAAGAGCCGTGCATCGCTGCTGCTGCGTCGACGAACGAGAGAGCTGCAACAGTTCCTGAAGAGAGTATCCCGGTCGTTCAGGCTCCTCGCCATGATGATGGAGACCCTTGTCGACCGAGAGACTGTCGTCTCTGAACGGTAACAATACACCGTTGAAATCGAAACGTGCATTGTACGGCTCGTCTGGCGGTGGATCGTCTTTCTTCGTTTGCGCTACGTCCTTCATCCACTCGAGTTTTTCGGGCTCTATCGTGTCCATGTGCACCCACCCTTTCGTCGAAGCTTCCTCCGCTAAAAACCCGACGGGCGTTTCTCTCTCGACGGACTCGAGGTCGCACTCCATTTTCGCGTTGAATTTCTCTGAGCTGCTGGATTCGCTCTCGACAGGCTTTCGAGCTTCATCCGTTTCCATTCTGTCCGGATTAGGTTCGGAATCTTTGGAGCCCAATCTCGGACCGGTGGCCTTCCTGGCCTTGAGAAACTTTAACAAGTCCGGACTCAGCATATTTACTAATTGAGATCGGGCTTCGAGAATTTGTTCTTGGGTCATGTGACTCAATTTTTCTAGATTCTCCTGATGGATTTCTTCTCTAAGGGATTCTTTGGAAACAACTGGGCTGGTAATGCCAGCAATGGGTCTTCCGATTCCGGTTATCGGAGGATCCAACGATCGTGATTCTCTCGATACTTTCTGCATGAAAAGGCTGCCAGAGCCTCCGGATAATGGCTGGAAGAGAACAAACAATTAAATTTAGATTTATATATTAATTTTGTATAAATTGATTAAAAAAATAACTGTGCCTTTCCATATGATATTATAACAAGCTCGTAAACAATTAATGTTTAGAAATAACATAAAAAATGTTGTACATGAACGACATTAAAATATCATTGATTTAAATAAAAAAGGAAGAAAAAATAGAACAAATTTGATATACAGTGTAAGATATATTAATGTACAAGAACCTGGCAACCAATGGCAGAAACTTATGAAAAACCATCAAATAAAAACTCAATCAATTTTAGATTGATATTTATTTTATATAAATTGATTGAAAAACAGAATCATGGATTACTACATTGCATTACAAGCGCTTGGCCAGACATCAATATCAAATAAAATGAAAAGAGGAGACTGAAGAAATAAAACAAATCAAATATTGAAAACTATCCAGATTTGATGGTACAACAAGTACATTTTGTGAAGCCTGGTTCCGACTGGTTCCGACTGGTTTTTATGTAAATGCATTGATTTTAATGTATATTCCCGATTATTTTTCTTAATAACTATTTGTACGTATAAAACACTTTCGCCCATTGATAAAAGAAATAAGTAAATGAATAAATGTAGCATGAAAAATATGACTATCGTACAAGAGCCTTGCGATCAACGAGAAAAACTTCGGGAAAACCCTTTTTCCTGCCATCGTCCGGAGAGCCTCTAGTAAATTTCTTCTGACACATTTGTCCGTTGTACCTCTTTTCCACAATATTTCCAAGTATTATCGTAGAAGGTTTCAATGGTAAGTTTTGTATAGGATCGGAAACATCCTCATTCATTTGATTCTTTGCCAGTAATGTTCCAGGAATTTTCGCTGTTTCGTTGGACGACAGGGTCGAATTTTTTTCTTGCCGCTGGAGAGCTTTCCTTTGGGCAAATTTCGAGAGAATCTTACCAGCCGGTTTTGCATTCCCTAGAGTGATGTCATGGCTCGGCTCATTTGTTCTCTGCTTGCTCGAGGCCCGCAGATTTATGACCTTCGCCGAAGGTTCTTGTCTGCTTTTCAAAAATTCTTCTTGCATGCGAAACAACTCTTCCTCGCCATCTCCGGGTTTCGGACGTTTCAGCGTCGTCAGCTCGTTCATCGTGCTTCGAGTTCTGCGTAAATTACACAGCGGATTATTCACCCGTAAACAGAAATCGAACCGGTGATGATTTAACCGTCAATGTTAAAAGAAATATCACGATTCACAATCGTGTCACCGTTAATTTAATGGATGTAATATATCACACAGGTGAAACTGGTGATACGATTTCGAAGCACATCGATGTAATACTTTGGTGTGAAAAGTGGAGAGCAGCGTTAACTTCTGTCATCGTTCGAACCTAGATCTGAATCTGTGCAGGTTATTGTCACACCGGTATTGTGCCCAGAGTCGTGAAAACTGAATTTTTTTTTTTCGTTTTTTTATCAGGGCCGAGTTCAGCGATCATACCGGGGTGATTAACTTCTCTATCTGACGTTCGCACCAGTGCAGCACTCTCACTCTCACCTTTGTTATCCAAAGTGAGCTTCTCAACGGCGAACATCACCTGTACAACACTGAACAGCTGACCACAGCTGACTACTTCGTTAGGGGAAATCATTCTACCGAACTTAGCAAGTTGCAGCCAATATCACAAGTGACGGCAATCTGTGAATTCTTTCCATGCCCATGCGCAGTCATGTTATAAAAAACGAAGAGTCAAATCGCGAGTATGTCAGCTTGCAGTTGACTTCGAAACGCACCTTTAATTGTCGACCAGTCGAACGTCTACGACAAACGTCTACGATTTCTAACGACGATAAAATACTGACACTCGTTCTACGGGCAACAAATGACACGTGCAAAGAGTCCTACGTTATTTCTACCAATGTCGTCTGCAAGGAGAGTAGCGGGAAGGAGTCTCGGTCGCCTGTATGAAAAGCCTCTCTTATCGTCATAACTGAGATTAACATCACCAACGTGAGGTTAAACATTTTCTATAGCTTCGATTCGACGATCGTCTTAGACCGTAGATAAACTAAGGGAAAAATTATCCATCAGGTCGACCTGACGATGAGTATCAACACGCCTCTTACGTGCTCTGTTTGTGGAAAAAAATTCGCCAGTGAGAAGCGTTATGACGGCCATTTGAGAATTCACAGCGGCGAGGTTTTGTGGTCCTGTGATAAATGTCACCCCAACCGTTATTTTGATTCACAGTCCAGATTAAAGACTCACGATGCCTCATGGCACGCTCCGCTCCGACCTCACAAATGCTCAAGGTGCGAGGATATTTTCGATAGACCCTCGCAGCTAGACTATCACAGGCGAAGCGTGCACCTTGGTGAAAAATCACAAATTTGCCAGATATGTGGCAAGGGTTTTTTCAGAAAAAGCGACCTTCATACTCATCTGAACGTTCATCTTGGCACCGAACAGTCCATATGCGAGATATGCGGCAGAAAATTCAATCATGTGTCAAATCTCATAAGACACTGCAGAACTCATGCTGGCGTCAAGCCGTACCCGTGCGTGATTTGCGGCAAGCGATTCACACAGATAAGCTCGCTCGTGAGGCACCGACGAATACACGAGAGTGAAGTGAGCGCCTCGTTGGATGCATGTGAAAAGGATCAGGAGTCGACTGTTCAAGTCGAGAAACGCATTGTAGATTGTTCGATCGTCAAAGTAAAGAGGATGGCCAGACGAAGGCACTACTGCAGGATTTGTGGAGAGAGCTTTCGATTCATGGTTCAACTCAGGCAGCACGTGAAACATCATGCGAAAACGGTCGTCAGTCTTACCGAGAAAATACGCAGTTGCGTCGGGAAAGTACGCGATTTCTTTGAGTATGATCATTCATTCGTCGCAACGTTTTTTTCTCCTCATTGTTAACCGTATTATTTGATTCTTTTGCCGAATTTTTAATCGCTGAGAAAAAATGCAGACGAATAATAGGCAGAAAAAAAGCAATAATTTTCTCACACGAACGGTCGTTCTTTTTTTTTCATAGCTACTCGTTTTATCCCTTTCGTAATTTGACAAACTTGTAACGGCGGTATGAAATCCAGATAATAATAGGTACGAGAAATATCCCCACATTTAAGCTATTTAAAAAAAAATTGACCTATTGCAGGAGCGACAATTCGTTTGTACGGAGGTGGCAGAAACCAAGCAAACTGAGATATCCCCGACCGCGTCGAGCCGGAGCGATTGGCGTGACTGCAGGACAGAGCGAGAGAACAATGCCGATGTCGCTGAACCAAAGCCAGATTCCATAAGAGGTCATCTGATAGAGCTGGATCAAAAGATGAACGATATGAAAATCGAATCGGAACGCGACGTCAGTATAAGCATATCCGATATTTTGAGTCCCTACGTTTGCGACGATATCGTACTGACGACCACGGACAATTTAGAGCCAAAGTTGTATGACGGTTCAAGCTCCGCGTCAAATAGGCAGAGCGGTCTGGAAAAGGACTACGACATAGTTCAGTGTCTCCGCGGTATGGATTTCACTTCGAACATCGATCCTCACTTGCTGGAGGGAACCAACGATAGATCCGCCTCGAAGAGCAACGCTCGGCCGAAAGTTCACTCAGTGGAAATAAAAACATCGAACTCTATTACCATAGATCAGTACATAAACGCACAGCACGTCGGGGGAAGCCAGTTGTACATTGAGATCTGCGGATCGGAGTATCCGAAGATTTCAAGTTCGCAGGCGGTTGAGATCCAAGACATCGAGAACGTCGCTCTTTTCCGACAGGTTCTCGACGTCACCGACGACGAGGAGACTTCCAAAACATCGGGAATGAACGGACGGGAAAAATCTCTTAATAAATCGTCGAGCAGCGACGACGAGGTCGTGGACATTGGATTAGGCACGATTACCGCTAAAGACCCAACTTTGCGACTTGTGCAGACGGAAACTGGCGAACAATTTTACGAATCGATATTAAACAATCAATGCGGCGAAGATTTTCAGAGCAACGATGCTGGAACGGAAGCCATGGACGGAAAAGCTCTGAAGGACGCTTATTGTGTCTCGGGGCCGAGATTAGCGGTTAACGCGGACGATTGTTCAGCGGTCGAAATTCTGGAACGATCGGAGGAAAAAATCCTAATCCATGGCGAGCAAAGTTCCAACGAATTCCTTCAGTTTCAGCCAAAGATGGAAAATTCGCCCTCGCACAGCGAAACGAAAATGCCCATGGTGCGTCTCGTGCAGAACGAGGATGGTGAGCAATTTTTCGAACTGATAAGGGAGCCATTGGAGTACGAGAGGACGAGAAGCATCCTTTCGCCCGAAAGATTCTCGGCGAGCTCATCGAACGATAATGGCTCAAGCATTGCCGCTAAACCGATACCGGAAGTCACCATTACGGATTTGGTTTTTAAGAGAAACAAGAAGGAAAATTTGACGGACAACCTGCAACATCCCGCGAAGGATCGAACGAGAAAGTTTCAATGTACCGAATGTGAAAAGTCGTTTTCTACAGCCTACAATTTCAAACAACATGCCGGCACACATTTCTCGGATCAGCACCAATTCCAGTGCAAGGAATGCGGTCTCACGTTCGCTTGGAAATCAACGCTGAACAAGCATCTCGCTGTCAATCATCGACCCGACGGACCACAAAAATTTGTCTGCGAAATATGTCCGAAAGTCTACAGCACTTTGTCTCAAGTAAATGTTAGTATTTTTTAAATCGCAAAATACTTATTGGTCGTTAGTTCTCGCAAAACGGTGTTGCTCAAAATCATCGAGTTGTCGAATAAAATTTACATATATTTACTTCATTTTTTGCAGGAGCACGTAAAGAGGGATCATCTCAAAGAGCGCAATCACGTATGCCCGTACTGTGGAAAATCATTTTTCAAAAAATTTGATCTGAAAACGCACAGTAGAACGCACACGAACGAACGGCCGTACGTGTGTCGCGCGTGCGGCAAGAGATTTCATCACCAGAGTCACATAATAAGACACGAGCGCATACACTCGGGCGAACGGCCGTACGCCTGCGACATTTGTCAGAGAAATTTTGCGCAGCTAGCCTCGCTGAAGGCTCACAGACAAAGGCATCGCGACGTTAAAATTGATATACTCCACTATCAAATGGACGAGGATGACCCTTTGTCGCTGGCTGTGCAGTAGATCGAAACTTTCGCCTGAAACCAAAAACGATCGTTTCGTTCCTCGTACGTACAAACTTAAAACTTTAAATCAGTTACAAAGAGTTATGTTTAATTGAATTGACCGTTGTCTCAAGCACGGGTGCCGAAACTTCGTCTCGGAATAATCACCATTGTTAAACTTTTTTAGAATTAATAATTGTTGAAATATTATCTTTTTTGTTAATAAAATGAACGAAAAAGAGAAAATTAACTAAATCGGCGAAACTATTCATGTTTGAAATTCGGATGTTCGCGAGTCCGAGTTGACACGGCGCCACGGCTTCCGGTTTTAACTTCGTAGGTTGGCAGCGGTGAAACAAAAAATTCCAACGGCCTCATTCTCGTTTGAACGTGTCGAGCGTCCTCAGTGATCCGCCCGGTGTGGCGAAAGTGTTGCGTACATTTGATTTTTTATACCTTTATTTCGCATGGAACAACATCCAACTTCGATACGAGAATCTTCTCAAGGTATTGTCGCAACGATCACCTACAAACGTCGATCCCTCCCATGTCCTTATCGAGTAATTTTCTGTCAACTTTCGAACTAAACGTCGTACAACTCGTCGGCTACCTTCGATGTTTATATTGACAATTGACATCGATCCCTTTCAGATCCCGTCGGTGGCATTTTTTGCCGAGGCCAACATTTATCACAAATCCGCAGTGATTTATCTAAATCATCGACATAAGTCGAGCTGCATCCATGTCGAAAAATGTACACGAGGATGGAGCTAGCTACGAGTGATTTTCGGCGTGAGGAAAAATCTAAGAAACGTGAGTCTATTCATCCGTTTACTGGTTGCACCGTATCAATTCATTCCCGAAATTCATCCTTCTGAAAATATCCGCCTTTAACTTTTTGTCACAACTTTCGATTATTTTTTTATCTGGAATATATTTCTCTAATGTATCCATATTTTTGATGTAAATGGGTAAACAAGTATTTAATAACCAAAAAGAAAAATTACCACTATATCTTAGGCAAAGTATAATATCCATCAATGAATTTTTATGTTTTTTTTTATTTTGTTTGAAGGGTACAATTTGTCTTTGAAACGGAGCAAGCAGAATATGCAACCAGCTGCCACTGACTTTGTCCGCGAAGGGGCTGAAAAAGTTCTGCCCGTAGTGCCAAAAACTCATGAAGATTCAATGTCTGATGTAGAAGATTCTCAGAATTTCATGCTCCGACTTTCTAACAGTTTTTCTACAGACGATACACCTGATGAGCCGAAGACCGTTAAATCTGCTTCGAAAGTACCGGAGAGCAAACCTACCGAAGTTATATTGATAAGTGATTCCAGCGACGACGCCTCGCCGGACAGTCGCGAGGACAACATTGCAAGATTCAAGAGTTCAGAATCTTGGAGAAGCGAGACGAGAAACGTTGACTCTAGACCTCGAAGTATTTACTTGATCGAATCGTCGACAAGTGAGGACGGCCAGGAGAAAAGACAAGGCTCGTCGATAGAGGGTAGCGCTGCTGAAAAATTACCCGCGAAAGGGCCGCCCATATGCAGCATTCTTTACACGTCTGACGAACCCGCGAGCGAAAACGAGTCAACTGTAAGCCTCAGCGGCAAAGAGAATAATTTCAATCCTAACGATGAAAATCATGTAGGAGAAAAAAATATTGGAAGAGTCGATAAAACCGTCGGTAAGACTGATGGATCGAGAGGAATTCTGACTGAAAATAGGTGCAATATTAACACGCCCGAGAGGGCAACAATTATTAACAAGGCTAGTACGAGGAAAAATGTGGAGTCCCGAACGATGCCGATAAGCAGCAAATCTTCAAATCGAACGCCTCTGCTGACAAGAAGAGAAACTCGAGAAATCCTGAAAACCATCAAATCCACGCGTCTCGTATATGAGCCATCGGTAAAGTGGAAGAAATCGTTTCACGTTTCAGACAGCGACACCGACGATAGCGAAGTATCGTCGAGAGTAACGAAAAACAAGGACGACGAAAACATTTTACAGAGAAACGCTGATGTTATTGCCGACACAGACTCGGACTCTGACGACAAGGTCATCGAAGGATCACGCGCGGGCTCGCAGAAGCCTTCGAAAACACACGTTAGCAGATTTCTCGATCCGGCCTTAACCGACGAGTCGAGTTTGAGCGAGAGAAAAAAGCATGAGATCGCTCAGTGGTTGATGACGAATTCGCGGGACTCGAGGAGCGACAGCTCGATCAGTAACATATCGGCGAGCCAGAAAAACAGTCCGAACTCCGGCAACAGCAGTCTCGAGCGCCTCGAGATGAATTACGAGACACCGAACAATCGTGGCAAATTGCCGACTGCGAACAGTCGTGGTAAATTCGAGACGCCGAAAAATCGAGCATTGTTTCAAACTCCTAACAACGGTTCTAGACCAAACGTCGAACCGACTTCCGCTGCGCCCTTGGTAAAATCGGTGCGGCAAACGACGATCGATAGTTTCGTCAAAATTTCCAAAGACGGAACGCGCAAGATTTTGGGGTTCAACGAGTCTGTCGCGCCGAAGAGGGAAGATCTGATGTCACCATTCGTGAAAGAATCCACTGAAGCTATGGGACTCATGGATTGCGCGGATATTCTCGATAAACTTTACGGCAAAACTTGGCGAGCAAAGGCCGATGACGTGATACCAGCCACGGAGCCGAGGAAAACAAACATTGCGCGCAAGGACAAAGCCGTTCAAACCGAGAGGCAAGTAACACTCGAGGGAAAAACAATTTTCTCCAGGACGCTTTGCGAATATACACAATATTATTTTCTTTCTCTCTCTATAGTATCATTGAAATTTTTTTATATAGTGTATTCGTATTTAATCGACTTTAACTATTATGTTCGTTTTTCGTAATTGATGCTATTATTTTATTTCCTTCAAACTGGAAGTAGAATCTAAAAAATACTATTGTACTTGGCGGCGATGTTTCTTTTGGAGCGACACTCGTTCTTATTTCCATTTCGATTTGTACAGAAAAATTTATCCGACGTCGACGAAGATCATTGGCGGGTCGTCAGTGAGTAGTTCGCCAGTGGACGATTTCGACAAGTGTAAGTTATTCCTAGATGGATTTGTAATCTCACAATGCAATAAGATCTCTGTTGATACATTTGGTAACCTTTTAGTTATGAAAAACATCCGGCCCAATCTGAATTCCACGAAGAAACCTGTGAGCAAAGCAAGCCGACAAAGATGCAGCTTTATAAACGACTCATCGTCCTCGAGCGACAACGGCGAGAGCAGCTACATGACAGCGCTGACGACTCCCAGGATTTCAGATAATCGAAAGTTGATAAATCGACCGACGCCGGCATCCGCGGCTCTGCAGAGGTACGTTGCTCCAAGAAATGCACTGACAAATTTCGCGATTCGTGTCCGACGTTTATAAAGTTGAATAGTCATTTTCTAAATTTCTTTATTTTAGGGTCAAGGCTATATGCGATTCGGAAAGCGAGAACGAGGAATTCAAGAAAAATGAGCCGACGAATTATCGAAAGCAATTATCATTCAGCGACGAGAGTGATTCGGATACGAGCGAATACGATCCCAGTGACGTAATTCCACCGAAGTTAACCACGAAAGCCTCGATAATTCCGGCGAAGGTCACAAAGGCACCGATTTACGAACGTCAGAAGAGAATTGATAAACCGAAAACCTTCCTTGAATCGTTATCCGCTACGATTTCACTTAGCGAGGCCCATCCGGACGCAAAGAAATATCGGCAAAACTTTAAGAATACAAGAGAAGAACTCTGCAAATACTTGTACAAAATGTACAATGACAAGATATTCGACAACAAATTACCGAGTGACATGGCGATTGAGTGGAATGTTCGCATGCGAGGAACCGCAGGTTTTTGTTACAACAAACGTTCAGTCAAGGCTCTCGGTGGAGTGACGCGTTCCTCACGTCTGGTATTGGCCACTAAGGTATGATATTATTTGCGATCGGTGGATATTTCGAACATTGTGTTATCGTTACGATCTTCTCTATTTTCTTTGTTTTTTTTTTTTCAAGATCCTCGATACGCCCGACAGATTACGGGATACTCTGGTGCACGAGATGTGCCACGCGGCTGCTTGGCTGATAAACGAAGTGTCGGACGGCCACGGGCCTTTCTGGAAAGGCTGGTAAGGTCAAATTATAATTTAACTCATTTTCATGAGCCTGGAGTGACAAAGTCGTGATGCTGCATAAAATAAAAATGAATTAAAATACACTGCTTTAGGAAAAAAAAATTTCTCGCTCGTAAAATTTTATTTTCCAAGTGAAATCACCCGAACTTTGTGCCATGTAAAACTCACTTATAACTTGTTACAATTGAGTATCGTGATTTTCAGGATATATTCAGGATTACTATTCTTTCCCTCAGCCAGGTCGAATTGTTTGATTGGCTTGTACAGCGTCCATCCGCAATGTCCTTGGAATGGGAAGAAAAAACATGTATGCTAAAAATAATTTATCTTGCAGGGCCTCCAAAGCTATGAAAGCGTTTCCGGAACTTCCGCCGATCCGTCGTTGCCACGACTACCAGATAAAGACTAAGTTCACGTATCGTTGCATTGGTTGTGGCTACAGCATCGGACGCCATTCGAAGTCACTAGACGTCGAGAAAAAACGTTGTGGTCATTGTTATGGAAAATTCGAACTGCTGATAAATAAAATGACGAAATCGGGAACTGTCGAGGTAAAGACGCCGACAACTAAGAAGCTAACCGCATTTGCACTCTTCGTCAAGGAGAATTATCATTCGGTCAAGAAAGAGCGGAGGGGTGTTGCGCACAAAGACGTCATGAAAATATTAGGTCAGCAATTCTCAGCTATTAAAATATCGAAGAAAAACAGTAATTCAGATGAGAATAATTCCGACGGCGTGTCGAAAGACTAAAAAAATAATCGTTATTTTGTGTTTGGCAAGGACGACACGTCGCATCGACTGCGGCATTTTGACTATTTGTACACTTGTATGATACTAATATGTTCATAATTGATTTTTTTTTATAGCCTATATGCTAATTCTAACAATGAAATGATTATCTGATAATCCACCCTCCAATTGCAGGCACTGGAAAGAGAGATGTTTTACCTAGAAATCAATTACCGCGTAACGGGATGCGTATGTGTTTTATGTTACCGAGTCTTAAAACACGAGCGTAGAATGACGCGTATGTAAATATATATATATATTGACACTGTATTTGATACTCGAACGCACCAAGTGCTTTGAGTTCTGACGAATTTACACGCGAAAAAGAAAAACAAAAATCGAATAACAGTTGCCTGACGTTTTATCAATTACCTTCCTCGAATCCCGTTACTGATAGTCATCGTGGAATTTTACAACGAGAATATATCACGTTACGAGTTACTTATTCCTGGAAAAAAATGTTAAGAATAGCGAGAGAACTATAGAATGACACGTTGTAAATGGCACGATAACGTCGATAATCAATACATTTACAAAGTGTAAATAATTTCTGATACTGTTCGCGTCAACTTAATTAACACTTTTTTATTTAGAAATAACTTTAGGTCAAATTTCTTGGAGCCGTGTATGTAGAAAAATGTGATGCGCTACTTCGCTTAGTGCGACTTAGAAGTAACGTTAAAATACCACGACGAAATGAACAATTTTGCATAACAAATCTTCAAACGAGTATGCGTTTCTTAAGTTTTATTTCGTCGACGTCAAGTTCGATTGCAGATAATACGAATCGACCATCATCGCGATCTCGTCAGTTCAAACATTTAATCTGCAAGAAAAAAAAATGTATTTTTCATAAACTTGACAAAAGTTACCGCTGCGGATAAATAGAGTGCGCCCGCGCATTGTGACCATACAGTGGCGGCATTGGTGGCGGCATCGGCGACACGGTGTGTGCGGTGGCATTGGCAGCGCACTCTGAAAACAGTAGTAGCGCCGAAGATGGCGACGTGCGAGTGGTGGTGTCTGTACGGTGTTTGAAAAAAATCTCTACCACGTTGTGCTACCTGAGTGCTCTCGATTAAAGTGAAATACACCGCGTATTAGATCGTGCAAATGTAGAATGTCAGAACCTAAACGGGTTGTCCCGCAGAGCCTGGAGTTTTCGGATTCCTTGGGCCACGCAACGAAGAAGGAAAAGAAGAGGGAAAAGGGCAAACAGCTCGCGCCCTCCTTCCGCTTCACGATCGCCCTGCCAGAGTCCAACGAGAATTCATATTCCGAGATCAACTACGCTCAGCTCGTCAAATCGGCGGAGGTTAGTGCAAGAATAAATAATAATAACAATAATAATAATAAAGAAAAAAAAACCAAACACCGAAAGAAAACCAACGAAAGTACGTCGATCGGGCGAGCAAAATAAACGCAAAGGCCAAAAAAATAAAATAAAAATAAAAGTGCAAATACAGCGACGAGCGAGACAGTTCAAGCTGTGAGAATGTGGTTAAAGAGAAGTGCCAGAAATACCGGTCGTGGGTAACCGGCTGCTAGCTGGCAGTCTCGTCCGATGGGCATCGCATTGATAGGGAATAGAAAAAAAAAATGAATTGTACGATATGGCTTCGCGTTACACGATAGACGACGATCGAGGGTACGATCCAATGGATATCCGCACGCGATTTGCAGCTCTGTGTATACCTCGTGTGCGCGGTGGTTGCTAAAAATATGTATCGTCGGCGATGATTCTCAACGTGTGCATTCGTGGCCGCTGTCACGCATCCTGCTTTTCCAGGATGGCTGGACGGACGAGCCCGAACGACTATAGTGTACCGAATCAGTTGTTCCACGGTATTACGAGTAGCGAACCGAGACCCTCGCGAGATGGTTCACGCGCGTCAGCCGTCTCTCTCTCTCTCTCTCTCTCGCTCCCTGTCTCCCTCTCTCCTCTCCACGACAAGCATCTCCCTCTCTCCCAAGAGAGACGGACGGAGTCTCCGACTTCGTTATACTCGTAACGTCCGTCCAGGCAGACGAGACAAAACTCCTCTGATCGATTCGTCGAAACTTTCTCGATCGCATTATTCGTTTTACTCTTACCAATGTCCCGTACGCGAATACCACGGCATTGGATTTGTTCTCATCTCGTCCGTTCCTCGAGCAGACGCGAGAATCTTCGTCGCTCGTTGCTTCCTTCTCACGCAAGGAGTACAGCTAGGTGTCGCCAGAAATCCGACATTTGACGCGACGATTCTTTGTATTTTTCCACTGTTGTTTACCGACCGAGCAAATCGTAAGGTTGAATATTTTTGTTTGGATCTCATTTTCGTCTTTTTGTCGGACGTTATAATCTGAAAAAAGTGTATTAGCGAAAGTTTCTGAGGCATCTAAAGGAAACATCTGCCCGATGCAATCTCGGATTTGCGCGTTCTATCTCTCTTCCCTTTCTACTTTCTAGCGAGTGAGGGGGAGCTCTCGTGTGTGTGTGTGTGTGTGTGTGTCTGTGCGTAGAGTTTCTATCTCGCGTCGACTCGTTTCTCCTTTCTCCTCGTGACGATTGGCGAATGCATCGGGCAGACGAATAGACGAACCGACTCTGGGCACGCGAGAGAACGCACTGGTCATTATAGGGAGGTTAGGGAGGTGCAATTTGTACGGACCGAGGCGTCCCGCGATGCTTCGGGCAAATATAATAGCTCATCATCCCACCTCGATGAAAATATCGCGTGGAAGACTGAGATCGATTCGAGTATCGGGGGGAGAACCGTGACCGTACCCACACGTAACGTCGAACACGTTGCGTGTCGAGCGGTCGGGAACGCGCACATGGCGGAGAAACAAGCGTACTTATCAATGGCGCGCGCCATGGTCAACGAGCTGCGAGGGTGTGTAAACAGTTCGATCGATTATCGATGTTCAATATGCAGGTTATATTCTTCAAGTACTTTATTCAAAAACCGATACAGATTCGACGGAAATTCAAGGTCCTCGACGAATCAAGGACACGAGAATTGAGGTTAGAACGAATATGCTGTAATCGACCATTTTTCAAACATAAAACATCATTCGTAAAGCGGAAGTGTTATTTTGATAATAACCAAGCCCGCATCTATGAAAATTTATATGGGTGACATTTTTTAATTATAATTTGTGTAAATTTATCGAATCTTTGTTAGAAGAGTCGGTAAAGAAGATTCCGCGCTAATCGCGTTGCGCGTGATCTATTGGGAATTACTTCGCAACGGATAATGTCGGAGGCGCCGGACATGGGACTCGGTTTGACGCGGTATCTCGAGAGACATTTTTACACAGCGGCGGATCCAATATTATTCCCACTCGTTGATATCCGTTCGTTCCGTTGAATTCTCATCCTCCGGCGCTGTTGAATCCGGCTCCGTAGGGCAGCGTTGTTGTTTACTTTTCACTCGTGTACTCTCTTGTGGCTATCGATCCTAGCGACACCGTCGTTGTGGTCAGCTTCCTTACTTTTAGGTCCCGCCTTCTCGCGTCGCGACTTCCAACCATCCCCCCTCTTCGGAGACCATTGCTCGACTCTCTCCCACTCATCTCTTCGGACGTTCTATTCGTTACGCACGTACCAGTAGAGACTTTCGCCGCTTCACGCGCAACTTCGAAAAAAAAATATATATACTCATCGATCTCTTTTTTTCCCAGGCGGGACGGAGAGCCTTAGTCCCGGCTACTGACCGTCTCGTCGCCGTTGATAAAAATATGAGATGTTTTTTTTGTCGCTAAATCGAACGATTGAAAATCTGCAGGATTACAGTTAGCGGAAAACTCGCAGGCCTTTTTTACCGACATGGGCTTCATTCATTATTGGTTTTATGTTGAACATAAACGGCTGGGATTAAGGTTTTTTTTAGCAAGCAAAAAATATTCGTTTGTTTTTTTTTAGTTTTTACATGTTTATATCAGTACTTTCAAGTATACAATAACATTTTTTTTACTTGATTCTACATTAATTTATTCATAATTTTTAATGTCAAAGTGGAGTCCTCCAAGAATGATGAGAATGAAAATCGATTTTTTTAAATCATCCCACCGGACTATTGTCTTAAAAGATTTTTCTATACCGTAGTGGGCAACAAAAACTGTAATAAACTATTTTCATGAATTATGGAATTTCCGGTTAAAATAAAAATCTCACCGATAGCCGGAATGATCGGCTAAGAGTGGGGAATATGGCCCAGTCCGATTAGCACGTAAATCAATGACACGTGGACCGAGCAATATTCAACACTTTTACCTTATCCGGGTCGATGAAGCTTTTTTCTCGACCGGCACCAAAAATCCGTGGGAAAAGTTCATAACAGTTCATGATACTGACTGAGCCAGGATGAACGGTGGAGTTTCATATGGCCTTAAGGTCAAATGTATCTTCTCAGTCGATAACAAAAACTGCAATCTAAAATTTTCTAAGATGGTTAATTTTTGAGAAAAAATAAATAAAAACACCAAATTATTAGAAGTAAATGTGCAGTTTATTAATCTCATGATTTTCTTGAAAAAAAAAAAATCGGCTTGGGGTATTTTTTGCTTGCGAAATTACATCCATCACTCTCGCAGTCGTAGGGTTTTCACCCCACCGACTCCGTGCCCAGTCGGTATGAAAAACTGTAAGCAACATTTTTCACCAATGCTAACACCAAAGACCAAAATAAAAGTCCCACCGGCAACCGACACGTAATCTATTTTCGACAGTACATCTCTGTTCACCTTATACGGAATCGCAATTTTTGTTACCGACCGTGGTATTTCACCAGCTCTCCAACGCAGAAATATCGTGAATAATGACTTCAATGCCATGTAATAAAAAAAAAAATTCCTAAACAACAGGAACAAACATAACAAAATCAACCCACAATATTTTTATCCTGAATTTCCACAATAAAATCCATAAAATAATTTTTTTTTCTAGATCCATGTTTTTCGCTCATTTGTTTCAATCGAGATGAGTGGCATAGAAAATAAATGGTAAATCAGACGCGAAACGGTGAATAAGACAAAAAGTGTGCATCCGCTCTAACGCACTCGGCGCGAGGCTTTTTGGTACACGTGAGCGCTCTGGCGAAGACGTGGAAGCGGTTGAACTTCAAACGCACTACACTGGCGCCGGGCGAAGAAAGCGGGACGGTTGGCGGGGCGAGCGGCCAGGCGGAGAGGAAGAAGAACCTCGCGTAGTTCACGTTTGGCATTCTCGTGTGGGATCCAGTGGCTTTCAACGTCGCGCGGCATCCCACCGCGATCTCCGGCGCTACTCACTCTGGTGACTCCTGAATGTTTCACGACACGCCCTCCTCGAGGAGGAGAACCGGGAGAAGGCTTTGGCGGGGTAGGCGAGAAAGAGAGGGGGGGGGGGAGACACGAACATTTTAGAAACCAGACTGATATGCCGCGGCGCATTTTATGCGCTCATTTCCCTCGAGTGCACACACACACACACACACACACGTACGACAACAATGCTGTTACGCTGAATCTATAATCCAACTCGCAGACCCAAGTCGTTTTGCATAATGTCAATACTGCTGGGATCTTCCCATGGTACGGTTCTGTCGATGCAGAAAAAAAAATAGGTCTTATGCAGATATTCCGTATCAGTTTTATTCTATTATTTATCTGTCGTTAATTGAGAACGAAAAAATAAATTTTAAAAATTTCGTTGAAATATTAATTTTTTTTTTTTTTTTTACGATAATCAGTCATTATATTGTTCACACATCGTTAGTTGGAAACAAATACTTATATGAAAAATTCCGTTATAGCGTTAATATTTTTAAAAATGATTTTCATATTGGTAATGTGGGTAAAATGATTTTGGAGTAGGACTCGTCTTAGAGACGGGATTCTTGTCCTGGGTGCAGATATATGGGATCAACGGGTACCGATACAGCCGCAGAAATGGTCTTTATTGTTTTCCTTTTTTTTAACAGAAGAAACGCAGAAAAGAGGAGCAGAGGGTAGACGATGAGAGAGCAACCAACGGGCTGGACCCATTCGAGGATGGCGACGATGACGAGGACAAACTCAGAGAAATGGCCAAGCGATTCGAGGCTAAATACGTGAGATGAAAAATTATTTCATACACTTAACTTGTCCATTCGAATTATCGAATGTCTTTATAAAAAATTCAAGTACGGGGAACTTTTTTGCCCTGTACAAACGACCATGCCATTTCTTAAGCACGAAAACGTTTCTTTTGCGTCGCCAAAAAAAAACAGCACTTTGATAGATTTCTAAATTTTTACAGATTCTTTTAGCACATTAACTTGTTATTCGAATGGTTCGAAGGTTGTGATTTAGCAAATCCTGGGTCATCGTTAAACAAGGTTTCCGTAATAAAGGGTTTACATAATTTTAAACGCATATTTAGTAAAAGCATTATTTGTTCACCGAGTGAAAAATTTGGATTAGATTTGGATTTATTCATTTGATCTATTATTGATATAGTTTTTTTTCTCCTTTGCCGACAGGGAACAGCGCCTGCGGGAAGAAAAAAAGAACGGCACAAATATGACGACTACGTCGATTTGGGAGCAGGATACGATGAGAACGATTCCTTCATCGATAACACCGACGCGGTAAAAAATTTTAACCCTATTTCTACCTTGAAAGAGAATAAAAATCGAGTCATTTTTTTTCTCATCTTTCAGTACGACGAAATCGTTCCCGGTGAGGTGACGACGGCGTACGGGGGTTTCTACATCAACAGTGGACCCCTGGAATTCAAGCCCACCGACGGCAACAGCCCGGTTCACAGTCGTCTCAACAATAACAACAACAACGAGGAGGAGAGCAGTGAGGACAGCGCGGACGAGGATGAGGATGAGGGCAGTCGGGTGCTCAAAAGAATGGAGAAACGTATTCTCAGCTCTTCCGAAGACGAGGAGGACGAGGAAAATGCCGGAGATCCACCGCGTAAGGTAAATTTTCGGCGCCGATGTCCATATCGCAGCATCCGCCGAACACTTATGATCGTACTTGGGCGTTTTAAAAAGCTTGGGTCGAAATTATATGAATTATATCAATTATATGAATTACATGAAAGCGTCTTAAAAACTTTGAACCGTTGCTTCGTTTTCCAATATCATACTTTTTTTTCACCACTTTTGGCGTATCGGAGTAAGGGAGGGCGGGACGAAATGGTACAGTCATGTAAAACTCAATTTTCCAAAAATATTTGTATTTCCCATCTTGTCACAAACGTACGTCTAGATTTTTAATCCTTTTTTTGCCAACATCCTAAATTTAGTGGAAAATTTCATTTTGCTCCAATAATCCGTTTCTCTGCCCTGTAACTAATTGGTAGCGTAATGATCGATTTTTTTTAAGTTCTCGACTTTGATCCGCTGTTGCATCTCCTCACTATAATGTTTTGCGAACTATTTGATCCTCGAGGAATTATTATCTTCAATCCATCGGCTCGAATTGTGACTGACCAATGATGTCTCTGTCCACAGAAATACAAAACCGAGGAGAACGGCGACAAGAAATCGAATCACGAGAGCGTAATAAAGAAAAAACGAAAGCTACAACCCGAACAAAGTAATCAACAGAGCGACGATTGCGAGATATTGAATTCGCGAAAAAATCCAACCGACGACAAACGCGAAATACTCGACCTGGAATGTTCCTCGGGTAATTCGATTGTCTAAAAAAAAAAAAAAATCAGGTGCCCTACGTTTCAGATATGAGAAACTACGAGGCGCGAAATAATTGATGATAACACCTCTTTTTGATCGTTTGATGTATTTCAGAAGATCAGGAGGAGAGAAAGAGAGCAAAGTACGACGTTATCAAGACTAAGGGAGACAAGAAGAAGTTCGATATAAAAAGTTTCGTTAAAAAATCGTCGAGCAACGGTCTCGACTTAAAGAAAATTGATCTCAAAAAATTCGCCGGCAAAGATAGTAATATCGACGACGCGATCGAGAGTGTCGTCAATGCCGGGAGAGTCGTCGATGAATCAAGCACTGACACGATGGATTCTGGCAAGTCGCGCTGTCTCGCCGGCAGTGAGTCTGAAGGTGACGAGATGGACAAGGAGGAGACACCCTTGCCCGAACCACTTCCCGATGACATTAAAGATATAATCAACAAGCTCAAAGCTCACGCCGAAAAACATAAAGACGTTAAAGGCAAATTCTTCGATGAATTTGTCAATTCGACGCTGCTCACGTAAGATCCTTTTTTTCACTGCAGGAAAGAAAATCATTTTGAAACCTCAATTGAATTAAAATGTAAAATAAATGTGACAATTAATTTTCTACAAACACGATTTTTATTTATCTAATGTGGATTTTTGCAGATTGGATAAAAAACTTCGTATGATGAACTCGCCTAGCGCAAGATTGCTGACGTACGGACATCTCGCGCATTTTTTGCCGTGCAGCAAAGTTACTCTTGTTAATCGAGCGAAAAACCTTTGTCTCCAAGATGCCGAGAAGCGGGTAAAAGTTCCCCTTCAAAGGTAAGCAGATAGAGCTCCCGATTGGGAGGTGATGCGGAAGTCTGTTATTTCTGTTAAGTTTCATATTCAATTCACATTAAATGTTGGACCGTTATTTCCGGAGTTTGGAGAAATACTGAAAATACAAAATGCGTTATGTATTTTCAGACAACAGTTTTCAGTATTTTAAGTGCAAAATATATCATGTACTCAAAATACGGCCTAGCACCGATTCTTTCTCTATACATTTGAAGCAGGCTTTCCGCATTGTTCTGACTCTCTTATTGTCAATCTCGCCCACATTGAGATTGTGGAATTCTTGTAAATCACCCCTGCTGGTTAAGTATGTCTGTGTTCCAGGTTAAAAGTAATAATTGACGGAATAATGCCAACGGTTATCGAGAGACACGCCAAGGAGTGCCAGAGAGTCGCCGATGAGAAGTAAGTAGAACGCTTTGATTGTAAGAGGCGAGTCGATAGTCGGTGCATTATTGTTGATATTAAATCGAGGGACTAACATAAATAACATTATTTTTGAGGGAGAGGTGTAAAGGCTTGCACTGGGTAATTTCTTCGTCTATCGATAATCGATACGAACCCCACTTTTACTTGGTATACTCACTGTAATTCCTCTATTTCTTAGCCCTCATTTGTACTGGGAGATATATCGGTACTGTGGGTAAGCCGCGTCTTAAAAGCAACTTCTCTCTAATCACGTCGTTTCGACCATTAAACCATTTTTTTCCTTCTTTTTCTCAAAATTTTCGTAAAAGCTCTTTTAGTTTTTCACTGTTCCAATCATTTCCATTGACGCTTTAGCTCTCGAACGTTGTTGTCGCGAACGACTATTAAGACCATGCATATCATTATGTATTTACGAGTTTGCAAAAGGTGTACGAGCCTTTCTGTTTAAATACCGAGTCGGTGAGCGTTCATACTTCAACACTTCGAATTCTTCGCGTCCTTTAGTGACTTCGACTTTGGTGGAGAACAATATTTCTGACTCCGGATTGTTTCCAGGGGGCTCGAAGGTTCGCCCGTCGAGGGGGAGAGCAGTGACGTCGAAGCTGAGAAGTCGAAAATACCGCGCAAGAAGTTTCCATGGTCTACAGAGACAAAGTGAGATGACTTTATTATTCTTTTTATTTTATTTTTACTTTTCTCAAGCTGAGAGATAACAGAACACACTTTTCTCTTTTACCCTTCAACAGAATGCTAATTTACGAAATAGCTTGCGCTAGACGTCACAACTTCAAGATACGCAAGCCACGCAAAGAGAGTTTCGAGACGTTTCTTGCATCATTCATGGACTCGAAAGTTTTGCCTCTCTGGCCGGGTGGCTGGATGAGCTTGCGCGCATTGATGAAGTACGCGAATCTCGAGCCGGTGTAAGTATCCAAGCACCAACAACTGAGATACCTCACGTAGAAACCCAAAAATTTACGGTACTTGTTGATTCATACTCGATGGCTTTAATGGGTTCACACCACTTTTTCAAACTATGCTGTATATAAGCGGAGATTATCTCATAATTTCCAACGCACAAGGACAGGGAAAAGGTTTTCTACGACACTTCTAGCACGGTACCCTTATGCAATGAGAACGAACGCCAGAAGTTCACACGTGCGTTTTTTATGACATTGAATGACACGTGAAATACCGACAAAATCGACGCGATTTCCAAAGAGTTGCTATACCCATTTTTCGCGAATATTTTAAAAACGAAAATAGATGCTCGTGTGATTTCAACAAACGTATGTGAAATATAATTTGCTATCGTGCCAAATAATTAATAGTGTTTAGAAAAATTCGGGGAGTGGGCGATTTTGTTATCGACCGGGGTATTTCGCGTGCCGTTGAGATCCAATCTCGCTATGAAGATGCAACGTTCTTGGGGCATAATAAGTATCGGCAAAGACGCTGCGCATCTTTACCATGATTCGACATAATTCACCCGAATCTCGCACCTCCATTTACAACGGTGATATATTTGTCTACGTTTCGTTGTTCAATACGTCGTTTTGTATTCTCAACTTGTTATTATGCTTCCATTTTTTTGTCCAATTTATTATTCGTTACTTTGTGTTTTATATGTATTTTTATTATATTTTCGATCGCATCGAGTTTCGCTACCCGGTTATCTTGACCGCATCGATGCCATTCACACCGGTGACATATTTGTTTCGTTTTATTTTTTTCCGTTTCATCGTGCATTCTTCGTTATTATGCAATTTAGTGTCGTTTGCCCTGTGCTTGAGTTTATTTTTGTTATAACCTTCGGAGATTAAACAGTTTTTCGGCCGGTCCAGGCTTGCTTATGTGAATCGTTCCTTACAATCTATACATTAGCACGTCGCTGTCCTTGTTGGACGAATTTTCCGAGGTAAAAGAGTGCTTCGAGGAGCGACAGTAAGGGCGCAACATTGATATATCACCGTGCCTAATAAACGGTATATAACGTGTTAGAAAAAAAAAATCAGTATCCAATATTTGGAGGTATAAATACATTATTTTTGCTAACGTTCATACTAACGATTTATAGTCTAATCGACAGACCACAAATTGCATTTTTCATTCCGTGAATGAGGCACTTAGAAAAAAAAGAAGAATCAAACAAACGCTTTGTAATTCATTATTATTAAACTGTTGGCAAATGAGTTTGCTTTCTTTTCTCATTTTCCTCGCAACTACCAAAAACGAAACCCCAGTCTGGTGCCAAAATCCCACTGACGGAACTTTCTCTCTCACGCTTACAAATAAATAAAAATAAATCAATGAATAAATGGTCTCCATCGCAAAAGTCACCTCCTTCATTTTATCTCGACGAAATGAAAATTACTTATCCGTCAAGGCTCTCTCTGTATTTATGTTGCAGCGAAAAGAGAAAACAGAAAAAATTACGCGACGCCACAGTTGCGAATAACGTGATCATAGCGGCAGTGACGAATTCTACGCTGAGGCCGGAAGTGTCCAACGCCACTGCGGCCAACAGTGTCACAGCGCTCGGTAACGAGAGAGCAAAGTCGCCGACAAATTTGACCAAGACGACACCGGAAAATCCAATAAACTTCTCGACCACCGGTCAGAGCGTAAAATCAAGCGA
This sequence comes from Listrodromus nycthemerus, assembly GCA_963978505.1. NCBI lineage: Eukaryota > Metazoa > Arthropoda > Insecta > Hymenoptera > Ichneumonidae > Listrodromus > Listrodromus nycthemerus. The sequence goes on along the minus strand of OZ021680.1, from coordinate 20,989,651 downwards.
TTCCATCGACGGTAGAAAGCAGACCGGAAGTAGTGGCGGTAGTGGTGTCAAGCACAGAGACAAAAACAACTTGAGTCCGGTGTTGATGTTGGGTCATCAGGAAAATGCGTCTTCCGCAAACAGTCAGATGATGGCCAAGATAACGGTGGTGCCGACTACTCAACTGATGGCCCAAAAACCAGTTAAAAGTATTACGGAAAAATTCAATCCGATGGATCTTACGAGTAGCTCCTTGTCGATAACTCCGGTAAACGATTATCAGCAGAAAACAATCAAGTTACCGAGCGAAACGAAGAAGGACGTTATTTCGATAACTCCATACAACGAGCTTTCGAGCAACGTCCCGAGCGTGAACGACAACATTGTTATATCGCCAAGCGGAGCCGTTCCTTCCTCGAGACCGGAAGTCATGTCTTACGCGCTTCCGAATTCGAGCGGTACGACCAAGTCCGTTTCGAACAAGTACAGACACTTGCAGGAAAGTTCCGAGGTGGTTACGAGCGAGAAGAGAACCGAGGATAGAATCGAGATTGAGGCTCACAGAAGCGAGAAGAAGGAGAAGAGGCGAGATCGTTGGCCGGAGGAGAAGCATAGATCGCACGATATTAAGAAGCGAAGGAAGGAGCACAAGTCGTCCGAGCCGAGCGTCCAGCAGCAGTCAGCGTTGCCTGTGAAAAACGAAGTTCCGACAATCGCGACGGCACGGTCCTCGCTTTCGAAGGAAGAGCAGGAACAACGTCAAATCGAGGAAACGATGGCGGCGACGAACTTCCTTAGTCAAATAATAAACGACGATCTGCCCCGTGCCGCGAGCGAAAAACGCAAGGAACAACCTGCAATGGACGTTGTGGATGAGAACATTGCGAATCCTGTGCACCAGCCAAGCGAGCCGGACAACGATGTGCAGATGGTGATGCGATCGTTGAAGGAGCTTCAGGAGCTCCAGGAAATCAAGTACTCGCCGAGTCACTCGCCCGGCATCCAAAAAGCTAGCAAGTCGAGTAGTCAGTACGTCGGCTATCAGGACGACTATCCACGTATCTACAACAAGAAGGACGATAAGATGAGACTCGGTAAGGAGGAGAGCCCATGGTAATTCGCTCGAAGTCGGGAAAAATGTCTCCTCCGATTAAGGGATAAATGAAGATAAATAAATTTGATGAAATCAAGTGAGAGCAAAGAAGCCTCCGGACGAGATGAGCTGCGTCCTGGGGCTGCGAGTGGGCGCGTGTTCGGACTGGCGCAGAGGCGAGTCAACACTTTTCCTCCTAGCATAGTGAAAATTTTAAAGTATTTTTCGAATTGCCAGAAAAAAAAACAGAACGTTGTAAATATACTTTTATTTACCATAGTGTCTCAACCGATAGCCTGTACAGAACTCATAAATTATGATACGAAATAGTTGATGTAGGCTTTGTATATAAAGACAGATGGAAAAAAAATAATCGTGACGTCGCAAACGATTTTGATGAGTGTCGAAATAGTTACGCGGGATTTGATCGTTGGATCAAAATCCCTGGCCTCTTTCGTCGAAGATTGTCTCTTCGTTAGAAATTTTTATCCAGTTTTTCTTTTTTTTTTTTTTAATACAGAGTGACATGCAGCCTGCTGCTTCTATCGTTATAAAAAAAAAGCGTAGCGCTGAGAAACGGGTAGGCGCACTCCGGTGAAATGTGTTCGCAAAGATGTGTGCTGTAAGAGTATTCGTCATTAAGGATGTTGGACCACGATGCTTCTTATGATGTAAACGATCGATGTTTTCGTTTTTGCAATAAAACCTCGGCTACATTTTCAGATTCTTACCGATATTCGAAGAAAAAAAAATACATACGTTTGTTCCTAAAAGTTAATAATCTATTAAATTTTGGCATTTACCGGCGATGAGCTCAGAATATTTCAATCTATCGACGACCGATCCAACATGCTTAATTATTTAATTGTTCATCGAATTTTTTGCCTATTCTATCGGTAATGCGATTGATAGGCGCAAAGCGTTGTTTTCATTTACGCGAGCGTTCATCTTTGAGAAAAACCTTTTGGCAGCTTAATTTCCACTTCGTAACCGTTTAAATTATTTGTGAAATATTTAAAGCTGCGAGATATACAGCGCGAGAGTTATCCGATAGAAAAATGTACGAATGAACGTTTGAAGTGAAAATAATTGTGTGTGCGAGGTAAGGAGGGAAAGGCTAGGATATTTTTAAATCGCGTACACGGTGACTCGATTAAATGTGTATATCGAACTATCGGAGGTGCCCTACCCGAAAAAAAATAAATAAAAAAAAACAAAAACACTTCCGTTTTAAAATTTAGAAAATAACTTAGTTACGAGTATGACGATAAGTGTACTGTACAATTCTGCATCGAGAATGTTTCACTAAGACGAACTTAAAATATAAGTTTTGAATATTTTTTAAAATACCAACAATTATCTACCTTCTTCCTCGCCGCCTGCACGGCGTCGAGACACGAGATTTGGCGTGGTTCAGTCCATACTTAGGTAAACCAAGAAATCAATGGCTGCCATGACAAGCGGATAGGTGATTGCATCTGAAAAGAGCCCGCCAGTTCTCCGGATTAAAAATATCTTCATAGCAAATACATTTTTTTTGATACCCTTACGTGCATCTTCTTCGTCAAAGTCGAGAATGCTTTCGTGAATTAAAAAATGTATCATCGTCAGATAGACATTGTAGGCGTTTATTCCGGTTCGCACGAGCCAATCGTACTCTGGATCGGACATGGTTCCCTCCATAATTAACTTCCTTTTTTCAAATGTAATTTTGTATTTTTTACAGGCCGGTTAATGAGAAGAAAACATCAACAATTTTATTTAATTCATTTCATGATTGACATTAATTCTTTCAATTTATCACCGCTCACAGGCGTACTACGAAAATCCTGACATTTACATTGTATCGAAGTGGACAAACAAACGCTCGACCTATCTAATTTGCAGCTTAACGAATTTCAAGAGTGGCCTTACCGACGGCTGGACGCACAAACCGCGGCGATTCGACGCTCGGTGCGTGTGTCGCCGCGATCGATCCTCGCAGTGACGTAACGCGCGTGAGCGCAACTCGACACAGTGTAGGCAGTCAGAGCCTGGGGCCAGCTGAGTGACCTTGCAGTGTTTGTAAACAGACACACGTTGTCGCTACGAGAATCGCCGAGCAGTGATTTACGAGTGCCTTTTTGTCCGTAGAGCTGTTTTTTTTCGAGTGTCGCGAACGTGGACAATCGTAAGCGTCGAAGACAACGTCGCACCTTTATACGGGAAAACCGAGAAGAGGGCTATGGAAGTCGAGAAAATGTGCATTGTGGAAAACGACATGGTGAGTTTCTTTGGAAAAATACCGTAACGATTTTATCGAGCCTCGCGCATGCATGCCCGCGATAAGAGTCAGGCCAGAGCCGGAAAAACATGGAACAACAAACACTCATCGAGAGTGATGCAAACGGGAGCCTGATAGATGCAACGTCTCCCGTATCGGTTCGAGACAATGACACCATCTTGATGGCTGCAGAATGAAAATGGCATTAGTCAAACGACAACAGGACAAAGAGAAAACCTGCGATCGCTGCTCGAAGCGAACGAACGGACGAGAGTTAAACAGGCATGAGGGGGTTTGTCTTCGTTTTGACGTCGGGTCTTGTTGGTCATAGAATATTGCGCGGGGTTCGGAGTGTTGGAAGGGGGGGGAAAGAGAAACAGCGTTTTCGCAGAGGAATGCCTGTTTACCCGTGCCTTCCCACACTCTCGCCCGAGTACCGCCCCGTCAAGCCGGCGCCCGGTGTCGCTGCGATCGCAAGCGCGTTTTGCATTTTTCCCGGGCGAGGTCGCTCACGACCATTTCCGAACGACAGTTCGGGCTAACGCCGCGCCAGCCGAGGCTTGGTACGAGCGGTCGCGCGACCGTTGCACCGAATTGAATGAACCCTCTCGCAGTAGCGGATAAACTTTGTTCAACAATTTTTCTCTCGCGCACTTGAAAATTTTCTCAGCTGAATATTCGCGATTCCGAATAATCTCTTTTCTCGCTAGAATAATCGAAACTGTGGGTCACTTGCGATGTTATTAAATTTCAGCCGCGAATTGGCACGCGACGGTAGTCGATAATTATTCGGAATATTCGTAAGCAATGAAATTTCAATGTAACGGTTGATCGAAACGCTTTCGGGTGCCAATCGCCGCGACTCGTCATTGCTCGATAGTACCGTACTGTGTTGAACGGCGTTTCGTACGCGAGGTCTAACGCGAGCGAGTGAATCCTCCGAGAGCCACAGGCGATAGTGTCGAAAACTGGCGTCACGCGGCGCCCCGGTCGAGTCCGCGTGCATCGCAGTACTATCTCGACCGTGTATTTCACGACGCAGTGTGTCAGCGGGGAGAAACAAAAACTCCCGCGAGCACGTTCGTACGCGACTGTGCACTATGAGAATAATCGAGCTGCACGCTTTACGCTCCGGGTGCCGTAATTCCTCAAGCGGTCCCTGAAATCGCAACGTTTCCGTCTCCGTGAAACTGCGCAGTTGGCACGACGAACGAGACGCTCAACACACCCGGTGAGTTTCGTCCCGCTTTTTTTTTTTTTTCATTTTTTTTTTAACCGAACCACGGTCATCGCGCCCGGTCGTGTCGACGAGTCGGTTTCGTGGGTTCGACGTACGATAATCAGCCCCGTGAAAATCGGCTCGCTCGGGAGATTCGCGCGACTTTTTTCTCGACGGACGAATTAAAAAAAAAAAAATCTCTCGAGGCTAACCTGCACGGGTTTGCCACCTAACCTACCCACTGTGACGCGTCGCACTTTTCGGCACTTTTATTCGCCGCTAAAAAAATTCATTTCGGATCGTCCTTGTCCGATTTTTCTACGGATTTGTTTTTATCCTCTCTCTTTATATAATTCGCGACGGTTCGAAGAGGCCTCGAGAATAGCGAGTGTGGTCGCGTGCCGGGTCGATATAAATCGTTGTCTCGCGCTGTGTGCGTCCATGTCGGAACGAAACTGTCGCGTCGAGCCTCTACGCTGCATACTGCGCAATTATCACCTTGACGCCTCTCCGCGCTACGAACTGTTCGCTTCTATTTCTGTTAATCTTTTTTTTCTTTTTTTTTTTTTTTTTTTTAAATACAGGACTTGCCATGTGGCACGTTTCGCAGCTGCGTTAAAAACGTAAATGAATTTTTTCAATCAGCATTATTTTATTTCATACTTTTAGAGTTTAACGGTTTTTCTATGAGCGAGTAAACAGACGCGGGTTGTAATTAACGGAAGGGCTCTGAATTAGCGAGTCGAAGCTCCGCTACATCGGTGTTAGCAACGAGAAGCGGAAGAAAAGTTTTCGAACTTTTAATTTCGCCTTGCCGAGTTGGCCAGCCCGTTGAATTAAAAAATAACAACTACGCTTATTTCTCCGCGCTGGAATGAGAAACAGCTGTGTACATTAATATGTACGTTTTTTTATGTAACACTCGAGCTGATTAATTTTTTAGGCAAAGTCAAATTCGCCAAGTTGCCTTCGACACTCCATTTTTTTTTTTTTTTTTTTTTTTTTTTAAATACATTCTGCGTCTTGCGATTTATTATTCGCCACTGCGTATTTCAAACCCAAGTGAAAAACCTTACAATCTTCTTTTGCTTTTTTTTTTTTTTTTTTTTAATTTGTAAGAAGATTTGCACGCCCTGTGGCACGTAATTCGTTTTAGCGATTGGGAACGAATGTTACACGATGAGTTTGCAACGGTGCTTCCTTATATGTTAGTAGGAGGGATTTAAGAATGACCCTGGTGTTTCGGTCGTTCGAGCCCAACGAGTCTGTTGGACTCGTCTGTCTCTCACTCGGAACTGTAAAAAATTCGTTAAGCCAGTGTCGAGCCTTTTTGTCCGCCAGTTTCACGGTTAACGAAACAAGCAAGAAACGCTCACGCATGGAAATTTCAAGCCCCGCACCGAAACTTATTGTAACCATTTTTTTTTACGCATCCAGGAAAGAACTACTTTGTCTCGGAGTGAAACTCGTAATTCGTCGGTCTCACCTTTGTATTCGAGAGGGCGTTTTCACTGATAAGACACAATTTTCTTATGTTCATGGATCGCATTTTCGTGGAAACTTTGCTATTTTTTAATTATATTAATTAAGTAGTTTCTTTGAGTCAGTTGCCGAGAATAAACTTTTCGAGTCGCGTTATTATTAAAAAACTTTTTATTTCAATTCAATTTCCTATAAAATAAAGCAATAATTTTTTTGTAATTTTTTTTTCATAGTATTAATGTTTGTCACACTTTTTCTCAAAGAAATTCATGCCCCGGTGCTGTGGTCATATCATGATTATTGATCATGTCGTACGTAGTTCTAATGAGCTTAGTCTCCAGAAACAAAAATAAACGTATTTACAGCGTCAACAAATGAAATATCCTCAATATTTTTAATACACTAAAAATTAATTTCTCATCACCACCGTACACGAAATTTCATATACCATTTTTCGCCCAAAATCTTCGAGTCCAGTCAATCGACTTCATGTGATTTTTTTTTCACCGTTTATGTAACAAGTGTCGAAGCAAATATCGATGAGAAAACATTAGGCACGGCACACTAATCAATCGAAAAATAACAATAACAACAATCGCTCTTTCATACCCAATAGTGCAGAATCGTATTTGAGTCAACGTCAACCAAAAAAAAAAAGGATGCAAAATTATTACAAATTGAATCCGCCTGAATTTCCTACAGCCAGTTCACAGTTGCAGCCAGATTGCTCCCTTCGTTGCGTCGATCTCAGCCACGCTTATTTCTCCATCAGTAAATAAACACATATATATATATAGATCGGTGAATCGATTCGATTTGCACGAGCGGTTCGCCTTCGTCTCCCCTATGCGGCTGAAAATGAATTTCTGTCGATCGAAACGAGCGGCCATCCGCGCAGTCCAGCGTGTCTTCAGTGCGCCCGGCACTTATCTAGATTAGTATGTTAGAGCCGTGCGCGCGGCCAGCACAGTGCCAATGCGTGTCCTTTCCTCGTCCTCGTTCGCAGTGTTCGTCGCGACGATGCGCGCACTTTATTCTCTCACCGTTGCGTTACCACCGCCTCACAGAAGCCGGATCCGCCGTTTTGCCAGTTCTTTTTTCCTTGAACTACATTTCCGCGTCCACCGGGCGTTCGTCGAGCGAACTGCAATAGCACCGAACCCACTTTCAATTACGTTTCTCCCGCGCTTTCGGTTCTTTCTTCCCTCTTTATCTTTCAATGTGTTTCCCTCCCTTTTCGCTTTGACTTTCTCGGCTACTCAAGCGGCATCGTCAACCGTTCTCCCGGAATCGCCTCGTCTCTCGACGGGAGTTTCGAAGCGATAAGAAACCGTCGGGTCGTTTTAACCGTGGGCACTCAACGTGGAAGTCTCCTAAAAGTTGACCAATGGCCGGGCAGCCGAACGAGCGAGTGGTGAAACTCCACCTGCCTTTGGACTCAATTCTTCTTTCGCTGCTGCTTGTCGTCGCACTTTTCTCAACCTTGATCGTTTTTCATGACTCTGTATTTTCTGTAGAGTGGGTTATAACCGTGTATGAACATATATATATATATATATATATACATATATCGGCAAAAGCTGGAAATAACAATCGTCGCGATTGTTAGCGTTATCGTTGAAACCTATTACCATTAACATTATCATCATCGTTGTCGTAATGGAAAACGCCTTTACTCGGGTCTCAGCGGTCTTCCGCAGCTTTCCGGCGTTAACGATAAGATCCGAAGGATCGCCGGGTAATCGGCGAACGAGAAAGCTTCGCGCTGCCTCGACTATTCTTTAACTTCGAATTACAACTTCATTACGTGGAAGTTTTTCCGCTGACCCGTGGGAAGAAACGTTTCGCACGTTTTCTCGAAAACGTATTTTTCGCATATTATAATTCGTACTAAAAATTGTGGGCAACACAGTTGTACGATATTTATTATATCGTTCAAATTTTAATACAAATTGCACAATGTCAAATGTCGAAGATCCGGCTCGAATGACTTACAGATTTTCGTGAAACCATCACAATTAATTGTGACAAATAACTCGTTCTCTCCATGTGCGAGCGTTACACTTCGAATGTTAATTGTCGATAAATTCGTTCATCGATTTTCAAAGCCTTTTTTTCCCCATTGTTTCCTCAACGAGTATTGTCAAAAAATCACTCGCACGTGTGTGCAATACCGCGGAGAAACGTTGCGGCAACTGTCAGGAAGTTTGAAAAAAAAAAAAAAAAAAAAAAAAAAAAAAAAAAAATGTTCGTTTATCGACAGGTGGTTCAACGTGCTAATCCGTATGACAGTCGACGGCTATCCGATGTTTATGGTACACCCGCCCAAGCCTCGTGCACTATATACACATCGTGCATTATCAGTCGAGAAATTGGTATATTGACGTAATCCCCCCCAACGGCGTATTATCGATGCTTTCCCCCACTCCCCATCGCCGTCCAACTCTCCTCTGTTTGCTCGTGAAATTTATGCTTATTATATTGTCGGGCAAACAGCGAAGAGCGTGTCGCGTCGTTATTAACGGTGTGTATTCGGTTACGAGAGACATTATCTCTACGTATGATACGCGTTTGGATGTTGCGCCGACTGTTTGCGCCTGTGTGCCTCCATCTCTCTGCCACACCCTTGGTCTACATCGCTAACTGCTCGCAAATGCCAAATGTCGCGAACACACCGATCCTGCCCTACCGCGATTCACCGAGGCATTATCATTATTGTTATTCTTGAATTTCCCAGAGCGTGGCCTAACTCGTGAGAGTGGCGCATCTGCCGTTGTAACAATACCCGACGGTAATAGGCATTAATTCGAAGCTACCAAGCGCCCAGTGTAATTCGGTCATTCGCACCGGCGATAGTTGTTCTCGGGAGGAATTAGAGGCCGATTGAAGCCATGTAAGAACGATGAGGTATTTTGATTTATTCGGCGGAAAGGGTCAAGCCCGATTGCGAGACGGCGGGTAAATTATATCAATCGAGATAACACTAAGTTCGAACGACCGGAGACGGTAAATACTGTGCTGTAATTGTAGTTTTGTGTCTGTTTGTTTTGGTATCAAAGGTCGTCGCGGTTTACGGTGTTTTCTCGGGTTGAATCTTTGTTTTTTTTTTTTTTTTTTTTTTTTTTTTGAGGATGACTGGAAGATAGGTTTTGTCGTTTGTGTTGTGGATTCAGGTATTGGATTATTGAGACGGAGAAAAGAGGGCATGCGGCTTCAGAGAGAGAACGATGAATTTATTATTGTTTTGCATTGGTTTGTTTTCTCCAGAAGGCTTTGTAAAATACTTAATGTCGAATTCGAAAACAGATTATCCGTGTAACGTGCTCGATGTTATAAAAGTTTCTGCCTTATTTTTAAAACATTTTTTTAAAATCAACACAGACGTTCCTTATGAAAACAATTGGTCGCAGTAGTAGATACGTATGATTACTTTGTTTAAAATATTGTTCACTAAAAAGATATTTCTTTCGTTCCGTCGACTAAAGCTCATTAGAAAAAAAGGGCAATCCACGATTCTCCATCAATACCGAATTAAGGGAATAAAAAATTGCCGCTTTAATTAAGGGAATGAAAAATTGGATTCGCCCCACCGTGACACGAGGATCGAACAACACCGCTGCTCTCTTTCCCTTCGATCGGACAGCCCACAGCCGGCATCCATTGCGTATAGGCGGCGCTCTCGTGCTCCTCTCGATTGGGAAACGTTCCGTTCAGCGAGAGGAAGCAGTTACGACTCGTGAATAATCGGACCAGTTCCCTTCTCCGTCCGGAAGCTGCGCAGCGCGACTCGCGGACGGCGACGCTGGCACTTAAATAATTTTTCGTATACTCTTCAATTTTTTTTTTTTTTTTTTTTTTTTATTAATAAAAATTACAAAATTTACGCGCGTCGGTTTTCCACGATCGTCAGCGCGGTTCGTTGCGGCCTTCAACGAGTCTGCTCTTCCGCGACGTCGTTTAGCGGTTCACAGAGGCATTGTCCGTTTTACTACGTACTCGCAAAACATCCATCCCTCTGCCGGCTCCCATGCGTGAGGTTTTATTGTTATGCCGGGAACGGCGGGGCTAGGCCGACGTTGCCAGAATAGTGCCCAGCCAGTCCCGCGGAGAATTACGAGGCTACCACTCTCTTCCTGCCGTGCGATTCGGAGCGCCGCGGTTTGTGTTTCGCGGCCTCCGAGGGGTAACAATGAGATGAAGAAAAAAAAAAAAAAAAATCTCCAGATACCGAAAAATAGACCGATAAATCATGATTTAAAAAAAATGAATTTCCATCGTCCATGATTCTTTGAATTTCGATAATTGATTTTTTCTCGGATTTCGATAATCTATGATTTTTCGAATTCTGGTAATTCATGGGGTTTTTTTTTTTTTTTTAATTCGATGATTCATTATTTTTGGGATTTCTTTAATTCATGATTTTTCGAATTTCGATTATCAATCATTTTTTTAATTGTGATAATCGATGAATTGTCGAATTCCGATAATCCGTAATTTGTTGAATTTAGGTGATTTTTTATTCTTCAAATTTCGATAATCGATCATTTCTGCAATTCCGATAATTCATTATTTTTTGAGAATCGATTTTTCGTCGTTGGACCATCCAGTCAAACTGTCGGCTTGCAAATGACGTGCGATTAAGAGTGGAGCCGCTTGTGTTACGCAGCCTCCGCTGTGAAACGTGAGACAGCAAAAAAAACCACTCTCAAGATCCCGAAAAATCTGCGTCTTCCTACGAATTTCACCGACAATTATTTTTTTTGAGAATGAGGTTTTCATCCGCTTGCAATTTAATTGATCTCTGTCCACCGACGAAAGAATAAATAATCAATTGTTATTGCTCGCGATCTATTTAAACGGTACGATTGTAATTAAAATGGTCCGCGCCGGGAGTGCACTTTGTTATTGGCAATATCGACATCGAATCGCCCTCTCTGTAGATCGAACGATGCGCAAACATGCCGAGTCACGCGCGAAATTATAAAAGCACATATTTTATCGTTTGATCGAAAATTAGCCGGCGACCTCGGGATCGCTTTGTATCTCTATTTTAAAAGAATGTTCACTTATTTATTTATCCGTTCATTTAAAATAAGTGGTACAGAATTCATGAGAATTTGTGTATTATACAATTATTAATTCTATAATATTTATTACATTCGAAGAAAACAATAGTAATAACAAATGATTTTGCCAGATAAATTTTAATTATATAATAAGCGAAGCGTGCGACGAAGTAAAATCGGCCGAACGTGCGCATGCGCCGGGTATTTGCAGTACACTCGGCCGTAAAGCGCCACTTACCGCACTCTCGGCAGGCAGGAAAAGTAGCACTTTTTTTAATAAAGTTTAATGTACTTCGGATGTGTTATGCACATGCGATTTTCATGTACCGTGGCGTCGCGAGCCGTTTCGTATTATATTGCGAGGTCCAGCATGTACCCCGATAAATTGTACGGCGCAGACTATTGGACGTATGTTATTTGCCGACCGAGGGATTGGAGCGATGTGAAAGGCAATTTTTCATTGCAGCAACCATCGGGAAGGGTTTCCGTTGGACTTCACAGGAACGATACGCTGGAAACGAGACGCCTTTGTCCACCCGAGAGTACCGGCTGTTCGTTTCCGCGACACGTTCGTCATATAATGGGTTCTTTAAACTAAAACGCAGCACGCTTTACGCGAGGTGAAGCTCGAACGCGACCCCTGGCTTGATTGCCTCACGCGGCAGGGAGTAATAAACCCCGAGGATAAAATTTAAATTCTAAGGTTTATATATATTTTCAAGCTCCAAAAAAATTGTTTTCTTGAATCTCGTTTTAGGGCAATAAAGTGTAGGGTAGAGCTTTTTTTTTTAAATATCAAATTGGATTTTAAACGGCGGTGAAAAAGTCACCTCTGAACTTCGGTCCAGTCGTGCAACGAAGAGCCATGGATTGACACGAGCATCAATTAAACGCGCTTTGGGTGGGAGAAAACTTGAACCCGACCCCTGGCTTGATTGCTTTGCGTCGCAGTCCGTAATAAACCTCAAAGACAAAATTATAATTTCAAGATTGATGTACATTTTTCAAGGTGCGAAAGCATTCGTTCTTTTTGTCGGCTATTTTACCGCAGTGGAGTATTTTTTTTTCTGCAAAAAGTAATTAAATTCGATTTTAACTGGCGGTGAAAAAGTCGTATTTTAACTTTCCTCCGGTTACGTAACGAAGAGTCACGGATTGACGCGGTCCTCGATTAAACGCGCTTATACGCCTTTTCATTATCACCGCAAAGAGCGACGGGGAGTGAAGTTCCGGGCAGGGGCTTGGGACCAGAATTATTCCCGCTAAGGCTCGTGGATACCAACTGCGTCTGGGTTAACCAAGGACTTTGCCATTTCTCTCAAGGAAACTCTTTAATTACGCCACTTTACCTCGCCGGGGAAATCCTCTTTACCGGAGGCTTGCGGATGGGGTGCGAGGCGCTTCCGGAGAGGGACGAAAGGTTGTGTTCCAGCGATTTTCCCAGACGGTGAACGGGACCAACGAGCTCCCTGCGTCACACAGTTTCGCTCCGAGAGACAGTTGTACATTGGCTTACCGAGAGGATAATTCCCGAGTTGGACAGGAAAGAGAAACGTCGCAGTTACGATTAGTTTTTTCTTTCCTAACCGAAATGGTTCAAGCTGCTTTTGGTACGCTTTGCTGGTGGGTCGTTGATCGTCAGCTTAGGAATTATACAAAGGTATTTATGAATAAAAATTGAAGTGGTTATTTGGATACGAGTATTATAAATTCAAATGAAAGCTGAAATGTTCACAGTTATCTTGGGAAAGTCTGACGACGTAGGCACATCTCGGATCATGTGGCAGATTCTGCGATCGCGACTCACCTGTGCAGACCAACTCGCTGAATTCTCCGGATAGACACGAATGTCTGCTACACGGTGACATAAATTCGGTTGCTAGAATCGTTTTTATAAGGCAAAGGTCCCGATGGCCACAAACGCATTTTGTCCGGCCGATACGACTTTTTTCGTTGAAATTTTTCTCAAATCACCTTTGTCTATTCCTGCGAAGGAATTTGTTTTTCTGCGTCTCATTTCCCGGTTACCTCATCCGTTACATTTATTTTCCTCTTCTTATTTCGCTCTCCGAGCCCCTCCTTGTCTAGCGACGAAAACTCTTTAATTAGACTATGTAAATACCATTCGTCGGTTGGCTCGAGTCGCGACGGAATTTCGCGGCTGCCTGCCGCGATGCAGGCTGCGATAGACGAATGGAGAGGCGAGACGGTTTCTCGTTCTTCAACTCCTCGAGGAAATTTCGAGACGTCTCGTCGTACTTCCATTATTAACGGAATTATACTCCGTCGAGGCTGGGATACTCGCAAACGCGTTATTAACGGCTTCTTACTGTGGGCTTTATGTACGTACGTGGCTTCCTGCTTCTTAATCACGGCGGAGAATCCTTCTTCGATGGGAATTCATCATCCTCAACATTTATCAGCGTTATTAAAACGGGACGTAGCGAATGAATGGATTAAAAATGGCTTTCCCACTTTCATTAGTCCGAGAAGGAATTTGTTGTTAAGAAATTATCTCGTGAATAACTATGCATGTCCATCGTGCTTCGTTATTCTTGAAATTCTGGTCCTTATACACTTACACAAAGTACAATTCCACAGCAACGAATAGAGAGAATATAAAATTCGGATGCAAACTAAACTTATTACAAATTATTATTTTATTATAGACTCGTCTATAATAGAATAATAATGTTTTAAATGTATCGATGCTCGTGTCGTGTCAAACAATGTCTCTAAATACATGTACTACTTATTTTTATTAATCGTTGCCATACCGAGTCACTCTGCAACATTTAATATCTTCGGGGCGCGAAATTCGGACAGCGATATTTAACAAAAATAACAATGTCGAAAATTCGTTCCTGAAATTTTCATAATTTTAGAACTTAATTTCGAGACTCACCGGAATGTTTAATCACAGAAGAAGAGAAATCGAAAGTTAAAATGTATGTGAGATGTCCATGCGGGTTGCACGTTTGACAAGCGTCGGTCGACAAAGGCCCGAGAGGACAAAAAACTGTGTGGAGACGCGGAACGGATATGGGAGGCGAGAGGTGGATAAGAGAATGAGAAGCACAAAACGCGAAGCACGAATGTTCGTTCGTGAGGCAAAAAAAAAAAACTGTTATGGAACTGTAGCGTCGGCGCCGGCGCCGGGGGCGAAAGTTAAAAAAAAACGTACGAAGAAAAAAAATCCGGACGTATACGCGAGGCAAGAGAGGGGATTTGAGGAGATTTAATACCAGATAGGATTGAGGGAGTATAGAGCGGAGGTAAACATCCCCGGTCCGCTCGTGGAGCAGCTGGTCGCTCATCGTGAACGACAAGAGAAAAAAAATCTACGAGAAACATATAGTGAGCGGTGTTGATGAGAAAGCTCGTGAGGCCAAGGGAATTTGTATTTTGTCACCCGTGAGTGAGAGTATGCATAGCTAATAACCATAGAAAGCTATCACCACCCCCGGACTAGGTGCCAACTAATATCAAAGAACTCAGCACGACCACATTGGAATTTCGACATAAAACCTATTGCAGCATTAACGGCTAATTAAAGGCTTATTAAGTGCTCCAAAACAAATTTTTTCGCTTCACCCCTAGCGGTAGAAACGTGTAGACTTTCTGACTTCCAACGGAGGTAGGATGACCACAGTCAAAATTACGGTAACGGTAACTGCTATACCATTTTAAACGACGATTATTTAACGGCTATTCAAAAGCTTTCAAATGAGACTAATTACGTTTTAATCGGACCACCCCATCCCGAGAAACCCACCCCCTCTGCAGTGGATATTCATCCAATTCAGGATGAAAACGAACTGAGACATTGGGATAAGTCTTAAAACACGTTTATTTAACGGCTCGACAATTACGTATTGTCCGATTTTGCCGCTGTACCCCTTTACCGGAAACTCACTCTCTCTAAAGCCAATATTCGGATAACTTGAGGTAGAGAAAGGCTAGAATATTGAAATAAGTTACAAAAATCATGTGAATATGCGACTTGAATCGAATGGCGAAGGTTCCCGGTCGATATCATGAAAAAAAATTTTGTAGCATTTTTCTAGCCGAAAAACGGAAAGACTTTGGATTTATGGTAAAAAAAAATTTATTTATTTGTATTCATTCGTTTCATGATAAATGGCAAATTTTTACTTACAATTGCTCTAAATGAAAACTAGGACAAAATTTTTAATTTGTAGAATACGAGCATATTGAAAATTCTTGGTCTTATCTCTCCCTTGTTCTTTTTTATCGTACCGAGAACAATATTCAGTAGTAAATGTCGGCGATGATCAGACGAATATATATTAAGGATCCTGCTTCGCAAAATTTACGGTCAAGGTGTACAGAAGTCACTGTAAGATCGACAAAAAATTGGCATCCGTGTTGCGTTTTCGTGAACGGTTTACCTCACGACATGTCGATCAGTTTCGGGCACCCTCGGGAGAGTTTCACGTTCGACGTGAAACGAGAGAGACCGTCCGGATAAGACCGCTCCTCGATATCTACCCTTGTGTCCTATCCACATCCCTTGTCGACCTGCTCGACTAATGCTTAGCTAAACGATATTTACCCTCGATATCTTTCACGTTTCAGGAGGGTTCCCGCGGCGACCGGAAAGAGGGGGGCAAGCGAGGACGCAAGCCCGGAAGGAAGGCGTCCGACAAGGCGGACATGAGAGCCAAGCTCGGTTAGTGAAAAAAAGAAGTGAATATCTAAAACATGGAGACGACCCTTCGGCCACCACTGACGGCGATTCTCACCGGACTTGAGCAATTTCTTTTGGCCGATACCCAATCACTTTGGCCCCTCGGCGAAAGATCGGAAAACTCGAATACTCATATAAGTCCGTACACAGTGCCTCAAGCCTCACTTCTTTCCGACCCACCGCTCGCCAGAAAAACAATGCATGCAGTAAGACGGAAAACAACCGGAAGGGATAATTGATTAAAATGTAAAATTTATGGGGAACGTAAAGCTCTTAAAATTTGACCATACAAATCGTAGGATTGTAAAAACGATAAAGATATAAATTGTTATATTTCTCGCTTTTGAAGTCAAAGTTCATGCCTTGTCGAGACAATTTTAAAGGCTCGTAAGGAAGAAAAAATAAAAATAGAAGCTTCGCTCGGGAAATTAATTATTCAAGAAGTAGATCTTGTTGGATTTTAAACTCTGTATGGGACTTAAACTATCGAAACAGGCCAACTTTCAAGGCGCAGCTTTAAAAAAGTAATGAAAGGAAAATGGACCTGTACAATATTTTTCGCGGGACATAAAAAAAAGATTTGTTGCAAACGGAGTCCAGAGATCTGCTTTACCCGTGATATCAAAGAGGTAGCTGAATTTTTAAACCGTATACTTATATTAGACATTATTTTGCTGATTATGGAAGTCCCTTCGTCGAAAATAAATGAGGGACAAAAATAGAACTATCCATTTTTTTTTTCGTGAAGCATAAAAAAAAAGATTAATTTAAAATGGAGAATACTACTTCGTTTTGCCCCTTTATATATCAATCGAAAAAAACCCTGAAAATATTTTTTAGACGTCACCTCTACGCCATTTATTATGAACTTTATGCCCTATAACGCCTAACAGCATTAAATGGTTCCACAGTGGGAGCGGATCCGTAAATGGCTCGATTGCTCTCCGTTATCCTCCCTCACACTTTTTCCACGAATATTTATCTATTTTCCGAATGAATATTTATGCTGTTTACTGCTGGGGCGGTGCTCGCAAACGTTCCACTGTTACCTCGGTGTCCCACACAAACACACACACATTTGGCAAGCTGTGCACTTTAAGGACTCCTCCACCAGGGCGTTGTCAAGCAGTGGGTTTTGTGAATGGTGTATTTTGCAATTCCGCACAGTTTCGCCAAGACGCGTAATAAGCGTTGCCGGTAACAGACATTGCAAGGGGCATTGCAAACCCCGTTTGCAAGTTCGGATGTAAGGATTTTATTAAACGGTTTCTGTACCAGTCAGGCCGAAAGCTACGAATTTCTTCGTCGTGGAGTTTGGTGAGAACTTTATTTTCTTAAAAACATTAAATAATGAAGTAAAGTACTCTTTATGTTGCGCATAATTTTCTCTGCGGAAAATATAGTTGATCGACGTTTAGCTTCCTCGTTGAAGAATGACAAACGAGATGTTTTTATAAACGAAGAAATAGATTCTTTTAGAGAACTATTGCTGATTTAAATATACTTTTTAATTAGTATATCAAATAAGGGCACGAAGTGCCGTTTCTATCCTGACGGATCCGAACCTCCTGGTTGTACATTTTTCACCTTCAATATTTATACTTATATAATAATAATTATATTTTTTAATCCACAATTAAATAAATGTTTAATATCTGGATCGATTCTTGGCCGATCAAACAGGAATATTTAATTGATGTTCATCAACTTCTGAAGAAAGTTTCAGCCTAACAACTGAAAATAAAAACTTCAATCAATACAATGCAACCAAAAAGGTTGACAGATTGAAAAAGGTTTTGGAACATTCCGAACACGTGTATATGAGAATCCAAAAAAATTACAAATTTCAGTGTAACGAAGAAAGCAGGAGTAGAAAGTAGGAAAGCAAAAAAGCCCTTTTTCTTTTGCAATCCCAACACGTTTCGCCAGGATGCAAAATAAGCGCCGCCGGCAAAAGAGAAAGCGTGACTTGCCCGGTTTGCCTTCGCGCCCTGTATTGTAAGCCCTGTTTACACGGCCGGGGAAAACAAGATTACTGAACGGACCCGTTGTCAGCCACACCAAGGGTCGCTGCATTCAGTCTGATTTCCATGAAATCGAGGAATAGCGCACAGATGAAATTTTCTCAAAAATGATAAAAAAGAAATAAAGTAAAAATCTCCTTTTTACTCAGTCCCGAATAGCTCTTCCGCAACGACTCACACAAACGATTCTGCGCAACCTCCTTTCGGTTTCTCATTTTGATTCCCTCTTTTTGTATTCGCCTACCTTTGTTCGGTCCTTTGCCTAGAAGGCCGTCTTCCCCTATCTTTAGCTGGTCGCGACCAACACCTAAAAGCACCTCTCACCGTCCTTTTTCGTGGAATACAATCGCGACCCTGGTTCGCCACTACCGTCATCCACCTCGTAACCGTGCAACGAGATCCGCAAACTTTGAACGAATTCTCTCGGTCCATTTCCGGTTAGCTCGAACGGAGAGGGAGGCAAATGTCGGATAACTTTTTTTTCGGTACCGTTCGGATATCTGACAATGTTGCAGTCATATACATATTTTTATCTTTACGGCCCTGAGCTCTTTTGTCGTGAACGATGTGCAGGCGGGGGGAGGAGTCGGTTGGTTCGGGTGAAACTCGATCGACACTCTCTTCTCGCCTCATTCGGCAAGAGTTATAACGGACAAACTCTCGTGAGGTTTTCCCCGGAGCTTCTCGAGACACCTCCGTCTTACCTGGGTTGCATATCGGTCTTCTCGCCCCCGTGAAACGATCTCGGAACGACTTTGCGCGAAGTGGGTCTCCGGGGCGATAATAACTGCCGGGCGATCGTAAATCGCTTTATTACTCCGGGAAAGTGATGTAAGAAATTTGCAATTTCGCCATCGGTTGTTTCCTGTAATATAGCAATTTTACCGTCCCATACTGGCTTACTGAACATCGAAAGGACGGTAGTTGGTGGACGATAGCGTTGGATATTCCCTTTCGATTTTGGGTACTGGATATGCGACGCATTGTAAGGAGTTATCGTTGCAATTGTAGTTAACTCTGGCAATCAACTCGACTGAATTAATCACGTGAAGGAGAGCCTGTACTATAAACTCAAAACTTATTCTATACTCAAGTCAAAGCTTATTCTATGTGCAATCAAAGTAATAGTAATTGGAATAGTGCTCACGATGTGATTATTTCTTGCAGAGCGCAGTAGGCAGAGTGCGAGGGAGTGCCGCGCCCGAAAGAAACTCCGTTACCAGTACTTGGAGGAGCTCGTGGCCGATCGTGAGAAAGCTGTTATCGCACTGAGAAAGGAGCTCGAAATGGTGAGTCGGAAAAATCATATAAAAACTTTGTTTTTTTATTAATCGTCGCACCATTCATTTTATTTAATCATATAACATTCGTCCTTCATAAAGGTCGCCTCCTCTATCATGGAGATATTTTCCATGCCCTCCTTACTGACGAACAGTATAACTCGATCTATAGCAAAAACTGGTACATGAAGTGTGCTCCATCAACTCCACCACCTTTTCCTTGGCCCTCTTGGATCTATTCAATAATTGGAGAAACTACAGCACTAACCCAACGTATTCTCGGCGAATTTTCTCAAATTTTTTCTTCATCCACATGTTTCGGTAATAAAATTACGGAATGATTTTTTTACTGGTTCATTTAATCGCGTTCCAGTATATCCATTTTTTTGTATGCTCTCAACACTTTGACAAACAGTTCGTAAAATTTACAGCGGAATTAAAGGCGTCGCAGTTAACGAAACAAAATTATCATCATACTTTTTTCCGGAAAATCCACCTTCCGCTAAAATAAAAATATAAGATATTCTGTGTTGAATAATTTATTGACAATTAGATTCTTTTGTTTTGACTTTTTTATTCGAGTTCTCTCGTCCAAGATGTACATTACAAAAACTTATTTCTGAAACGAGAGAATTAAAAATCTGAAAAAATTCAGACAGTACTGGAGTTTGACCAATTATGGAACGAATCAGAAAGAGTTAAGAAAGAAATAAATGTGCACAGTATGCAAAAGGTTTATAACCGATGGGGGAACCTACGAAATATTCCATACCGTTTACAATACCAGAACAAGAATAACAGCTGGATCACAACAGCTTGGTACGCTCGTACCAAGGTTTATTAGGGCGGAACCGTAATCCGTTCTCGTGATAAAAAATGTGTTTTAAAATTCGTTTTCCATCTTCATGGACGCGGAAGCTCCGTCTATATTTTCTGTCTCCGAATACATAGTAACAAACAAAATCAATTTTTTAAAATCGAAAAACTTTCTTTTTCGGTTTTATATTTCGCCGTGATAATTTTTTCGTGAGTAAAAAGAAAACATATAAAATAAAGAGCGAACCAAGAGAAGACACTCGAAGAGCGGCGTTTCCACCCGAGACTCGACTTCCAAGGGAAACCCGAGACCGATCCTCTGCCATCCAACAACACTTAAGTATCAACGATCCTATATCCTCTATTCACCGTCCTTGCATCAGTTTCATTGCGTCAACGGGACTTCACACTTCATCTCTTTGTCGGCATGTTTTCTTATCTTCTTTGTTTTCAGTATCGCGCCTGGGGTATGGAATTGGATTCCGGTCGTGTTCCCGAGGGTCTTCAAGCCATGCTCGAAGAGCTCGGTACGATGAAGATGGAACAGAACAACAACTAACCAACGAAAGGGGAACGAAAATCAACGGGAACCTTACGAAGAAAATAATTTTTTAAATAAATGCAAGCAAACACACGAGAAGAGAAGAAGCAAAAGAGCCTACAAAAGAATCGTAAAAAATATTTTTGTGACCTGAGAACGTTAGGACGCGCCGGCGTATTTTTTTTACAGATGCCCCAGCCCTCCCCTCAGAGCCGTGCGCGTTATAACGGCCTCGCAATTTTTCCATAAAAAGTTACACAATACTTTACGTCTTATATAATTTCTTCACTCTGTTCGTTACTCGAATTTCTTATGACACGCGATTAATTTTTTTGCTTTTCTCTTTATCTCCGGGCTACTGTACATTAAACCGAGTTTTCGCCGACTCCAAAACCAAGATTTTAAGTTACATATCACCCATATATATATTTTTTATTATTGTTTTTTTATTCTGGAATTCGACCCGCAGACTTTCGTTGCCGTGTCGCTCGTCGCGATTGATGTAAATACAGTGATAAAAAAAGAAAGAAATTCTACCTCGCCCTCACGTAAACGCCAGAGTACCTTTACGAGTACCTTAACTAACCTGAATGCGATCGATGTTTGGTAAATCTAGATAGAAGAATATATATATATTATTTATCCGCACTTCTCGACCTTCCTGGAGTGGTGACGCTGTCTTGCGAGAAAGAGAATTCATTTTTTCACTTCTGAGATATCACTCATCGATCGTCACTGACAAAACGAATGTAATTATTTTAATGAAACTACAGATTAAAAAATTGGCAAGTGTATATCGTAAAATAAAGTATATAGTTTACGTGAATGTTCTTCAATTTGTACAAAAAATTATGAACAATTTGGGCACACTAAGAGCTTGACCATCTTCTATCGCAGATAAAGTCCACATATCCGCATTTTGTCGGAAGAGCTTTCGTACCGGTGACGACCACTCAGGGTCGTCAGTGGGTAGAAAATAAATTAAACAAAAAAGGAGCGGGCTGCAGCGACGGTGAATATGCATTGTGATGTAATTCAGTGTAAACGCACAAGCGAGAGTAGCCTTACACCGTAACGTTGAGGGGGTGTCGCACGCAGCGGCAAAGCTTTGAAGCGTTCGCGAGTCCACTTGCTTTCACAAAGTCTCATTCCTCCATGGACACACGTGTGTGGGCTCACGTTCGCTCGTGTGCTCTCGCGTGATAACGAGTCTCCCTGACTGCTGCTGCTCCAGGTCTTTTTTTCATCTCTTCTTTTTTTTTCTTTTTATTATTATTATTTTTTAATGTAACTGACTGAAGCTGCGTGTGCATAGCGCTGTATATTATACGGCAATAGTGTGTTACACGCGAGATAGCCGCTTTTTACATGCTCTGACTGCGAAACTGCTAGCAACCCGCATTCAATTGCCTGGCTACCGTGTTTCACTCTCTGACGTTTTTCCGATTATATTTTTCAGAGGACGTTTTGTTACGCTTTCCTTTCTTTTTTTTCTTTAAGCGCGCGACGAATCCCTATTCTCAGTGCTAATGGTATGATTTTTTTAAACATTGCTGAATATCGGTACTGCAATCGATAAAGTTGTAATTTTAACTCAAAATATGAATGCTTGTACGTGTAAAGTATATATTTACGATTTTTATTAAATCCGAGAGCAAGTAGCACCATTTAAAAATCAAACATATGTTTAAAAATGTGAGGTAGGAACGTAATTCCATAGTTTAGTTCTAGTTAATTTCATAAATTCGTGTTTTTATTTTCTGTCATTAAACTACAGTTTCCAAAGTTGAAGAATCAATTATGAAATAGAATGGGGAAAAAAAAGAAACGTTCGAGACATAGACTATTGACGAACTGTTGGCTAATAATGTTTGAGAAATTTTCAAACATCCAAGTCCTTGTTTATCGTACACCTGCTCTTGAGAGAAGGCAAACTTGAATATTTATATTCAATAATATAGCAATGCATATAATGAGTTTAGTATCGAGAGTATCGATATTGAATTTGAAACGGAAATGGATTAACACTACATCACGTTTGGTATTATCTTATGAACATTTTTTTTACTTTGCTAATTTTTTTGAAAAACTGTATTTTTTGTCCGATTCGAATTTATGGATCAGACGTTACTTGAGGAGTAAGCTGGAATTTTCACATCGCCTTCGTTTAAAGTTGAAAATGAAATTTCTTCCATCTATTGGTCATAATAATTGAAAATGAAAATAAAAATTTTGAAATAGGAAATTTCGATTTTCATATCACTTTTTCATAATGTTCCTTTACTCGGAAAGGGTTCTCTATTACGAAGCAAAAAGTACCAAAAATGCTTTCCCACATAAAAGGCTTCGTAAATAAAGGAACATTGTGCGAAAGTGATATGAAAATTTTCCATTTTCAATTCTGTACGATTTTTTCTTTCATACATGTAACTTACGGAACCTGCGTGTGAATACAGCTGCTCTGTATGTTATGTAGCAGCAGGGTATTACACACCAAATACCTGCTTTTTACACGCTCTGACTGCAGAATTGCTAGCGACTCACATCCAATTACCTCGCTACCGCGGTTCACTCTCTGACGTCCTTCCAATTGCATTTTTCAGATGTGCGTTTTGCTACTCATTCTTTCCCTTTTTTTATTCACGCGTGTGAAGAGAGCCCACTTTTGTATTAATCGTACGATCATTTCTACCATGTTTCAATCTGTCTTTTTCTCCTAATCCATTTTCAATATATTTATTTTTCGAAGAGATATTAATTATATAAATTTGTTATTTGCACTGGGAATAAATATGCTCATACGCGTGGGGAAACTAGTTACGAAAAGTTTTTATCCGAAAATGAAGACTGTAATTCAGAAAATAATGTATGAAACCTTTGAAAAACTCACTGAAGGATTTTTGGCAAAAATCTTACTCGTCCACAAATTTCCATTGTCGTGTCCTCGGTTTTGCGACGCAAAAAAATGTAGCTATTTTAACTCGTTCCTGGAAAAAAAAAAATATCGTATGCGACACGGGAAAAAGTGCATTTTCACCTCGAATGAAATTCTGCCCTCACTCGTGCATATTCACACTCGGAGAAAATACGCACTTTCCTCCCTCGTGGAATAATATACTATTTTAAACTCTCCGGAAGAGAGAGATTTTGTCGAATCGGAGCTTTAGTTTTATATCGCCTCAACCTACCAGCCGAGGTAAATTGTAGGTGCCGCGTCGGGATAGCTTCAAGCTGGGCGCCGAGGTTGGCTCGACTAGGGGTAGGTCGGGGAGGTTAAAGCACTGTACAGTAGATAAAGGATGACCCGGCGCTCGATCAATCCTCCACTGGCTTAAGATCGTAAACTCAGCCTCGGGAAAACTTTTCTCCATTTATTTTATTTAATTTTTTTTCTCATTTTTTTTAATCTCCCGTTTGCCGGTTTATATAGTGCATTAATTTTCGCGTCGTCCGCGGCACGTGGGTGTTTCGTTCGACGAGACAATGGTGTGCGGCTCGGCGTGCCCGACGTGTATCGCACGTAGAAATGCACCCCATACACACGTAACGGTCTCGGTACACTTGGCTTCCCGTCGCGCCTCCCGAATCGCCGCTCACTCTATCGCTCTCCGGATAAAAGTACTTCGCGCGCTTACCTCGCGGTAAGCTGGTTTTATATCTAGGCTCATGAGATACTTTACTATTTTCGACCGCGTCCGGAAAGAGGCAACGACAAAATTTTCCTTCGCGAAAGATACTCGTTCAACCTTCTCTACCTTTCCGTGAGCGCCTCTATTTCGTAATCCGATAAAGTGCAACACTTCCTCGAGTTCACGGCGCAGCTTATCGAATTTGGCGCTTTTTCAAAAGTCCTCCTTCGCGCCCTTTATTTACGTTTTTGCGAGTGCGCGACCGAGGCTGGCAACCCGGCACGGTGCAGCTCGTAGAGGGAATTTGCTACTCGTTAGCGCTGGATATTTTGTCAATGGCTGCGAAATCGCCTTGTCGAGATGGGAAAAAATATTTCCGATAACGAAGCGAAAGCTCGAGGGTGGCGAGTCAAATTTTTTGGTTGATCCGATGAAATTATTTCAGCGAAGGAATTTTCGATTCGACCGGATATCAGTTTGGTCGATTTTCTATGAAACCTTATATTCTGGATGAAAATATCTAAATAAAAATCATCAATAATTCTATAGATAGAAAAGTTATATCAGACTACATTTCTAGTTTCTTTCCCAACTTTCGTATCGTCTTCCGATAAAAGTAAGTACATGCTCGATGAAAAAAAAAAAAAACCGAATCAGATACCACATCATATGGAATGAATTTGAAGATCTCCACGAAAATTTCAATAAATCGCTTCAGAAATCTCGGCCCCGGAAATATTCAATTGAACCAATAATGTAACGAGGCTGGTCATTCCGTTCCGGAGTGAGAAGCTTTTTCCCCGAGATCCAATCGGGATACCTGGGGCAGGTGGTTTTTCGCCCGGGGCAATTTCCCGGGCTGCGCGCAGCCGGAGCACTAGCCAGGCTCGTAATCGTCCCCGGATATGAGAGACGTTTTCGTGTGAGACTCGTTCGGGGAGAGCGGCGAGACTATCGCATTCGGGAGAGCGCGAGGAGCGGCGAGAGCTCGAGATCGTGGTAACGGCTGGAATGATGGAGGTAAAGTAGTCTCGAGGTATCGAGTTAAAGTACCATCCTCTCATCGTTCCCCGTAAAGTATAGTCCGTGGAACGGCTCCGAGCGCGAAGCGCACCCGTTCCTTTTAATATCATCCGGCGTTCTCCCGTATTAAGCACGAAATTTATACGCCGAAGAAAAGCGGAAAACTTTTCATAAACTTGGCCGCTCTCCGCGGCCCGTTATCCATTCCGGTAACAAAACGTCGACACCTCGAAACAAAAACGCCCGAACGAGTTCCGGCGTATAATACCGACCGCCGTGAAACAGAAGGTCGTAAGTCCCATAATTCTTAACGCTGAGCTAGGGAAGATGCGTTCTTCTGCTCCTCAGAGGCCGCGGTACGTATAGCGAGTATGAGAGTTTAACGGAAATTCGCTGAAGGGCGGAGGGCTGTCCGGAGGGTGAATGCAGGCGAAGCCTTGGAAAAGCCACTGATAAAGTACCGAATATCAGACACTCTGGTACCGGCTGTACGGACTCAATTTTTTTTTTTTTTTTTTTTTTTTTTTTTTTTTTTTTTTTTTCAGTAAATCGCTCGAGGTAATAAATAACATTTTCGTTCGACGTCGAATTACGAAGCTCGGAGAGTCGAGCGGGGCTTTGAGGTTGGGGCACGAGGCGGGGGATAAAAATGTTATTTATATATAGGTATATATTGTAATAAAGCTGGATATATAACAGACGGGCAGCTGGACTAGTAGTCGGGCTTTTGTGGCCTGCATTTCGTACACTGACCAAAAGAGGACGAGTGCAAAAGTCAAAGCCGCGGGAAGCACCGTGCATGCGATGGAAAATTAAAAGCGCCCGGGCAGCCCCGTTACACGTTCGGCAAGCGGGAACCGATTCGTTAAAAACTTTTAACGAGCTCGTTAGGGCGCGGTCACTTCAAGACCGGTCGCTCAAATTGTCGAATGCGAGGAGAGATTAATTACTGCGTCGGAACCACCGCGTATAACATAATTTAGTTTGCACTGTTGTAAGGCTTTGTTTCCTTTTTATTTCATTTTATTTTCCTGGTAGTTATAAATGACTTGCTATTGAGAGAATTTAGCAATGGTAACTCTTTAATAACAAATTGTAGGAGAAATGAAAATGGGATTGGGTGAGTTTCAGTTCCGGAGTCAACTTTCAGTGCAGCCGACGGGACGGTGGGAAATTATGTAGAAGAAAACTATTGTTACGGCGGGCGATTTAATAAGACAACGATTTGTATAAAATCAACGAGGGCGGAAAATAGCATTTGACTCTCGTGATAATTCTCTGCACTGACAAGGAGCGTCAGATTGGTCTATATATATAGCGTTAGTGTTAGCATTAGTTTTAGCATCTATCTATTTATTTATCTGCTCAAAATATTCGTTATTCAGTTTCTGCACTTATTGTCATCGAGATTACCGAATGATATAAATGTTTGAATTCATGAAAAGTGGTTTTTTGTAGCCAAAGTTGAGTGGTTCCAATCGAAAGCTGCAAGTCACACATATCCAGGATTAATTAAATATAGCAAATGCCATTGTCGAATTTGCTGCTTGATTATCATCCAATTAATTCAGTGCCAAAGCCGTATTAAGCGCCCGGTCGGTGTTTGCTCAGTCAAGCACGTATTATTGAATTCTAATAAACTATACGTCGTATTAAACGTATACATACCTCGTATAAAACGGGCTGGATGCAGTTTCATTACACATTTTCCATTGTAACAATATCGATAGCCTTTTATGTGTTGAATGAAAAAAAGTAACACATTTTTTTCCTTTGTAATGTGATTACATTGATTCGATTGCAAGCTATGCATTTGGTTCGCTCTCAACAATTCGTCTGTCGAATTGTTTTGTTGCGCCTCGACGAGCATGCAAAAGGCGTCGAGCGTTTTATAATTTGATCAGTCGAATTTCCAAGCCGAATCACATGCCAGATTATTGCACAGCCCGGTCTCGATGTACAGCACGATGAATAAATTCTGTTCGAGGATCTGATTATAACGTTATATTGTGTTATTCGCTGTCGGATGACTTCAGATTATTCCCATTTTACTTACGATGTTACACCGCACTAGGCTGGAACCACTTCGCTGTAGTTGAACTTGTAGATTTTGGGCCTCCATAAAGTAAGCAACAAATACCGAATTTGACGATTTTCAATTATATCGATTACGTTGCCTATATTGATAATTATGAAGAAATTTACTACTTTCTACAGATTCTCAAAAAATTTGTTCTATGAAAATAATTTTCATTCAACTTATGAAAAGCTCTCGTTTCGTTTTCATCCAGCCAGTTATGCTATGCGATAAATTGCTGAAAAAAAAAGATGTATAAAAGGTCGACATGCTGCAGTAAAAGACAGTATACATTTTTTGTTGTTTTTTTATGTATATTTTTTTACACCTCCCTGTTTCATTCACCGGTGCGAACGAATAGTTCTATCAATATAAGAACAGTTTCCGTTCACCCCACGAGTACCGCGTCTGATCCCTCGTTGACCTACACTACTTGACCCGACTCGTCGTTGCCTCGCAACGGTATACGTGCATTTTTCGCAAGAGAGCTGTCGATTCGATTTTTATATTTACCTTTACCGTCATGGTTTTTTTTTTTTTTTTTTTTTTTTTAAAGCTTATATACAGGATGGCTCATATTGCTTTTGTCATATTTTCACTGTACCGTCAAAAATCATCATTCGGAAGGGTACGCCCACTATCGACCCTATAAAAACGATCGAATTTTTTTTTCAACTCTCACAGTTATATTATCTCACACACTCGGAATACACAAAAAATCACTTCGCTCCTCGAATAAATATTATAATACATGTTATATATATCGTATATGCATTCGAGGATTCTTAAATTGTTTATACTATAATTTCTCGCTCTTTCTCTCTCCCAATTACTCCCTTAAACACTTCACACCGAGTATAAGAAGTTACGAATACGAGAGGAACAAATAAACGTCGATATTCATTTTCTTTATACAAACTTTTTTTTTTGGTCATCGAATATTACAATGGTCCGTGTATGTATCAGTTCGTCAAACCGTTCGATATTTTATCGATGCTCTTCGTTTTCAATTAATTTCATCCGCGAACCGCACGGACACGCGGCGCACTGCAGTTTATATCTTGTCCATTTTTATTTTCTTCGTTCTCTTATCTTTATTTTAAATTCACATTTTTTTGACGATCCGTCGAGTCGTCGACGGTCGTCGATTTTTCTTGCATAAACGCGTAAAAAAACAGTGGTGTAATAAAAATGTATTGGTTGCGGTGTCGAGAAGGAATTTTTTTTATAATAATTTTATAATAATTTTTTCAATATCCGGACGATTATTCTAGGGCCCGGCGAATCGTTTTATGTTGTAACGGCAGTAGTCCCTTCCGATGATATCCTCGGTCGGAATCTCCTCCTCCAGCGGTTCCATTCCCTCGGCGGCCATCCGATCTCTCACCTGAAGCATAAAATCCAAAGAGTTGTAAAAAAAGTAGAAAAAAAAGAAACATATTCACGGCGCAGCTGATAACGCATAGAGAAGAATTCATGAAAACGGACGACCTGGCAGGTTTTCCGATACCGAGCTTTACGGCAGTAGCGCATGGTAGGTTTTTTCAGAATTTCTCAACGATCCTTTGTGAGCATTGTTCCAGAGGTACAAAAAAAGGAAAGTTACACGACAATAGACCGCGTCTCAACGTTTAGACCCGAGCAGAGACTCTTTTTTTATTCATTCCACAGACTCGACAATTGTTACACAAATTTCTATACTGTAATTATTCTCGCTGATATTCGGGCTCAGAGAAGCGTTTAGTTGGGATTGTCCGAACGAAATTCAGCGACCTAAAAAAAATATGGACGTATTTTCTCTACGCTCGTACACAAAATGTTTCACACAATTGTGTTTTCACTCAACGGATATTTTGTGCGGCTGCTCGCTTATTGACTACATTATTTATTCCCAAGTATTCGTCGGCTCGTTCTTGAAAAGTCGACGTTTGATCGCAGACCGAAAAAAAATTGGTCTTTTTATACTATTTTTTCTTGACAAACTTTCAAAATTTCTTGCACTTAGTGCAGGCAAAACCGAAAAATCGGTCCGTGTATCGGGCGCGAAAAATCGAACTTTTTCGCACTGGTGAGGAGCTTCTCATTCACTTTCGGCTCGCGCAACACTTGTCGAGGACGATCAATATTTCTCGCCCCCCTTACAAAAATAATTATTAAGAAGTTTTCTTTCCTGCCTTAAGGGCTTTGAATAATCACACCTTCCGTCCGAATTAATTCACTTTGCGTTGGATTGCTCGTTCGGATGCGATAAACCGACGTTCATTTTCATTGATATTTACTATTCCCCAAATAAAGAGAATGTTAAATGTAAAAATTGTTCGTCCGGTATGCAGATCTAAATTTAAAAATTGAATGGGGCAGATAAGTGGACGGAACTTTGGGACTTTTTTTTCGAAAACAAAATTCGCCTAAAACAAGCTCGCATTGAATTACGCAGCGAACGACGAAAATCAGGCTAGCGTGTATTCAATCGGCGGGGTGTTAAACAAAAAGAATCCCCTCACGTGTGTATCAAGCGATGAACGCGGTCTCTCGCTTCCCCGACCCGAGCTGTATTCGCAGGTCACACAAGCGGTCTATCAATTTTCGGTAAGCCCATTAACTCTCGGGGATTTCGGTATTGGACGAAAAAAGTAAAAAGAAAAAAACTGAAAACCCCATCGGGTAGTCTCTCGTGTTCACCCGCATCGAATTGCGAGTGCTCACAGACCGAGCGGATCCCTTTTACGGAACAACCTTTCGCCATGAAAACTCTGTAAATACTTTTTGTTTACTGCAGTTTCCATCTCCGGGTACACAGATTTTTTTATTCCCAATGCCGCGTATATAACGTTCACCGCTGAGAGACGAATTCGATACGAGGAAGCGAAACTATACATTCGCGTGGAAAGGAATTTCGCTCACGTAAATCCATCACGTTTGTTCGCTACTGTATATTATTTTTTTCGGTATTTATTTTATTGCTCCTTCATTTTAGCTTCATTTATTACCTTTTTTTGAAAATTTCGTTTTACATTTTGTCTACTTCTTTCATTAATGAATATTCGAGCAAGGGAGAAACGACGATGGAAATGATTATTACGTCGTCTCGTGCAAGAATCGATCGCGACCATTTTTTTTTATTGCTTCTTCATTTTTTCTTTATATGTTTCTTCTGTTTTATTTGATCAATATCAATGAAATCATGCGAAATTTTTTGCGCATCCATGAAATAAATAACGCGCGAGTTTTGATTCTACTTTTTTAATTTCATTTTCTTTATAATTAATTAATATTCGAACAGGAGAAAAGTTAGGGTGGGAATTATTATCGCTCCGTCTCGTGGAAACATCGATCGCCACCGTCTTCGCTACACTGTGTTATTTTTTAGTAATTCTTTTTTTACAGCCTCTTCATTTTTTCTTCATTTGTTCCATTTTAAAAATATTTTTTATTCTTCTTCCATTAATTAATATTCGAAGAAAGGAGAAACGAGGCTGGGTATGATTATCGCGTCGTCTCTCTCAATAATCAATCGCGATCGTGTTCGCGACTCGGATCCTTCTCTCCGTCACGTATACGGCATGAAAGAGGTGCGCGCGCACATAACGCGCGACGCCTTTAGATTCATCGGGGCTCCGTTAATGAGATACTTTCTTTTTTACGAGTCCCACCCACCTTGCGCTGCGAGCACCCGGAGCTGGGCAGATGCCGGAAACACGTAGCTCCGGGCTCGTGAACGCGGAAGCAGCTTTTGCGATTCGCTCGTCGTCAACGGTGTAGAATAAAGATTTGAAGGAAAAAAAAGGTAGGAAAAAAAATGGAGAAATGAAAAGAAACGAAGCGAGGGGAATAAAGATGGACGGAGAGAGGGGGCGCGGAAAAAAAACGGCTGTGGCTTATGGAGGAAGCTCGGGAGACGGAAAGGAAAATATTAAAATGCTAGAGAAACGAGGCTTTTGGTAGGGTGAGAAGTTATCGAATCTCACGGGCATGGCCTAAATTTTATTCGGTCTGCCGCACAAAAAAAGGTCTGGAGTCTCTTTTCTTCTTTTTTTTTTTTTTTTACATTTCGCTCGTTTACTGTGGATGGTTTCCAATTAAACGAGTACAGTCGTGGGGGGTCGGGACGGAAATAGCGAAAGAGCGAGCGTAATGAGGTAGCGTGGCTTGCACACGCGTAAGCTCGGCTTTACGTGTTTATCGGACCGATAGGTGTGTCGAGCTTTCCGGGATAACAGCCTGTCGCGACAGAAGTAAGAGTCAACCACACGAGAGAAAATGAGCCGGAGAGCCCTTTAGCTCTAATCAAATTCGAGGACGTATGCGTCAACGCGGCGTGCACCGGTGAACATAATTTTTTTGTTTACCCTGTTTATTATAAAAATAAAATTGAAAAGGTGAATTTTCAATGGCGGAACAGTGTGAGGAACGAATACGAAAATGTCAAGGGCCTTCACTATCGAAAACAAACCTCTTTGCACGAAGAGTTTTTAGACATTTTTTATAATTGGCACTCGATTCAAAAAGTTACGCCGAAACGTGATTTCCAGCGGTTTTGAAAACAAAACATTTTTTTTACAAACTTACACCGACACTCATAACGCATAGGTCGTGTCGCGTATCAGTAACCAAGAGATCAACTAAACTGAACCGATAGCCTGTCCCGTCAGAATGGAATTAATTTGCTTTTCGAACCGAGTTACCAAGACCTCGAAAAGTCTAATGTCACAGGCGAGAGAATTTTCCAATCTTGCCAGGCGAAAAATCCAACTCAATAATGCTCGACAACGTATATTAATAATTGTCACGCAACGACTCTCGATACGAAAACTGGATCAACAAAAAAATGAAGGAAAAAGTACAAAGCACAAGAACCAAAAAAAAAAAAAAGTTAACTCAGACTTTCTTCGTCGATGTACTTCGGCCGGACGTGACGAAGGAGATACGAAGAGAATCCAGCAATATGAATTTTTCAAAGGAGGTTACAACATCCACAGATCATGCATGCCGAAGAGAATGGAATAGGGTGAGAAGGATTCCGAGGATCTCGTTTTGAATGCCGTGAAATATTTCCCAGTCCGTACGATAACATTGCTTCGGTAGGTGGTAGCACGTTTTCCGGAGTGGCTCGAACCCGACGGATCGGAAGTGTAGAAAGGGGGGGAGGGGAGGGGGGAGGAAGTGGTTAAAAAAGAACGAGAAAGGAAAAGCGTCTCGGAGTACAAGAGTCCCTTCGGTTCGTCGAGCGGATAATATTAGCGATAAAGCCTCTTATGTTGATGCAGCGCCGGAAGTTTTTCTCGCTTTTACGGCGCACCGAGCTCCACCCGGAGCGCGCATCCGCGGATGCTCTTCCCGATAACCGGATTATTATTATTTGCACACACGCGCATAAACATCGCGGGAAACTCGCTGAATTTATTTTGTTACCGACATCGGGTACATTTAAATTTCCAATGTAATTACCGCACCGTCTATCTCGCTGGTGATTTATCGCTAAGCTTTTCCCGTACGTTTTAATCACGTTCCATTATTACCGATCTCCAATGGCCGCGATAAACGAGTGAAACATTATTACACCTTTCGTCGATGCAAATAGGAGAACCCGTTCAGCCGAAATCGGCGGGATGCTTAATGATACTAAAAAGTTATTCGATTTTTTCCTGGAGTTTTGGTGTTTTTTTTTTTTTTTAGATTTTTGTTTCTTCGGCTTTTATAGAATTGTCTCGGCGAAACGGGTGACGGAAATATTTGATGGGTAATTTATGTATCCAATACTTTTTTATTTGAATAATACATTTTTTAAAGACAATGTCATTTTTTTATATTTTAATTTTTTTTCGTAAAAGAGAACAGAGAAGTGGAAATGTGTTCCCGACACGGTGGCTTTTACAGCATTGTTCCCTTTAATTTAATCCCCGAGCACTTTCAATCCTCTGCAATTTTGGCTTCTCGTGCACTTCCTTAGAGGCAGAGAACCGCTGTTTTCCTCGGAGAGTTCGCGTAGTCGTTATTTCGGCAATCAGAACCACGCTTCGGCGCTAATTTCATTCAAAGTGAGAGAGCAACATGAGAACTCGAGTACTGGGAAATTAAATGCGAAAACTCGCAGCTGTTATTTCGCTCTCCTTGACATTATACGTGTGTGTCGCTAGTCAAGGCGAATGCTTGCGTCGAATGTGTCATGAGTAGTAAAATTCATCTTGGCTTAAAAACTTCGTATGTCAAAAATTAAATAATAAAAAATTATTAATATAAAAACGAAATTCGCAAATTTCAGTTTGCAATTTCCAATAATAAAACTTGCCCATGGAATTTTAATGCTTGACTCAAAAACACAATTAAAAAGACTCGAAGAAAAAAATGTGCAAATCGCTTTCTTATAACGGACCTTTGTTTTTTTTTTTTGTTTTGTGAAAATTGTCCTTTAATAAAAACTTTCTCTACGAGGCAGCCGAAAATTGAGCAACGAGCTA
This sequence comes from Listrodromus nycthemerus, assembly GCA_963978505.1. Taxonomy (NCBI): domain Eukaryota; kingdom Metazoa; phylum Arthropoda; class Insecta; order Hymenoptera; family Ichneumonidae; genus Listrodromus; species Listrodromus nycthemerus. Next base: position 20,955,990 of record OZ021680.1, on the reverse strand, counting down.
ATTGTCCCAACCAACTTGCGCGCTTTCTTCGGTTGGGAAATACACGCAATTCGACCCCGTCAATCAATACGTTGCGTCACCAATTTTTTCCTCTCCGTCGAGTTTTATTCGCCTTTATTTCTTAGCTACCCCATTTTAACTCCCTCCGTCTCCCCCTGTTCATCGACGAGCTGTACGTCGCGTGTCGTGGGCGAATATCGCGGAGTATTTCTACGCGACGCAGCGACCAAAATCGATGAGACACAATCAAGTTTATAGCACATCCGTGCATCCCGTACCGGCGTTTGTCCTACAGTCTCCGTACACGGTATCCGATGTCCCGTGGAAAATAAATAGACCAGACGGGGAAAAGGCTCTTCTTTGATATCAAATCGATTCGGCTCGAATATATTTGCGAGAGGCGAACGTAAGGCTCCGTCGCGATTCCTCGGACTTTATGCGTCGATACATGCACAGACCGCCCACCATTACGATAAGTCATTCTCTTTTGCTGTCTCCCGCTTATGCGAATAACGCTCGCATACATAAGCGATGCAGTGACGGGTCGCTGGAAGGTCCAAGTTTTGTTACTTTGTGATAAAAAAAAAAAGTAAAAAAAAAGATGAATTGCGTTAGCTCCCCCTTCAAAACATTTTTCATTCCCCGATCCTTTTGTCTGTGATTCTTTTTTTATTACATTCTTCCTGGCAGTCAATAATTTATTTTGCAGTGTTACCTAAGAAGATCGTTGATGAGAAATCTCTTTATGACTCATCTTGAATGGAACTCGATGGGGCTTTCGATCGATTGACTATTTTTTTCCGAAAGTGGTTTCTTTTGTAAATTAAATATCACGCTCTGTCGCGAGCTTCTGAAAAATTAGACCATATTAAACGACAAAACTTTCGAACAATTTTATTCTATTTCCACGCTCTGATAAATTAAGTGAGTCGCAGGAAGCATGGAACTCTGGATGAAATTTTTGTCAAAGGGAATTTATGACTATCTTTCTAAATCAATTTCGATGGAGCATTCGTTAAATGTCTGCCTTGTTAAAATTTTATTTCACCGATACTGAATTCTCTAATAAATTACACTACACCTTGTCACGCTCTTTTTCATTTTATATTTAAAAAATCGAACGATTTCGTTTCATTTGATTTTTACTCCTTGATTAACTAAGCAATTGCCATGAAGCCTCGAGTTCTGAATGTCCGTCCAATGATATCTATAACTAAAGCTTGCTGTGAATATGAGCTCGTGTTTTTCATTCTAGACGCTGGAGTCGCGCGTATCCGCGATCGCCGGTGGAGTTCACTGGCGACTGGCAACGTTCCAGAAGTGCAAAAATCACGAGAGAGTTTGAGATAACCCCTGGATTTTTCGGGGCTGTCGAGGTGATTCTCGAATGGCTCGGAGAATTTTATCCGCGCTAGAGATCGCCGGGCTACCGACCTCAAGCTCTTTCCCTCCTTTTTCTCGCTGTCTCGTCGCCATCGTGTATTCAGCCTGGATATATGATTTGTATCATTTATTAAATCCGATATCGGTCGAGACTTCGGCTTGGCCAAACTGTGGACCGCGTACAACCGGGTTATCTCGGTCAACGTACGTTTCTCATTCATCATCGATTGAAAGATCAATTACCGTACCAAACCGCGTCTATGCATATATGCTCGGATTTAATACGCTAGGACCGAAAACGCTAGCTGAGGCTTTCGAGAATTATCCGATTAGTAACGAGCGTCACTTATTATTTTTATTTATTTTTATTTTACCGATTTTTTTTTTTTGCGTTTGAAGCTCTAATAAGAATCTGAATGTTGACAATTGTTTTCTATTTAAATAATTTGACCTTGGTTACGCAATTTATTTATGACTCCAATGGTGATAGAACTTTTGTTCTGCTGGGTTCAGTTTTTTTCTCGAGGAAAAATGGTGCGACGATTGTTTGGGAAAAGTTTGGGCAATAATTTATTAAAACCAAGTGGAAACTAAGGATTTTTTTTCAGTGGTCATCGTATTTTTATAAATACGATTTAGACTTTTTTTCGTCGACGAGCGGTTGACATTTAAAAACCGATACGCGATCGCTCCGATATCCGATATTTCGTTAAGGAAAATAATTTATCGATCGGTTCGATCATCGTCGAATCTCACCTGTTCGACCGACTTGAAGACTCGGATGAGGTTGAGGCCCGCCAGTTTCTGAATGTCCCGTTCGGACCATCCTCTCGCTAAGAGCTCGGCGAACAATTCGGGGTACTTGCTGACGTCCTCGAGCCCGGCAGGTGTTCTGCAAAGATGGAAATACGATATGATAATCGAGAACCAAGATATCCGACACATTAGCTATTTCGGATTCTTTATCGCATAGCTCAATTATTCAAGCCTTTGGCTGCGACCCTCTGCAGCGAATCCCAAAGTGTACGTGACCCCACGTTGACCCACATTTCTGTAAAAATTGTGGGAACTTTTGTTTCAAAAAAGGAACAAAATTTATCCAAAAACGCACTTGCAGTAAAAAAAAACTGCGCACTATTTGACTTTAATCTCTTTACGGTTTTCGGGTCAAAGTGAGCCCGGTGTGCTCGCTAAAGCTGCCTTCTCGTTAAACCATCGCTCGCGTACGGGCGGCTTTTGAGACGCTGTAGAAACCTTTGAATTTAATTTTCGTGTAAAATGTTTACATTTATACACGCTTCGTTGATGCAAATCAGGGTATTCGTCGAGCTGATGCGGACAATATGTCACGTAAAACGATCGTTTTTACCGTTTTTGCTTCAGTTTTGTTTTTGTCGTTATCCTTTTTCTCGTAGAAGAAGCTTCGGTTTTGTAAAGATAATCCTGAAACGAACAGCGACGGAAACTTTTCATAGGGTTGTAGGAAAAAATTAATTTTTATTGAAAAAAAATGTAGTTAAAAAAAAAAGTTTTTCTTCTCGATTAATATGTAGAAGGTCGAAGCCTTTCTCTCTCCGAAGTTGTCTTCGCATGCAGTCGGAAAGGTTTTTCGGAGGCTGTAGAATCTACCATATTTCAATTCTCGTGTAAAACTTTCGGAGCTGTCGAGGAGGATTTGTTCAGCTGAATCGGACGAGGATGTTGCTTAAAAACTTAGTTGATACCTTTTTCCCTTAACTCCTGTTTTTTATTCCTTGGTTTTCTCACGGTGGAAGTTTCGTCTTTACGAAAAAAGACCCAAAACGACGGTCGACGAAAACATTTAATAGGGAATTTTAATCGCCAAATTTGAAGGCATAAAAAAAAAAAAAAATTTAATAAAAAAACATGCCTAAACTCGAAGCTAAGAACGTGTTTTAATCCCTGCGATTTTGCAGCCAGAGTAATCTGGCCGGCTCTCCAAAGCTTCCTCCTCGTGAACCTTTCGGGTGCAGGTGTAGAGCTATTGGGCGGTGGTGGAAGCCTCTATATTTCAATTTTCATGTAAACCGAGATAGAATTCGGCGAATGGGAGTTTCTCCCTCGAATTTCTCAGTGCGGTTGATTTAACCGCGAAACGATTTTTCAACTTGTCACTCTCGATTCGCTCGGCTGCAATGTTGCAGCCGGGAGTCTTTGAGCCCGGGCAGGGCCTCGGCGAAAGCCGCCGCTGACGGGGAATATCGGCCGGTCATAAATCTCCTGGATTCTGGAGACGTCGTGTCCGGGCTTCGGTATTCCAAACCCCCTCGTGCAGTTTTCCCTCGTACTTCTCCTTCCGTCGTCCCAGGTTGATCCTTCTCGAGAAATCGCTTTGCCACCGCCGTCGTACATACAGCCACGAGCCGAACTATTCGCGGTTTTACGTACAGAGGAATCCAGATGAGGCGATGTAACCCGATGTTCCCGAGAGATCTTCGAGTCCCGTTGCTCGGCGGAAATCAGTCAGAAGGGTTATCGACATGAGCTGCGACACTTCCGTCTCAAGCTCTTTCTCTCGAAAAGAAACAAAAAAATCAAATAAATCTCGATCGCTTATCCAAAGAGGATACTCGCCCCGACAATCCGCCAAGGTTGAACGATTATCCTATTATCGCACTGATAAAAAATGCAGTCGGGTCGACTGAAGTTTTAGGCACGGACGTTTCAGATAAATATTTGGTCAAATTAATATTTTAATTCAACATAAATTTTTTGTTGAAATCGTCGCAAAAAATTGGCGGACCAACCGATGTTTAACTGAACGTTCACGGTTCGAATCTCTAGAAAGTTCAACTGTATTTTTTCCGGTGCTTATCGTGTAGATTCTCGTTATTTTCCTTACTTCTTCATTTTACTCGATAGATTAATGATGAATAATTCAACGACAGAGAAGTTGGAGAATTGAAGACAAATACAGTTGCACGTTGGTTAAACGATTTATTCGCTTGAAACATTGGAAAATAAGACACTAATTTCTTACTCGCATCGACAACCAGATTCATTGGCCGAGTGCAGCGCAACAATCCATTGTTAATATTGTTCGACAGTTCGGTCGATGCTTTCGATTAATGGCCGACTTGGAGCTTTCTGATTGCCCTGTCCACTCCCTCGCGACTCCCTCGTCCTCCCGTTCGTGGCCTGGTTTCCCAATCGGCGATTCCAAGAGAGTGTGAGAGAGTATTAACCGTGTCGAAACGAGGTAACGCGCCCGCAGTAGAGACAGTTATATCTGCCAGAGAGGCGAGAGGAACTTGACGGGAAAACACACGGAGGGGAGATGGATAGAGCTTTCGGCTTTCGGACTCAGTGTGTGGGTACTTATTCATGCCGCGCGGCTCGGCGAAACTGCCAGTTATGCCGACTGTCCCGTGTTTATCGATCATCGCGTTCGCGGTTTACCTTCCAACGTACGCGAGACCATAAACTATATATGTATACATTTATATGTATGTATATACTTCTCGTTCTGTACCCGTGCGGTAGTTTCGCTCGGCCAAAGTGCAGGCCGATGAACGTCGAAGCACACAACCAATTCCCAAATTTGAATCCCCTGAGAGTTCCGCGGCCGCCTATGGCTATTCATATGTGGGTGTGTGTGTATATACATATATAGATATATCGTTCAGCCATAAACCATAGCTGGCACTAACGTTTGTAATCGAAATTGGAGTAATAATGGGCCGGGTTAATTAAGCTATTTTTTTTTATTATTTCAGAAAAAAAAAAAAAAATTCCAATTTCGAGTTGCCTCACCGTCTGCGAACAAACGACGGGGCCGTTGATGGAGAATACATCTGTTATGTTATGTTGAACACTGGGCGTATGAATTCTGGTACACGCTGTTTGTCCCGTAATCACTTATGGCTCGGCTGGGAACTCGCAAATATTTAACCGTTACGAATATGAATCTGTCATCAGTCCCTCGTCAATCATCGGTCCATCGAGGACGGTCGACATGGAGGACTGGAGGGTGGGTTCGAAATTAATGGATATTTGTATCGCGAACTCCTTTCGCAAAGTACACTTTAGACATGTAATGTTCGAAATTTAATCGGATTTTTATTATTCGTGAGTGTAGGTCATAGAGGTAAATTGCAAACGGTTTTTATTCGCTAAATGAACCGAGGAAGATAGAAAAAATATCCGACATTGTACGAGATCGAAAATTATAATTTCCAATCCCTCGCGCAGCCACAGTTTTTTTCGGTTATATCGGCTACTCCTTTAGATCGCCGAAAATTTTCAACAATTTATTACTCCGAATCTGTTAGTTACAGAGTAAAATTTCATGAAACCTTCTCGAGTCAAAACCAACCAAAGAATATTAAAAAAAAAACTATACGAAGTAAAAAAAAATTAATAATTAATTCTGTTAATAGACGATTGCGGTTAACAATTAAACTACCGGCATTTCGGCAAAATTCCTTACACATTCGTGATCGGGAGGTACAAAATTTATTGAATTCAATAAAGTTGCCTCGGCGACCTGGGATTGCATGAAAAACCACGTCTGACATTTGGAGTACAGGACACTCGGAGATTGCCGAGTCATTGGAGTTATTTATCTTGCACATTAAAAAAGTCGACAAACCTTTTCCATCACGAACGTTCATTTTTTTCCCTTACTTTTTAATTTCACTGAATAGTTTGAAAAATTTACAATTTGATGAATAGAAATTAATTGCAGAATTAAGGACAAATTTTGCAGCGTACATAATTTTACAATTTATCGTTAACATTCACTATTCAGTTATTGGCAACAAATTTGAACTTCGTTTTAGTGCAAAATTCAATCAAGAACTGAATGAAAATAGTAAACGTTTTTGAACGAAGAAACTTTCTAAATGTCCGAAAAACGTTTTGCACCGTTCACGACGAAATGTGCCAGGAAAGTTCGAACCTCATGAGTGCACGCGGTAATGAAACAAAAACATTACCATTGATCCAAGTAGAAATTGCGACATTCCCGTTAAAACTAATTAAAACAAAGCCTCCAGAGTCGAAAGCATTTTAGATATTGTACGTACCGAATGGCCGAGGCTTTCGAACTTTGATCGATACCGCGAACAATGCGGGAGGAAGTGGAGCCGAGGAAAGTTTCGCTTCGTCAGTTTAAATGTATCGTGGCTCGTAGATCATGACGAAAGAAAGAGATCACGAAACGTTAGTGGCACGTGACGGTACAGAAAATGTGCAAACCAATTAGATGACGAAGGCCCTTTTATTAATAGGCCGCGAGCACGCATCAATTTTCCGTGTACATTAATCCTGCAGAAAGTCACCTAGCGGGGAGTCCCGATGATCGATATGGAAATACACAGCAGTCGAATAGAATAGTAAAAAGAACTGTCGCTATCAGTCAAAACCGCGAGTCGGCGGGCTGTGGCGAATCGGAAGAAATCGAGTCAGTCACGAGCGTGCAGTAGAATGAAACGTTTTAGGTCAGCCGCGTAAAAAAAAAAAATTAACGGCACTAAATATATATTCGCATAAATAAGTCAATAAATGTAATAACTTTTGCCTCATTAACAAACGATATATATTTAATTATGAAAATGCATACGATAAACTATCCGATGTAATAAAATAATACCTACGACCTTTTGTACCAGTAGTAAAGCTCAAACTTGGTCAGACGCCCGACCAAGTACGAATTCATCGACACGAAAATTTCGATGACAATGAAAATTCACGACGATACGAGTACGAATAAATATTCCCCCGTTTCCAACCAGGATACACGACTGCTCTTCCGTTTATCGGAATAGGTGCACGCTCCAACGGATGTCGAAACCATAATAGCAGAAGGAGTGCGACACGGGCCTCCTTTCCGAGAGAGGGCGAGAGAGGGCGAGAGAGAGCTCGCTCGTTTAATTTCATTATTAAGTACAGATGGGCGGTAAAGTAGGTCAGCCGAGAATGGGGTAATGACAAGGGGTTGGAAGATTGTGGGAGGCGAGGGTAGAACAGCGAACGTACCACGCTGTAATGATAATCGCGGATATAATAGGATATTCCCCCCGCTGCCTGTGCGCAGTCGAAAATTCCGTGTCCCGCGAGTACGTAGATATACGGTACGACAAAGCAAGTTATTAAGATCAACGCGCAAACGCGATGAATGTGCAAGCGGCCGCGTCGCCCCTGGGAGCGTCCTTTAGAATGAATGTACACGGAAGAGTGGGGTGAAGTGGAATTCCTCCGAAATGTAATAGAATTTTTGAACCGTCAATCTCGACCAAGCTGTGATGGGGGGTTAGCGGGGCAAAATGAGCCAGTGGGATCAAAACTGAGCTTTTTAATAATTTTTGGATGCCCTAATTTATTCCAACGATTTATCCGGATTTTCAACACCATTTTGCCCCACTTACCATCAGCACCAGCATCCAACAGTTTTTCGAAAGTTGTGTTTTGTTCCATTATCCTGTTTCGACTCCCATATTGCCCAGAGTTTGACACGTCAGCACAGTAAAAAAAAAGGTTGGTCGCGGAAGCATACGAAGTTTAGTACTGATAAAGCATTGGCTTGTTGAACGAATAAACCGATCCAAACATAATTTTCTCATTAAAATGTCAAAACAAAATTTCCAAACAAAAATTTGCCGTTTCAATCAAATTTTGTTGTTGTGTCACCCAAATAATACCACTAAACGCTATTGCACGGTGCTTCGGTTAATCCAACTTTATCTCGCCAAACTGGCGCGAAATGGCGCCATATCCGGATCGAAGTCAATCCCGTGCAGGTGCTGGAATGTAGTAGCGAGCCGAACCACCCCCTTCCCAGTCTATTTGGCCGCGCTCCCCGTTACATCACATCTACGATAAATATTTTCTCATTCGCTCTCCATTACATCCAGCCTGTATTAAGGAAGCTCCCGCTCCGCTTTAATTACTTCAAGAAGTGAGCCACGAAAAATCGCGAATTACCCGTCGGGACCTTCAAATTTCCGGGCGAAGCGGTTCGGCACCCTTTGGCGCAAATGCAGGCAATTTCTTCGAGGCAAAGATTTATTTTTCGTAGATTAATAAAAACGATGAGTCGCCGGAACTCGGAAGGACGAACGGGTGAGTGAACGAGCGATAGACAGTGGTCAGAGGTAGGGCACAAGCAGGGAGCGTCAGGCACCGAGGGCTGGAGCTGGCCAATAAGCTTTTACGCGAGATTAAAATTCATATTACTCGGGTTGCGCAGGGAGGAAAGAGGAGAGGCCCGAGGGGTGGCGAACCGCCACGACAACCATTATCGGCTTAAACCCGTGGATGTCTATTATATAAATATATATATATATATATATATATATATGTATGAGCGCGTACATATATACGTATATATGTGTTCTAACCCTGGAGTATCTCGCACACCCTCGGGTTAACGTCCTCGAGACCCTGGGCTTTAGCACATACAGACACACGTGCTGGACTGTAACTGGAGGATCCAGCGGAGTTTCGGTAACCTAGCGGTAGTCGTAACCTCGTTGCTAACCCCACCTCCCCCTACCCCTTGCAACCCCTCGAGCGGTTGGTAATTAATGTCATAATAATTATCATTAATTGCCCTTGCTCCTCCAACGCTAGAGACCATTGCCACATGCTACTGTGACACCGACACACGCGGCTACCCGCGCAGTGCCTTTTTCCCTTTGGGTATCTCCCTCCCGTGCAGTTTCTTTCCTTCACGCTACGCCTAGCACTGCCCGGATGGGTGCACGTTCTTCGGGTTCGATGATGCGGCGAACCCTTTGCTCCGCAAGATTTTGTTCGTCAGACCTCTCGACACGCTCGTTGAGCCCGGAGCAATGCAGATTTTAGGGCGTGATTCGCAAATCCATTCACTCGGTGCTGCGCTGAAGCTAAAGATCTTCCGGAGAAGCTTAAAGCTTTAGCGGTTGAGCATATCCTGAATGTATCTGAAGATTTTACGATGTCGCTCGAATTGGACGAGGTGGAAGGGTACATTTTTTTTTATGACTAGTCTGAACTTACCGAGAATGGGTTTCATGTAACTCATGCATAAAAAGTGCGAACATCACATAGGTTGATTTTGAGAAGTTGGAGGTTGAATATACGAAGAGCCCATAAAAACCACATTAATCTGAGACCAAAAAAAATCGTTTCGAGTATTATCCGGAAAAAGTCGGTGCTGGCTTGATGTTAAGCTGGCATCCCCACGTGTAAATTTCGATTATTCCGATAACGGAATGAGCTGAAAAGTGATATTTGGCGAATTTTTGACAGCCTATAAAAAGCTCGTGAACTCTGAGCCACCTTATCGAAGGGGCGGGGGAGTGCTAGTTTGATAGACCTATGAAAAGTGTTCCTTTTTGGGAATGCTGAGAGGGGCGTAAGTGACGTTTTAGAGCCATGACTACGGTAATGTACATTGCGGCGTTTTTACTTTAACGCACGCTTCTCACACTTTACGCACGAGTTTCGTACTGCGCGCACACTTCTCGAATCAGCAAGGACGATGTAGCTTTCTCCTGTATTCGTTGCAGAAAATATGGGATGCTAATTGCTGTGCAATGAACAACAACCGCGAATTGTAAAGTAAATTGCCTTACAACCCGCGTCTAAAGTTCGCCTTATCGTACTAGTACCGCAAAGTATTATTCTCGCCTTAACTCTCAAAAAATTCAACGAAATTATTTTATTAATGTATTATCATTTTTTTTTGGCTTGCAAAGTTGAAACGAAAGCTGAACTTTTTCACGTTTTTGAAATTGGATCCTTCGACTGTGGATGATATTTTTCTTCCTGCTCGGCGACGTCCGATGCACAGTTATCGTGGATCGTGGTTGTTCTTTACATCCGTCGGATGCCCTCATTGGTCTTATCGATAATCGAAGGTTCTCTCGATAAGGTTCGCCAACGATTTCTTTTTCAAACTAGGAGTTCGCGTGAGCCTGCAGGATAACGATAACTGCCCTCTCGCGTTTTTCGATCGTTGCCGCGGGGCGCCGATTTCGGCGGAAGGGTCGCCCTCGGTTGAGAGGCTTTACACGAAAACTGCGAGAAAAATCTATAACAGTCGAGAGCGCGTACACACGCTCGAGTGGGAGGAGGAATAGCGACTTTGGATGTAACGATATCTCCGGATTAGGGCGGATATCTCGTCAAGAGCGGCGAAGCCTCCGGAACCAGTGAAATTTAATCTACATGCCGCGGGCTTCCAGATTAGTTTCCAGGAGTCGAGAGAGCGCAATGGGCAGACGGTACGAAAATTCGGTAGAACGGGGAACGTTCAACGGGTTCGGTTGCCGTTCACTCTTCTGGTTTTTACGTCGCTGCGGTATAATTTTACCGTTATACCGGAAGTGCGAGAAAACTAGGCGAGCTCCCAATCGCTACTATATTCCGCATCGAACAGAGCCCCTCTCGACTGCTTGCTCTATCAATGATTCACCGGTTTCGAATAATGAATTTATAAATGGATGAATTCTATCAATGTGATTCAGCATGATGAAAATTTTAATAAAAAAAAAGAACGTCCACCGGACGCAGAGGATTTCAGGTGTTCAATCACGAATCTATTCATAGATCTTTTTGGCGTTTTCAAAGGGAGATTCATTATGAAATAGATGAGCGATGTACTTTTGTGTTCAATTTCAACTCTCTGTGAACGTCGTACGCACGCCAATTAAATCCCATTTTTCAACCCCGTGGACTGTTTTCAGTACGCTGACACTAAAATTTTGTATTTTTTTTTATTATCGAAAATGTAGATATGAGAAAGCGAAGCAATTGAAAAAACGTCGAAATTGTATGAAGCTTTTCGGTCTACTGTGCAACCAGAGAGTCGGTTGGAAACGGAAGAGCAGCGAGCTCCCTGAAATTCCACCTAGGTGTTTACAGTTTCGCCTGGTAGCAGGTGTTTCAGCCCATCGCATTATTATCCTGCGACATGGAAGGCCCTCCTTTTTGAGCCCTCCCCCCATTTTCTTTCGCTGGCCTCCGCGCTTTCCCCAACATCTCGCTGTTTACACATTGTTTTTCTACGTCCGCCTCTCACACGCCCAGTATTCATCCTCATCGTTTTTCTTCTTTTTTTTTTCTTGTTATTTAAAATTTTTTGTTTTCATCCCTCACGCTATTGTCCCTTAGACACCCCCCCCCCCCCCCCTTTCTGGTACCTTCACATTCCAGAGTATTGCTCGTGTATGCGCGAGAGGACACTCGCATTCCTTGTACACGCGTTCGCCACCGTTACGAATGTTGCTTCGTGTCCTTCTGGCAACCGGTAGTTCCAACTTCACCACCCAGCGAGACGGGGAGAGCCCCAGGGTAGACAACTATTTTCGAGTACGGCGCAATGCCCCGTCGACGAGAGCGGCGTCTGCTTCGACCCTTCCCTCCGCAACCGGCGTTCAACAATTTGTCACCGCCGACGCTTTGTTTCCTCCGGGTACAACAACCGCCCAGAACTGCGAACGGTACAACCGCGCCCCGCGTTCGAGATGAACGCCCGCTGGAGAGAATGAGGCAAAAAAAAATCTGGAAGAGCGATCGCGGCTTCCGGCTTCAGCTCGAAGGCTTTTTATTTATTTCCTTGGAAAACTGGAGAGGCGAGAAAGACCGCTTTTTAATCTCGAGTCCAGTGTCCTTTCTGCTTCGTCTCAGGAAATATAAAAATGAATAAAATGAAAAACAAACTTCGACGACATTATTTTGTATTTTTTAAAGAGGGCTTTGTTGAGAAACGAAGAAAATTCTGCCATAGAATGGCTTTACAATTGTGCCGAGCAATTGAGAACATGATTTCGATTTTTTTTTGAGTCACGATTTAGGAAAAATTTCTAAAATAACTGCAATTGATTTTTTATTTGAAGGATTCTTAACTTTGTGATGGAGCAAATTTTATTGGTCTTTGAAAGGATGTGAAACAGGCTCGGTCGATTACAACAATTGCAATCTATTTATTCGAGAGTGTTCAACATTTTTGGCTTAACGAACATTTTTAATGGCTTTACGGTCACCAGGAGTTTGTGAACGCATTTGTTCATTTCACTTTCGAGATAAGTGCGGAAAAATTGGTAGTTTAAGGGAACATGAAACTTTGTGTCCCGACCCGGCGTTCGGTAGGCAACAAAACTGCAATTCATTTTTTTTTAAATGAAATTTTTTACCGAAGAGGATTCATTCCTGATGTACAAATAAAAAATAGTACTCTCCAATTGCTGTACAGCTGTACTGAGTAATTAACAGAAAAATTCGTTTCTATTTCCCAAACATCGATTCAAGGATGGAAAAAAAAAATGATTGCACGTTACTCGTCAAATGATTAAAAACCGAATGGCAATGACTGGTCCGGAGAGAAAACAAAAATCGACGAAACTGATCACAACTCCACTTTGGCTCCGAAAGCCGTCCTGTTTTTTCCCAACGCCGTGACCGTGTTATTTATTTTTCGTCGAGAGCTGGAGAACCACTGCGCGTTTTAATTCCAATCCGACCTCTCTTCTCTGCCTTTTTCGGTAAATATAAAAATAACTGACCAAAAAAAAAGAGCTTTGTCGACTGAATTTTTCAGGCCCACCGGCGGGGAAGCGATACTTTGTTTTAAATTAAATATCACGGGACGAAACCCGATTTTTTGTTCTCCCGGGTGAATCGGGCCAGTGTCTGTGATAGGAGACCGTTGCGTTGCAGTTCGCAGCGCGATATCGCTAAAGTTCAAAGGTCCGAAAGTGGCGCCTCGCGGCCTTCCTTATCGGCCTTGCGGTGATTCAAACCGCGCCGGATAACACGGTAACAGCGCCGGTAACTTTAAACCCACGTGTTTGCGTGTATCCGTGAGTCGCTCATTCCAACTTTCGCACGCCACTTAAGCGTCGCTCGATTAATTTATTGCTCGCGGTGACGGCGCGGGAGCTGCGGCGAGACTGCGGGACGGGCCGCGACGAGAATAACACAAGGAAGAAAAGGGTGAAGCAGGTCTCAGTCGAGGGGTGGGAAAATATATAACAGCCGAGGGCGAGGGCTGCGAAGGGCTGGAGGTCCGAGCCGAGCTGGTAAATCTTCGAAAGAAAATGTACTCGGTAAACGAGACGTACAACTAGCCGAGCGCTCTTCCGCATCCGAGAAGAAATATTACCAGTCAGTTCTCTAAAATCACTTCAATCCCTGGTTAAAAAACTTGCGGGTGAATGAAATAATTTAAAAAATTGAGATAGCTTTATTTATCGGACGATCGATTTATTTGATGGAATTTTATAGCCTTCCAACGAGCCGTGGACTTTATCGCACCCGGAATGAAATATTACAGCTCACTTTTCTGAAATCACTTCTATGGCGCGGAAAAAAAAAACATTTTTTTGCGGGTAAATGAAACGACAAAAATCAAATAAAATAGAAACATTACGATACCTTTATATATCGAAATATCGATGCATCTAATAGAACTTTATATCCTTTCAACAAATCGCGCGCTGTTTCGCGCCCGGGACGAAATATCACCCCTCAATTCTCGAAAATGACTTTGCTCGCCTGATAAAAAAACAGGAGATTTTTCGCAGGTGAATGAAATAAAAAAAATAATAATAATAAAATAAATTACGATATCTTTATTTATCGGAAGATCGATTAATTTAATAGAACTTTATAGGATTAAAGTGACGAGCTCTATCCGGTGTTGGTATTCCGAGCGTTAGTTGCCCTCTGTTATTTCGTTATCATCCTGCCGGGCTACCAATTCCATTGTTTCTCATCGCGGCTGTGGACGGCTCTCGATTTTCCACCGCAATTTGCGGCTCGGACTCGAATCCTCCCCCTTTCCCAGCCCCAACATTCGCTTGCCCCCTTCCCACCGTGCCCCTGGGTACGCGTCGTTTATAGCAAACCCTATAATCGTCGGAACTCTCGAATATCGGGCGTGTATCGAAAACACTGTCCCGACGAGTCGTTCAAACGAGCACCGCGGACGAGAGGCCTCTCGAGGGCCACAGGGCAAACACCCTCATCGCTATTTGCTCATTCTCTCGGCCGAGTCAGGAGGAAACAAAATAAAACTGTCCGCCGTCGCCAATAAATCGAAGTCCATTGATACCAGTGAGATTCGTAAACCAATTGGAGAGCTACAGACAATTTTGGTTTATTTGCATCTAAGACCGGATATTGTGCGATTGAGCAATCAATGAACCGGACATTGAAAAACGCATCACCAAGGAATCGTCGATCGCACATTGAGCTTAGGATTTCAATACGAGGAAAATAAGTTAATAAAATGTAGACGAATGAATTCTTTTGTTATTTTTGTAATGTGTATTTATAATATTTTCCCCTATTAAAATTTAAAGGAAAATCGAGTGACAACAGTCCGCTGTCTGCGTGATTCAACTAAAGAAATTGATTATCAATTATAACGAAAATTCACTCGAATGTAAACTGTTTACTGCGTAAGGACTTTCAGAAGATTCGCTTCACAAGCGATTCAAACGTACCCTATTTTTCCATTTCGAAATATCGGCCGTTCTAAAATTGATCAACCATAATTTCGACCCCCACCTCTGGACTTAAAGTTCGCGCGCACTTGCGCATAGTTAACAGTTGTACTTACAAATTGATCCCATCAAAGCCGGCCCCAATGCCGACGTGGTCCACGCCCGCGACCTTTCGCACGTGGTTAATATGCGCTGAAACAGAAAATCGTGAGTGCTGAACGATAAATCGATAACCGGTATGCGTGCCTGTTGGGCAAACGAAAGGGTGAACTAACGAACGAACGAATGCACGTGTCGAATCGATGATGCGAACAGTGAGGACGAGCTCGAGTATTGCGAGCCGTTTTCACGGTGAGCTTTCGAGCTGCCCACGGTTGAACGCGTTATTAACTTTCTGCGGGTAACGATAATCGTCGTGCACCATCGACTCTCCCGTTCTCCACTTGGCATTCGAGAGCGAAAATTGCCGCTGGTTCCGTTCAAAAAAAAGAATCGAAATAGCTGGAATATTTACGTTTGTTAGTCAGTGACTCCGAGCTGCATGCATTCCTTGAATTTCCCTCCCGTTTTCACTCTATACTCGTGCGGGTTTTATCCCCGCAGGCCCGAATGTTCGATTCAACAGCCGTCTCTCCCTCTCTCCGAAACGAATCATCGCTACGACCCAATTTGCCCGATGAAACACGAGGATCGTTGAAGGTATTCGTAAAAAAAAAAAAAAAAAAAAAACTAACAAACACAGCGAAAAATTAAGCCACCGGTAATTGCATTGTTTCTCTTTTTTCGGTAATTGTTTGGAGCAAAAGTGAAGAATATGAACAGCAAATAAATTGGTCGAAATTCTAGGGACATTGTTTCGTTTGTAAACGTAAGGAATGTCTTTATATTTCATTGCGCAGATATTTTTTTTTTCGTATCTTTATTATTTTTCAATCAATATTTTTTTCCTTTTTAATCTCAATCTAGGAATCAAAGAGAAAAATCAATTCAGATTATTTATGAATCTCAAGTAGTTGACGCACATTTGCGCGTTTACTGTTCATAACTCTACCAAAATGAAAGTACAATTCTACCGGACTTGAAATGATACAATCGGGAAATAATGCTGTACAGGTACCAGATTCTCCGTAGATTTTCATTTGGATTCTGGTCGAATTCCATTTCAAGGCTGGTAGAGTTTTACTTTGATTCTGGCGGAGTCTTTTTTACTCTCGGGAAGTTATTTTAGTAGAGTCGCGAGTCGAAGAGATGTAAATGTGCCGAAATTTGTGACATCGAAATCCCCTCTCAAACGTATTTTTGCAAACATCAATCAGAATACAAAGTTTTAATATACCAGAATTGGTCAAACCACTATTTGCTTCCCCCCAGCTTCACTGCCGCTTCACTGGCGCTTGTGGAAAGTCGCCAAACCGAGCCGCGGTGAAATACGTAACTGGCTTTTTTTCGAGTCCACCGCAAGCTCTTAATAATTCGTTTCCGGGTTAAGTTCGCAAAGGAGTCAAGCATGTCATAAGCGGAGTGATTTCGCGAAATTTATATTAATCAGGGTTGGTAATCGTCGCGGAAAATTTGAAATTCCGATGATGCATCAAAATACGTGGACCGCTGCGGTTTGAGTTAATTTCGCGAGGATCCGAACGTCGCGCGAGGCCGCAGGAAGGCAAGTATTATGCGTCCTCCGGGAATCGAACCCGTCGGTGGAGCTGCGCTGCATGCCGCGATAATCAGGCGTAAATTATTCAGCGGCGCGTTTCCCCCCGTGATGGAGCAAGGGATTAACGAAGGCAGTCGCGAGCCGGGGAGTGTGCGGATGGCTGCGAGATCGGCGGGTAAGAGAAAGCTCACAGTGGGCCCAACGAGCCGGCGCGAGCTTTGGCCGCATAGCCGATAGGCAGCTGGGGATGCTGCCATACCGAACCACGAGGATCGCGGTTGCGTGTCCCATAATCCCGCTCGAGCTCGGCGAACCGGCAGTGCATAGGAAAACCGAACCGCCGACGAGCCAACGATGAGTGCACTAATATCGCTGGGTCAAAGGGTTGATAAGCCAATGGGTATCGGACGAGACTTACCGGCAACATCTTCGAGGGTAGACTTCTCACCGCAGCTTATAAAGTGAGGGTAGAACGAGACCATCACGATGCCACCCGATCGCGCCTGAAATCATGCAATCAAACGCACAGCTTCATGATTCGTTCTCTGGAAGTAATTATATCTGAATAATCATAATCCGTGCCAAAAATGATTTTCATTTTATACTCATCAATAACGAAAAAATAATTAAATTAAACCATTTATTCACTGTGCCAGATGTCTGGTCCTGAAATTGTGCAATTAAATGCACTGTAAAAGCATTAATTTTAATGATTTTATTGATACCGTTGATTGTATTTGTTAATCACTATACATGCCAACTACAGAATGATTTTGAGCTTATACTCTCTAAAAGTTCATTTATTTTGTGAACTTAAAAATATGCATATATACATATATATAAGGAATATACTCACGAGGAGGCGGAGAGCGTGGTCGGGTACGTTTCTCGACGAGTTGCAGAGAGCGTGTGCGCTGCTGTGACTGAATATCACGGGTGCTCTCGAGGCGCTCATCGCGTCGAGCATCGTCGGCACCGAGACGTGCGAGAGATCGACCATCATACCCAGTCTGTTCATCTCTAGTACGATGCTCTGAAGCAAAAATATTCCGAGTGCTTACTTTTTCCGCAAATAACCCGAATGTGTGTCACTGCGTCGGTGAAGAATGCAAAAAATAAAAAATAAAGAGAAATAACTCTCGCGTGAGCGCTCCGACAGTTTCGAGTCGTACGTTAACCGTGGGTAGAGCCGGAAGATTGCTTCGACTCGAAAAGTAAAGAGGTTGAAATAATAATAATAATAATAATAATAAAAGAGTAGAGAGAAACCCACGTTAAGTCAGTGACACTTATTGCTTCGGTCGTTACCGGGCCTTCCGAGACAGAATCGGCCTTTCCCGTCAGGGACATGTACGAAAGGCTGCCAGAGAGAAAGAAGAAAAAAAAATGCGACGACACATCTTTCCGTCGATTCGCATCCTGAATTCCAATGCGTCTCATCTACCTAGCTCGTGTCGATCGGAATCCTTTATCGCCTGGCAATTTCGAATCTTTTCCCACCGGTGAAGTAAAACGACACCCTGCGGTCTAGACTGTAAGAGAACTGTCCTTAAGGGAGAGAAAGATTCACGACAGAATGGATTAGATTATAGACGATTCTTTCCCCCTGGAAACCTTTGGAGGTAAAACAATAACCAGTTTCAGTTTGTGATGTAAAAGTATATCGTTTAGGCTGAAAAAATATTCAGTAACAATGTCGTAACAGCAATATTGTTTTTTTTTTACTGAAACAATAATATCGATCAAGTTCGCTGTGAATTAGTTGGTATTTAAAAATAATTTATTCAAACAATAATAGCTTGCATCAGTTTAAATCATGTTTATCAATAAAGTTTTGCCGAGATTATTGTCGGTTCCCGAAATAATAAAATGTTTTTTCGACTAACTATAACTGTAGCAGACGGAAGCTGGCACGTCGAAGCGAACGCATGCGCTCTTTATAATATTTTCGGATCTCGGATATGATGGGATCTACGCGTAATGGATAGCTTGGCTTGGAACTATATTCCATAAGTGTTTCTATACCCTGTTTCTGAGATAACGAAGTGCAAAGCATTTACTTCCGGCATGTTGGTGCATAACACCGTCGTCGCAACCCGTTCAATAAAAATTTCATTTTTATGACTTGGCGGCGAGACGATATCGCGTCTCTTGATTACATCCGGCAAACCGAGTAAAAAAATGGACCGAAGGACTCGGGTCGATGACCCTTTGCCAGGGTGTATAATAATAACTGGGAATAAAACTACTATAAGAAGACAACTGTCAATAAAATTATTTTACGACGGAGGTAAAAAAAGGAATGAGACGTTTCTCCAAGAAGTAGGTGAATTTTTGAGACAACACGGGGTAGATAAGTGAGTCTAGTTCGCAAGAGTGTTCGGTGATTTATCCCTCGAAATTGCTGTGAAGGAGAATGAAGAGGAACCTCAGCCAGCTCTGAGATCCTCGTCAGGTTCTTTTCTCACTTTGGCCGGGACGACAAGCCGCTTCACGAGACGAGAAACCGGATGAGCTGCGTATTCAGAAGCAGCATCTGCCGTCACCGTTCATCCCTCCCGCAACCATCCATGCGTTCCTCCTCGAGTTCCCGCGCGATACTGAGGGATATTCTTCCGCCGCGGCGTGCGATTACGTTGTAAAGTGCCGTCTTCGGTACTCGAGACGGGAACGGGAGAGGAATGAGGAATGAAGCGAGCTTTCTGAAGTAGGGACAAGAACGAGGGTCCGGAACACACTCAGGCGAGTCTTGGGCAAAGAATAGGATGGAAGAGATAAAAAAGTAGGAATAGAAATGGGTTGTCAGGTCATTTCGATTCGCGTCTTGTTTTCGGAAAGCTTGTCGCAGGCATCGAATTATCATCTTTTTCTCTCCCTCGGTAGAAATCCTTCGACGGGTACAAACATTTTTGGATACCTCGGAGTCTGCGATATCGGGGCGAAATGGCGCAGGGCTGACAAAATACATTGAGCCCTCGGAGGAGCTATTTAAATATCCATTGAAGTACATATCAAAGTATTTATTGAAGTATCTATAAAAAAAATTTTAAACTACTCAGAATTTGTTCAACTTGGAAACTAGAAATATCTGAAAAGCTCGGAATAATGACCACAAGTTTGATTTTGTTTTTTAATCAAAAGCAATGCACAGTACCGGCTGCACAGTAGCGAGCTTTGTTTCCCCCGTTTCCCCCCGCTTCCTCGACCTCCCCAACCCTCGTCGCTACGAAACGTAGACGAAAGCCGAACACGGTGCAGTTCCGGGGGATTGGGTTACAGTTGTAGCCATGAAAGATTTGAAACACTGTCGCACCCGATCCGGCCCTCGGGCACGACAGAATCCCCGAAACGACGGATCGAGGGGGAAAAGAGTGAAAACGAAAATGGAAATAAATAGAGGAACGGTAAAGAAAGAGAAGCAACGGAGCGGGCGGTGTGCGGCTGACACGAGGAGTTGATGAAAAGCACGGCCGGTACGTTAAGCCAGGCTCTGAGCCGACTCTTTCCATTATTCAAGCAATTTATTTTCCGCGAGATCTGGACTTGCCGGTGAACAAGAGGGAGATGGGAAAGAGAGAAGAGAGCGAGGCTGAGAAAGCGAACGCCCGAGGGTGTGTGGGAGGTGCGAAAGGAGTGTCTCGGTACCCCATCGGTGAACTGCGAGAGCCGAAAGTCAGGGAGGTAACTCGCAGTATCGGCGGGGAGGGTTGCTATCCGATGTGGGCTCCCGGTGCGAGAGATGTTTTTCGATCGCCGGTTCGCCGGCCTATATTTCTTATGAGAGAGAGTCCCGCCTCGCTCTCAGCACGGGATCAATTTCTATCGATACGGATAGATCGGGTGTGGCGCGAGGTACACAGCAGCGGCTATAGCAACGGTAACATGTCGATATCGTTTGTAAGAGATATATTGCAGCGAACGAGATCGGCTCCTACAGTTCCGGGTGGATGGTCCTGCGCCGTATACAAGGTTACTACTGGATACCTATGAAACACATTTTGTCCCGACGTATAGAGAATATACATATATTTATATATATACACACGGGCACGCACACACACTGACAGATATATATATATATATATATATATATATATATATATGAGTGTGTAGGGGTGAGAAGGGAGCTTCTAGGATGAATGTCTATTTCATATTTATAGCGGAACCGCGTGTCCTCGATAGAAACACGGGACAGAAACGAAATGAAGGGGCATTTCACGACTGAGCGTTTCAGCGGATGAAAATGTGAAGACATCGAAGGGAAAAATGTATCGTTGAAACGTTTTTTTTTTTGGAAAATATTGGAAATGTTATTTCGAAAAAAGATTTATCATTTCTCTATGGGATAGCGGAGAGAAAATTTTCTTTAGAGTGTTTCCCACGTGGCTTCCAATATCCCGATCGTGTGTTTCTTGCGGCGCTTCGCGTCTATATTTCAAGTCCGGGTCTTGACGCGAGCCGGGGCCATTTTTTCCGAAGAGATAGAAATAGATGAGGAAGTCGGCAATGCCGCTCGATACTTTCGGAAAGTGCTGTTGTGGATACTTCAGCGACGGCGGACGTCGTTTCGGGACAGTACCGAAAATCAGCGGACGGAGCAGCGGAACTGGTTGCAATCAACGCGATACACTATTTTTCGCGAGCAGTATATATGTACATGTTTTCTGTGCTTTTCTTTTCGGGCAATTTTTTTTTATCGATACACACCCGCGGCTTTAACGTCGGGTCGTTTGAAAGAAGCGGACGAGCAGGGAGCGTGGAAGGAAGTCGAAGCACAAAAAGAGTTCCCTCTCCCACGGTCACGTTCACTCGCGGTAAATTGTTATCCCAAATATTAATATCTTTTCAATTTCGAATCTTTTATGTAATTTATGGATTAATTATTTCTTTTTTTTAACACTATGTCGCCTTGTATCAAGCTTCACAAGCTGGAACCAATACCGGCCAAGAATCGTTCTAAAGGCTCTAAAGTCCTCAAGTCTCCAAAGCCCTAAAATTCCTAAGTTTTTGAATCTATAAAATCTCTAAATTGTCTAAAGTCTCCAAAGTATTATTTATCCGGTGTAATTTATCGCGGCAAAAATAAGTTTGCGTATCTTCCGAGGTTAACTCGAGAGATTCACAGAGAGGGATAAGATGAACGTTGATAAAATCGTGCAAATCGCATTTGGTCTCTTCGAGGTGACGGACAAATCTTGTGTACAAGTGAAGTGCTTAAGATTTGTTGAAGCGTCTATGCAGATACGTATATATCGATGGTGGTGTTCAGATACGTTGCATTCGCGTACCGGTTATCGGGAGAAGTTGTCGCGGGAACGAGTTCCGACTGAGCGTGCAGGAATCCATTTGGAAAGTTTCGGGTCGTGCAACAGCGAATACAACATCGAAACGGGGTAAAGTCTGATGCTGCTCGCGAAACCTCCGCGCTCTCCGCGAAAGTTCTCGCGAAACTTCCTCCTCTTTATAGCTTTCGGGCAATCGCGATTCCCATGGAACCGACACTTTTGCGTGATTAATAAAACCCCGATGGCGGCGGTGAAAAACGAGGCTGGGAAAACGCGTAATCGGCACCGCCGTTTACTCCTTGGGATTCTCGGGCTTGCATTCCAGCTTAGAGAAACTCAGTCTAACTATCTCTTCCTTCGAAGTAAGTTTTTTAAATCATGAAAACCGTCGCTAACTCACCCGGCAAATCTCCGAGGTTTAAAATTTAAGAAAAATTCGATTTATTACGTTGCGATCATATTTCATAAAAAATAAAAATAAAAAAAAAATAAAAAAAAAATCCTCGTTCTCCAGCAGACGCGTAACAGACGTCCAACATTATTCCTCAAGCCGAAGTAAAAATAATCACCTTTTTTACCTCCCCGAAGAATTCGAAAAATCTACGGTATTACGATAATTGCGGAAAGACTATTTTTTTTTTTTTCAAATCCATTTACAACTTGATTCGCGTTGCCGTTATGCTGAGCTTTCGATATCTCGCTGAAACTTCGGCAAAAGTGTATCGGAAAGCAGCATGCAGCATCCTCTTCGCCCGGCGTAATGTGCCGACCGGCATCTCCTCCCCGCCCTCTTCTTCTTTCGCAGTATAACCGAACAAGTTTAGTTCCAAAACTCGAGACATAACAAGAGGAGTCGGTGGGATGGTCCGCCTCCCTTTTGCCGTTGTTACAGGGAGCATCTAATAGCCACCGGTGCTTTATACCTATAGCCGACAGATATAGCGAGAACTTCCGCGTTCGGCCACCTAATTAGACGGAAACTTCCTACAGAACGGCCGGCAGCTGGTTTCAAAGGACCCAGAGAAGTGTGCACCGGTCAAGCCCAGTACAAGCGAGCATACTCGCTTCCCAGAGCATACTCGCAACGCTTTGGAAAACTTCGGGTCGGGGAGAAGTTCTTTTGGGGGAGATGGAGTGGGAGGTGAGTCCCTTCGTCTCTATCCTTCATCTCTTCCGTATGCGAGGCGATATCGCGTTCCCGACGTGCAAGCTCTCACCCCTCTGCAAAACCCTCCTCTCGAGTGCCGGAAAGAAATCCCGAGTTCCGATTCGCGAAGACGCTGGACGTATCCACGGATTTTCAACGCCACTCGTACGGACTGACAATCGCTCGACAGCCTGACAGCCTTATCCCTGTGTCAAGAGCCAAAGGGTGGCTCCGGACGGCGACGAACTTTGCAGCGAAGACGCACGACAAATATCGTCATATCTGAGAAGTGTTCGTTGGATGTGATTATGAAATTTTTGCTTTATCGGATTGAAAGGGTTATGAAAAAAATCTCGTCGGAGGTCGTCGATGATTGGCGAGGCGTTTTTCGCTTTGTTAATTGTTTCTTGGACGACTAAACGAAATTTTTAAACCTAATGCACCGGACCGAAAGATTTTATGTATAAACTGGTGATTATTTGATGACGATGAATTGAACATCAGTTTTTCTTTTGTTCTCTCGACAAAAAAAAATATCTTAACAAAAAGGCCCATCAAGTTTTTGATTTTTTATTGTTCATACACCTGGGAAGCATTCATCAGTCAAAGTCATTAATTTTTTCCTTTTTACACATAAACAAAATAACAATAATAAAATCCCGCTTGATTTCCTCATGTCCTGCTCGACCGATCAGTGCACCGTACAGTCATAGGTATCGGCGATGATTACCACGAAGTTTCGGCAAGCGTACGGTGTACATTCGGACAGTGTGCGTAGAGGCGTTTCTCAGGCTCTCTAATTAATTGGCGAAGGTATGGCTCGGTATACCAGTGCGACGGAGAGACGAGAAACACAGTCGATGCTTTCCAATACAATTAATTGTTTCCAATACGATTCCGAAACAATTAATTGATTTTCAAATAACATTTTCTTACAGCGAAGTCATTTAATTTATCTTACTTTTATCACCAAAAAATACATCTCGAAAAAATCCATCCACGTTTCCGAGATGGCCCCCGAGAACATTTTTTATTTATAATTTTTTATATGCCTGGGAACTATTAATCAGCCGAAGTCATTACATTTTTTTTTACATAATAATAATAATAATAATAATAAAATCTCGACAGATTAATGTATGTTCTGTTCGGCCGGATTGTACTCCGTATAATCGTACGTATCAGCGAGTGTTCACACGGAGTTGCAACGAGCGTACAGTTTACATTCGGTCAGTGTGCATAGCAACGTTCCTCGGGCTCTCTAATTAATTGGCGGGGGTATAGCTCGTTATACCGGTGCGATGGAGGGTAGAGCAACATGGTCGAGCGGTACATCAGGCGTGACTCGTTGCCGGGACACCGGGGCACAGGACAGTTTCGACAATTACGATTTCTGAACACGCGCTGGCGTTGCAGGACGCGCCCGGAATGACGAGCCATGTCGATTAACTCCTCCGCGGCTTTGCGCTTTTGTGTAATCCTTTTACACTTTTTTTCATATTTTTATTTTTTCTTTCTATTGTTATTTCAGCGCTTCCATGTCCCCTTCCAGTTTCTTTTGTATTAATTAAAAACTGTATTTATTATTCGTATTCATTCGCGGTTCAAGAAAATTTTGTTTAAAATTAATCAACGAATTAGGAAACTTTTTTTCATAAAGAGTTTCGGAAGTTTCGAATCCAAGTGTGTTGCAATTTTACAGTTAAATTTGTATCTTTAATCGAGGTTTTTGTAAATTTAAAGAAAAACATTTGTCGTTTCAATATTTAGTATGTTTATTTTTACAAGCAAAGTGCACCCGCGTACAAAAAAAAATCTCTGTTCAAATGCAGAACGCTGGTCCGTTTTGCCCGGGGTTCCGTTTTGCGTCTCCCTTCCATGTGTGTTTGAAAAATCTCTCCGGAGAAATGACTGAATTTTGCACGTTCTCGATTGGTCCGTTGGCGGGGCAAATGGTCTAATTTTTTATGGTTCTCTCGTGACGAGAAACTGCATCGATGATATCTTATAACGCAACGAAAAAAAATGTTGAGATTTCGGAACGATGCGGGAAGAAATATGGAGAAGCGTGTGAAATGCATGGGAGTAGAAACCCGCAACTCGTGTTAATGTCTCAAATTTATAAACTCGCGAAGAACTCCTATTTCACGCCCTTGCTATACAAATAACTAGTCCGCCAACTTTTTCTCTCGGAAGTATCGATTCCGACGAGACCCGAATTTTATAATCGCGTAGCCAGGATCAGTGAGAAAACAATTAGTGATCGAAGCGGATATTCGTTGGAGGTGGAATATTTATCCGTGGAAGTTTTTCTTCTGCAATCCGTTCGGAGAACCGACGGTATACACGGCAAAATCCGAAAGCGGCTCGCGCTCATCAGCTCGCGATTCGTTCTCGATCAGAAACTTTCCCGTAACGAGAATACGAATCGAAGGCTCATCGATATCGTTTTGCGATACACGGCCTCTGTGCATACGCCGTGCTACGCGAAATATTCGTTGCAGCAAGCAATTCCTCCCTCTCGTTTTCCGGCAAACTTTGCATCGAGCGTGCGGCTGACCGTTCACGTATTTTACTACTGAATTGCGTTGGTCGCGGTACCTCACTTCACCCCCCCCCCCCCCCCTCAACCTCTCATCCCTATCGCTGGTCGTTACGACTCCCACTCTCGCCACTGGCGTCACACTTCACCCCTTCACCCTTTACTACGATCGACACAGCCGCCAGCAATTCTCCAACACAATTCACCGATATTTTACGAGCTATTAACTTCGTGTTGCCGGTTGACGAGGCGAGGGATAACCGAGTCATCCCGCCATACCTCGGTTATTAGTTATCACCGGACGTGTCTGACCAAATGCGACCTTTATCACTGAAACTCTCACGCCCTCGTCTGCGTTACGCAAATTTCACCTCTGTCACGACTGTCGCGATGGAATTTTCGTCGAAACACATCGATCGCACTTGGATCTGTTAATCGTTCGGGAAAGGTCTCGAATTAACATCTTTTTGTATTAAGTGAGCAATTTTTTTGGAAAACTGCAAGATTGTAAGTACTTTTTATCGTACGTGACTGAACGACTTTGGCTTTTATCAACGAATCTGTTAGATCCTCATCTGCCTTGCACTACTGAATCTCATCAATGGTCCTCGGTGAGGTTTCCTTAAGAAATCCTTAATGTTCATGAAATATTTTCGATGAAAAAGGGCAGCCTGTGTCGTTACAGCTCCACGAGAACGAGATTATCGACCGTATCGGAGACCAGCAATCCGGCTGCGTTGAAAGCAACTTCGTCCCACTCGATCTATTATTGTCCGTAGCAAGTTTTTCCGGAGTGCTTTGCACGTTGCTTAACGTCGAGATTTTTCCATTACCGGTTAATCTCTACTTGAAACACATTTCACGTATTTCGGGGTGGCAGGGGGGGGGGGGGTCGATTGAAGGAGGCCAATGGAGGAAAGACCGGGAGGTGGAACGGAGAGGAAGGGCGAATACCAAGCCGCTTCGGCTACGTGCAAGCGCACGCCACTGCAATTACCGTTCACGTTCAAGTCCACCAGGAAATCGAGACCGACGGGGGAGAAAACGAGAACAGAAGAAACTGAACATACCGCTATTAGGTCGTAAGTAGAACCCTCAATTTGTGTGTGGCGAATTTCAGATAAGCTTGAGAAATAATTGAAAATTAGTGCACTACTTCGTAAACATCGTACCGGCTTCACGGAACTCGGTTTCGCGGGCTCGCGTATTAGCGAGTCAAGCCGCGACATTTGCAAGGGTCGTTCGTCGCTTCCGGGCTCTCCGATACCTCCTTCGACCCACCACATTTTTCTGCGTCTTTTTTTATTTTCCTCCGAAGAAGTTCAACTGAAAACGACGCTTTGAAAAGGATCTTACAATTTTTTTTTGACATCCGAGTAAATAAAAAAATGATGGTTAAATTACTTTCACGAAACGCTCGGCGATACGCGTTCACTCTATTAATCAAATATTGAGGAACTTTCTGATCAAAATTGACGAAGAAATTTTCGAAAGTGGCTCTTGGCCCGATATTCCGAATTTTTTACATCGGGCATTGAAGGACTGAATCGCCGTTTGACTTTTCTCGCCGATAAACGACCAGGACAATTTTTGCTTTTGAACGATCGTTCGATTTTGTAATTCCGCACATGGACGAGAACGATGGGCATAAGAAGTATTGGGCGGGCATCGCGGCAACCAAGTTGCGTAAAGAGAATCGTAGATGCAAAGCTCCCCGAAGCTTCCAGGCCGCTGCTGTTGATGTTTCTGCATATTGCGGCTGCGACGCGACAACGGTAGTTTGGAGGTCTCCAGAACGCAACGTCACATGCTCTAAGCTTCTCCTCTACTGTCGTCACTCGTCACGAGTGCGCTCCGCACTCGTAAGACCAAAGAGAATCCAAACCCGCCTTTGTGAAAGCGCCGGAGACAACGGAATCGCAACAATTTGCGTCTCTCTCCCAAACCAACACTCGCTCGCTCGCCACGTTTTTTGTGACGCGTAACTTTTTGAGAGGTCGGAAAACTTAACAAAACAGAAACCTCCTCAGTCTCCTTCGTTTTCTACCTCGATATCGGTTCCCGTTTCGTCTAGCGTGTCCTGATCGATTTTTTTCCTCGTTTTTTGCAGCACTTCGCAGCAGCCTGATCGATTTAATGGCTGAAATGAGACAGTTTCGCTCCGAGGAAATAATCTCTTTTTATTCCTCTGCACAGTTGGAACAATAAAAACCAGTTCGTACACTTAAAGGAAACATTAATTTTCTACGGATGTTCACAAATTCTCTCCCGGCAACCTTCCCATTACATTTTCGCAATGGAGTCTCTGTTTAAGTCAAAACAATCATCGAAGTAAAATGTGAGTGTCGCAAATGCTTATTTACACGAGGTGTTAAGGTGAAATTTTTTTTTTCATCTGCAGTTGATTTTCCAATTTTCAAGCCTCTGCGCACAAAAAAGTTAATCATTGAAAATTGGTGTTGATTGGAGGGCGCTGTCACTTACTTTATTGACAATTTCATTGGTTCTCTCAGACTTGGCTCGATATTCGAGCCTGCCTCGAGCAACGAATTAAATACTCAGAGGAAATGGAAAATTCAATAAAACGAAAGAAAAGTCGCTACGGAAATTGGTTCGACAATGCTGTGCAGTTTTCGCAATTCGCCTCGCGCAGGTTGCGCCTGGCCTCGAGGCGGTGTAAACTACATCGAAACAAATTAGAAAATCTGCAAAAGTTCGGAGCCTCGTCTTTTTTTTTAAATTTTCGTTTATTTTTTTTCCCCGATCGTTGAAACCGGAACAAGTGTAGTCGGAAGCATTTACTCCAATGTTGTTGCAAAGGGGGTGCGGTGTATCTATCTCTGTACCATGCGTGATCCCACGGCTGGCCGGATTAAGGTTCTGATTAAAAATTCCGTGTATACCGTGCGGCGTATAGTGGAGGAATATTTCCGGTCTACGCTTTATATCCGCTCCCAGAGGAGGTTTTACTGCTGCTGTGTGTACGGGCACCAACGGCGGCAACGGCGTCCTGAGCTTCTCTACCCGCACGGATTAGGCTACGGAAAATCTCTACTTGTACGCTGTGCGGTGGCCCATAAAGGACCCCAAAATTATGTAAACCAGTGGTGCGCGCTGCCCTCTGGATTAAAGTCTATTCATGAGAGGATTGCAAAAGGGTGACGCGGGTTACTACTCGCGTAATATCGTACGTGAAATACTCGTCGGTTGTTTGTGTGGTCAAAATATCGTCGGATTATTTTAATCTTTCGGCACGAGACTTTTTGAATGAAACAGTTTCGCGGAAGGTCAATTTTGTTTCTACTATTATGACTAATATAGCTGAGATTCTTTTGAGGCTTTTTAAGGGTTGAAGCCTGGAATCTTCTCAGATTCTTATCCAAAAATAGGCCAAATTTCGGAGACGAAATAAACGTTATACGGAAGAGCGGAGAAAAATGGTTCAGCCGGGAAAAACGGTATTATAATACAAAATGCATTTTTGAAAGAATTTTTGACTGGTGGCGATGGTTGCACATGGGGTATATATTATAAGATTAAGTTTTGCCTTCACTGCTCCGTTCGCTCGGCTATGTCATTTTGCTTCGGTCTCCCTCTATATTAATTTTTTTTCGTAATTATAAAAAAAGTATTATTTAAAAAATTTTAACACTGAAATTTTGACTGATCAGAGATCGTCGATGGGAAGAATGTCTTGCAGCAGCCTCGTCACGCAACGGTGATTATCCGTCATTGACCGACAAGTGCGGTCAATGTTCGTAATCTGACATTGAAAAAAAAAAAAAAACCTGTCTTCGATCCACTGAACATACAGAGAAGAAACGGGAGTTTTTTTTTAAACTCGAGTTATAAAAAATCTAATCAAGCTCGCATGAGATGGTCAAGAAAAATGTCAATTTTTTGTAGCCGAGAAACAGTGTTCACTACGTAATGGTAGGTAAAAAAAGTGAAGAATTTTCCATGGTGAACGAGTCTGTGTTGAAACTGAAAATAAACGATATTAGTATTGGGAATCTTCTCGTCATCGCCGTCGTTCCCTTCGAGGAAAAAAAATAGATACGAACGGAAGGACAACACGAGATCGGAGTGAAGTCAGCGCGATATTCTCTCCAGGGAGAAATAAAGAAAGAAAAAAAAATGAAATAAGACAGCGCCAGCGTCGCAGCTACGTCCCGCGCATATTTGAGCAGAATCTCCGTGAACCGCGCGGCATTTCCCTTCCGTACCACGTTTGCTTATGCCACATTTACGTATTTACGAAGTCCCTCCGTCGTGTCTACTCCCGCATTTTCTACTTTCCGGCAACATCTCCCATCCAACGCCGAGGCAGGGGGCGTGCTGCTCTCCGTCGCTGTTGAAGAACGACGAAAAATATACAGAAGAAACGAGTTTACGAAAAGTTAAAAGAGTTTGAAGAATTCTCCGTTCGTCGTCTCCCGTTGTTGTTCCATATCTCCTTCCACCCGCCGGTACAATGAAGCGTATTTTCTCAGTAGAGAAAAAAAAAGACACATTGGAGTTGCGTTGACGTTGAAGAAGATGCGGAAGACCATTTTTTATAACTCGAATATACCTTCAGGAATGCGAAATATGCAACTGTGCGTAATCATTGAAAAAGTGTGTGAAAAAGCCGTCGGTAATTTTCGGGTCAGAAGGACTCAACTACACGTATAGGTTCACTGCTCCAAGTGCTAATTCAAGTGTTCGAAGTCCCTGGATTTAAAGTCTTTCCAAAACAAAAAAGATTTAGGTCTCCGCGAAGAGATTTCAAAATTTTTGAAAACACTCTTCACTTACACCTCTCACCAGAGACGTTTTCGCACCGACCAAATCCGACTCATCGTACACAGTAGGAAGTAAATCTTTATGTTCCCCTGAGATCAGTATGCGATATTGGGAACGATAAAGAATGGGAACTAAGCCAGGTTTCCTTTTTACCACAATGGCTCTGCTCGAATCTATACTTATGAGGAGCTTATAAATCGGAAGAATGAGTTTATCGGGTTTTCAGCAGGAAGGGTTTTTACTTGTACGTTCCGAGCCATTACTTTTCTGCGAGACAGTAGTAATATTGATACTCGAATCAGCGGATGTAGCGGCCGAGGGGGTTCGAGGGTTGACGGGATTGTCCGGAACAACGAGGGAAGCAGAAGGGCGAGTTCAAAGAGCCTTCTCTGTATCTCTCCTTCGGTAACGGCTTCGAGGGCGGACTGGGCAAAATCCTTTCCGACCACGACAAAGGAAGCCTCAAACGAGAGAAGTGGTCGCGTACGGATATTGAAAAGATCGTGGTGAGGTGTACGATGCCACCGGACGAGGAAGCTGACACCCGTGGAAGCTATATAGAGTAACCGCATCGTCGCTTTTGAACGATGATCTTGTTAAACCGTGTTCGAGGAGTGCGACAGGTGACGCTACTCTCGTGGTCTCGTTTCACCGACGCCGCACAACCCGGATTCGTATCGTCCTCCGAACGAGAGGATATCTATAGGAATAGGACACATCGCGCAGGGATATCAAAGCGGACGGTGGAGCCCACTTTGGCGACGCTGGAGAGAGCTTTGACTGGAGCCTCCGATCGATGATCCCCTCTTGGTCCGTTGGTCTTTGGGATCGTGATCCACTGAGATGTTGCAATAAGAAAGAAGATAAAAATGAAGCCCGTCTCGTGTAGGATAGTAGACATTGTGCCGTACGGTCAAGTTCCGGAGCATTGTGATATTAGATGGTAAAATGGCTTAAAAAAGCTATTGCGCTTAAGCACGGTCTGACGATCGTATGTCTTCTGTCCAGATAAGAAAACTTGGTGCTCTAATGGATTGCGTGGGTAAGAGGGAGATCAATTTGGTTTGATGGATCAATTACTTAGTAACTAACCAATTAGTTGGTTACTTTTTAATTACTTGCTTGCCATCGAATTACTTGTTCGCCATTGAATTATTTAGTTGCCCTCGAAGTACCTGGTCGGCATTGAATTATTCGGTCGCCATCGAATCAGTTGATCGACATTGCATTATTTGGTCGCCATCAAATTAGTTGGTTGCTATAGAAATGGCCGGTTGCCATCGAAGCAGTTGGTTGCCAACCGGGTATTAGGTTTCTAACCAATCGCTTCTTCGTCAAGGAATTGCTTGACTGGTAATTAAATAGTTGGTTTCTAATCAAACAGTTGGCTACCAACCAGGTATTTGTTTACCGTCAGGTGCCTCGATGATTCGTGGTCCATCCGATAAGCATTCGAATTCCTACCATTGAGCAGGAAAGCGATCACGTTAAGGTATCAAGGGTCAAAGCGATTTAAGACGATATCTGGTGGATAAAAGCTAGGGAAGTGGAAAGCTTGCGGCATTGATCAGACAACCCTGCCGGTTAAAGTTCCACCTTATCGAGCAATTATCCGTTAGTTTGAAGAAGAAGAATAAAACCCATACCACATAAGCCCGAACGATGAGGGATGATCGCGTGTTTGCTTTTCTTTCGGAACGACAGTAACGCCTATCACTTCCAGCCGAGGGCACGCAAGTTTCGCACGAGAGGGCTGATGGGAGACAGGGGAGAGTGCACACTCGAATCTCAAGGTCGGTACTCGAGAAGTCAAAAGCTCCGGAAAAAAAAGAAGATTAATGCTCCGTCACGCGAGAGACTGGCTCGACGCCCGAGCGTGTCTCTCCTGGCAGCGACTTTCGCGGTCAAACTCGGAGCGGACATCCACTGAGCGCGAGAAATTTATTACGGTCGATATGAAGACCTGGTGTTAAGTCAAATAAACAAACGCCGGAGAAGAGAAAGAAGAAACGGGCAGATAGATCATGAGTGGACGGAGTGAAAGTCTCTTTGGTTGTTCGTTCGCCCTCGGGGGTGGCTGCAAGTTCTCCCGGTTCTCCTTTGAGAACGGTACCCTTGCGCACTCACTGGAATCCTCAGACGTTGAGGATAAAAGGGAAAAAATAAATGCCTTGTAGGATCTTGTTGAGGAAACGTCGCCCGGTTGTTCGACGAGTTTCTTCGTAGCCTTCAGTAAAACGGGATCAGGTATATTACCGAGAGACGTCGTGGATCCACTTTACTTTCTCCTACCAGGAGGACACCACTCATCCCCCGAGAGTCGTCCGGTTAAGTCAAGAAAGTTTCTTGCTGCGATGATCGGTCTTTCGTTTTGACAGATTATCCCTCCGCGGGCGCTTTTCGTTCTGCTCTTGCACCGTTCGCGATGAATGACGAATCGGTGTTTTTCACCAACCAGTGCGAACCTCCCGTTACGTCTCCTCTTATACAAAAGGACACCGACAAAATGTATTTCGTCTTAATCGCTATCCTTATCTCTTAGTTCGATATAGTTTCAACTCCTGAAGTGTCAACGCGACGGCTTCCATGAGCGAACGCTCATATGAAATTTTTTTCTAAGATAAAATAAATAAAGGAATGTCGCACTCAAAAAAGAATAATTCTTGTGCGAGTTGCTAAAGAAAAACATGCTTGGTTTAAGTCTTCTGCCAACCCTTACAATTCCAGATTATATTGAATCAACGTCTTAATGCCGAATCGAATTATAAGGACCGACAGCAGAATTGAAGTAACAATTTTCTTCAATGGCAGCCCGTAAATGAATTCTACTTGAGTCGATGATATTTTTTTCTGTGCGGGCTAGCAGAGTCTAATTAGTCTACAGATAATAATTTTCTGTAAATATCGATGTCGTGAAGGGTTAAAATTAATCATGCACATGTTAAATGAACACGGAGTTGGCATAAAATCAAACACATATAAATAACCTTTACGAGTTGAGGTAATTAGGAAGGGTGGGCCAAAATTGAACCGTGGGGCGAAACTCAACTTCTCAATAATTTTCAGATTTCCCGTTTGAACCCTTACAACTAAAAAAAATCTGAATTATCAAAGCTATTTTGCTTCACTTGCCACTATCGCCACTTATCTCGTTTCGTCCAACTGTTCGATTTTGCTCCGTTCTTCCCTACACGCCACTTTTTATTTTTGCATCCAAAGAAGTTATGAACTGATGTCCAAACTCACCTTGCCGAAATTGGATAGTCCGCCGACGTGAGGCACTTGACCGGGCTCGTCCGCGGTGCTGCAGTCTGCCCTACCGAACCAACAGGTCAGTAACTCAATAGCGACAATCGTGTGCGGTATTGGACGTCGCTGATTACGTGATAGCCTTGCCGTATCCAGTATAATTTCGGGATGTTTCGTGTGGGGGCTCCCAAAGCGCGATACCTCGGTGGTGCGCGACCGGCTTAAACTACGTCGAGCTGCACACCGCAATAACGTTATTTACGCTACTATTACACGAACTCGGAGAGTCTATGATGTGCTGACGTACGCTATAAACTGGCTACGGGCACTCCGGAATGTCCTGGTCCTCTCTCGATTAAACTGGCCCTCCGTGATTACCGCGATCGTTACCGAACGGTCTATACCACTCCGCATGTGTAATATGATTGACGTTAGTTGCTCATGATATATTCGTTACCCTAGTCATCCGCGCAATTAGCTTCCCGAGCTCTCCGACTAGTTAATTCGTCGACTAACATCCGCAACTGGCGGAAGACCTCGACAATCGATATCTCGGATAGTAAACTCAATTTTGCATCACAAAAAAGTCCTTTGCTTTGAATAACAACTCCAAAAAAATTTTCCAATTTGGGATACGTGTTGCTTGAGTGCACCAGGTACGTTTCGTTAGATGCATCACCTGATATAAAATTCTTGGCTATTGCAATACAATTTTGATAGGTACAATTTTCTTAATTTTTATTTTTGGACTTTGAGAGCATTTAAGTGAATTTTCAGAATTATTAATGGATTGCATTTTGCGTTTGATTGTATTTACAGTTTCGTCCTTTCGAGTGTAGTGACCTAAAATCCACCTTCAACGGACACGGACGGTAGATCTTCACTCTCCTCTGGGTAAGTGACAAATTTCCTAGTCAGTATTGTAAATGCAAGCTCGCTGCGTTATTGTTATGTTATGCAGCACAGCCCCTATTAACCGGGGGTGCTCGAGACCGAAAAAAATTACCGCTTATCCGAGTTACTTAACTCTTCAATTTATAAGGCTGCAACTTGTCAATATTTTTTGTTGCCACCGCGACATACTTTTTAAACTTTTTGAACATGACGGTTCAGCAAATCTTTCCAGAATATTCATATTACAATTAACGATGTTTT
Organism: Listrodromus nycthemerus; assembly: GCA_963978505.1. NCBI lineage: Eukaryota > Metazoa > Arthropoda > Insecta > Hymenoptera > Ichneumonidae > Listrodromus > Listrodromus nycthemerus. The sequence goes on along the minus strand of OZ021680.1, from coordinate 20,921,333 downwards.
TTTTGTGTGGTTTCACTCGCAGTCACTGATATCGAAAACTTCCTTTTTCCCTAAACTGCGTTTATCTAAATGTCATTTATGTAATGAACATTTGTTCAGGTTGAGGGTAAATACACTCAGGACAATCACAGTTAATCCACATGGTTTCTGGACCTCATCAAGATTCATGTTTTTCCTGTCTGTCAACCATATGCTCTATATACTTTTGTCCCGGCAAAACTGCGCATACCCATTTAGCTGTATACCTAAATAAATAATTTATTTGACGGGCGTACCATTAATAAATATTTCTTTGGATCCAATTAATATGTATTTACATTAAATAAATATTTACTTCAATAAAATAAATATTTATTCACAAGAAATGAATGTTCACTTGCGGAGCGTCTGTCAAATAAATTACTTTTCTGGGTATGTTGCGGTCGTTCATTTTGCCCGTCTAATGGTCGCGCGGTGAAACGCTTTTCGTTACCGGGAAGAAGCGAAAGCATCGGGGTATTTAGGTGCGTACCCGAGCTCGTGTGGTCCGTTTGATCGTCGTAGCCGCGTTCAGTTACCTCGCGCACCAGACCGTTTGTCCGTCGCCGGTTTCGAGGGAAGGAAAATTTTGGTCCCGTCGTCGAGAGTCAGCGAACCTTACCCGTTAATTACCGCTTCGATCACGTTGATTCGCGGTAATCGGCGATCGACGATTTACGCTGTAACGAAGCCGGACGCATTGATGGACGTGTGCACGGGTAGGAGCCAGGAATCCCATACTGGACGGATTCGAGCGTCAAAAGAGCCCCCACAAAACCTCGCGCGATCGGTGGTTGGAAAAGCGACCGGCTGGGATTTCAAATTTCCACTCGGATACTCACCAAGGCGTATTGCACGTGTGCGTCAGCGTCAAATACCGCGCTCCGAGCTCGTACAGCATCCTCAGAACCGGAAGACTCGCGCCGACCGCGTGACCACCCTCGACCCCTATCAGACTCGCTAATCTACCCTCCTTGTGCGCCTTCTCTATACCTGAAAAAAAATAATACGAAATTTCGATCAGATTGAGTCGGAGAACGAATTTTTATATTCAGGTGAAATTTCCGATGTTTACAGACAGACGCGGTCAATCAAAGTCAATGTTAGGGCGTGAATCAAAGATACATGGACCGGGTGATGTATTCTAAAAACAAGCAGTTGTTTCGACAAGCTTCTGGCCTGTAAATCGAGTGGTTATGTTAAGGGGTGTGCACGTAAAAAAAAAAAAAGTTAAAGGATCGTGTGTAACATAATTGTCTTTATTCTTTGAATTTTCAATCACTCATAATAGTCTCTAACAAATTAATTGCTATAATTTATCTTTCATGTTAACCATTTTAATCATTCATTTTCTGCAACACATCTAATACGTATGCTGTGAGTTTTTTCAACGCACTTGTGCCCTGGTTTAGGTTTATACGGAGATTGGCGTGTTTTTATGTGTGTTAAGGCTGTAATAGGGGATCGTTGTGTGGAGCATAAAGAGAATCGACTGCAAGCACGCCACACCTTTCAAGCGGTCAAGCTCGTGTTCCGGTACGTTAAATATTTCCACCCGAAAGCCCGGGCTGTAATCTTGTCGTTGGCGATGTCACGAGAGCTTTGCTGCAGGAAATGGGAGGGTCGTAGCGCGCGGAAAAAAAACTTCGGAATCCGATACAGCTTCCGTAACCAACTTTTTATTTTCCTTGTCGTTCTCGACCGAAAGAAACATTTTCACTGTCCTGTGTATTGTTGAGTCCCAATCAACATTTTCCGACATTTACAGTGAAAAAGATGTATAGATTTATCTATCTATACAGTTGCTTCATCGAATTTGACCAAAAGTTCACGCTGTGTTGTCGGTTACTTCTTTTTCTGTTCACCGCTAGTTCGGATTTGAGCGTACCTTGAGGTAATAATGGCGTTGAAGCTACGCGGAGAGTGGGAAAAAAGGAACCAGAAAAAAGTTTACACGATTCAGTAACATTTCTTACAAATTTGTGACACTTTTTTCTGAATTCGTTATCTTCTTTATTTCATGTGCTTGCTTCGAAAAACTGGTGAAATTAATAAGAAAAGCCAACATTGTGTTGAATGTTCGAGTCTCAATGACCGCGTATTACGAAACGGAAGAATAAGTTCATATGTCTAGCAAATATTCATTACTTCTTTGCCAACATTGGAACCTTTTTTTCACACGCACACGTCAAGTGTTTTCCGAATGCGCGAGTCTTCTTTACTGCGTATTCCAAATCGTCTCCAGCGCTCTATGCGCGTGGGAGTGAATTGTGGGTGAGCAATATAATGTAAAAAATAAACAAAGAAAAAAAGTTTGACCGTGTACGAGGGGGATTGGTTGCCAGTCGGTAGGGTGTGTTCCATTGATTTCCACCCTGGCAGTTCTCTTTCAATTTTTCACCTCTCGGATGCGTCGCGTCCCGCGCCGCTGCCGACGTTCCCGAGCTTCATCGCGAACCCGCACTGATAAAGGCCCACGCTCACCCTGTCAAACTCATCTCGCCGTTCGGCGATCCGCGAGCAGCGCCTCGAACGTCTCTCGTACGCTCGAGAGTTCTCGAGAGCATCGAACGAGCGGTGCGGTTCGCTGCATCATCGCCTGCACAGCCACCAGCTGCAGTGTCATGCAATTTGCTGCTGGATTCCAGAAACACCTCGAGAGTCTCTTTTCTCATTATGTCTCATCTCCCTTCGCTCTCCGCGTCTTTTTTCGTGCCGCGTGTACTCGTAATTTTTTTTTTCGTCCCTTCGTCTGAAGCCTTTGCTTTTCTCCCGCTCCCTTACGGGCAGAAAAAAGAGAGGACAAAATAATTGAAAAAAAAAAAAAAAAAAATACACTACGCAGTACGTGACCGTGAGGCAAACAAGCCGACGGCATTTATTCTGGACGTGTCTCCCGGTGTCCGTTGATGAGGGGCTCGCGGGTACGCCTCACCCCCCTCGGTCCGCAACTCTTGACGCGGCAAAAACCGCGCGCGTGCGTCTGTCCCAGTCGTTGCAATCAAGACTTTATTTCCCCAAGACTTCGTGTCCTCGGAAATGTCGCTCGGAGATAGAGCAACAAATGAGAATTAAAAACGAAAATACAAAGGGTTCTGAAACGACATACGTGTACGGTGAAAAGGGAACGTTTGTCAAACGCTCATTTTTTACAAACGTTTACAATTATTATTTGTTTATTTGTTTACTTAAGTAATAACGAATGATGATGATTATCAATGAATTTTTGTGAGGCTCGCGATAGTCAACGGTACATTTAAGAACCTCATACGTAACGGCGTAGACCGTAAACGAAATTTATTTAATTTTTATCCGCTTTTGAAATCCCACCGTAGTTTAAATTGTCGATAGAAATAGTCTAAAAAAATGAAGAGAAACAAATAAATCTGGATCTTACCGAACAAGAAATCTTTCCCGTTTAACTTCTCAGAGAAGAGCAGAACATTTTGGACAACGAAGTCGACGTTAAAATTGAGTACACAGCCATTATTTTTTTTCTTTTCTCTCAACGCAAGTCAGAGGGCAAATACTGCGAAATATAGCGGGATCGATGCCTTTCGTTGTCTTCCGTCGCCTCGGAGAAACCTACCGAACCATAAATCCCGTAATCTCTCAAATATATATATATATATATATATATACTTATATGCAGACCGATCTACACGTCGGCCGAATCTTTGGCGGGAATGACCTCGTTACGCCGGCACGTCGAAGCTCGCGAATCGAAGAAACGGTCTGAATGCTTTTTGCGGAAGATTCAGCTTTTCATCGAGTGAGTAAAGTGGAGAATTCCGTGATTTCGGAATTTTACACGTGTGTCCGTGTGAGTATAGCGAGCGAGAGTGCGAAAAAATTGCGCACACACACAGCGATACCACATGTGGAGGGCGAAGAGTCCAGAACGAAATAGACGATAAGAGTACCGGCGCGAAGACAGGCCGATTCACCGTTTCCGCGAGAGACCGGAGTGCACTCTAAATTTTTTGAAAAAAAAAAAAAGAAAGAAAGAGTTTCCGCGACAAGTGGTCACGGATCGAAGGAGCCACGAGGATCGAGCTCACCGTCTTGGGCGGGCGTCCGGTAGCTGCTACCACCTATCCGGCTGTGCATTCGCCAGTTGGGAGGTGAAGGACCTCGTCTCAGAGTTCTCACTGTTCCATAACGCTGTGCCGGTTGCTCGTTTGGCTTCGCTCCTGGACCCACGCCAGACGGGGTCCTTCGAGACGCGGCGGAGATTCACCGGTCGACGCAACGACCGGAAGACCTCGAGACCGCAAGGACCGGGCTTGACGCACGGCTCACCGAGTGGGGTGAAGAGGAGGAAAAAGGAAAAATGGAAAAAAAAAGTGCAATAAAATATATGAAATTAAAGAAACGCGCTGGCAAGAATTATAATATGAGTTTTTTTTAACTCCTCTTGGAGTCCGAAGTCGTTAACTTTAATTTAGAACTGTACAGTAAATTGGCGAAAATCTCGAGAGGGTTACGCCATTTTTTTGTGGGGTAAAAATTACGTCTTTTAGTAAATTAAACTTTTTTTTTTCAGTAATTCGTTACAGCGCAAAGTGTATAATTCGTTAGACAAGAAAAAAAAGTTGAAAAAAAAACAATGTTGAAATAAAATAAGCGAAATTAGGTAATCGCACCAACGAGTATAATAATCTGGGATATTTTTGTTACTTCTCTCGGAGCCCTAGCCATCACATTTCATTTGGAACTGTACTGCAGTCAATTCACGAAAATCTCGAGAAAAAGTTGCACCATTGTTTTTAGGTCACAGAAAATTATCCTCTTTAGTAAATTTCATCTTATTTACGGAATAACTAAAATCATAAAAAAATACAAGAGATTCATCTGATACGAAGAGGCACAGTGTTGGATACCGAGAAAAAACACTTTCGGGCATTAAATATTCACCAAAAATTCGTCGCTACGGATTGCAGTTTCACCGAGCTGTCGACATGGCCAAAAGAAAACTGGCCACATAAAAAAAAAAAGCTCTCAAATCGCCGGTAAAACAGTTTCCTGGTTCAGTCCGAGGAATGCCTTCGATGTAGTTTAAATAAAACTAAACGTACCGGAGTAAAAAAGTTAGTGGATACTGGGACTAGTTAGAGTAAAAATATGCCGGTGATCGAAGAACATTTGGACGTTTGCCAGACAAATGGAGCGAGTACAGAGGAGTGGAACGTGGCGGTGAGGACGGGAGGATTGGGGTAGCAGACATTTTATCGTTCTCCGCTCGAAGCCTCTATCCCGTGATGTTTGACCCAATATCGGGGCCTTTCTCGTGGTTCTCTCTCGCTCCCTTTCAATACCGCTCTCCCCTTCGCCGCGCCCACTACCCCCTTGTTCGCCAGCTCTCCCGTTTTCCATTTATCGGCCCGACGATGCTGTATTGTTCGACTCCGGAAGTCGGCGTGCTTTACGACTTCAGATCGGTCCTGTAGCGCGCTACCAGTGATATACACACACAATAGCAGGCCCATCGAAACGACCAGTGGTCGTAGCCGTCTGTGGTCAGCCAACAGGGAGAAATGCGCCAGACACCTCGGATATCCCAAAGATTTCCAGACATCGCGAGTTCTCCAGATCCATTGAAGTCTGCCTGGAGTCTCAGCAATTTGCCCTCCCCTCCCTCCCACCCCATCCCCCGCGCGCCATTATCCATTTAGGAATGAACTTGCGTAATGCCGTGCAAACCGCTGACAACCCGGTACCGGTAACTCTAAGACGAAAGTTCATAGGGAGCTACGAGCCGGGATTCTCCGTGTCGTAGCGAGCGTGGCCAGGAGCTCGCCCTAGACGTGGAAGTAACGTTGGTAGTCGGTGGTCAGCCTGCACAGAGAAACCTCTAATAGACCTCAGAGCAATCACCCTCGTTTCGAGATGGCGAGCGCACCCGATCTAACTGAATTCCCGTCGAATAGTTGGTCCATCCTGTAGGTATACGATTCGTACCCTCGGCCAAAGGAATATACCGTTTCCCTTTACTTTGCGCCCAGTCGCTGAGAGGGAACTCCTTGGAACGACGGAACCGAATGGGTCGTGGCATGGTCTCGGCAGCACACGTGTTACAGGCTGTATCCACTTTTCCATGGCTCCATCTCAAATTAATTGTTAAAGGAAACGCGCTTGATTCCGGTTATCTCACGCCCGCTGATGGCAGAGCAAGGTTCTATTGTTTCGCGCGAAGCTTCCTCGGGCTTTACGACGCGCCTGCAGCGGGCAAACGGGGCTACCGAGCGGTGCAGAAACCGCAGTAGTCGCAGCCGTTTGTGGTCCGACACCGGGTGAGCTCGTGATAGATGCGACAAAGATCTCGAAGATTAAGGCTGCAGCGGAGCGTGGGTGGTTGGGTACTTGTTCGGTGAACACACGACTGTCGTCTCAATGGGCAGGACGATGCGCATGGGCCTGCAGCATGGCGAATGCACTCGGACAGGTGTAACGGGACTATCGGGCGGAGTCACGTTGCTGCAGGGAGTTACGTTATCTTCATCGGTGGTGGGCGCAGTGTTCGAGAGTTATAGCGGTGGTTGTGGACGATCTGTGTATACGCGTGTGTGTTCATGAGATGCACTTTGGTACGTACCTTCGGCGGTCGTTACGAGGACCATATTTTGCGGATGCTTGTTCACCAGCCGTCTAATCAGGTCGATCTGCTCGAGTGCCAGCTGAACCGAGTCCAGATGCTGCGAGGAACACGGCACGTACGCCGACCAAAACTGCGAACGAATAAAGGGAAGGAGAACGTTTTTATTAATGACTGATGGCATATTTTAAGGGGGGTATGGGGCGGAGGTGATGAATATGGCACACTCCGATCGGTGAGCGAAGATCGGGGAGACATTGACACGTTACCACTTCTATCCTACGAAACCTGTTTTCACTACTTTCAGTGTCATTAATTAGACGCTGAAGAATTGCGAAAGAAATTGCTTTCTCGTGATAGGGCGATCAGCGATACGGATAATTTTCGTCAGCAATATCGCAGTGTTTTTCGGAAAAAAATAACGACAATGCAAATTGTATGAAAAAAAAAAAAACGTTTCGAACCACCTATTTCCACTCGCGGATAACAGCGGATCAACGAATGGTGCAAAGGTTCAAGGCTGTTCAGAAATAGTCGCATCGAAAAATGAATTTCACATCCGTACGAGATTAAAAAAAGCGCCATTACATTAGCAAAGAATGTGAAAAAGGGGTCGTGCCGACGGGTAGATTAATGAAATCTTAATTTAGACTTGTTCAAAGACTTTTCATTCATTTTTCATATCACACACGTCGGCCTGGTCTCAACAGGGCGTAATTTAAGGAGCGATAAACAATGCAAATGATGGCGTGCCTGTATCGTATAGCGGACGACACGTGCCACGTTACGGGTAAAAGGAGCCGGTGGAGCTCCAATGGGAGTTTCTCGGCTCGCACGAAATGCTGACTACACTGCTTCTGCTGTGTCTCGGGCGCTGCGGGACGCAAAAAAAGGCACGCGTCGAGCACACACGTCCCTGCTCTCGGTATGTCGTAGCTGTCCCTCTTTCTCTCCTTCGTGCCCTCGCGCCACTCGTACAGGCATAGTGGCGTAGTTAACGGCACGCAACCAAGATTTATAACCCGACCCGTGCGCGTCTCTGCAGCGCCCGCGGGGTCGTGACTCTCCCTCTCTTCGAGACACGCGCTATGAGATTTTTACAGGCTTCCTTCGTATTTCTCCTTGTGTTCCATGATGTACGTACGTTGCCACCGAGAAGGGAGAAAGAACCGCGTGTCGGGAACCGAGAGAACGTCGTCTGGTTCACACGACTTCTCAGTCAAGGCCCAGTACGTGACGGGACCTTCTTCACGCTCAACTCCGATTTTTTTTTTCTTTCCTGCTTCTCATTCGATTATCTTTTTCTAGTTCCATTTTTTCATTTTTATTTATTCATTTTATTCATGGCTCGATCAGACGCTCTGCTCACGCGCTCAATATTACTGTATGTGAAATGGCATGGAACGACGAATGGATGGTGCGGCGAATGGCTGGTGGTTGACAAAACTTCATTCAACTTCGAACCACTTGGAGCCACTTTATTCGAACTAGTCCCCTCGAACAAAGTGACAACTTTTTCAAACGACGACAACACCCCGCGCAACAATTCCTTCGTCACGATTTTTTTATTTGACAAGCTTCTCGGAGTTCGGTCGAGCTCCGTTTTCCCTTCGACGCATTTTCTTTCCACCACGCGATATTTCGAACGCGCCGACTCCGAATTTCATTCCATTCCGGTAAAATGAGCCTGGCCGGAGGTGCACTTAGGAATGACAAGAACTCGTAAATTCATCGTCCTGCCGATACACCCCGGAACTGCACTCTCGCATCCGACTCCATTGGAGTGAAGCTTCGAGAGAGAAAGAGGCGGAACAGACGGAACATCCGAGATAGCTCCGGCGGCGCAAGATCCTTTGAGACGATCGGTAAACTTCGAGATCGGGAGCGTACAATATCGGGAGGAAACTCTTGTTAACTTCCCCCTTCCAAACAAGAGTTTACCCTCATCCTCGGAAAATAATCAAACTCGAGGATAATGATTTGGCGGTACAGCGGAGTTCGCTGAATGTTCGGATCAAAGATTAACGATCGGCCCGATAGTCGATCCGGTATTACACGAACTTCGCTGCACTTCAATGAGTTAAACGCACCTTTGACTCTGGGAATTCTTCTTCTCTGATATGTTCGTCCCGACTCGAGAGCGCATCGTTCTTGAGGCTCGGCGAACTTGCAAATTGAGGCAACCCTTCGGTAATTAATGTACAGTAGTGAACGACCGGTTTGTATCGAGTCTGCTGTGCGATGGACCAGCATCGGAGGGAAGAAAAATTCTTCCGTGAGGCTTGTCCGAAGAAAAATGTGTTCACGCAAAATCGAGATATTTTACTGAAATGCGGGTATTTATCGACCATTCAAGTGTCAAATAAAAAAAATCGATCGAGACAATGGGACACAATTTTCGACACAAAAAAAATTGTTCATCTCCAATAATTTATTTATTCAATCTACCGAAATGAAATTTAATAAATTTAAATGTACGATCAGATAAATTTATTTATTAGCTTCCAATACAAACTCTACTGAGCCGACATTAAAATATACAATTTTATTGATCATTCAGTACGTTTCATTTGGTTTTAATAAATTTTTTTCTCGGTTTACGCAGTCGATATTCCGCATCGGATAATTGATCGTGGAAATTGAATCCTTTTTTATTATCAATCGTGACATTGATAAATCGAAGGTGCCGTTGCGACTGCGATTGATCTGATGCTTTAATATCTTTCCTATAAAGCCTTTGTAATAGTTAAATCGTTAGTCCGCCCTTGCACCGCGGCACCAGGGAGAGAACTCGGGCTGCAGGAAAGTAGACGGTATCAGCGCTCTTCTCCTCCTTTCGTTTTTCATCTTCTTCTTTTTCTCCGTCGCCATGTCGCAGTGTTTTCACGGAAAGTTCCACTCGAGATTTCAGACCCGCCCGTTCGATCATTTTCAAGCGACGACAGACGAAAAGGATTTTTCTCGGGCGGCGTCATCGTAGGCACAATATCCTCGCCGTTGAGAAGTCGGCAGACGAAATCCTACATCGTTTCTCTCCGCCTATCGGCGTCACCGCAGCCGATATGTAGCTGCCAGGATTTTCTTTCCTGGGCGCAATTTCTTCACGTTCGTCGTGTCAACTCGCGTAAGTCCCGCTCTGCACTCCAAGACTTCCACCGGTTCGTCTGCGCACCGTAACTTCGACAGTACTTTTCGTAACAAAATCCTACGATGTACACACACATACACATGCGTCTATTTATACTCCATGTTTCGGTGTATGCGACGATATTGAGTGACGCAATGAAAGGCGGAATTCATTTAATTCCTCCGTTTGTCTGAATACCGGCAACCGTGAAATTCACTGCAGTGAGTCGCATAGATTCAGAAGAATTCGAGACAGCGACAACTTACGGCAAAAACCTTACACCGTGAGGGTTGAAAAATTCAACATTTTCAAAATCCCACAAAATTTAATTTCATACTATCAGCCAACTGTATATTTTTTTTCGCCCGCCGAGTGATAATAAAATTTCTCTGTCAGTGAAAACCGGAAGAAAGTATGTATTTTATCTGAAAATCAATCTATAAATTTTCTTGTCTTTGACAAAATAAGTATCCACCGATCCAATGCTCCTGATTACTTTTCACTTTATTTTTATTTACATTTTTCTAAATGATATACGCTAACAAAGTTTACAGAACCCACATTAGTCCGACAACCAGCTTCTCTCCTCTGTTTGCAAATTATCTTGTACAGCAAAGTGAAACAATTATCGAGGGAGACGGGTAGATGAGAGAGAAGAAAAGCGCCGAGTTCTGATGATAAAACAAACTCTAGAACAAATATAACGCGCTCGTAAACGCTTCGAGTAATTAATCCTTGGGCAACAACAAACTTTGTCCCGGGTCATCGGATTACGCGATCCCGTTTGTTGCGGTTCACTCTGGTTCGCTCGCGGATACACCATTATATCGCCCTCTATATATATATATGTATATATATATATATACATATATATCCATTTTTTGGTGGAACGACCGCCGGGGTGGTTAACGTTGTTGCCAAAGCCGTGGGCGTGCCGCTGAATTAAGTGAATTCCCGAATATCACGGGAGCTTGACGAGCTTTAATTTTGTTGATGGACTTTTCGACGGAAGTGCGACCATTTTGGGTGAGTCGTTGAGCGACGTTGCATGAGCAGTCGAGGGGGCGGCCGCTGCTTACTTTATCGGCGTCGACTGTTCTTCGACGCTCCACCGGAGGTCCACGGGTTTTAGTCGGATTAAAGCTTCGGTTAGATGCGCCCACGACTCGAACCCTTCGGCGCCACCTGCCACGCAAATAAGGATTGATTAAGCGGCCCACCCCCCTTCCGGCAGGGACCGTGCTGCTGCCTTTAATTCCAAGCTAGAATCGCGCCTCCACTGTTTGCTACTAAGCCGCCCTTCTCTATCTTTGGTTGCTCCTACTCGGAGTATACGCTTTGCATATTGCGCTAAGTAGACCCCGCCCGGAAATCCTTGTACTTATGCACCGGCAGCGGGGAAACTTCCGTGGGGCACTTTTTTTTTATCTCTCGCTTCTGGAATTTCATATGGTCATGAAAAATTGAATGCGTGCAAGGGTGTTTTCCCGTTTTTCGAGTCCTCGTAGCTCGGTGGTGTCATTTTCGTCGCCTCCTCGAGGCACTCTGTACTTTTTAACTGCTGGACTTAGGCATTGTCAACTTTTTATCTGAAGAAAATTATTTCAAAGATCGGAGTGTGATTTCGCGGTAAAAATAATTTTGTTCACCAGACGTCAAACACGTTTGTCGCCTAGTGAAAAAATCTGTCTTTTTATTTCCCGTGTCATTAACAATTACAGTTTGAACTTTTGATTGCGAAACTGGATACCGATAGCGCGATAGCAAAATTACAGTTTCAAAGGAACACAAAAATTGCGGACGTTTGTGGTGTCCACAAGCGTACAATAAGTTGTTATAAAAAGTGGAAGTTATTTTGGTAACAAGGTCGAGAAAAATCGATGATCCTCGACAAGTGTCAAGTGACGCACGAGCCGAAGGCGAGTGAGGCGCTTTATACGAGTGCGAGAGAGATTAATTTTTTTCGACCGTGTTACGAACCGGGTTTCCTGGCTTTTTTACTTTACTTACTTATTTTCAGTCTCTATCAAATTTTTAGTTGGCCCGTTTTCTCTTGGCGCCGGGTATAATACGTGGGCGATTGCGAAGAACATGCTGACGGTGAAGTTTCGAGTGCCAGAAGGGTTGGTTATATCAGTGGATGCATATGGGGGGGGGGGGGGGGGGTTAAAGGAAACAGTCTCGTGCGAACTGGCCCACGAAAAGAAGCGAACAAGATTTCGAGGGAGGCAAAATGAGGGGAAAGATTAAATGAAGGAGGGACTTGGAGAAGAGAGAACCAGAAACGTCGGAAGCACTCAGGGTCTGGATGGATATCCGATTCGGATTCCCCGCGGATCCATTTCAGACACGGAAGCTACCGAATTTCAACTCTACTGATGTACATATGTATGTACATATATATATATATAGGTTTATGCATCGGTTCTCCAGCTTCGATGCCCGGAGGTGCAGTGAATCGTTCGCCTATCGCTCCTCGGAGGACACTAAAGAAGCACAGTGAGAGGAATAGATTATCAACCGTCGGAGCTTATCGGATGTTAGCTCTTATATAAATTTTCAACGGGCATTTAAGGAGGATCGACTGGTTTCTTGGAGTTAAAGAGGTGATTGAATAATAAATCATCACAGCTGTCTCGAAACTCATGCAATATTTGTGAAATGAATTATGCATGCCGTTTATGGGATATATTAAAAATGATTATTATGTAAAGTAAATCTCTCCAGCATCTGCAATATGCTTGCTTCTGTTCAGATTTTTATATCATCCAGAATTCTGTCCAGAATTGGCTCTCATTGCTTAGACTACCTTAATGCATCGTTTTATGTGGGCAAACTATTGAACTTCTAAATTTTATTATGAGCAAACTATGCAGAGTCTTCGTGTAGAATATAATCATGTAGAAAATTAAGGCTTGAAGTCAGATGACGTCTTGATATTTCCTCACAATAAAAAAAAAATCCTTTTTCTGACCCATCTTGTTGACAATCTCTCACGAGGTTCTCGCTGTCTCCGAAAAGTCCACCCCGTGACTGGAACTAGAGACGGCTCTTTACGTTTCCCTGAATTATTTATGCCTTGGGAATCAAAACCTTCCGGCGAAAAAAGAATACACAAGAAACAGAAGGTAAAAAATGGTATAATTAAAAGAATAATCTCTACGCCAGAGCTAGAGACATCGCAAAGGAAAAGTGGAGGAATAAACTCGTGCGACTTTTTAATTTCCTGCATCTAAAATTTCCTTGAAATTTCCGCAGTGTCACCCTTCTTTCACTTCGTCCGTTCTCTCGTCTGTCTCTCTCCGTCACGTCTCGCTAAAAAGCTCGAGCAACTTAAGCGGTCTCGAAAAAAATTCAAAGCGTCCACCCCCCACCGATTTATCATTCAGTGCAGAGGAAAAAAAAGGAACTGAAAAAAAAAGTAAAAAAAAAATCTGAGAAGAAGAAAGAGGAAAGCCAAGTGGAACGAGAGCGAAGTGATGTCACCATTGGAAACTCGTGGACGCGAACCCACGGGAAAGACGGAACGACCGCGGCGAGAAGTCAAAGGAAAGGCAATCGGGAACTCAGCAGAAAGATTCCTTGGTGAAAGGATAGACGTTTCGGTTGTCGTTCGCGAGCTCAAACACCTTTCCCTCCCATTTTCTTCATCTCTTCTCTTGCCCGACATCTCTTCCCATACCATACAGAGGAGAGCGGCGCCCAATAGGACACCAGGGCAAACTGGGATAATGGGACAAAACGCAATTTTCCAATAACTTTTGGACCGCGGTGGCGATGGTAAATGGGGTGAAACGGTGTTGAAAGTCTGGATGGATCGTTGGGACAAAATGGACATCAAAAAATTATTGGAAAATCGAGTTTCACCCTACTGTCCCATTTTGCCCCGATCTCCCCTACACACTGAGGCATACATATATGCGTGTCGTTTATATCTTCAGCGAGAAGCGAGCGGTACACTCGACACTCGATTTTACGCGAAACGGCTCGTTAATTTCCTCATGCCCGAACCCCCCCGCTCCACTCTGCGTCACTTCGCTTTATCTTGGTCTGGTGTTTTCGTGTGGGAGCATCATTGTTTTACCGACCGGGAACCAGGAGGAAGGGAGACACAGAACCGGAAGTCGCTGAACGAAACTCCATCCGATAATTAACGAAGCCCGGTTCCGGGCTGGAAGCTCCGCTCCCTGACCTGCTAGCAACCTAGGAACTTTCGTGTCTTCTTCCCGGCTTTTCCTTCGCCTCTCGACGAAAGAAATTCCCTTGCCTCCGTTAAGTACAGTGTTCAGCGAACTTTCTCGAGCGGGGAGAAATAGATGGGTGAGGAGAGAAAAAAAAAGATCGAAGCTTTAAAGAAACGGAAGAAAAATAATCCTGTCGATTCTGCGCTCTGATTCTTTCGACGTGTCTTAAAGATCGATCGTACCGGCCCGGGGGTTCAAATTTATCGCGCCCTCCTGACCTCTTGGCCGCTTCTGTCTGGATAAATGATTGATCTTTAATTATTCAATGGTTCTCCTTACCTGAGCAGCCACCATTCCTTCCTTCAGTCGACGGAGATCCGTGTGGCTCCAGGCACTCCGGGACCACGGATGAGTCTCCCTCAGATCGTCAAACCTGAAGTCCCTCAGTTGATTCTTCAGGAACTTTCGGATGTTCCACGGTAGATCGTTGTGCCTGGAAGAAAAATTTCAACCAATGTGATTCGAGGAAATTTATTTAAGTCAGCGCCAATCTCCGCCCGCTCATTGAATATTAATAATCAGAAAGTAAACAAGTATGCCGCACCGTGAAAATAGGGCTGCGCATTTAACTAACGCTTCTCAGTTGAAAATCAAAGAAAAATCATCCAGATAAAACACAAATAAAAACCCTCGAAGTTTAAAACCCCAATGAAATTCCTTGAGGGTACGAAACTTTCAAACCGTTGACACACGGTACAGCAGCCGGCTTATGCAACGGTTTAAATATCGTCGCAAAAATTACAAGTCCCTCGCTCCTGCGGTCGGATTGCTCGAGGTCCTCGCAGGGGTCAACTCTCGGGACTATCCTTCCTCCCTCCATTCAGCATAATACACCCGCACCGCAAAGTTCCTCGTCACACTATACCAGAAAGCCTCGCATTACACCCGCAACTCGCGACAGAAAGGAGCAACGGAAATTTAGAGCGTGCGCGGGTTACCTAAGTGGGATGCAAACACACACATCTTCCTCACTCACCCATCCGAACACGCAGTTTGATACAACCACATGACTCGTCTGCCGGGTTTATCTCCGACTCAAGATCTACCTATCTCTTCTCCAGAGTCGAGAGAAGAAGAGAGGGAGAAAGAGCTCGAATTTTGCGAGATCCGAACTTTTGCAAGGGAAGCCCGGGGTAAGGGCAGGAAGGTCGAAGCTCCCGCAAGTTTTCCGTTCCAGCCGCGCGATACTCCTGGAAAACGAAAGGAAAGGAAAAAACCCCGATGGCATCGGAAGTACACTGTGCGAAACGTGCACTTCCCTCTGACACGACCCACCAAACCCCGACTCGTTCATTTCTTTCCTTCTCCTCCCCGGTGCTTCTCCTATATTCTGCATATCCTGTTACTTCTCCATACTCCAGGAATATCCGGTAACGTGCTCGTGGCAGTTTGAGGGGCGAATGCTCCACCGTCGGGACGTCCAAAGAATGTTGTCCACGAATTCCTGCCGCGAGGCAACGTCTTTGGAAAGGGGCGGTTGGGTGAGGCAAACCTGTGCGAAAGAGTGAGAATTTTCCGAAAAGATCGCGGAGTTTAGCTGCACGAAGAAAAGTTTGTCGGGTTGCGCAGTGAGGGAGACCGCAGGTCGTTCGTTGCCGTGCCGCGGGCGGACGCTCCTGGGGCCGCGGGTCGGCGGATGAGGAAGTTGCGTGAAGGGGTGTTGGGCTCTCGGCGAGTTAACGGTGTGTATACACGTCGGGTGAATTTCTCCCCGGACCACCACTGATACGTACTTACGAGGTGAAAACGACCCGGCGGGAGGCACCGAACGTTGCACTTGCTGGTACACGTTTCTTGTTCCTGCTTCCGAAGTATGAGCGGGGACGAAGAAGTATGTAGGGCCGGAAGAACGCGTCCGGTATGTACTGTATGCATACACAGTGTATATATTGTATATATGTGTATGCGCGGTGAGAAAAGCGGGAGAAGTTTCGAGAGGTGAGTTGCGCCCTCGAGGCTCCTCGAAGACCAAGCTTTTGCCAGGAATCCGCGTCGCCTCCTCCTCCCAGGAAAGAGAATCATCTTCAGGAGCTGGTGAAAAGTTTGGAAATAGAATTCGCGTTATGCGAAAAACTGCCGGTATGTTTTGTTGCCTGGGCTCCCATTTACACTTCTGCCGTTTGTGGGAACTTGTATCGTCAGGTGTACTGAAAATGGGTGTAAAGATTAAACCCGACGAACAATAATCGGTGATGCATGTTGATGGAAAGAGAATTCGTAAAAACCGTAAATTACGAGTCCTTGACACGGGTCTACAATGGTCGCGGTTGGTGAACTTTTAGTAGACCACTTTGTAGATCCTCCCTTTTTCTTCTGTGCTGCATGATATATCGTTATAAATCGGATAATACTGATAGTTACTTGTGTAGTGGAAACGGCCTGGTGTGAGGCATTGAACGTTATATTGGCTGGTACACGTATTTTATTCCTACTATCGAGGTATAAAAAGGATCGGCGAAGGATATAACGTCTGAAGTACATGTCCAGCATATATATTGACTATATACACACATAGGCGATGAGAGAAGCGCGAGAAGTTCCGAGAGGTGAGTTGTGCCCTCGAGGCTCCTCGAAGAACAAGAGTTTGCTGGGCATCACGGCGCATTTTGCTCCTCAGGAAAGAGAATCATCTGCAGGAGTTGGTGAAAAGTTTTGAAATATAATTCGCGTTATGCGAAAACCTCTCGGTGTGTTTTGTTGCTTCGGCTTCTATTTACCCTTCCACCGGTTGTTGGAACTCGTATTGTCGGGTGTACCGAAATTGGGTGTGAAGAATAAACCTGAAGAACAATAAAGCGTAATGCACTCCGATGAAAAGAAACTTCGTAAAAGCCGGCAAGTACTAGACGCGAAGGTTAGTGTTGCAATCCTTGCCATACGTCTGGGAGAGGATGGGCGAAAATGGGACAGTGGGGCAAAATGATATAATCGGGCAGAACTAAATTTCGCAATGACTTTCGGATAACGACGGTGATGGTGAGTGGACCGAAATAGGTTCAGTAATCCGGATGTATCATAAGAATAAAAAAATAGAGTAACCAAAATTAGTTGGAAAATTCGGTTGTACCCCACTGACCCATTTTGTCCTTCTCTGCTCTACAATGGCCCGCTTGGCAACCTATTCGTAGAAGGCCATAATAGATCCACCGCAAGTCTATTGTAGATTATACCAAGCGTCGATCATTTCAGTAACTTCTGGCCGTTTCTCGTGTTCCTAGACTTTCTAAATCTACGCCATCCAAAGTCGGATGGAGTTTTCGAAAACCTTCCGATCGTAGTCGAATTAACCGCACGTGCTCAAAATAGTTAAACCTTCGTGAAGGTGCGGCGACTTATGGATAGGTCGTCGGAAATTGGCAGTCGAATATTAAGGATGAAAATGAATAGCTAGGCGTTTACCAAGTTACACTGTGCATCACCATTTCCTAAATACATAAATAAACCGCTGGAGGACCGCGACGGATGCAACTCGGGATCGCTGGAACATATTCAGTGCTGGTGCAGTCTGTCCCCATTCGCATGATAGTCGGGTGAAAACTATACACGGGTGAACTGTCAACGTCCAACTTTTGCTTCGACCTCTCGTAACTTGCTTTGGAGGATTGGGGGCGGAGGGTCGTTCTCGTCCCCATCGTTCTGCGCGGTGGCGCTTTCTTGCGTGCACGATAACTAGACTAGCGACGACCCACCATCCACCTATCTTACTGCATATCGTACAACGAGCTCCCGAAGAGCTCTCCTGAATGCTGATGCGGTTTTGTCGTACCGGTTCCTTAGCGCGCGCCCGCGCACGAATCACAGGACCTCACCCTCTCGTCGCATTAGTGGATTCGAGTCTGAAATCACGTGACAAACTTTGACCACTTCCGTCACGAGGAGACACGGACCCAGCCGCATGTGTCTCTTTCGCCAAGGGATCTGAGGGATTTTCAACGAAGCTGTCAGGCAGCAAGAGGTACAATGTGCAAGTCCTTGCACAAGAGTCATGTCCCCATCTCGTTAAAGTGCACTCTCAGTTTAGTCGGAGGTGTAACGGTAAATCCTTACGAAAAAAAAATTGAAATATCGAGCAAGACTATCTGCTAATACTGGCCCTGGATGACCCTAGGATTACGAACGATTCTGGACGAAAACGATGAGATTACCAAAAAAAAGCATATTCAAAAATTTCTCTGAAAACTTCCGTCACTCGTTCACGTTTTCTGTTGCCCAAGAAAGTTGGTTGCAAATCGCATCTGAACAGTGTATCCGAAACTATTCCCGACTCTCTATTCATAAACTTATTGGAAAATAAATCAGTCCTGCCCGTCGGTGTGTCTGAGCGGAACGAGTCATTTCCACTCTCAGGTGTACTCGCATAATCCAAGATAGTTAAACGCGATGTGTCTCGTGGACCGACGGTCAGAAACTGTTCCCAGCTTATACTCACTTCCAAATGCATTTTCCCCCGAGTCCGAATTCGCATTCACACCCGGGCTTTTCCCGGTTTGCGATTATCCATAAGCGAGAAAAGGAGGTGTGTACGGCGCAAACGTACGACTGTAGCAGCGACCAGCAATTTAATTCACTGTGTATCAACGAGATGTACTCCAAAATTTGGTATCAAAACTCTGCCGCTCTAAGCTTTTCGCTCTCCGTCGCTGGGTGCGGTACGGGAGTTAACTTTTGCCCACCGTTCCTCCATCGGCAGCGGTAATACAAAGTTTGTCGAAACATATATCGCCCCGCTGCAGCTAGCGCGTGCGGCTTTACGGTTTTTGTTAATAAATGTTTCATCTCACGTTCGTTTGGCTTACGAAATTACGAAGTCGAGGCTTAAGCCCACTGGCTTGTGAATACCGAATGAATCAACCTGTATGAAATATTTCGTTTCGCACCTCGAAAATTCGTTATCGTTGTTGGATTTGGCGTTGAACTTGTTGAAAGGAGATCTAGAACGAACGCAGCACATTTCAAAATAATAAACCGTGCGACACTGTTCCGCCTCTTCGTAGCGGATTTGGAATTACAGTCTTTCAACCGATTGGATCTGAGTTCAAAATTTAAAACAATATTTACTCCCGTAAAATTCACGTAGCTAGTCGAATATGCCTCCACGTAATATTTACTGCTGTAACGCTTATGACAAATTTTAGCAAAAACATTAAACTCTATCTAGGTATCATTATGATTATTTTTTTTTTTTAATAATAATTATTATTTTAATTTTTCTGTACAATGTTCTTCGCATTTGTCCGGAAGCTGTCTCCGTGCCGACAAAAGACAGGTCCTAGGCATATGTATCGCGTATCGTTTACGCGGGGCGTCGCTGATACCACGTAATGGTCCTCGTTGAAATCCTCTTACACGCTTCCTCGCTCGATTCTCCCTTGTTTCCAATGTGGGCTGGGACCGTCCCGTTTATCCTAGTAGACTGCTATCTGGTCCTTCGACCTCTAGTCCGGACTCGAAAGCTTTCTCCCCGTTTCGGCCGACCAAAGTCGGGTTCGACTACTGACGTTACCGGAAAGCGGATGTCGGGTCTCGTTCTTTGTCGCCGAAAGACAACGAAACGTATGCACTGCGAGAACGAAAGGGGGATCAGGACGGCCACATTTCGTCGGCCGTCTTGCGGAAGTCGATACACCATGCGAGGTTTTCGAAACACCCGGGAGGAGAGGGAATATACCGTGTTCCGATGCGGAGCTCCCGGTACAAAAGCGTGCACATGTAGAAGATCCTTCGTCGGCTCGGAGTAGGCATGAGCACTGTATGCACGCTCTGGCCCGAAGCTACGCGACTCCACCACTGCCAAATGCCTTGACGCTCCATTGTTTAGGATGGCTGTGAGATATATACCGAGGTATTATCAGCCCCGGGCTTCCCAGCGAGATCCGTGGTCAAAATGACTGTGTTGCTAGTTTCTAATGTTACGAGGAAATGTTGCCAGACGAAACTCCACTCCCATTTCTTTGGCGGAACCGAGGCCTGCATTCGCACGTAATTATCCATTTAAATTACTTTGACGAACTGTGGAAAAAAAAAAAACGCGGCCTCTGGGTGGAAAGATTTTGTGCGAATTTTGGAGGTTTCAGGCGGAAGAGTCCTTTCTAACACAACGATGGAAAATGCCAGACAAAATTCCACTTTAATTTATTTACTGGTCTCGTGATGCAGATACATAGTTATTTATTCAAATTGCCTCGACCAACCGCGTCTCTTATACGCGACACTTAATTAAAGAACCATGTACTCTAGGTGGAAAGATTTTGTAGCTATTTTGAAGATTTCGGGCGAAAAGGTCCGGGGATTCTGGACGGTGGGCGGCTCGTTCTGTAGCCAATGCGGTAATGAGAAAAGTGGTGGTTGGGCAGAGTATTCGTCGTACGCGGTGCACAAACTTCGAAGGGGTTAGGGCGAAGTGGACCATAGAAGGCACGGCGACGGGGGAGGGGGTTAATTGGCAAAGCGCGATAAGGTGCCTGGCCGCGCGATATGCATATGAATGGAATATTCCGTTTGCAAGGCGCGCCCTGCCCAAGTTCTCCCCCGGCACTGTACGTACACCAAAGCCGTCACACCAAATGCAAATGTGACTTCCGGTGCGCGGGACCGGTGAGTGTTCGTGCACTACCCACCTATTCCACCCCTTTCCCTTCATCTCTCCTTCGTGCTCTTCGCTTCTCCACTGGCCCCTCCGCTTCTTCAAAACGTTACGAAGGCCCGGGCCTGGCGTCTGCTTATTCGCCAGTCCGAAAATCATATTTGGCCAACATGAGATATTACCGAGGGTTTAAGTGCCCAAGCGAGCGGCCACCGTAAACGGGCTCGTACTCCGCTGCCCGAAACCTTTGAAATGGCCGAGGAAATTTTATTATTAAAATCGGAAGTGATATATGCTCCGAGATTACGACGTGGATAAGAGAAACAACATATATGCACCCCGAAATGGAAATTGTAAATTTATCAAACGTTTCCTCACATCACATTCTCATGCTATTCTCTGCCTTTCGATTTTTCCAATTTTTATTTATTGAATAAATATATTATGGCTGAGTGTGCAATAAGCATCCTCCGACCGATCCGGTAGCTTAAACTTCGCTGCCCGAAAACTTTGATATGGCCGAGGAATTTTTATTATTAAAATCGGAAGTGATGTATGCTCCGAGACTACGACGTGGATAGGGGAAACAACATATGTATATGCATGCTGAAATAGAGATTTGTCATTCATCAAGCGATTTCTGCCAGAAAATCCTTATACTATTCTCTGCCTTCAAATTTTACATTTTTTATTTATAAAAAAACAAAATTGGAAATTCGCGAAATTATTGCAAGAAAAATGTGAATGTAAGAGAATCCTCTAGCCGATTAGACAGTAATTTTATTCCAGCGCGAGAAGATCGTGGAAATCAATTTATCACAAGAAGACATCGTCGGTTGTTTCATCTTTCACGGCGCAGTGGTTGATCGACGCAGTCTTGAGAATAAAATAACCCCCATTTTTTATTCACCTACAAGATAAACCTCCACCTCTGTATCGGGTTTCTATTCGAGGAGCGAAATTGAAGGGAATTCTTTTGAATAAAGCTTCTCATCCGCCGAGTAGGATCCTTCGATTCTTCGTCGCTGGATGCATCGTGGTTGGATGGTGAGGTCCGGGAGGGGAGTAGGGTAGAGAGGTAAAGCCCGGGGAATCAAATTATACTAGGTCGGAGCTCGGAGTGAAGCGAGAGTCGGATAGGAAATGTAGCAAAGCTTCGGGAACGCATTAACCATGGCAGGAAGTTTCTATCTTGTCGTCGTCGGTAGTTGCACTTCTGCGGCTGTTGGGGCGGGTGGGAAGAGGGGGTGGTGAGAATCAGCGCACCACCTCCGTCCTCCAGCAGCTGGAGGGGATCGAAGATGTTCGGAAGCCGCGAGGTCGGTAACATTAATTTAAGACGTTCATAGCTGCTCAGCCGTTTACTCGGTTGGTCACTCCGATTCCATTGGTTCTCATTTACTTGGTTCGTTGATGTCGTAGTCGGAAATTGTTCGAATGCTCTCTAGTGCTCGATTGCCGGAGCTTTTATTACGTGGGTGTACACGTGTGCGGGAGTGAGCTGCAGCCTTGTGGAAAGCGGGTGGGGTAATGTCAGGACGGGCGCGATAGGAAGAGATCCGACCGTGCGAAAGAGCCAAGATATGTGAGGTATGTGAGACTCGGCTGGCAGATCCTGCAGTGCTGGGAGTACCGGTGGGTCTGTTGGTTCAGGGAGACGAGGCTCGAAACTGCTGTATGCACACGACGACTAATTAATTACCCATCCTGGAATTACCCATCTGAAGCATCGGGACATTCGTTTTTGACGGTACCATGTCAAAGCTTGAATTAAGATGGCACGTTGGAGTTACGTAAGATACGCCGACTGACGAATGTGATATGAATGCATGAGGTGGGGATTATGCACTACAGGGATGTACACGCAAAGCTGAGATGTATGATCCGGGCCATATTCATCTATGTTACTTCCCAATATTCTCGAAATCTATACGGGACGCCCATAATCGTGCGTACCTCACATAATCGATCTACATAAAGTCAGCCATGAAACCATTTTTTTTCTCGTGTGGAAAACGCTATTACACGGAAGATGAAATAGGTTGGATGAATGAAAATTAACGATCAGTGGCGTTGAATAGTTGATCCAAAGAGCTCTCTTCGCGTCGCCTTTCAATTGAAAGCGATTATACGAATTCCGATCCCCGTCCGGTATACGCGAAGTATCATGGGAAGATACAGAACCGCCGCAGTAGCGTGTTTCTGAGCAGAATCTAGATCGGATCAGTAGTAGCTGCAAGGGAGGTCGAATCGCCCGTAGTGTTTGACCAGTGCCGCACTATCGTTTGGAGATGAGCAGTCTGGAACCTGGAGAGAGAGAGGGAGAATCCGGTCTGACCACGAACATCCCTATCCACTTGCCACCCCGCTTCTGTATCTACCTCTCAACCGCAGCCCGATGCCCTCCATTCATCTATCGTTAATTAAAGGCTGTACAAAGGAGCTGATTTCTCCGTAATACGTATACGGACCTTTCACCGGTAATTGATCCGGCATTCTTGGCAGTGCATTAACGCCTCCGGTCATAAAACGAAGCACCCTTTCCACAGATTTCATTCAAAAATTCTGCTGAAAAGTAGACATTTTCAAAACGAAAGATAAAGAGTTTTCTTACCGATGCAGTAAAGGCATGCCATCTTTTGTCCATGAACGTTAAGATTAATCTCGTATACACGTCAGGAAAAAATATTCGTAAAATGAAGAAAATATTTTTTCGCAACACGAATAAAAAACTAATAGTAGAAATTTGTGTCGAAAAAGTGCAGTTTTTCACTGGATAAGAACAAAAAAACCTTTTCTTTTTTTCGTTTATAAAATTGCTACCGTTCACCAGGATTTTTTTTTTTACGATCTCTAAGGACGATGCTTTATTTTTCCTGCCGATCGCACTGCCAGAAATTATCATCTCATTATCTGCAATCCTTATGTCATTTTTTTTACAAAAAAAAATTGTTAAATCTACAAACATATTTTGAACATCAAACAAGATACGACAATGAATTGTTGACGTTTTTGGACCAGAAACATTGGTAGTTTCATTACTGCCGCAGTTCGTCTTCGCTTCGGGCAGCGGTTAGTCGCAGCTGTGTTTCCATCGAGATGAAATACAGTACCGATTTGACTATTCTCGTGTGTCATATCCTGGAGCGACACGCAGCATGCGACCAGACTTTGAACCAACTACACCGACCTCGGACTCTCATTACGTCGGGTGACAACGGAAACCTCGAGTCCTTGATAACTAAGCCGTTTCTTGTTGCACGGAGTATTCAAATGTCTGTTGTCGCCCAAAGATACAATTCTGCTCGGGTTGGCGTTAAACCTCAACGTGTCTGGTAGGTTGCGTTACACGAACCGGAGACTTAGGAGTTCAAGCTCCGAGCGTGGAGTTGAGAATATTCTTCTTCAAAACAAAAGATTATTCCGTTTTCCGCCTAAAAAACTTAGCGCGCAAAAATGATTGCTAAAAGGTTTTCACTGGCTTATCCATCTTTCGGAATTCGTCTCTTGCGGTATTCATTATCTGTTGGAAAAAAAAAATCTCATAATATCCCGCTTGCAGCGATCCACTTTACTCGAATCTTGAGAACCGAACTACTTTCGCGGGTTTTCTCTAGCTTAATCCACAAACGCTTTTTATTTCCTCTCCTCTTCTAACCCTCGACTTAATACCTTGCCTTTTATATTTTGCTGGTTTTTTTTTCTTCCCTAACCGATTCTGTAGGGCCGCGAAGCTTTCAACGTCTCTCCGGCTCCTCGGTCTATTAGCCGATGCGGACGGAGTAATGCCAGTCGGGAGAGAGTCGTTGCGCTCCGACTGGTCCAACGGACCGGCCTATTAAATTCCTATTTTCGAAGACTGGCAACATGGAACGGCGAGGATAAGACCCGGACGAGAAAATCCTGAAGACCGAGACGACCCTGTAAGACGAGATACTTGTTGCATCACTGCGTCGACGTTCATCTCGTTGTACGATGATGACGAAACTATGAAGGGTCAGTTTAAACTCTCTAGAGATATAGATACATCACATCAGACACTCTGCGTCAAGCAGGTTTTTAAGAAACCCGATCCAGTGTCGAGAATATCAAAATGATGTGAGAAGCTTAAATTTGGGTTCGATAGCATTTTTATTTTTAAAGTTTTACAGAAACTACCTGTGCTTCTTTGAGCAAGATAATAAAGAATGAGACTTTTTTCGTTCTTTTCGAACCATCTAATTTCTTGCTCAATGTAAGAAAGTTTGTCTATATGGCGAGAAATAAAAAAATGCATGATGAAGAGTCGGTCATCCCTTTGTTAGGTGAAATCACTAATTGATTGCAATATATATATATATATATATATATATATATATATATATATATATATATATATATATTTTAAATTGCTTCCAATTATTTTCTGCCCCATTTTCATCGACAAAATGACAATGAAACAAAATTAATCTCGTAATCAACTGGGTTCGGCAGCCAGTTGTTATCGAATTCATTATTATTAAGAGCTGCCGCACCTCGTGAAAAAGTCATTGCATTAAAATTTAATAAAATTGTAAAATGCTACATAATTGGGGAACGGGGAAACGAATTTTTGCATATTTTCAACCTGCAAAATTCTATATGCGGCCACTTCACACGCGGAATAATTTACAACCGATGCGAAATTTTTGCTTGTGTAGCACCCATTATTTGATTCTCAAAAGCCCTCTTTCTCACTCGTTAATATTACAATTTATCAAGAGTATAATCATTCTCATTATAGTTCCGATATTTTAACGAGATCCTCAAATTTCCGCCAGCGTTCTCGACACGATCTCGCGAAACGTCCAGAATAACATCCAGCATAACTATACGAATACGATAATTATGAAGATGAGAAATGTTCGTACACACACACACACACACGAATACATCAAATTATTTTTTTTTCAATTTAATGAAACATATAATTAATTCAAAATAATATACCTTCTCTATAGTTCTCTATAGTTTTTTATTTGCCGCAGTTTCGGTTCACTTTGCACCAACGTTGTCATTGCAATAACTGCTATATGCGATTGACACAACCATGCTAGTTTTATTGTATCAACAACGGTGAAGCCATTTAAATGCCACTGGATTTATGTCATCAACCCTTTTTTCGGGGCACTGATACGCTTTATTTACATATTGGATGTCGCCGCTGCAGTTTGCCACGGAGACGTGAAATTTAATGTCCCGCCGTCGGACGCAACAAAGATTTGCCTTCGAGACGGAAACACATCGCGGAGTGAGATGGCTGAATCTTTCTCCTCCATCGTGGCGTTTCATCGTCGGAACCCGCTCCAGTCGACAAGCTCCGCCAGCCCCGCCATACCATACAGCCGCGTCGAATTCCTGCCGACTGGTACTTCACGTTATTCGCGTTCTCGGAGGAAAGTTGCGAGGTTCGGTATGAGGGTCGGTTTCGCGTCGCGAGACCACCGAGAAGAAAACCACGGAAAAGCATTACCTCCGGTGCGCCGGCAGGAACTCTCGAGCATTTCATACCGAGGTATTAAATAATGCTACTTTCCTCGTGGTTGTCGTCTGTGTACGCCTTCCGGTTAATCTCCCGAACGTGTCAGGGGAGCTCCGAGCTGCGAGCGAAGCTCGTTCCTATTGCAAAACTGACGGCACCTGACCCCGGTCAACAAAACGAAATCGGCGCCGGCGCCACCTCCGAGTTCTGTTACCTAATTAAATATTTCCGGTGCGGTTATAAATTCCGCGGGGGAAAAAGAAGGGAAATAAAAACATGGTCGTTCCGTGTAATTACCGGTTTACTGTGGCGAGTTGAAAGAACCACGGTTCTGCGGGGAACGATGATTTAAATGTTTTTACCGCGAAAACATAAAGTACGGTACGTTAGAAGATCAAGACGACGAGACATTTAACGCGGTTTCAAACGGGTTTTTTAATTGCGAGTGCACGCCGACGCCACGATCTTAAATGTCAAAGATCCTTTACGGGACTCTTTGCGTATCTCAGGAGGGGGCTTCTTATTGACAAAAAAAGTCTGACAATTAGGATCATTTATAATATTATTTACTACGATATTCTCGTGTGCAGTCGAAATAAGCTTGTGCAATATTAAAGGTATAGAATTAACGGGAGAAAAGATAACAGGGAAAATAGATGTAAGTTAATGAAATATTTTTCACGAAACAGAGTTGCTTATTCAACAAACGAATTTCAATCGTTTGTTAAATAAGAAACGTGAAAAATTTTGATCGCGCTAACATCGTAATGTAATATTTTCTGAACTCGTGTAATTTCAGCAATCGTCAAAAGTTTTAATCGCACAAGTAGCGTTATAACATTTGTAAATTATAATTTCACTAAGAACGATTTGTAACGCTCAGATACGAAACGTTCCTTGAAGCTACGTATCTTTTTCCGCGAACTGCGAAAAGCAAGATGAATCTTTGTACAAACTTAATTACTCGAAAAATGTTAATTGCGGAGAGTGTTGGTGTTCGATGTCAGCGGGACGCTTGACGAGAAAGTTAAACACACTGTTGGGACGAGTGCCAGAGATGGTTATAGCCAAGGAATACTATAAACAGAATTCGGACGTATACACAGAGTAGAGGAAACGAGAAACGAGTCAGACAGTTACGCAATGCCCCGCGGCAAATATTTTCTCGAAATTGCATGTCCCTCGGGGCGACATCGAGAGAAACACGGGGTGAATATTTGATTCAAAACCGGGTGCGGAGAGAGTGACACGGTACAAGCTTGAGGAACCGCGGAGAGTGGATTCTGGCGAGCGAGAAATTCCGCTTTGGGAACGAGAATGCATAGACTCGTCGGTCGTTGCTCCCATCGTGGTCGGTACATTTTGTCTGAACTTTTGAAAACGAGTCTTTAAATTACGATTCAACGAAATTAGTGACATGTAACAAAAAATATATCAATGAAAAATTCGCCCACAAGTTGTTAGAAAAAAATGCGTTTTCTCGAATCGTGCAACTCCGTAAGGGATTAAAACGATAGAACTTTGACAGTCTTGCCATTGTCGTTGTCCTATGGAATGATGAAAATCAAAAGAAGAAATTGTTTCTTCGTCCAA
This sequence comes from Listrodromus nycthemerus, assembly GCA_963978505.1. Taxonomy (NCBI): domain Eukaryota; kingdom Metazoa; phylum Arthropoda; class Insecta; order Hymenoptera; family Ichneumonidae; genus Listrodromus; species Listrodromus nycthemerus. Next base: position 20,893,673 of record OZ021680.1, on the reverse strand, counting down.
TTATGTACGATAAGTGACAAACTCTTTTTTGTTATTATTTGTATTTTACAAACTCGTCTTTTCAGTCCCCATGCCATAAAAAATGTTAGCTTGTACTTCTCATTGTAAAAATAAAATAGAAATTAGGAATCGAAAAATTAACAAATCGGAAATGGTGATCGTTTGAGGAAAATTATTTGTAAGAAGTACTCATTTTTTTTTGTGCAGCAAGCCTTTTTTTAAGGAACTTTCCCGAATATCAAGACTCGAACTCTTTATCGGACTATTATATGGATTACAGTTTGCGGGATTTTTTTAACTTAGAATAGATACGGTAAAAGTTTTGTATAAAACCCCGTCCATTTGTCATCGATTCACATGCTAATCGAGAAGGTCCATATCTGCCGCCTTTAAGCTATTTCGTTCGTCGGATCCCTTGATCGATACGACAAACGTTTTTCCGACCGCTCGAAACCAGCACGAGGAGGGAACAAATTTTTCGGCTCCTCGGAAGAGAAACGAGGGGTTGCAGGAGCGAATTTTTCGAGAATACGAGGGTTGCCTCGGGGCGATTCCCGACGATTCTCGATTCCCGATCCGACAGAGTACTCGAGTCGGGAAGCAGACAGAGCTTTGGAGCGAGCGGGGTCGCTGAACGAATGGATAGATGGGCGGACGGTGGGGTGAAGGAAGGATGCAATTTACCGCGACAAAGGACAAATCTCTCCTTCTCTCTCCATCATCCGCCCCCGTTCCCACCTGATCCGGTAACCTATTTGGCCAGACATCGATACACACGAACCAGGCGAAAACGGCAGCGACGGAAACCCACGGCAGTGAACCATTGTAGGCTCCTCCCTTTTAGCACACACCATTCTCCTCTTTCAGTTGGAGACCGTGCGGGCCAGTACGAGAGACTTTCCGCGATGTGCACAGGGACAGGGAGTCCAAGAGGAGATCTACGGCCGGTGTACGAGTTGTAGTACTACTTGACACAGATGTATACGAACCACCCCCTCTCCATCCCAGCCATGTACATGCAATGTGTGCGCTCGTGTATCGCCTTCAAAATACACAGTTAGACGGGAAAGCTGGTTCTTCGGGACGGAGGAGAAGCGGAAATTCGTCGGTTCCACCGTTGACTCGGCGTACGACTGGTGTGAGGCAACAAAGATCCCCCATTTCAACCTTTTTTTTTCTCAATTTCCAGTCTTTTTATTCACCTCCAATTTGCGTTAGGCTGGCGCAATGAGAATAGAATGGAAGGTGAATAAGTTGGAAGCATGAACTCTTCAAGAAAAATCCGACGGACCTGATTGAGAATGACGTACTGGACCAGCCGAAGTGCCTCGTGCACCGGCCGATCCCATGCCAGTACTGGTCTCGTACGCCGCTCCTCCCACGGGATTCTTCTCAAGTACCGGAAGAGGAATTTATAAGGGTTAGTCAATTTTTCCGTCATGATTCTTTATCGCGGTAGGCAAGACTACCAGCGAATTTGCATGTCGTTCATTTTACAAGGGCGTTTCGTCGAAGGGGACGCGTTGGGAGTCGCGTCGTAGCTCAGCGAGGGGCTTTCAGCTTCGTAGGCGTCCCGCGGTAGATTTCTACATCCTCATAGCTTGCCACCCTCCGAACGTTTTTCGAACCCATAGGAATTTTATTGACAATGCCTACACCGCGTCACGGAGAGTTACTCGAGGGTATATTCGCTCGTTGCGAAAGCTCTCGAAGAAAACCTTTTCTTCGATTCCCGGCCTTTAACCAAACGGTGAAGCATTGCATCGGCTACTTGGTTTTTTTATTTTTATTTCCTTGGTTAACTGCAATCGCCAGAGGAAAATAAAAATAACATGAAGGGACCAATGAATCGTTTATTTTTGTCAGTTTTCTCCTCGATCGGTTCCATGGCCGTGAACCGACGTTAAGGATTTCCGGTGACGTTGCTTCGAGCTCCCGGTATTGGAAAACTCGTGACTTATTGTCGTTCTTTAATCGACGCGACTCGTTTCGTTCAGCCGCAACGTATATGATCGATCGGAAAATGGTTAAAAACGAAGAGACCAAAAAATCCGGAGCAGAGCTACGAGTCTACGTTTCGTTGGAGAGAAGTCGTAAAAATCGTACTCAATTGCAGCGATCAACCGATCGCTCTACAATCTTGAAATTTCTCCTCACCCATCTATCAGTGGAACATCTTTGAGTATCCTGCGGGCTGCGGCGAGCCGGTCGCCAGCGTGCGCCGCCAGCAGAATCCTCGTCAGTAACTGACCCAGCACCATCACGCCCATCACCATCCTCATCCTCCTCCACGCTGGGCCCGCAGCTTATTCTCGCCGATAATGTCCTCATGCCATCACCCGATGACCCAACTTCTCGCCTCGCACAGCACTTCACCCGCGTGAATCCCTTCGCAATCCTACCCTCTTTATCTCGCTTGTTCTTCAAGATTATTTCATACCTTCGTCGAACCACTCACAAATTTATTCACGTCTTTCTGCACTAATTTCACTCTGCCCGAGTCCCTCACTTAACTACGGACTTCGTGAATTCTCAATGTTTGTCCGCCCAACAGCCGGAAGGAAATGTGGAACGTTTCACGATCGCCGTCAGTCAGAGCCGCATTCAGAGCCGTTCATCCTGTATCCGGATCACTGTACGTCGTCCGAACGAAGGCAGAACCTCTCGAAAGCAGTTGCCATCGATCGCTGCATTATCTCAGCATCCGAAACGGTATCCTCAGCGTAGTGTCGTCGAACGAACCTCGATGAGGTCAGCTTTCGTCTCCGCTCCTTTCGACCTCTGACTTGATGCCCTCGAGCCCGGTTGCAGTTTCTCGGCTAATGGACGGTTAAGGTCTGGTGTACCGGGACATCGATAGCCCTTAATTCGACACCTTCGACACCGGCGCTGTTGCGGTGAGTGCCGAGATCGATGCGGCAAAACGAGCCCCGATGATCCGGCCAGGTGTCGAGCCGATACTTGACCGATTCTAGTTCGAACCGCAGCGCGGCCACGGGACCAACTTTGGAAACGTCTGGTTCAGTTCTATGGAATCCACTCTCGTAGACGATCGTTTTTTCTCGTTCTCTCTTCGACAGCAGCTCATCTAATGACAACAACTCACGATCCAAGGCGGTGAAGAAGCTGAGGATTTTTTTTTTCTTTTTGTGAAACGACTACTTCTTGATCTTCTTGTTTCCAACAGATTTTCTCGTTTTTCTCTTAACTTTTCTGACCTCGTTCGGGTCTCGGGAGTCGAGAGCTCCGACTAGAGGGTCTCTCGGTTGTTGTTGAGGAGCGCAAGGGTGGAGAGACCCGTTACGACCTTGCAGCCTCGTGATGGGGGAACTCGGATAGACTGGCTCGTCTCGCTGGCTTCTCACTATGTCCGACCGGAGATTAATTAGCCCTCCGATGAGCCACGACGAGCAGATCGGCTGTCTCCACACGGGTCCTGCCTATCGGGACTCGATGCACCTTCGGGATAAATTTTCGCCGTGAGTTACCTGCTGGAACAACGGTTTCACGTGCAACACTCACACATTCTACACTTGATTTTTTTTTTTTTTTTTTTTTTTTTTTTTAAGATGCCGAACTCAGCGTGATATCGAAACGTATTGTATTTTTATTCATTTATTTTTTCACGGATCGGAAAATGGTACGCGGTGCTCGACGAGATTGCTCGAGGTTTCCGAAGCGAGAAACGCGGAGGAAACTAGTTTGACGGGAACGATTCTCGGGCGAGGGTTCTCTCGCGTCGTACATCGAAACGTCATCTCCTATTATCGAATTTTTCCGAGTTCTCGGCTCAGCCCCGGGGCTTCCTGTATACTCACGCTCTCGCAGAGAAAACGGCTATGGGATCCTCGTGGCGAAAATCTTTTTTTTTTTAACCTTTCTGCCAAACACGTGCCGCACTTACGAAAAATATTCGCCGCTGCGGGAAATGGTTTCCGAAAGCCCATTTAAATTATTTCGTGCTACGTGGAGCGGAAGATTTATTCATGCGAAAATATTTTTAAACACATCTTATTATTCAGAATTGGAGGAAAATAAGTTTGACACCATACGCGATTCGGGCGCGATTTTCCAAAAGGAATATTGCGAAACTCTCGTCTCCAATAATTTTTTTAAAACCCATCGCCGGGGTGAAACTACTTTGTTATTTTTTTTTAACGATAGAAGAAGATATTATAAAATTCTACGCACGCAATTGCTTGACATTGTATTGCGATCTTTTTTGAAGAAATGCAAGCCTGAGTATAAAAGAAAAAGTCGCAGATCGCGTTAAAAAATCCAAGTTCAAATCCAATTTTTAATATGTATATATTTTGGACATTTTTATGAAACTCCCTCTCAAAATTTGTACCCGAGCATTTTTTTTTACTGCTAATCGAGTCTGCGAATCGGCATAATAACCGGATTTAAAAAAATTCAAGTACAATAATAAAATTTATCGAAAATAGCAATAACGTTTCGTACATGTTTGATTGTTTTTTAACGATCTTCCCCTACAGCTTCCAGCATTCAGACGTGGACATATTATCAGACAATCGCAACACAATCGCGAACAACCAGTAGCGTAAAATTCCTACGGCAATTTTTCGTTTATCGCTAATCGAGTCCACGAATTGTTTTTTTTTCTCCGGACAATCTCACCGAAATAAAAAAAAATTCTCGCTATCCTCACGACGGTTTTTGTCCGAGCTTGACTGCGGGCCGGAGGATGAGCTCGTTAACGTCGCGGCATTGGACTAATGAGTGAGCTTGCGCTCATAATTATTATCGCCGCGGCCGGCCGAAGGTTCGGAGCTGCGGTTGGCAAAGGCTTGCGAAGCGGGGAATCCCCGTGTCGTGCGATCGCGCGTAACAGAACCGATACAGGTATTTCTCCCATCCCGGAGCGGTGACTCGAACGGACGTGCAATAACGGCGCGTAGACCGAACAGCAGAACGGTTCGATGATTAATTACACTCGTCCTGACGCTAACGATCCTCGTTAATTCGATCCTGCTCGGGTGAATGAACGAGCGGAACGGATGCACGATCGGGCAGTATCGCGGGAAATCAAAGGCTCGCGGCCGCAGAAACACACGAACAGGATCGGGACGGGTCGGAGAGACGCGCGACGCTTTCAGCACGTACGTGTCGGCGACAGATATACTATTGCTTGAATATCAGTTGTACGGCTCGATGTACGTATACAGAAAATCAGCACATTTCTGTCGATCGGTTCGGTCACCGGGCGCTTCCGCGAACCTCCGACCGCGTATCCGGTCGACCCACTTCCGTACGATGGATTATGGAATACACAGACACAACCAATAGCGAGAAGCCTCGGACGAAATCACGACTTGGAGGCTGCCGAAGGAAAGCAAACTATTAGCGATAAACCAGTAAAAATGAACGTTGGCAGAGAAAAAAATTAGGACTTAAAAAAAACATTTGCAGACATAAATGGGGAAATTCACGTTTTTTTTTAGATGTGTACAAAAAAAATTGTATTTCGTCTCACGAGGGATTGGTACGAGAATATTGATAAAGATGAAAAAAATGAATAAAATTTTGCAACTTAAAAAAAAAAAATTCTGAATAAACGAAGAAGGAAAATTTTTAAGTTCGATAAAACAAGTAACTCTGTGAGAAGGAACTGTGTGTTGGTTGACGAGCATTTAATATAAAGGGCGAACCGCCCCACTCGCGTGGACTTGGACATGGATCAAATATGACTGAGGAGATAATCGCGTCTCTTCGAGTTTCCAATATTTAACTCTGCCGCGAGCCTGCGATGCCCCCTTGTAGTTCCGTCATCGTACATAATCGTTCCGAAACAAACTGTCGACAAACTTTTCCGACCAGTTGCCGGCCCGGAAGCCGCTTTCAAATCGAGTCTGCACCCTAAAGTTTCGCCAAATTTTTTATTTCCTCCGCTCTCGACGATGGGAGAAACATAGTTTCGATATTTATTGCGAAACAGAGATTCCTCCCGAAACTCATAAAATTTATATGACCGAGTTTTTTTTGTATGGTTTATTTTATTTATTTTTTATTATTATTATTTTTTTTTTCTCGCGCAATGAGAACATTTCTTACGCTTGTGGTTGCGTCTATAGGTGTGACGTTTAAATGTCGGAGGCGAGAAACTATTCGGGAGACGATTGTGTCGCGGAGTCGCGAAGGGAGGCGAACACCCACTCGACCGGACAAGGTCTACGCGGTCCGGAGCTGAAGACCCGACTGGTGAAAACAGCTCCAACGTATACCGGGCTTGCCGTGGCGCAGGCGTAACCACCCCATCGCTGCTCCCGTTCCTCCGCGTCCTCTAATACGATCTTCTCTCAGCTTCCCTTCCGAATATGAAACACTGAGCGATTTTTCGGTGGTTTTACCTGAATGGATGGAATTTTTCCGGAATCGCATTCGACTCCTGCGTGTATAACATTCGCCGCTTCGACGGAATTACGATCAATCGCTATCAATCAAGAAATGCAATTCCACGCGATTGTTTGAGCAAATACGGCGGAAGAAGAGCGATACGGGAAACCGTAAATTCCCGATGGAAATTAACGCGCGTAATGTGTACTGTCTAGATAGAGGAATATGGATTTTCGCTCGTAGTGTTCATCTGGAACTTGGATTAATAATCCGATGACGGAAGCTCCTCGGGTGTAGACGTTGATGATTGGAATAAGATAATTTATCATATTTTTTATTGGCGATAAACAGAATACGAAATACAATTATATGAATCACAATCACATAAGTTATCATTACAATTACGAAATCACGTATACATCGTATAAAAATAATTTCCATTAATCCTTCTCCAGGTAGCTCTACCACAATTTTGTTTAGCATTTCATCACCGGATCTGCTTACTACCCCATCCTCATTGACAATCGAATAAAGAAATCGCAAATTCCCAACTCGTATCGGATGTAATGTGTGACCCGCAAACACAGTAATTTTTGCAGATTCGTCTATCTCGTTGATTCTCCGCTTCCGGCTCGGTAGTCTCTCTAATCAGTCATCCGCGAAAGCCAAGTTGGTGCCCTCTCGCCATGCATGCCACACAGAAACGTCGAAGGTCCGAAGTGATCCACCTGGCGGACGGATAGAATGAGCCAGCTCACCGGAAAACGAACCGAACGAGATGTTTGCAAAGGACCGATCTAATTTCACGTATGTTCCGCTACGATAAACAAACGGTTTCTCCTCTCCTTGACTCGCTTGTCAGCGACTGCTCTTTCTCCGTCCATTCCTTTATCCTTTTCTTCTGAATATTCTCACCGCTCGTGAAATCGAGCTCCGTTCTCCCCGGTTCCGTGATTGTCCTGTCCTTTGTCGCCTTCCAGGTAAGGTCCGGCTAACGATTACTTTCCAGTACCGGCACGGGAACGCGCCAAGCCCCGGAGTCCGGCCGGTCCCGCGCCAGCGCTGGGACCAAACTGATAGCCGGACCGAATCCCCTAACTGGGTTGCCTCTTTCGCTTTTCTCTCTGTCTCTCGACTTTCCCTCGTCCCGAAGTCCACCGGGCGAGGTTAGATAAATATACTATATTTGACCGAGCTTCGTTTCTCCAGCCGGATCGGCTATCGAATTAACCCTGATTCGTACCGGCAAAACGAGGGTGGTAACAAAATTCGCGACTCACAACCCGCGGGACATCGACCGTGCTTTCGGTACATTTTTTTGCATCCTTTTGTATCATAGCACGAGGACGTGTGGGATACACGTGTTAAAATGAACCACGATCTGCTGACGTGCTCGACGTAATGAAAATTTCAAAAAGCCTTTCGAGCTCAGCGGGATAAATCGCATTAACGTTATTTTGTGTTAGCGGACAGCGAGAGCAGAGGTCGCCCGAAGCATTCACTCTGCCGTGTATCAACTACCTAATTCGCATTGTAGCGAGATATTGTAATTTCAATCAGCGGCACTTCCCACCCGCCTGAGGGACGAAAGAGGGACAAAAAACGTTTGCGTGCGCCGGACAGATCGGGCAAGCTGATCCAACGCGAAAATATAGGTTTTGACGTAATTACCACATCTCTCTTTTCGAAATACTACAAATGAAAAGAAAAAAAATATTAAAAAATGAAAAGTAAGGAAAAAAGTTCTCTCGGGGATTTTTCCATTAGCGGAATGTGTGCGGTTTACTCGTTTTACATTAACAGGAGTGATTCGAAAGCGTGGAGAAGAAAAAAAAAACATTAAAAATGCTAATTCGATTGTTCAATTAATTTAACTCGCGCGTAGTGAGCGCATGCTTTTTTAGGTAAGCGAACACAGCTGTCGGGTTTCTCTGATAACATTTACTGGAGCGCTCGTCCTGCAGTCCGCTGTAACTGCTACCTTCCTTCCGAAATTCGCCGAGCATTTTTTGTTTCTCTTTTTTTTTTTAGTCTCGCGAGAGCGAGGGAAATGACGACGAGAGGTCGAAGGGGATTGTTGGGGCACTGCGAGAGAACCACCTCCACGGTCAATTTGGCAGAGCTTTATGTCCTGACGCAATATTCTCTCGTAGCCGAGAGAGGAAAAGCGAAAGCGAGTGGCGCGAGAGTGTAGTAGGGAAAAACGGGGTGAAATGGGACAGTGGGGTAAAACGGGACGATGGAACGAAACGCTACTTTCGAATGCCTTTCGGATATTGACGGCAGTGGTAAGTGGGGAAAATCAATCTTGAAAATCGAGACATGTCGTTGGGGAAAAATGAGACATTGACCAAGTATCGAAAAGTTGAGTTTTGCACCACGGTTCGGTCTTGCCCCACTGTCTCATTTTGCCCCGCTACTATTCCTCGTGGCATCGACACTGGGCTTCTCGTCGACGGTTACACAATCCGGGGCTGAGTTTTCGCGACGTCGAGAGTGGCTGGCTGCGTGCCAGAGCGACTGCGTGCGATATCCGGAGCCACACTCGATTATTGGTTGAAATAGGGTGAAAAGTATAAATTATTTTTAAAAATGGTCTCGAAGAGAAACTAAGCCGACGCGTATGCAATGCTAAAGTTTCCGTCAGATTCGGAGCGCCGGGCAACAGAGGGCTCGATCGGGGATTGATGACTGTGCATTCGATCGAACGATTGTGCGGGCTGCGGAGCTGTAGCCAGAGTCAACTTCGCTCAGCTTCGATTATCGCGGCATGAATTATTGATCAATTTTATTTTTCGCGCCATTAAAGTTTTTGTCTTTCTGGTCAATCGATAACCGTGGCCGCTGATTTGAATGATAGAACAGTTTTGGTTATTCGTGTACCCGATTCGGATCGGGGTCGATTCGCAGAGCGATCCCTGGCTTTGTCTATAAACAGAAAACCAAACTGACTCGACAACTGACCCGCGAATGAATATTTACTTGAAGCAAATAGACATTTATCTTAATTTCTAATTTTCATACAAAATTATAATAGGTATACAAAATTAATTCAATTAAACATATATTCACTTTAATGGCTGAAGGACTTAGGTCGATAGCCAATAGGCTGCATATGTGTGATTGCAGTCTGTCATATAGTAAAAACTATTCCATGTTATTCACTGCCAATAAATCTAGTACTATCACTATTTACTTCAATAAGCAAATGTTTATTTGTAGTTCGTCGAATAAATAATTTTTCTAGCCGTGACGGGTGACCGCAATGATCGATGTAATGCTGCGTTTGGATTCTATGTGTCCAGTCAAGGAACTCTGCACATACGAGCATCGCGGAACGATTAATTTCCAGAAACGGCTTAGGGTCAAAGGGCGATGTCACAAGACGTCGACATACCTCGCGTGTTCCGCTACGAAATTGTCCAAAGGCTCGCGTATGGCCGCTTTTGCGAGTCCTAAGCGTTGTCCACCGCCAATCTCTTACCTCCATTTCCATGGCCCCTGGCCCGACGTCGTCCGACGACCATTATGCCGAGCGTGAAGTACAACCCCGTCGCACCGCGAGACAGAAAGATTGCTTAACGTCACGCATACCAGAAGCTGCTGAAGGCTTGACGAGAGGCCGCCAAGTGCAAGAAACTTCCTCTCGTAAAGTCTGTAAATGGTGCTTACACGGTAGCGAGAAGTATGTTCTTTTTACAACAATTTTCCACAAACGTCAGCAATTTTTTCTTCGTAAATTGTCGCATCACGTCATTTGGCTGTAAATTTGCAGACAAAAGTTAGAACTCAAATTTTTAGAGACACGGGAAATAAATAAGGAGGTGTGTGTATTCAGACCAGAACAATCGAGCTTGTCGCTTATTTGTCTAAACTATTTTTTACGAAACTTCGTATTTTAATTTTACGAAATTATTTTTTATTGCGCAATTTTATGATTAACATAAGCAGTGCGAAAATGAAGTATATTAAAACATTTTGGAGCGGCGAATATAGAAAAAATATTGTTTGCACGGAGACTAATGTATTAAAATAAAATTTCGATAAATTAAAAATATATTGAAAAGAAATATGATTTATTAATTTTTGTAATTTATCGCTGAATGAAAAAAGGAAATGCTTCCTGAGAAATATTTTTATAATTCGTCTGTGAAAGAAATGCCAAAAATTGTCATTGCGATATTCAATGTGTGATATCTGTAACTCGCGTAAGTAGTTGCGGCACGATTCGATCAGACGCGTGCTATGGAGGGCCGTCAGAAAATCTCGCGAATTCTTTTGGGAGATAAATTGTCTCGTTAACGAAGATTATAGCCTGTGGAAGTCTTCAATCACGGTGGTCCGCGATTCTTCGTCTCTATTCCCGTAGCCCAATTCGTTCTGCCATCGAAGAGGTGCACGGAACGCCCACGGCGTGTACGTAATATCTCGCCGTGCGCGATCATTAATCGTTGGCAATATTTGCGCTCGCTTTAGCTGACGTGACCGATTAACCATTTCGCTAAATATATCGATGACTATCCTCGCGCTGCCTCGGGCAAGCCACCACTATTTATATTGTACCCGACAGAGGGGCAAATTGGACCCTCGGGGTAAAGTGAACTTTTTACAAATTCGTGGGCGAATAAAAATGACAGTTCAACACTAAACAATTCGTATATTTTCGAAAGTCCCGAACAATTAAGTGTCTCATCGTTTAAAATAAAATATGATTTTCCTGCCATAACTCGGAGCGGTACAACCCCGCCGAACCTGAGTTTCACGATGTTATAGATATCCGAAAAAGTCAACCCTATTGAAGTGCTGGAAATACTGTTTTCATGTGACAATAATTCCAAAATTTTATTGACGATAAAGACAATTTTCCAACAAGTTACCATGCAACTTAAATTTCTTTTTCATGGAAATTATTCATTTAATTTTCTGAATGCCTATAAATTTTTGCAGTGCTTGGTGTAATCTTTAAAAATACCGTTTTCTTCTAAATTTACGCTGAGAAAAAAAAAAATATTTAAGAGAGTAAGAAAATTCTGAAAGATGTTTACAAGTATTCAGAAATATTAACGAATCATTTTTGTGAAGAAGAACGGTTAAGTGTCCGGGTAATTTGTCGAAAAATTATTTTTATCTTCATTTTGTTAGTGACAAATTAGAATAATTATTCCACAAAAAAAATCTTTGCGGCACCTCCCACATGATTCGTTCAGATTTTTATCCTATCGAGAATTGTTCGAAATTTTTTCCGACACTCATGTTCGACGGGACTCTTCCGCTCGGACTACCTTGATATAAATATAAAACACTGCAGTTGGATATTGCAATAACGGACTCGCGTAATCCCGTTTCTTTTCATCGCCCGAATGTCTTCGCTCCATCCGCTATCCACATAATCTTCCTCCTCGACAACGAGTTAAACGAGGCGTTGATAGAAATAGCTCGGAAGGTAGAAGTTCCGATGTCGAATTTCTTAACCGTGAAGCTTCGTACAAGCTCCACGGAAAAACCGACTTAGCGAATGGCGAGTAACGGGTAGGTGTAGCCTCGCTCTCTTAATGAAATCTCTCGCAGTCCGTACTTATCCAAGTTTTCGGCTAAGTCGGCGAGAGTCCTGAGAATGGCAGGGATGAGGGTGCGGCGTCGTCGGCGCGACGAGGGAGGAACATGGATCGCGGAACGTCGAGCGAAGAAAGGATGAGGAGTAAAGTCTCGTCCAGCTTCGGTGAACAGTTTCGAAATGGCTTGCTCCGGAAGCGGACGAGAGGGTTGAAAGGAGAGCCGGCGAAAGCGGGAGAATAAAAAAGGAAGCAATAGAAGAAAAAAATTGAAACTAGGTGGGAGACGGGAAGAGCCGTGTACGAATAGGGGAAGAGTGAAATTTGCAAATGTATGCAACGAGGGAAGCGACAAACTAAGCGCATAGTTCAGCATTATCTGGGCGCGGTGGTGAGCTCGAGAGCGGTCCGAGGCGTAATTAAAGTATTTGCGGGGTGAATTATTTATGAACGGCCTGGATGTGCGAGGAGTAGGCTGGAGACTGTCCTTACGATAAACGGAGTGAGAACGAGGCGAGATGCAGCGGAGAGGAGCGAGAGAGGCTCGACGGAAAACGCAGTGACGAAGAGCTCGATGGAAAAATAAGAAGCAGGCGAGAGATGCGGAAGGACGAAAAGTTTGGTGCGGGAGAGCAAGGGAGGACCACAGGGAGGAGAGACGAGGGTCGGGGAGGTGGTCGAGGGCGTCTTTCGCTGTCCTCCGCCTTTTTCTTCCCAGGTTCCCACTTCCGCCCTAGAAAACTTTATACAAAATTAATTTTGCAATCCCAACGCCTTTCCGTCTAGCGATAGGAAAGCAACGTGGCGTCACGTACGGTCAGTGTCATCCATCTGAAATTATCAGAAGCCATCGTTGGAGAGTAAAAAGCGTACCGAAAGTTCTGAATCAGTTAATAATCTCGATGAAGATTATTAGAATTCAATTTGTCAATGTCACAGTGATTTTTTAATGAGCTGCTTATTCTATCAGGCTTTGCATATTGGGCCAATGTCGGCAAGTCGGCGTGATTTGTCTCGTACAGATTTTCTTTCGCCACCGCGTTCGAGAGGTCATTTCTATGGTTTCATGATTCTGGAATTTACAACCTCAGCTGGTGACCAGTGCGTCCTGATCAGAGGTTTTCACGGCTGTTGTCGACATCTAATGTCAGGACGAGACTAGGGCGTTAAATTATTATTATTATTATTATTATTATTTCCCTCGTCGAACTGAATGAGCAAAGAAATTATAGCGGAAGAAGAAGAATTATATATATATCCCTTCCTCCACGATCCGCCCCTATAGCTCGAACTTCCAGCTTTACCATCCACTTCCGCTTACTCCGAGGGGCTTCGCACAATGTCGCTCGTGAATCGGTGCTGTCAAAAAAAAAGTTACCGGATCGAAGTACCGCACGAATGATCGGATTATATATATCTTGGGCTCGATATTCGCCACCGAATACGTCCAATCTACGTCCTTTCTTCTCTCGCCGCGGAATATCCTCCGTTTCACATCGTCTCGGCAAGATGTTCGAACGTGGGCGCGAAACGTCGAAGGGATCTTGAAATTAGATTGGATGGAATCAGCAGCCCTCGCCTTGCGATTTCAACATCTCCTCGTGCCAGACTGCTGCTCGTCATTTCTGTTCCATCGTTTCGTCGCTTACGCTCCCAACGTCTCCGCCTGCTCCTCTCCTCGGTCCAATCTGCGCTTCACGCCGACCAACTTCGTTAGTGGTTATATTCCATGAATATATACACACGTGTATCTATCCGTGTGCCTCGGTTATTTATATATCAGTACTCTGCCACCAACTACGTTTTTTGTCGTATGAAAGGAAGCGATGCGTATTTACTCATGACCACAAAACTAGTAATTTTCTGAGCTATTGAACACTGAGAGTGTGATTAGACTTTGCCGTGACTTTGCTCAACGTCTATCGTGATCTCGAAGTCATTTAGAGTTCCCAGTTATTTTTGCTCTTCCCTCGTCGCGTGGCGTTTAGTTCGGGCGCCTCTTTTCCAGTCTTAACTTCACCTAGCCAGTCTCCGGCTGTCTTCATTCGACTGCATGCACGTCTTCCGCTTACGCTGTGGAATGGTTCCCACAGCACGGATGAAGAATCCGTGGAAGGGAAGTTACGAGGGGACGGAAGCCCGCTAATTCCATGAGTGACTGAACGATCTGTCAAGATGTTCGTCACGGGGGGAACAAATAACGGTTCAGACTGCGGATACCCTAGCTGAGAAACAAGCGGGTGGAAACCGTGGAAAGCCTCGGAGCACCGCGACCGATAAACCTCCCTATCGTCGACTTTTTTTTCCTTCCCCACTGCACGATCGTAAAATCCCACGAAACCTCAGTGAGGATCGCTTGGATGGAAAATCCATGGAAATACAGTGGCGCACCGTGGATCTGAGGAACGAGATGGAACGGTTTGTCGAGAAATTCGCGATCGGTTATCCGCACATGCTACCCTAGCCGAGTATTCGCCGATAAATTCCATCCCGTCTCTGCACCCGGACTCCGTACTTGGCGCGAATCTTGACGATGCCTCAACCCCATTCTCTCCGATCCTACCAAAGTTCTCGTTCTCATGTCGGAATATCGAGACTCCGCACACGTAAACGGTCACTCGGGTAGTCAACAATGCGATTCTCTTCGACGTTGTTCATGCGACCCGAGTGGAAAGTATCGGGACGAGGCAGGAACAAATGAACGCCAATTAGTTATTCCTCTTGGTTTTTACCATTGGATTGCTTACCGATGCAAGCTTCTTGAACCACCTCTGAAATAAAGTACGCTTATTACATGCCCTGGTAATCTGATACTGGTTAACCACCGAGTTTTGTAAAATTACTTCGGTATATTGAATAGCCCGCCCCCGCCGTTCCAAAGTTCGCAGTACCCGGCTAGATAAATTAACCCCAGGCCGGTGTTTAATGCGTCGAGACTCGAGGGAACTTGGGTAGACGTTCTCGAGGAAGAGTATCAGAGAACATGACGAGGCTTGTAGGATTGCAATATGCAAGAGGAAACGGCTAAGGGAGTCAGACGAAATAGAAGGAAAGAGGATGGGTGGTTGAAAAAGGAAAGAAAACTGCATTCGAGATATAGCAGTGAGAGCACTGTGTTAACACTTAGACCGAAGCTTCTCTGGCGCACCCGGTCCAAGCTAACCGTCGAGAGTTTCTCGACATAATTTTATTAGTTACTTACGCGTTGTATCGCTAACCAACGGTGCATTATGGTAATGGATTTAACCCATCCCTGGCCAGGGAACGTGGAAATACGTGACTGAGAGTCGTAGCAGTAGTGGCGTTGGTAGTCCTCGTCGTCTTAGCCTCAAAGTTGAGCGTGTAGGTAGGAGTGCAGTTAAGCGGGTATGAGTTCGAGAAGGTTTCAGCTTTGCGAAGGGTGGATAAGGCCGCTGAGGTTTCCGGGGTCATTGTGCGACAGCGATTCGATGCGACTTAACGCAAGCACCACTGTGTATGCCAGCGAAATCTCGCACCTTGCTGGTTTCACAGTCACGCATCGAATATCTATTCTCACGTTGTTCGCGAGCTTTTTAAGATTAGGTTCGATCTGATGAAAATGTTTATTCTCATGTTTAAAGAAAGCGAACAATGACGGACAATCAGAAATGATTTAAGAAACAATTAGGACACGAAACAAAACAGAACATAGATTACAAAAATATGGTATCAACACAGCATAAGTCATGAAGAACGAAATATATTTCAACATGCGATGCAATGAGCGTGCATTGGCTCTTCGCATTCAATTATCCTTCTCTACCATAGAAGTATCAAGGCAGTTTACCTCTCACCTTCCGTTACATGTGTATCTAACTTGGTTTTGGTACGTGTAGCTTATACAGTGTAAAAAGCTCGTGCATGTTTGCGCTAGCTCGCTAGCCGGTGTGAAGTACCTAGAACAAACATCATCCGGCAGCGACTGCGATATGATCGATTGTCCGTGAAGAACGAAGGGTCGTAGACCGATAGTCATCGTGGCCGTGTTTGTTGAGCATCGAATTTTCAAACCTTAATCGTGAACGGTGTATCTGGCACTTCGATGCTGACTTTCGGGCTCTTCTTGAGCTCAACAATGTCTTCGCCGAGATCGACCGTGGCTCCGCCAGATCCGGAACCGTTCTCCGGGAAAACGTATTCCTCGTGCTTAATCGTCTCGTCGAAGCGATCCCCGATACCGTCGTAGCTTTTCGCATAGAAGTCATGCTCGTTATCGCCGAAGTCTTTGTGACTCTGATGATGTCCATGACCGTATTTATGATGATGGTCGTGTCCATGCTTGTGCTCGCGGTGATGGTCGTGCTTGTGCTTGTGGTCCTCGTGATGGTGATGCTTGTGGCCCTCGTGATGATGGTGATGGTGATCCTCATTATGTCCATGATGATGGTCCTCCTTGTGCTCGTGTTTGTGCTCGTGACCGTGCTTGTGCTTGTGTTCCTCGTGATGGCCGTGGTGATGATCCTCGTGATGACCGTGATGGTGTTCCTCCTTGTGTTCGTGCTTGTGCTCGTGACCGTGCTTGTGCTCGTGATCCTGATGATGACCGTGATGATGTTCCTGCTTGTGCTCGTGCTTGTGCTCATGTCCGTGCTTGTGCTCGTGATTCTCGTGATGTCCGTGATGGTGTTCCTCCTTGTGATGCTCCTTGTGCTCGTGGCCGTGCTTGTGATGATGATCCTCTTGGTGCTCGTGCTTGTGCTCCTCCTTGTGCTCGTGGCCGTGATGATGGTGATGCTTCTCGGTCTCTTTGTGCGAATGATGGTGATGATGCTCGTTGACGTGGTGGTGATCGTGGTGATGATGATGCTCGTTGTGATGAGCATGCTTGTGGTAATGATGGTGTTCACCGTGGTGCTTGTGCTCCTCGTGATGCTCGTGCTTCGAGTGATGATGGTGGCCGTGATCGTGTTTGTGATCACCGTGATGCGCGTGATCGTGGCCGTGTTTGTGCTCGTGCTTGTGATCGTGTCCGTGTTTGTGATGATGGCCGTGTTTGTGGTGGTGATCCTCGTGATGCTTGTGTTCCTCATGATGATCATGATTGTGGCCATGGTGATGTCCATGTTTGTGATGATGTCCATGCTCGTGCTTGTGATGGTGTCCGTGATCGTGCTTCGAGTGATGACCGTGGTGATGACCGTGCTTCGAGTGATGATCGTGCTCATGGTGATGGCCGTGATGGTGTCCATGCTTGTGATCGTGATGAAACGAAGCCGAGTGATGACTGTCGCGACGAATCACGCGCGGAGCACCCGGTGTCAAGACACCTGCATGCTTCGTCGCGGCCGTCACGGAGTCGGAGAGTTTTAAGGCTCTTGTCGCGTGTCTGTCGGTGCCGGTGAATTGGCCCGACGCCAATGGTGGAACGAGAGTGGTCACCGTTGGATCATGAGTACTCCGCTGAAAGCCATTACTTCCGAAACCACCCGATTCTCGTTTCTTGGGATTTTTTCCTTCAACCTGGTGAAATGTGTACGCTCAGTCAATGTTAAGTATTCGATCGAAAAAATGGAATTTCACACTCAGTACAACTGATTTTTACCGGAGTCAACATTACCATTTTTTTGTCAGTAACGAGCTGCAAAACTTGCTGTTCCGTCTTGACGCCGAATGGCTCGGGTGGTCCCAGCTCTCTCGGTAGCCTGACGAGTTCCTCATTCGGAACGGTAATGGCGATTTCCGGTTCAATTTCCGCATCGATCGTCTCCTCGTGATTCCGAGCTCTCGGAGTGGGTAGAGCGGCAGTCGCGGTCACCGCCACGGCCAGCACAGTAAAACACGCCTGCTGGCAGTAACGTGCAGCGTGTGAAAAAATGACAAACCTCGATGGAAATTTGCACGACCCAGGCGAGTAAAAAAAAAATATTCATGCGCAAGGTTTTGCTCCGTCGACGACGACGAGTAGCTCGAATCACCGGCGCGTGTTCGCCGTGCACTGGCGAGTACGTAGAAAGTACCAGCTATAGCGCGGGGGTTGTAAAGTACGAGGCTTGAACTCCGTGGGTCCAATCCTCCCCCTTCTCAACCCGGTAGAGAGTTAGTCGTCGCGTCGGGCACGTTCGAGCGGAAGAACGAGATAATATCCGGTAAATCGAGGCTCCGGTCGCGCCCGCCCGATTATCGCTCCCAGTAGTAGTAGTTTTCCTATCCGAATCCTCTCACCGTACGGCCGTGTGAAAAGTGAGCCAGAGGTCGACCGGCACATCGAGCGGATAAACGAGAGCCGAAATCGAAAACGATTTTGCACCACGGTTACCTCTGCCACGTCAGCGATCTCCAACCATTCTCTCAGGCCCCTCGAGCCGGCTCTGGCCCAATTCGCGCACATATACACAATTGATTCTTACCGATAAATGATTAAACGTCGATGGATTTGAGCCAATGTATTTCTCGTGCTGTCGTCTCTATCTCCTGTAGTCCGTTATATACCCACGAGCTGATTTCATACGAGATAACTCGGTACTCTCCCTTCTATGAAACGCAACTCTGGCTTTTCCCCCCGTTCTTCATTTGTCGGTACCGCGACTCAGTTCGATTCATCTTCTCCCCTGTTCCGGTCAAAAATCTCGCAGAGTACAAACTCGGACTTTAATAACGTGGAATTTACTCAGCGACAAAGCAATTCGTGAAAAAGATTGTCTCGCTTTATTGCCCGCGCCGCACCAAACGTCCTTTGCCAATTTCTTCCCTCTCAGCGCTCCATCGCGATGTTTGCCCGACTTCTCCTCGTCCCTCGCTCCTTATCGTACTCCGGATTTTTCTTCCACGGAGCGCGACTTCCTTCGGGTATATCGCGTCCCATTAGCAACTTCGAGCACGTTTTAAACGGGATTAATAGCGGATGCTTGCCGCAAAGAGGCAGAAACGCGACTCTGCAAGGCGCCAGTACGGGGTTCGCCAAAAAGAAATCCCGCGTCAAGCTTGGACGTCGTAAAAAAAAAAAATGTTACCATGGCTTTTGGACGGTTTTTTAATTTCGAACAACAACGATTAATTAGTAATATTTTCCCTCCACGTTACATTTTATTTTTTCATTAGTTGAGGTCATTTTTCCTTCTATTATTCAGCGGTCGGCGCTTAGCCACGGCGGTTAGCCACAAAGCTAAAGCAACTCCATTTTGCACCTTACCAAAGGTGGAAGCAAAGTGGAGGCTTTAGACCAACAACGATTTATATCTTCTCGCTCTACTTCGCTCAATCGTTTCATCCTTCTCACGCTCACATTTTTCTGACCCGGAAAACTTTTTCTGCGCACACATGCGCATGTATCCGACTTGGCACTCGCCTCCTCGAAATCTTTTTCCATCTCCCTCGCAAAATTTCCTACTCCGATCCGCGAGGCCGAAAATTACACTATATATATTCGCGAAAAATCTATTAACAGGTCTCTCTATCGTTTTCTCTTCCGCATACGAGTCCCACTTAGCCGGCACTTTCCAGGAATTCTCGAATGGAACCGTTTTCAAAAATCGTTCAAGACACGTTTCTTTTTTTCTTCCTTTGAATTTTGTCAACTCGTTCGCGAAAAGGGTTACAGTGATGGCGTTTTATTGTGACTTACCCACGTTGCCGCCATTTCTGTGTATGTCGGTTGCAGCAAACACCTTGCGACTGGATACCAAAACGAGGTGACAACTTGCTTTTATAGAAACCGCACTGCGAAACAAAGTATCATTTAAATATATATATATTGATTTTTATATTTCTTTTTGGCTCGTTAACGATATGACTTTCGATTGTCCGACTCGGTGCTAAGCACCAATGTCGTTTACGAGATACCGGAAAATGTTTTAATCGTCGTCATAATGCCCGTCGAACCGTACAACCTACCTCGGGTGCTGCGAGGCCTCTTTGGCTCGATCGTAATATCGTAACCGCGGAAAGTGTTCTCTTCGAGGCTTTCGTGTCGCCGCTAGGGCTGACATTTCGTAGAACGAGCGATCATAACGTTCGCTGTCACTTCGCAAACTCCAAGTTACTCGTCCGACCGAGTGATACAACGAGATTACTTCGAAGGGGGTTCTCGAGCTCATCAAGAAATTGGAGCCACTATCGGGTTTCCGAAAAACACAGGTCGCCTCTTTCGTATATTTTTTCCCTTCCATACTTCTCGAACAGTGCAATCTTTGTTTTTCTGTCGAACGAAACTAAGGAGCAGACACTTTGATTACCAATGAAATTTATTGTAATTTGAAAGACGCAATTACAAGGCAGTCAGCAGACATTGCAATTCTTAAATATTTTCGGCGAATCTTTTGGTGAAATCTTTACATTCATCTACTACGGGTTTCTACCACGAATTTGTCTCGTAAAGAAGGGTGTTGTAAACCGGGTTCTGACCTGGGTTGTAAATAGGGTCAGCGGGGTGACGAATGGATTTTAATTTTTTAATGCAATGTTCTCGCAATAATGAATACATTTCCTGGTACACTTTCATTCTTCCACCGGCAAAGATAAACGGTTTCGTCGGCGACGAATTGAAGACTCGAACCTGCGTCACCGTATTCCCTTTCATACCCCCATTTGCATTTCCGCCGTCTTCCGTCGTCATCGTTATCGGAGTTAATGCACGAAAAAACGTTTTGCGAAGCGGCTGACTCACTGAAGGTACGATTCGAGTGCCTCGTAAAAAGAATTATGAACCAGCGTCTCCCGCGAGATGCCGGGAAACTGCGACGAAGAACTGCGGTCTACGATACGACTCCTATACACGCGGTGAGGAATAGTAAGAACAAAAGGAAGAGTGATAGTGAACAGCTCGCTGCTCCTGCCCCTGGCGCTCCCACCGCTGCTTCTCGAGTGCCGCACGAAAGGATAAAAAGTTTACTGGCACCACGATATTATTGCCTCAGCGCGAGATACCGAATAAGGACGGCAACGCGGGTGAACATTATTTCTTCTGCGTGCGGGGGAGGTGAAGCCTATGAGCAAACGCAGCCATAAGACACGTGACAATGCCTAAGACCACTGCCAACGCCTGGCACAGTAAACAATAATCCGAACTGTTGTCTCTGTCCGTCGTCGCCGTACTCAGCACGACGTAGTTTTACAACCGGATATCGGATAATGCGGTGAAGTTGGAATTACAAACTTTTCTCACTGAGCTGGTAATGTAGCATCGTGTTATTGCGTTCCCGTCTGTTTTTACTCTACTTTTTCTTCGGTGGTTGCTTTATTCCCATCGTCTGTTCCACCCGCCCGTTTCCATACACACGGAGAGAGCTGTGGGAATCAACGTATCGCGAAATACTCTCCGGGCGATCCAATTGCTCGGATCAACAAACTGATCCGTTGCGAAGCGATCAACGTGTTGACGTAAGAAATTCATTGATTGGCGTGAGCAATTAATAGAGAGAATTTTCCGAAATAAAATTCGATCGGACCTTTTTGGTTAAGGGTGCGCAGAAAAACAGTTTTTGCGACGCCCGCGGGAAAAATACTGCGCGTACGTTCGAAAGTCACACGGGTATTTTTTCCTGCAATGTGGCGAAAAATTAACTTTTTGCGGGGAACTTCGTTCCACTCTCTTGTCGTCCACAATCGTTGTTTGCATGGCAGCGCGAGAATTCCTCGATCCTACTTGGCCAACGACTCTGTTCTCTCCGACGATGATAAACTTTTGAAAAACATCGGATAATTCTGCGCTCATGCACGTAGAACTCGCGTGCACCATCGATCATATCCGCGCCGTTTGGTGTGTTTGCCGAGACGAACCGTCGAACTTTGTTTAGCGGAAACGCCAGGGAGTGCGGAGAAGCGAGTTGACGGTAGCTCCGATAGCTGGAAAGAAAGGGCAACTGGGTCGGTGAGACGTCGTTCCGATCGTCGCTGCACTTCCTCCGATCTCAGCGGAGAATTTTTCTCCGACGATGCTCCGGAACTCGGTGCAGGAATACCGGGGGCGATGAAAATACTCGAAACCACCGATAGGTGAAAAACAAAAGTTCCGAAAGCGTGAGCAAACGCTTATGTCGAATATCGCTCGGAAGAAACGAGCCGCCCGGAAACGTCCGACGAACGTGGAGTGAACGATCCTGACGGAAATTCTTAGGACGTATTTACTCTACTCCGTTTCTCGCAGGATTCTCGACTTTTCAACCCTCAAAAACCATCTCGGGCGAACGTTGCGACAGGCTCGATTTCTTTGCGAGTCAGATGCGAGAGCGGAATTTCGAGGTGCGCGACGCTGAAGAGACTGGTCTCGTCTTTGGTTTTGGGCGTTGCTCGGAGCTGACCATTTTGCTCACGAAAGCTCTCTGCCCTGTTCCCGCCTGGATAAACCAAAAAAAAAAGAGCCAGACCTCGTTTATACGCCGAGATTCGCTTCCCTCGGATTCCTTATCGGTCCGGCGAATCGAAGGATATCGCGATGAATCCGTGTCGCGGTGGAGCTAAGCGACGACAAAGATATAGGCGAGTTGCGGAGAAGCTTTCGTTCTTCAGCACTCCGGATAGCGCCAGCGAAACTCGAGTCTGCATGTGCATGCATCGCGCAGAACCCGCGCTGTTCATCTCGTCTCGATAAAACGTTGCCTCATAAAATAGCGCTCGGGTTCCACAGCAAAAATCTCGTCCGACAGCGGGGAACTGGCCAGCGTCGCTCGCGGCGTATGCGGATTGAGTGGAGGTAGAAAATCGCATTTTACTTTTTATTTATATTTATATCCGCCGCATCGCTCGCGTTACATCCGTTCTGTTTTTTCTGTTTTTTTTTTTGTTTTTCGCATGCAGAAATAGAAAAACAAATTAATCTTTGGTACCGCCCCGGGCTAACCGGTTGAAATTGTTTGACTGACCGGAAGGGCAAAAAAAAAAAATATCGTGAGTGCAATGTGCGAATGCCTTCATGGCGAATCCCTCCGAGGCAAATACGTCGATTAATTCAGCTGGAGTCGCCTTCCGAAAAATACTCGACGATAATTATTAACAAATTTAATTTGTAGGTAATTAACAAGTGAATTAGTCGCAGTGATTCGATTCCTTAATTCGATTCCAGAAAGACCGGGAATTTTGCTCGATCCTTTATTGCGTGTCTCGTATATCGCGTATAGCGAGTGAAATGAAAATTATCTTATCTTTCAGACACCGTAATATACATGACTGGTGTTTATACATGCAACATAAAATGACGCATATTAAAAATAAATGATAAATTTCGATGAAATTTTCACTTCCGTATTCCATTTCCTTCGTGCCTCTTATCGGGCGTCCCGCATATTTCGTATTGCGAGTAAAATCGTATACCATCGGTTTTCCCCGCGCGCGGTGTTTGCGCTACAATGCTCCGATGTTTGCCGAGAGCAATAGCGAGCAAGATCGTGCGCCTTCTTGTCCGATGTATTGATAAAAGTTTCCGCCGAGACTTGCGGAGGAGTCGTGCTGCGAAGTGAAATACGCCTCGACGGTCGAATCGATCGCGATATCAGAGAGAAAGAACCGGGGAATGATAAGTGGTGGGAGAGCGGGTGGACGACGGTGAAAGAAAAATATAAATACCGTCGCGAAGCGAAAGAATACGTTCGCGCGTATCGAACGGCATAGAAGAGAATATGGAAATATGGGGAGAGTCTCTTCGACGATATTATTGCAAGTGTCTCGTGCGATGATTTTGAAATGGATGCGTGTGTTATTTCCGCGGCGCGAGCGTCGTCGATTCTGTAACTGTGGCGGAGATGCGCGGTCTCGTGGCAAATCGCGCACCGGTTTACCACCGGGAAAATCGTGGGATCGGATTTATAAAATTCTAAACGATTGCGTTCGGCCTCATTTTCTGTGCGCAACGGGGCACTCGGCGATACTCCCCTCTATATTGCTCCGTTCGTATTTCCCACCTGATCTCCGTGGAATTCACAATCTCTCGCGTTTGCTGATCGATTTCTGCTGGAAGACCAGCGAGCATACGAGCTGAGCTGATGCCTTATTAAGTTAAGTTTATTTTTAGGTTGAGATTCCGTAATCTCATTGCTCGTTCTGTCTGAACTTTTGTACCTGCCTTGTCTATATTGCTCGGTGTTACGTCCGGTTTATTTCAGACTGAGACTCTTTTATCGTATTTGCCTCTATTTGTATTTGCATTTCTGTAATTTGCACGGCGCTCTAAACGGACTGTGATCCAGAGCACTCGACGAGCCATCCTATCTATCCGTCTATTCTTCGCGAGATAGATTGTCGAACTCTGCGGAAGCGATAAAGGCGAATGCGCCGATCTATTCGCGATACCGAAGGGAGAAAACAGGGACGAGAGCGTTTCGAATCATGCGCGCTCGTACGATTTATGACGGTGTACGAACTCCCGATGGAAATAGGGGAAGTTTTATGGGCTGGTGGTAAAAAAACGGGAAACGAAGGCCCCGAGTTCATGAGACGGTGGAAACTTCAGGTGATTCAGCGAGGAACCGAACACGCCTCGCCCGCATGTGAACGCTCAGCGAGATAATCCCGCCTCGGACTCGTCTCGTCCTCGCTCGTCACTCAAATCGTAATTGTGCGAAATGTATCAAAGTAACGAGTCGAAGCGTCTCGTCATGGACCATCAACGGCGGAGGGCAAGAGTCGTTCATTCGCGTCGCTCGGCTTTATCGGAGCCACGCCGGGAGAGTCTCCGCGCCGTCTTCGTTCTTCTTCGGCTCTCACCTAGCTCGTTTCCATCATCACACTTTCATTCTCTTTATCTCTTTCGCTTCACTCGGCTACCCTCGCGACGACGCCCGCGTTGCCGCCTCGCGTGCTCTTCTCTCATCCACTTCGCTTTCCTTCGTTCTCCTCCCGTTCATCCCGGCGGTGCGACGGAAAGAAAAGGATGCGCGGCCAGACATCGGACCGAGCAGTTACCCGTTCTCCGGAGCCCGCAACGTGTTATCGATTTAAACATTAGCGCCCCTCTTCTCTCGTTGCGATAATAGAAGAAGAAGAGAAGGAGAGCTTCCTCGACCGCTCGGTCGCTCATGTACACACGCAGCTCCGCTACGTGGACATTGTACTCGCTACTGCTTTTGTCACTTTCGGGACTAAGTTCGCTCTGCCCGAGTGCTAAAAAAAATTTCGCGGATTACTTTTACTCGAACCGTCTTTCAGTTTTTTACAAGTTTTCAAACCGAATCTGGCGGCTTGTCGAAGGCGCCAGTGTCGATGGAAACGACTGAATATTACTTAAAAAATTTTGACATAGGTATTGATTTTATTGAAATAATGATTAATGTTTATGACTAAGAAAGTGTGAGCAACAGTGCATCCTTTTTTTTCATTGATTATTGTATTTTTCGCAACACACAAATTTACACGGAAAAATAATTGTCGTGGCGACCAAATATTTTTGCTGCTACAACAACAAATTATTATTGAGGTCAATTTTGTTAGAGGAACAAAATATTTTTCTCCGTGTGGATTCGCAGTGATATTGTTACGTGAACGATTGTTAGTTATACGAAAGTTATTTTTTTTGTCATTTTTTTGTTTCCAGTAGTTATGCGGTAGTGTAAACTTCATTAGAAGCGTTAGAAGACATGTTATCCTCGTATTGTGCTTCTGTACTCAGAAAGGTCTTTTCTTGCTTTTTATCGGATTTTTTTTTGCAGTCTGCATGCTCTCGGGACGGCTATTGATTTTTCTCCTCGTCACTTTCTACTTTTTCTTTTCATTTTTTTTTAAATTCATTTTCTACGCGCATTCGACGTGGAAATAATGACTGAATATATTCATGGAACGTAGCGAGAGAAACGAATTGCAAGGGAGAGAGCGGGGAGAGACGAACCGTTTTTACTGCTATTCTGCTCGTCGTAATGAAAAAAGTTGCATTTCTGGAGGAGGACGCGTTCGTTTCTCCCGGCTGTATCTTCCACGCTAAATTTTTTTTAGTACCCATTCTATCGCGGCACTTGAGCGGCGGAGACGATTAACGGAAGACGGGAATAACGCGCGGTCGGTGTGAATTACAGTTTTAAAAATGTTCTCGAGCTCGAACGAGTGAAAGGTAGAATCATCGGCTGGCGCGGAAAGCAACGAAGCGTGTCCCGGTCGACGTCCAAATAATCACTTTTAGCACCACTCGTCGAGCGCTCGGCGGGACATTTTTGAGGATATTAATAATAACTGCTTGGCGAACAAAATCGTTTTGTCGATGAAATATTCTGGTAAGGAGCGGATCGTTCAGCTGGGAACTCTCACGTTCGTAGAAAAGATCTTTTCTCGTTTTTGCTGATTGACAGATCAGCATACGATAATATCATCTAAAAAAAAAAAAAAAAAAAAAATTGACGAGCGTCATCAACAAAATATCGCGATATCGTGAGTATAAATTTACGCCCCTTTTGTTCGGGCTCTGATGAGCTCCCAGGGAGAACTGACAAGGACCTGATATAAACTTATCAAGACCCGATATAATGCTCGAAAATTCATATTCGGCACTGTCCGCGGTACGAAATTTTACACTCAGAAAAAATATCGACTAAAATCAAATGAATTCGAATTTTCAAAAGCCGTTTATTGAGACCAAAAAAATGTTCACTTGCCTCATCGAAATCCTTAAGACATTCAAAAAGCTGCGATTTTTTGGTGTCTGTAAAAAAATGTTTTTAAAGATTCTCACTTCAAAATAAGTGCGCCACAATAATGAGATAACTGACGTCAAGAAAAACGCGGTTATTATCGACGATACACCGCGACGTCGGTGAAAAATTGCTGTGAGACTCCACTTCTCAGATACGGAGAAATCGGACGAGGACGGATTTCGTTGAATAAATCTTGTGTGCAGCGGATATTAATAATAACTGTTTGACCGAACAAAATCGTTTTGCCGGTGAAATATCGGGCCGTAGAGCGGCTCATTGATCTGCGTACTGTCATCCATAACAGAGAAGATTTCTTGTTTTTTTTTTTTTTTTCTGATCGATGGACCAGCATCCGATGATAACGTTTCGAGGAAATAGTTGCCGGTGGGTTGTAAACGAGATACCGATGTATTATCCGGAACGCGAAACTTAGCCAGGATACTGCGCGGCGTCTGTGAAACATTGGGTGTTGGACTCGATGGGTTTGGACACTCCGTGAAACCGATGTTCCTCAGATATGGCGTAATCGGAGGAAGCTGGATTTTTTTTGCCGTCTTTACGAGCGTCAAATCTGATAACCGTGCGAGTTATAGCGAGGGGCTAAGAGGGAAACGAATAAATCTTCCGTATAAGGTAAGAGTAAGTACAGCGCGAATGAGCGAGAGGGCGAATTGGAGACCGGACGGCCGACCGAGTTATCGAAGAAAAAGACACAAGAGGAGATAAGGAGGCGGGCGAAAGCGGGGTAAATAGACGCGAGATATACCCTCGTAAAACGAGTGACACAGAAAGGAACGGTCCACGGTCTTTCGCAAACTCGCGGCTTCGAGGCACTAAAATAGCCTTGGTTGTAGTTCGCGCGGCCTGTGCACAGTTTCCGACGTTTCCCTCGATATCTCATCGATTCCTCGATAAGCATTTCCCGCAATGCTGGTCATGGTTACAAACAGGTTTTTTTTATGGGAAATTGGACGAGATTTTCTTGCTTCCTCATCGCGAGGTAGGTTTATTTCGGTGAAAAAAAAAAACGAAAAATCTAAGAGGGTAGCAGCCGTGAATACGACATGGTTCATCCATCATTGAAAATGACATGCTAACCTGGGTCAGATATATTCACCATTTCCACCCCATTTTACTGCTAGATTAGATTCCACTGAATTTTATGAAATTTTTATAAATTTTGCTTATTACTTGTGAATGAGAATTCGGAAAATGAATAATGCAGAAAATTTTCATCGCAGTTTCCACATAATTCAATAATTTGAGAGTTTCGATGCCTCGATAAACATTATCAGCAAGACTGGCCTTAGTTACGAGCGAGTTTTTTAATGGTAAATTAGATAAGATTTTTTCGCTTTCTCATTTGGGCGCGGTATATTTTGGTTTAAAAAATATATAATGGTCGCAGCAGCGTCGTCTGGTTTGTATATCGTACAAAATAAAGTGGTAACCAAAGTTAGAAATATTTCCATCCTATTATTCCATCAGATTATATTCTCTTCAATTTATATTTAAGTTTATTGTTATTAAAAAAAAAATTAGTTACTACTTGTGAACAAGCCGTTAAAATAATATCTAAACCAAGAATTAAAATTTCTCCAGAATTGCTTAATTTGAAAGTTCCTGTTTAAGCTCCCAGGCAATATGGAAGCGCGAATCAGAGTGTAGTTTTATTCTCCAGTGTTCCGTAGCTTTTTCCGTTGTTGCATGCAACGACGACCGCTGCTCCAGAGAACGCTGCTCTGATATCCTGGAATCTCCGGGCACGACCTTCGGCACGTGAACTAGAAAACCGCACTAAAAACGAACGACCCATTAGCTGCGTAATGCTGTAGAACGCAGCCGAAGGTACTCCGGCTGTGTTCCAATCTTTTAAATGCCTACGATCTTCCAAAGACGATAGTCTCGTATACGATGAGATTGGTTTCCGCGTTGTCATCTCCTCTCCTCGAAACTGCTACCGGGTGTTGTGTACGTGTGACCGACCCTCCAGAGCCATTTTCCTCCAACCCTTAATCTTCGAATGTGTCCTTTCCCCACGAAAGATAAATGAAAAAAGAACGATTCTCCAACAATTCTATAAAAAATAAAAAAAAAACTAAAGACTCAACGTTCTAAAATGCTGAAGCTGAAACGGCAAACAGTGACCGATTAGCGTGCATCAACCTGGGTAAGGGATGCCTCCGAGTGAAGAGGAAGCTCCCGATGTATGCAAACTCCAGGTGGGACTTGTTTATTTCATGGACACATGAATAAAATTATTTTTCTTTTTACCTAAGTAAAGAAGGTAGAGAAGGGAAGAATCGTGAGAGAAGGACGGGGCGGAGGATAGCCAGCATTTTAACCCTCCAGGGGGTTCGGTCTTGCCGTTGGGGGGTTTTCTCGAGTTTATTTTGTACCTGAGGCTAGTGGAAGAAAGATAGAGATGGCCGGAGTTCGAAATTGTGGAGGAATCCCGGTGGGTACGAAGCCTAAGAGATCTATGGTCCAGGATGATCCGTTCCACCGGTAGCTTTCGACTATACGCGCCCCGGGTCAGGAGCGTAAAAAGGGATGTGGGTGGAGAACGGCGAGGAGGGGGGGGAAAGGACGAGGGTTTTGTCGGAGAACCGCGCTGATCCGATCCGTTCGGCCTATAATACCTGGTGGTATCCGAAGTGGATATAGCTACATTCCTTTCCTGTCCAGACACCGAGCATTCCCATTCCCTCGCTGCAGACCGCTACTCCGGTGGAATCCCCGCGCGAGCCGTTGATATACGCTCCACCAAAGTTTTATCGTCCTGTCTGTCAGGAGTACACCGGAGGGATGCGTATATGTGTTTTCCACTCCCAGCCCTCTTGGTATCCAACGGCCGCTGTCGGGAAAGGTATGCTTTCGCCATCACCTTTACCTCGAGTGGACCCGAGGAATGTCCAAAGGCGTATGTAGAAGCACACGATGGACGCATGAATGAACGGGGAGAGCGAGGAAGAGGAGAGAGCTGCGGAGGTCATGGAAACCTTCGTCCCAAAGGAGCGCCGCGGAACGCGATATCACTGGGTTTCCCAACTACGCTGCCCGCGCTCAGTTTCTCCTGCTAGCTTGTCTTGCATATGTATTCAGGCAGTTCCTGGTTCTCTGGACAGAACCGACTGCTCACTGCTCTTAGGATCCCTGAAAGAATGATCAGCAGCCAAGACCCGGAGTGCTTGCCATCCATCCATGGGCTCTTCTCTGTTGTATTGCTGATACGGAGGGCGACTCAATTAACGATTGAGCATGCAAAGACTCCTGACGGAGCGAGGTGGAAGTACAATTGGCAGCTTTAGTATTTTTGGTCATGAGTCATGTAAAAGGACGGTTATTTCCAAAAAAGTTGGGTTTTCTTCACCCCGCCCGAAGTTAACTATTGAATATGCGAGGGCTCTTGACGAATCGAGACACAAAAACGAACAGCAACGACTACGGTCTACTGGCTACTACCTGGGACGGTTTACCGTTATGATTAATGAAAGCAATTAGTAGGCGATATCGTGGAGCATTGCAACAGGGAGGAATCCTAGGTTGGTTTCCCTGCATTATGTTGTCTCGTACACGGAGAGCGCCGCGAAGCGGAGAGCCGCAAGCTGGATCTCCGGAGGGTAGTTTCTCGATTCCACTTGCCGTTTCCCCTTTGTCTTCTTATTTTTCTTCCCAGTCGTCCGCCCATTCTTCCGCGGAATAAAGAATATGGTAGCCCCGTACTGTTTTAGCTGCTCGTTTTCTCGTTCTCCCCGCGGTGGCTTCAAATTGACCCGAATCCTCACAGCTTGCAGACTTGCACAATCAGGAGCAACCAGCGATAGCAAGGCAAAGAAGACGGAGCGGGAAAGCCGCGCGACCATCCACTCGCTTCATAAATATTTAAATCTAATGAACTTTACAGCCGGCGTACCGTGTAGATTCAAATCGGGAAGGTCTTACCGGGGACATCTCTCTGCGTTATTCTTTTTTCGTACCTTCTCGCGTTTTTTCCCATCTTCCGCATTTCGCTTCAACGTCCGAACATCCCTCGCTCTTCTTTACCGTCGCGCCCAACTGCTCACACCGATATCCCTGCCAGTTCGTGTCGTAGTAAGTAAAGTCGAAACTTCTTCAAATTTTCGCCTGTCCTTATTCATCGCTTCCGTTATAAGCTTGTGTTCTCGCTGCTCGTATTGTCCTCGATCTTGGAAAATAAGAAATTGGGGGAAATTATATTGGAACAGCGCTCGACATTCCTCGTGCAGTCAATCGTGGAAGATGGTTCACCCGGACATCGCCGGCCGAGATTCGATGGTGAAAACGAATCATCCGGTTTAACGAGCGAGTCATTCAGTAGGTTACGGAGAGCTGAATCCGAGAATCCGCTCGACTCCCACGATTGCTTCACGATTAACGGGCGTAATCGCTCGGCTGAATTGATTTTCCGGCTACAGCATTAAACCTCACTCTGTCGGCGTTTGTATCGTTGCAGTCGGTTATTCCGATCGCGCCGCGCCAAACGACGCGGATTATATTTATGCAAAAAGTTCTTAATCTTGATCACTGCTCCGAGGAACAAAAAAACTCCCGCGTTGGAATCTAATAAGAGAAAATCATTCATCCAATCGTTTTGCGTTAGATTCAACGACTGGAGGAGACGCTATTGCCGGCAAGAAATGGACAAATAAAAACATCACCGGTAATCGGAGCTTGAGTTTTCAATGTTGCAAATTCAGATAAGAAACCAGAGGAAGGATATCAATATAAAAATTTATATTAATAGAGTCGGATTTTTTAAATTATTTTTGTCGAACGAAGTTGGCTGCAAATTACAATTGAATAGTTTCGCCACTATCTGCTCTGTAAGGAGAATTGTTAAATGCCCGCAGTCGTCGGAAGAATAAAAGCGTGCTATTTCCAGGAGCTATATGTGTAGCACTTTCGTTGGTTGGGTGATAAATTAGTCCACGGAATGGCCGAGCGGATGAGAGGAATAGAAAGGGTGTGTGCGGTTGGCAAAGAGATTTGGAGAAAACGAAGCCCCGAATTCAACGGAGATATCGTAATAAATTTTAATGCGTGGCCAAAGGCAGCTCGAAGGGGAACATTGAAAAGAGGGATGTAGAGTGGAAAGCGTGAGGGTAGTCATTAACGCGTTCGCGTCTTCAACGAATTTATCACTCTGATTTCTCGTGCGCCACGAGAGATCCTCGAACGAATGAATGAGGAGAGCAGCGCGGGAATAGAAGCGGTGGAAAGGGCGATGGAGCTTCTCGGCTGTTTGGGAAAAACTCGCGGGCGGCCAAGATTAACGAATTTTTTTTTGCGACATTTTGGTACGTCTCTCTTTCATCCGTGTCACGATAAAGTACAAGCGAGAACTACCCCAGTCAATCTTAAACTGTCGAACACCGACGAACATTTCCAATTCGGGTGCACCGAATTATAAAAAAAATTAACTTTCACTCCTTTCTTTGCCTGTGGAATGGAATTGCCGGATGGAGATAGTGTCGTGTGTAGAGAAAATTTCCAACTATTCTTTCCTCGAAACAATTTGTGCGTTGCAGACACAATGACGCATCACATTAGTCAACAGAGAGTTCAACTTGCGACAATTGATATTACAAAATATATTGTGTATATCTTGAAAATCTCTGGATTTGTTCGTTCGTCTCATCCTCGTTCACAATCAGCCATTTTCACGTCCTAGAATGAAGTTCCAGAATGGCTAAAGTCCCGATATAGCTTGAGTCCCGGAGTGACTGAGGCTCCGCAG
This sequence comes from Listrodromus nycthemerus, assembly GCA_963978505.1. Taxonomy (NCBI): domain Eukaryota; kingdom Metazoa; phylum Arthropoda; class Insecta; order Hymenoptera; family Ichneumonidae; genus Listrodromus; species Listrodromus nycthemerus. The sequence continues at coordinate 20,861,436 of OZ021680.1, read as the reverse complement.
TGGCTGAACTCCCGTAGTGGCTAAAGTCCCGGAATGGCCAAAGTCCGTTCAAAGTTGGAACTGCTAGCTCGTGAGGCGCGCGAGCCATAACAACCTGGCAGTAAAGCATATTTAAAGTCTCAACATCGGAGAGTTTGGAGTCAGAACCCATAGAACAAAAAAATAAACTGAAAGAGCGTTCTCTTGACCGTTCCGTCACAGATTCTCATAATAATTTTGCACCCGACGTCACGAGGTTGCAAAGCTCGTAGCCGAGGCTGACAGCGACGGAGAGGATTATGAAGAAATAACTATAGGGAACGAGGATACCCTCCTGCTAGATGGACAGGCGGTACGAGGACATGCTCCATTCCGCGCCATGGCCAGGAGGAGGAGAGCTTCCCCCGAGTTTTCACTTCTACGCTGTACGTTCTGACTGCAATATTAAGTTGCCCCCCGGGGATTACCGTCGTAATTAAAGCACTGAATTATTCGGCGACTTGTTAAGCGTGGGGGCGCGAACGTCGTTAGCGCCGTAAAGTCGCCGAGGCTACTGTAAACAAGACTACGTAAATTATTGCGTCTCCTCGGGGTCCCGTCTGTACGTGGAGTTCCTTTCGTGTGTTCAGCTTGCAGACATCGCCCTCGACCTACTACGGAACCTCCGCTTCATCTATGATCTTCTTTGGCTCGCGGAAACCACACACAAACGCACTTACCCGATGTTTATTCATGCTCTTTCCGTCGTCATCAGCGGTAATTCGGACACATTTCGCCACCCCCAAAACTGCTCGGCTTTTGATTCGATGCTCGTAATTCGTACAACCTGATCGTTGATTCAGGAAGCTATCTCCATGATAAAAATGAATGAAAAACCAAGGTACGAGGAGGGAAACCTTCGTAATAAATTAACTGATTCTTGGGAAAATTAATTCATTTCCTAACGCAACGATACTCATTGGTTGGCGACGTGCTGCATTGCTTAATCAACTAAGTTCTCGGACCAACCAAACAAGTCGTCCGGAACGCATTCAACCACCCAGTTGGATGTCTAGACTCAATTTCGCAAGCTTGCGAGCGTTACAATAATTAACGTCGGTATTGTTGTGCAGAGTTACGACAGCCGTAAGCAGGATAACAACAACCTTTAGTAATTCGAGAGCGTGTTGCAATTTTACTTTCATAGCTTTCGCGGTTGAGTTAATATAATATGAAAGGGGTCCGACATAATAACCTACTCTGATAACCAGTCTTCATCGTCCGCTCCCCTCACATTCCCTACTCTCGTACTCTTGCCTCAGCGCACCGTCATCCTAGGTGCGTTTTCTCACCCTCGCCAACTCCTCGCCGACCCGTTTGCCGCTGTAAGGCGCGAAACCGACCTGCACGGCGCGAACGTTCAATTAATTAAATCGGTAATTACATTTTCAGAGACGTGCCGTTTCGTCGGGACGGGGAAGCGAGATGGGGTGGCTTGAGAAGAGCTTTGACTGGGGAACGGTGAGCGACGAGGAAGGTGAGAGCGAATTATACTCTGGTATATAGCGAAGCCTTTCGGCTTTCCTGCAACGATTCTCAGAACAGTCGACAAACGTTTGAGCCCCGTGAACTCCAGTATTCTCTTCTCTCGATCCCGCTCCTTCTCTCCATATTCCACGGTGAGTTCTCCGTCGACGCCACCCTCCCCTATTCCTTCCACCGTTAACCTCCCTTCCGAGTTCTCCGGCCCAACGTGCGCCCCGGAGGCTCGGGAATTTCGCGGAACTTCCGGCTGCTGTTGGTGACCCGTGAGTCATCACGCTCGACTCTCCGACATCCCGCGGACTTGAAACATTCAGGCTGGTTCCTTGATTGGTAGGTCGGATCATCCGGCTACGACATTAATTTAGATTAATCGTGGTTACACAGTGGGAGGGACCGAGAGTCAGTTTGTCGGAAGTGCGACAACAGAGCGACTGTTGGAACGAGAGTGCGAGCGGAGTGGCGCGAGGGGTGGCAAACATAGTTTACTTACTCCGAGGCGAACCCCGCGAGGATGACCCTCACCGCAGTGATGCTTCTCATGCGGGACTCTCTTGTAGCTTGTCCCGAAACGGAAACCACCGGGAAGCTAATAACACTCTGTACCCGGAGGAGTTTATACGTGCATGCCGAAATAACTCGGAAGTTATGTAGAACTCAATAATCATTAATGCTGCTCTGGCGAGGATCTGTTTGAGCGGAGATCAAGATAGTCAACGGAACATGCGGGACTTGAAGCGGAGTTGAACGCAATTGGGGTTGATGGCGTCGTCGGGGCGTGGACGGGAACTCTGTTACTCGAGTGGGATCCTCTAATTGTATAGTGATGGGTCAAATGACACGACGTTTCACGAGGCTGTTATTGAACTCTTGAAAAGTCGACGTGTCGCGATATAAACTCGATAAAAATTGGTCGAATTTCGGTGTTTTTATGGTCGCGGCTCGAACCGGGACATAATTTAATTCTGAATACATCTGAGACGTCTCAGACACACGTTCTTCTACGTTTCTTGCTGATTATCTTAATTCATCTGTTCTTGTAACTGCCGGGAATTGAGATACATTTTGGAGAAAAATACGCAAGTTTCTCGGTAACGTCACAAATTTGCAAACGAAATTTTGTGATTTCTCAAAATCTCAATTTGCCACCGGAATTAATGTCTCGTGGTAAATTGACACTCTTGGGTTTTCCGGCAACAACTTTTTTTACATGACGGCATATCTATCCGAAAAACAAGAATTAAAAATCGAAAGCGACACTTTCTCAGATAACATGATTTACGGTTTAACAGGTGACTTTTTCAATCCCAAAGTGACGACATAAAACATTTTACAAATTCTTATAATTTCTTATTTCGCTATTTTACTTTTCACGACCTATCCGGATATCGCAGTTGATTGTGCAATAACTCGGCCCCTAATTTATTTCGCAGCCCAAGTTCTCATACTCGTTTTTCTCCTATTTCTTTCAATTACAACACTCCCACGTTCTCGACATATTTCCCATACACGCTGAGAGAATGACAAGATCGACACAAAGAATGTAGCGTGTCTCGTTAGTGTTATCTGTCGCCCTAACGATCCTTCGCATCTCTTTGATCTCTTCAAAGGCTGAGAGCCCAAACCCGAACAAGCATTCCCATATTCGCTCCTCGGTGTCTCACTGATTCGATGTGACTTTTCTCGACGGTGCACAGTTTCATCGCCGGGAGCGATAGGAGATCAAAATTCCATTGCGCCGAGCGATCCATAAGAAAGATACCTGAAAAAAAATGTGCCAAGTTGATATATGTGAGGTTTGCGACGAACCGAAAGATTTTTCATGAGTCGGGCTTTGCGAATGCTTCCTGCCCATATACATTTATATATATATATATATATATATATATATATATACACATGTATCCGCATATATATATACATATATATAGTTGCGCAAGCATGTTATCAGTGAGCCCAGACGGAAGATCATTACGTATTCCTGGAATCCCGCTGGTTCTCGAGACTCGCTTTTCCCGACGACGGGAGCCTTGCAAACCACCCTTGATCCCTCCCTTATCCCTCGTCCGGACCGTCTCCCTTTCTCTCGTCGTCTCTTCGGCTCTCCTCCCTCGTCTACGGCAAACATTGTCCCACCTTCTAGTCCCCCCACGATGGCTAATGCTACCGCTAACCGACTACGTTACTATCCTGCGGCCGGCATACTCGGTGATCCCGCTCACGTGCTTTAATAAGAAAACCCAACGGTCGAGAGGCGGGAGGGGTGAATTACGATGTAACGAAAATCCACCCGTAGCGAGAGGGGGGAACATCTCAAGACTGAAGATCGCTGCTTATAACCGTACAGCTACAACCTCGAGCGAAGATGTGATCAGCTTTAATACGATGTTACAACGAACTGACGTTATCCGGCGAAGCAAAGCACACACCTGAAATTCACGAGGATTAATCGTCCCAGAGGATGCGAACTCGACGCGGAGAACGAACTATCACTTCACATTCGCTGTTTTTTTAATATATATATATATATATATATATATATATATATATAGGTGTGTGTGTGTGTGTGTGTTTTTTTTATAAAAAGTGTACGTCAATTTCTCTTAGTCTCAGTCACAACTGATCATTCAACTTTCATCTTGAGACTTTTCCATCTCACGCTTCGCAGTCGCTCGTTCATTTCCGGTTCACCGCACCTCTCTCGTATATTTACATAATTTTTCTCGTCTTTATTTTTCTTGGTTTTTTTCTGTCATCCGCGCTATCCAGCGACAGCGCGTATGACGGTCGTTTTTTCGTTTCAAGAATGGCTACATTTTTCAAAACTATTATGTGCCATACGTTATATAATAACTGTGTCAAAGTGCGTCAGGTAATTTGTAGCCGTTGAGAAGAACATCGCGGACAACGAAATCGCTCATCGCGGCGAAACGCATAACTCCCGTTTTTTGCCCTGGCGGGTAGTTGGGAATTAATAAAAATGGAAGTTCAGTAAACAGTAACGTGATATTTTAAATAGTCAAGTAGTTCGATAAGTGATGGTTAAAATGAACGGTTCATTAGTTGGATGGGTGACCGTCCAAGTCAAAAGTGCTCTAACTGGACGGACCGATGATTGTAGTTCCCTTAGATAATTATTAAGTTAGAGATCCTGGGCAAATGGAGCGATGCAGTGCGAACAAACTTCCGCGTGGCCTTTAGTCCTCATTAAGAAAGACATTCGCGCGGAGTAGATGCTCATTTTGCCGCCACGACCCGGCCGCCGGAAACCCCGCTTAATCGAGAGTTAAACGTCCCGCCCGCGTGCCTATTCCGAGGGGCTTAACGTCGCGACTGGAGGGGAAAAAAAAAAAATCGAGATAAAACACGAGGTACCTCGATACCGCCCTAACGACGACCGGAAGCCGTAGGGCCACCGCTATTGCCCTGGTGGTCTCCTATTTACATTTTTTCTCGACGTAATTGCGTTCACATTATACAGTTGTATCGTCGAGCCTCGTTTCGCACCGCTAGCCTCGGTGCAGACCTTCGCGGAGAATTATTCACATCGGTATTTTTTTTTTCCGCATATATATATATTTTTTTAATTCAACTGTTAATGAATGTCGACTGTGTACAAAAGCGCGCACGTACACGGGGTTGAATTGGGAAGGAGGAAGCGCCGAGGCGAAGTTTACGTGGACATTAACAAAGGTTGTTTCCCGCGTCGGCCGGAGAACATTGCCGCGTCGGCCCGATGCTCATTTGCCGAAGTACATTAGTCGTGCATTACGAAAGCGCGGTATATATGCGGTTTTTGTTTTACCGCTCCCTCTGCCTGTTGGCTCTCGGGAGTGAGAGAGCGACCGTCTCCGCTCGTAAACTCGGACCGTGAACCAAACTTTTGTGGGCACGGAGAGACTCTCTGAGACCACTGTCAGCTGCGCTTTAATGCTCGCTCGCTGCCGCGACTTCTCATCCCCCCCCTCGACTCTTAACGTTGAAATGAATTTGTCAAAGCGCCCCGTTGCCGATAAGTGAGGTCGTATAAAAAACGTCACGTCTCATCCTCGAATCCCTGAAACTTTCGATGGCGCACTCATCGAGGCGTTGCTCGGCCGTTTATAATTTTTTTATGACTCGCCTGTAGTGAAATCGATATGTCGGTGTGTAAGCAACGTGTATTTTGTGGTGGCGTCGAGCTGCGGCGAACATCGTGAGCGTCGCGAGCCGAGTGGAAAGCTCCGGCTCGGTCGCGTCCGCGCTTTCCTCCCGCGTTTAATCGAGTAAGAGGCCGGCTCGTGCTGAAAATTGATCCGAAACATCTTCTCATACGGCTGCGCTCGGCGAAGTGCCGCTTTTAACGTCTACATTACCGTCGTCAACAGCGCACGGATAGTTAAATAAAAGTCCAAGTGGCTTCCAAGGAAGGGGATGAGTCTGGCGAGAGTAGAAATTGCGGAGGGAGGAGAATGAGACTCGGCACTCGGTCGGTCTATTTACACGCGACAAACAGAAGGCCTCACCGCTATAACTGAGCTGCTGCACCGACGGCACCGACGCCGGTTGAGCCGGCGATACGAGAAGAGTTGCTCTTTCTCGTTCCCTCCGGGGTGGCTCGACGCTTACATTGAGCAGACCGGTTCACGCATTTCTCCCACACTCAAGCCAGCACCCTCCGAGCGCATCCCTAAATGGCCCGTGTACAGCCTCGCTCTTTTCACCACTCCCGTTCAATTCCCTTGTCGTGTCCCAAACTATCGGAACGCGAGACCGACCGCGTAAGGCGGATTCTCGAGCCAATTCCCGTCTATCTTTATTTGCTTTAAATTTACTTTATTCTCTGTTCCTCGCGGAGTTTACTCTTTATGTTTTCCGTTCTCTTCTGCACCACATATATATGTATATATAGAAAAAAAAAAAAAAATACACAGGGAAATGGAAGTGGGTGAATATTTTTACCGAGATCGTCTCATGCGGTTTCTCTTTCGGAGTTCTCGAATTACCCAGTGGAAAACAATTCGCTCTCTCTCTCTCTCTCTCTCTCTCTCTCGTTCGCGCAATCTATTATACTGTGCAATATAGTACGATGCAAGCGACTCGGTCGCGCAACGAACGGTATTATGCACGTATTTCTCTCGTTCACCTTTGCACACCCCAAATTTTCTGTATATATCGTTCTTTTTCTCTCCCTCTCTCTCTCTCTCTCTCATTTTATATGGATATACATTTACATATACATACACATTTATATATATATATATGTATATATATATATATGTGTGTGTGTCGGAGTTTATGCGTACCACGTGGTAACGATGAAAATTTGCAGGGCTGACGGCTCCAGCGCTGCTCTACTCGTGAAATCGCCCCGTGACAAATTTCGATCGAGAGCATACCGTGAATTTGGGATGGTACGTGACTCGGATACTCTAGAGCTGCTCTGTACCGTTTTTCACTCGATGCTCAGTTCCATTTTGCCGACGACTCACTCACGGTCCCTCCCAGAACCGTCACGGAACAGGGCGATAAAATAACAAATGAAGAACAGTGAAAAATTCAAATAAACCGAATTGCATATAAAATATTTATTTTAAAGGCTCGTCCCGTCGCAATTTTCCCCGCGGAAAGTTCCGACGGATTCGCGAGAATTCTCGAATAACGTCCACAACATTTTTTACTTGTATCATGTAACCGCCCTGCATGATTAAACCCAGAAGAACATTTTTTATTTAACGGCCACAGTTTATTTGGTTCGAGTAAAATATTCACTTGATTTAAACGACTATTCACTCAAGTCAAATGAATTATTTTTTCGGGTTTAACAATTCGATTACCGTGGAGATTGTCCCAGAAAAATGCCACGTTTGCCACGTTTGTGACATCGATGAGGACAAAGAAATAATGTTCGCCAAGTATTTTTCTTGGCAATGGTGGGATGGACGAGAGGGATGTTTTTCCGCGATGGCTTTCCGTCCCTCCCGGAAACAAAAACAGGGCTAAACTCTCGGACGAACACGTTACATAAAGCAGCTAAATACATACACACACGAGCGAACGATGTTTTAGACGGGGGTATCGGGAGGGTGTTAAAAACGGTGAAACGTTGTACGAAGGGATGAAAGTGCTGACGTATTCACTTTCCAGACCCGCTGAGGCCCGGCGCGTACCTACTTGCTGCAACGAGATAATGCCCCGTGTGCTATGTTGGTCGGCTAATCATCATCGCCCCTCCGCGTCCGTCTACCCCGTGCTCTCGGCCTCTATCCGCCCTCGCACACAGGAGACCGAACCCGTGAGCTTGATAACGAAGTTTACTGAGAGCGTCGAGAGTCCAAAGAGAGAGAGAGAGAGAGGGAGAGGGAGAGCGGAGCGAACCAGCAGTACGTGCGAGGAGAGGAGCGAGCCAGCCAGTACGTGAGAGTTATCCTCGGGACCGAGTAAAAAAATGAAATAAAAAAAGTGCTTCGCCGAGCGGGTTGTCCGAAGTCCCGGTTCGCACGGAGAGAAAGAGTGGGAGGGGATGTTAAATCGCCCAGAATTTTGTCGAACATGCTTAATCGACAATTTATGCGAAGGCAAATGGGACATCCACCGATTTTTAATGCCGAAGACTATTAATTATTAACTAAAGATTACAAAAATCGTTTTTTTTTAATCTTCCACCTCGTTTCACCCAAATACACAACAGATATTTCGAGAACTCGACTCGCCGTGAGACGTATATATATCCAGAGATTTTCTTCTTCAGATTTCAGTGATCGATTCAGCTTTTTTAGTCACTGGGGATGATTTTCATGAGTCGGCGATTTTTTTCCGAACTGCTTCCGGTGAGATCATCAAGCACGGTGCGCGCATCGTGGATAACACGTAAAGGCGATTGGGTAGAAGACTCACACGGAGAGACGCATTCCGTATATAGAGAACATTTGATCTGGTTACATGTAACGTCGGAGGCATTTTCCTTATTGCATATCCGGACGTGCCGAGCAATACAACTATTGTGTTACGATCGACGGAGGAGCCGGGAGGGTGAAGGAGATACAGTAAAGAGGAAAGTGGTTCGAAGCCACGGAACAGTCTTCTGCCTTTATTTCTTATCAAGGCTGGAAGCTGCAGGCCGTACTCTGAACGACGCGATATCGAATCGACAGAGAAGTTGAGCCTCCTCGTGAAGGATAAAACGATATTGTTCGTACGTGCAGTAGCAGAATAACGTCATTACCCCTGGTGAAGCGGCTGATTGGTATTATTTTATTGCTTCTACCTTTTTCCTCGTCTTCCACTACACCTGCGAGATTAGGTCGTCATCACCCTACGCCACCCCTATTCTATAAAATAATAATAATAATAATGATAAGAGGGTGAATTGTATGGTTTTTCACATTAAACTGTACGGTCATTTCTACTGTTTATACCTCAATAGTGTGAGAAGAATTTGTTTCCAATGTACGGTTTCTGACTTTTACGCACCCAACGCATCACTACTACTTTTATTCAATATAATAATTATATATATAATATTAATTTTGAGAGTCTATTGTTCAACGATCTGTTACAGTTCAAATTGTGAAAGGTTAGAATATTCTGATTGGCATTCAAAACTTTATTTTGGATATATAATATAACTGAGATTTTGTGTTTCAATGCGGGAGAATGAGTCTTGGTGTTTGTGTTTGTACACGCATACGAAGAATTATGTAAACGTTGGCAAGTTTCAAAAATCCCTCTTTGAGGTGGAAATGTTTCCTTACAATGGCATGAGGTAGAACTACGGTTTGATCTCTTCGATTAATTAATCTTTAATCGATTAATTGATTAATCTTCAATCGACTAATTATCTTCGTTTCTTTACGTAGACGATCGCATTGCTTCTTGATATTCCTGGCAAATCAGAGGAAAAAATACAAGCGGAGATGAAAAAAGGACCGTTCGAGAGTCGTATTTCAAGCGATTAACGCGAACGAATTGATGTTCAAATTTCTTCCCCCCACAGTCCCGAAACTTTCTGAAATTGCGAAAGATCATTCGGGAAGATTCGCTTCAGGGATAGTTTAAGCACGTGTCTGACGCGGTCTCGAAAATGGAAGAAAAAAAGGAAGCAGAAAGAACCAAAGCGGTGGTTATTTTAGGGAACGTCTGCAATCTACGCGGGATTCTGTGTCGCCTCGCGACAATTTTTTATTTTTACGAGCACCTGTCTACCCCGGAACTACTTTCGTGCTTTTTTTCAAGCTCCATCTCGCTTCTCCACCTAGGAGTCCCGTCTGTTCGTCTGGCACTGCGATCGTCGGCGGGAAACTCTTTCGTGCGTCCTAGTAACTCCCCTATTCTTTTTTCCACCCCCTCGTACCTATTGCATAAGTGGAAACAAGAAGAATTATGCAGTTACGTAAATTATAAGTGGACTACGGGAAATGGGTTTCAGACTGTGCGACTACGACAACGACCGGGAGCGTCGAGCTCGAGCGAGAGTGAGGTAGAGAAAGGAAGTGCCCGAAGGGATGCTCCGCCAGGGTAGAAAAGTGCTTCTACTTCTGGTCCCGATGCTGGTGTTGGACGACTCAACCTTCCCTTACTATGGAAGATGAACGGCGGAAAATGGGCGGACTCGCCGAGTCGAGAGGTAGAAAGTACAGAAAGAGAAAGCAGGATGCTCGCCGAGGGCAGATAGAGAAAAACTTTCACCCATCCTAACTGATACCAGTTCCTTTACGAATTCGATGAAAGAATTTCGTTTAGCGAAAAGAATAAGAAGGAACGAAATGAGGAACAGTAGCGAGAACAATCCGACAAAATGCTTTGGTAAAAAAACCAAAAAACGAAAAAAAAAGTTCTCACACTTTTTTTGTCTTGAGCTGATAATTTAGGCGGTATAAGTTGATGAAGTGAATTTTTTGCCGATGCAGATATTTTCACGGTCGTTCCATAATTCACTGATTTACGTGTCAATCGGGGTGGTCCATATTCACCACGATTACCCTAGTGACTAAACCACTGGCAATGGTTGAAACATGGACCATCACTGAACTGCCGGAGGAGTGCTCGGCGATAGAAGGAGACACTATCGGAGAGAATAAAAGCCGAAAAGTCTGGAATACTCGGGAGCCAACATAAATATCCGTTGTGTCAGACTCAGAGGTCCAGCGGTCCTTTGAAAGCACGGTCGAAGGTCGATGTAATCCAGGACACACACCGATGCGATACTTTGAGTAACACGTAGGGTCGTCCATCGTGCTCGAAGCTCGGCTATTCTTTCGCGTTCAGTTATCGGAACGAGTTGACCAAAACGAAAAATAATGTTATGATTTGTCCTGCTGCGACGTCGTCTGCCGATTAACAAAAACACAATTCATCCTGAGGCTTTATTTTTTTAAATTCTTCACATTAATTCGGATTTCGATAGGTCAAGAGGTACTTCAATGGAAAAATCAAAGCAAGTAAAATTGTCAATAACGTTACGATGCAAGAAATTTTGTTACAGTTTCCGATCGAATCAAGCAAGCTTTTCTATGCAACGCCTCGCACAATTCAATGTACACGAACCCTTTGTACATTTGTTCTCTCATGCGTGAAGATTGCCGTAGATAAAAACAAAAATGTCGGTAAACAATGCGTCCAAACTGAAGTCTTCGATTTATAAAGTTTTCCCTCCCTTCGAACTTAGCGTCCCGACTCGGCTTCCTTCCGGACTTCCGTGTCTCTGAAAATTCTGACTTCAAACCCCAATCGCTCTCTCGCACATTTTTGTCGCGAGGGAATCGAGCGTTCGATGGACTTTCGATTGAAATCACCGAAACTCATGCAGACCTCTACACCCACTAAGGTGCAACATGCCACGATTTTGCGCGATAGAAAGCATCCCCACCTGCCAAGGTAAAACGTACCGAGACTCCCCACTATAGAAAGCAGCCCCGCCAAGTTTCCACGGCACGTGTGAACGCCTTTCCCGTACAGGGTTCTCTAATTGCGCCCCTAATAATTTCACGAAGATGCGGAGCCGTGCACTGCTTCGTCGGTACACACCATAGTCTCGTGTATGTCTGGCTATACTTGCTTAACAGCTTCGGAGCAAGGGAAGGAAAGTCTTGTGCCAGCGACGACGACGATGTTCACCGTCTCCGTTCAGCAACCGCAAACCTCAAGGGCACGTACGGGAGCGGTCGTATGGTACGTACGTGGCAGGACTGGGTAACGTCGATAATGCGTCCCAAAGAACTCTCGTTAAACGCCACCAAAGTGTTAAAGTTAGTCGAGATCAGAGGTTCGGCGTGTAAGTTGCATTTCCAAGAGAAAAGATTATTCTCTCACGGTGCTTGGTGTTTCTCACAAAAATCTCTGCGACGCTGACGCACTGAAATCTTGGCAGTTTTTTTGTCTTCGGTTCCGCTTATGCCCGGCGAAATTGCACGATATTGCATAATAGCTGGGGTTCGATTTCGTGATCGAACGACGAATCGCTATTTCCGTCTCGAACCTTCACTGAACTGTTACTTTCCTGCAACTTGTTCTCACTTCGATGGACTTCTCTACGCGTCCTAGCCCCGCTTTCGTTCGAACAACTATACAAAGCAAAATTTGCTGTGCCTGCACTACGTGACTAAACCCCCCCCCTTGCGATAGGCCCCTTGTGGAATTAATCGAATGTCTGAAACATCTTAATCAATCTCAATTTCGGCTTCGTTGCATAAGTGAAAGTTGTCATTGCGCATGGCGTAAGACATCGTTCGCGCCAAACTCGCTTCAGTCAAGGCTCACTTGTAAGAAGTTGGGGCAAAAGTCTATTTTAAATAAAAAAACTGAGCGTAAAATAAAAAAAAAAAGGAAACACTCTTTTTCATCAATAGGAAAAGAAATTTCAGAGTATAATATGCGTACATTTTGGTGTGATAAAAAATGTGCATATTTTCTATCATCTATGAAGCGAAACAAGTCTTTTGCAAAACCAATGATGATTTAAATATACTTCGTAATGGAGTGGGAAATGTCGATTTTGATCCTGCAGTGACATTTCTCACGGATGACATCAATGACGATAGAAACACATAATATTTCATCCGGAAGTGATGTTTCCCTCATAGGAAATCACTTTCGATCGAAAAATAACATTTTCAAAGCAGAAGTGACGTCATAAGCGAAAACGTCACGTCCGATACGAAAAACTCCGTTTCGAAATAATCAATGGCCCGAGGGACGAAAAAGAATCTAGCAGCGCGAGAAGAAGGATATCCATTGGTATAAAAGCAACGGATACCGGTAGCTGTCGATAACGACCCTAGTTTGTCCGACAACTTGACGTCTCGGGCAGAGGCCTGTGAAACGAATCGCATAAAACGTGGTGTACGAGGCGCGAAGCTTCCCCGAGGAAGGGTCGAAGTTCCGTGACTGGTTTTCCAGAGAGTTTCCCAACTGCTACGGATATCGCTCCTTTGATCGCGAACTTGCACCCCTTTCATGCGTTACTTCTTCTTTGAAGAACCCTTCTCGACGCTGCAGCTCCTCCACCGCTCTCGCTAAGGCCATATTAAAGTTATAGAAATTTTGTTTTCACTTGGCTTTCAAAGATCAATGCAGAGAATTGCCTTTGGCATCGAAACGAACACGCTACCGGGCGTGCACTTTCGTACCGATCGTTTATAAACTTTGTGCTCCTTTCCGTTCGCCTCCGCGGGTGCGCTTGGTCGTGCAAATGCGGCATAGCATGTTTCGGACAAACTACTCGATAGAGGGCGCTTTACGGTGCACTGTTGTGCACGACGCGTCGCAGGAACGCACGTACATGTGTAAACGTGGAGTTTAACGTTCAACGGTGCACGTTGAGCGTGCAAATTCCCATTTCACGTGTGTAGAACGCGAACCTTGGATAAACATGTACTCGAGAGCATTGCCTATATACGTAAGCAAAGCGTACGCGAGAGACGGCGAGAAAGTGCGCGTGGGAGTACAACCGACTTGATGGGAGCTAGATTCAATTCACTCGCGGGCGAACGTGAAGTGTCTCTCTCCGCGGACTGCTTCAACCATCGGTTCAACCCTCGGTATTTCACTGTTTCTCAAGTTCTTCACACGCGCCTCTGTCTGCAGCAATCGCGTGACCGGTTCCGACGAATCGCGAGGTGGAAATTGGATGTTGGATGGACACGTCCGTGTAAGGGAAAAACAAATAAGTTCCAACCGAATGCGCGAAGGAAAGGGCAATGGAAGAAACATGACACACGGTGACGATAAAAATACAGCTCGGCAAGGTGCTCTGTAAGGTGAATGAAAGTCTCACGGGCACTCTGTTTATAATAAAAACTTGATGGGTATTAAATATAGTACAGGAAAGCGAGTAGAAGACAATCGCGATTATCCTCTCGGATCGAAGCACGAAAAGTCCCAACCCCGTTTATGTTACGTTTTGGTAAGGGAAATTCGGATAACAGAAATCGGAAACTGCGTTAAGCGACAGATATGAGAGCAGATTATTCTGCGAATATATTTCAAATATTATAACGTTAAAATTTAATGAATAACATGACGTATGGATTTTTATTATTTAACTTTATAATTTCATCAGGAATTCTACAATGGCACACGAATGTCATATAAGTGTCCATGAGGTCCACAATGTCAGACATCGTTGAGTTGCCGTTGTGTGAGGGCGTAGCAGAAAACGGCAGAAACGTGCTTCTTTTTCATATCGAGTTTCCATCGAATTTCTCATTTTTTTCCACCTTAAAAAAATTATACTTACGCTCAGACGTGAGAGGACGACGCTGACTTATCTCGATCAGAAGCCGATGAATAGCGCGAGTGTGACCGACGTCTATGCATGGAAAAATTGCGTGGGTTAATTTCGAGCATTCTCCACTTGAATCAACGTTTGCAGCGCTTAACAATCGGCCACGAAAATGTCGCGCAGTGGTTCGAATAGTGTAAGCTTTATCCGAGCCGGCGACGGTTCGGATAGCAGAAGTTTCGTTTAATCGTGGTCTTCCTCTAGAATTTATAGACGCGTATCTGCCATTCGATGCCGCGATGAGCGAAAGTGAGAGGTCGCGTTTGGATAAAGAGCTCCGGAGCTTGCGGAGTACGCGAGCGAAATCCGTACCAGATCCTGCGGTGAATCCTCAGCCATCGTTCTCCGGCTCGATTACGTTCTCGCTCGTTTTCGATCCCGCTGCCAAGTGGTATTAGTGGTCCGCAGTTCTGCCGTCAATCCGTGTATGCGGATCCACGCTGTTCACCCTGCTCTCCGCTCGAGGGAGTAAGAACGTATGTACGCATATATAATGCGATGTGTATACTTGCCACTGTACCGCCATTACAGGTACACGCGGTAGGTCGGCATGGGTGAGCGGTTGCAGATATAAGTGCGCTGTCCATTACCGTGCAGTGCGGTGGCCGCAGAGAGGATCAGGACTTCGACAATACAACGTCCACGCATTGCGGATTTTCCCTGGGGAAAATCCTGGGAAAGGAGGATGGTCGCCTGCTTCTGGTAAAGGCCCAAAGGCTAGACACACAAATCACCCGATTGTGAAGAGCGCGTCACTTTCCCTCTCTTCGCATATCCCATTTCCGTCATTCGCACTTGTCGCTCGTCCGATAGTCGCGCATGTTTCGCTGCCGATGCCCAGCCCAGATCCACCAGCAATACCGCTACGTCTTTTCATCTCCGCGATTCGCAGCAATCCACAAAATGGTGAATAAATAATTAAAAAAAAATAATAATAAAAACGTGCATCCTTATTTTCAATATTCATGAAGAATATCGCTTCTTGGGTCTATAAATATTCCATCGTGGGTCAGACGAACTATGCACGTTTCGAGATTCCGTATAAACGACGCGGAATATGTAACAGCACTGGAATTGGAAGCTTCGGGCTCCGGTATGCATCTTCGACCGGTGGAATTAAATGGTCGAATCTCGTCGAGGTTCCTCGCAGCTCCCGTCGCGTTCTCTTCGAGAGCCTGAGAAACACCGAGGCTCTTGAAAACAAAACCATCACCAAGATATTTTGCGACTGATGGAATTCATCGAGAAGGCTCATCGAACGAAAGCCTTTTAATAATTTTCGATACCAATGGGATCTTAAAAGCACTCTAGCGGGGATCGCAGAGACGACGCTCCTCGACGTTACGGACGTTTCACCCAACGATTCTCTACGATTGTCCTCGCTTCTCTGACAATGTCATCGAACGATTTCCGTCTTTACCCTCTACCGAGACCTCTGATATACGCGCCCATGCGCGATAAACCCATGGGACGACTCGCCCTTCCTCTCTATAACGCAAGCCGGATATTTGTTCTTTCCTCGAGATAAGCCACGGTGAACCCTCGCTGGCTTTCCGGCCTGCGTTTACCGCAGGAGTGGCTCCGAAAGGGTTGGCGAACAGCTCGCGAGGTGTTCGCCAATTCACTCCACCGCGAATTCAACCTTCACCGTGGCTGGGCGCACCGATAAGAATAATACTACTGTCTGTAACGTAATAACAGGAGTAACCCGACGTGCTGAAAGCCCGCGAAGCTCTCACCAAGCTGCACCCCGCCTCGCTCCCACTCGCCCCACCCTCGCTCACATTCGTGTCGCACCGTATTTCATTCGCTTCTATGTCGTTCCATGCGCCGGAAGAGAGGTCCCCTCACTCGTAACGTGGCTCTTGTGTTTCAACCATCCTATGGAACACTCCACGAAAAGCCCTTCAACCGATTAGGAGGGCAACTTCAGTCATGCGGTCTTGTGGCGCCTCCATTATCTCGTTACCTCATCGCTACCCTTCCGCGCTGATGCACGAGCTATATCATCCGTTCTCAACGGTATCTCACTGTTGCACGAGTCTCTCCGTCCATTAGACGCCTCGCGAACCCTCGATGAGACACGAGGGCTCGAATTAATGCATCGTAAATCGCCTGGAAAAAAATGTCGAACGCTTCGTTCGCGCTTCGAGGAGATCCACGAATTTTCCTCAGCGCCGCCAGCGAGCGTGGCGCTGGATGTGATAGAGTCGATTCTTCGGGAGTCGAGGAAGAAACATTGAATAAAAGATGCGAGGTATCTCCGGGAAGAAGAAAACTCCTTCCGTCTGCGTAGAAATACACGAGACTCTGTGTATCGAAATTTTCAGCACGAGGCGGCATATTTTTCGGTTACCGCGGGTGTCTCTCGGATGGCGTGCCCGGATTTCCCAACGGCGCTGTTTCGCCATGGTAATCCGATTCCTCGTTGCAAGTCTAACGCGCCCGGCCTGTACGTAAATTGCGTGCGTGCGAAAACATTGTGTTTTTTTTTTTTTTTTTTTTCATTTCTTTCTTTCAAGACAGGCAGAGAGCGGTATGCAAGGTTTACTTTTGGACCGGTGACTCGTCAAGGAGGTGGGACGAGACAGGAAGAGGCTGCGAATATAGAATTTCGTATCTCCGAAGGCTCGCGGTTTCGCGGCTCGTTCGCGAAGAGCGAAACTGGCGATTGGCGCCGAGGGATAAGATTTCCGGGTTCGCGGACCAGCCTCGGAATCTCGACGCGAAATGCAGCGGGTAACGAGAGCGGAGATTCGGAATGAGACACGAGAAACCGGATCGCGGATAGCTGATTACACCGACTGTAATCGAGCGAAAGAGAGAGAAAAAAAAAACGCTCTACAAGTACAGACATTTGTGGAATCGGGAGAGGCAACCGAGTATGAGAATTGATCGATCGAGCGAGCGCGAGTAGCTTTTGCAAAAGCGTAGCTCGCACACAAACTCATACCTGTAACCTTTCCTTCCGTTGCACCGACGGAGCTCGCATCGCACCGGGAATTCTACCGAGAGTCATAGAAATTTTTATTCCACCTCCGAAGCAAAAGCTACGAAGATTGGATAAGTTAGCCAGCGGCTCGATCGTTCGACTGACTGGCTGCAAGCTCGGAGTCTCTTCCAGTTCGATCGTACGTAACGCGAGAGCTTTCTCTCACGCGTCAGTCGGCCCGCCGGCGGCGAGAAAGAGCTCCGATCTTTTCAGAGCGAGTTCACAGAGATCGGAATACATTCAGCTGGGACGCACAAAGCTCGCCGGGTGAGCTTCGCAAGCTGATTCCGTATTTTCCGGAACGTTAGACCGAGCGAGTCGAAATAATTAGAAATCTTCGAATCCGTTTTCTGCATCTCGCACCGTTGCTCGACGGCAGCTTCATTCTCTTCCGGTGCCGAACGTTACCGTTCATTTCGGCTTCTCTCCGATAAATAAATCTACATATCGGAGGGAGAGAGTATATATAGCAGCTGGAAAATCGACAGGCACGGAGAACTGAGACTAACGGCAGGTAGACCTGAATAAATTGATTGGCCTTTTTATACGCTTGCGGAATTTTATCGGGACCGATGAACCGCGAGAGAGCACCGTCGCGCGCGTACTCCCCTCTTTATGTGTGTGTATGTGTGTGTGTGTGTGTGTGTGTTCGTTCGGTATAAAAAGAGAATGCTTCGTCGAGGTTCAGTGCAGCGTAGGAACTAAATCGTCCGGACGTAAATGCGAGGGACACTGTTGAAGCTCCCGTGCCGTCGCTCGGTTGGAAAACTCGTCATCGAATTAGAGTCTCTGGAGACGAGTTTGAGAAATAAGGGAGAAAGACGGCGAGCGATTTAGAGAAACGTCGAGAGTGAAGAGGCCGCGACGGGCTTCGGGATTTTTTTTCTAGGGACGGAATCGTCCCAGAGAAATTCTGGCCGGTACTCCGCGCCAGTACTGGCGGAGTATCGGTAATGCAATGGGAGATTACATACCTGTGTCGGTGTCTTTTTATTGCTGTGCAGCACGAGAAGCACAGATACGGAGAGGGATTCAAAGAAAATTACCGGGAATCTGGGACGATGCCAATCGGTTTTGGACTAGAGAATGGAGGGAGTGTCTACTCTGGCTCGAATATCGAGAACCGGTCCATGATTTTTTTAAACAACATGTGATTTTGGTTGTGAAAATAATATCAGTGGAAGTCGTGTGATTCTTTTTATTTCTGCTGGTTGAAATGTCGATCCTTTTTTTCCAACGAAATTTGGTCACATCGCAAATATAATTTATGTAATAAATCGGATCGATCGTGAATATAATTTCTCAATAATCATTTAATTACCAAAACTGCCCGTTTTTCTTTAGCTTTGTTCTTTTTTCTTCTGAGATTACTTCCAGAAAAAAAATAACTGGAAAATTTGCAGTGCATGTTCAAGTTTTCCATCGTAGGCTTTTAGATCGAAGTAATAAAAACGCTGGCTTCAATGCGTTAAAGCATTAAAACGCAGATTGGCGTTATTGCAACTTTAGCGGAAAAAATTGAGTAAAAACAAAATTTAGTCGGTTGGTACGTGATTCAGTTTTTTTTTTCGACTGCAGTCTCTGGCGCGGTTTTTACCGGTGATAAAATATTTATCACCCGTCCGCGGTGAGTCCGGCGCCGACCACGTGGGAACATACGTGCCCCGATGAAGTTCAGACAAGGAGAGCGGCGACGGCGAGTCCTTCTTGGACCGGGAGCGCGTTCACGTGCCATACGCGCGCTCTCACGGCCAAAGGAATGACCCAAGATTTAGGAAATGGGGATATACACTCTCGTTGATTTCGTTGAACCTTTACTGCTGGACCGGTCGTAAATCCTTGGTCCGCCGTGCGGCTTCCACGGATTAAGGCAGGCCTCGCCCGCGGTGACCCACAAGCCCCCGAATACAGACTCCGGCTCTCCCTGCTGTTCCCACGATGGGTTATCACCGATATCCGTTAGAATCAACCCAAAACCTCCAACTCTCTATAACAATTCGCGGATCCTTTGTTCCAAAGGTTGCAATGTGTTATCGAATGGAAAAATATCGGAACCGTTAACACCTTTCTGGAACCAAAAGAAAATGGGGTCGAATTGAAAAAAAAAAAAAAAAAAAATTGGAGCGAGTAAATAAAAAAAAATACCCAGGTCGTCCATAAAGAAACCATGCGTTCCGCTTCTGTTTTTGGGCTCATTATCTCTGACTTACTTTTGCTTTAGATAGCACTCGGAGTTTCGACACCACGTCGTTAATCTCAATAATAAGGCTCAAAGATCTTGGTCCGGGCCGTCTTTCGTGACGGTCACACACGCTGTCTTACTAGCTTTGTATTCTATTCGGCGAATATATTCTTTATTAATAATTTTAATGTCCAGACGTTCTCCCAAAAAAAAATAAGTCGAGCTCCACTAATAATTCGCTCAGCTTCAAATCCTTGTTCGCTCGACGCTTAGCAAAATATGAAAAAAAAAAATTGATAATAATATTAGTGTACATCAATCACTTCAACCCCCGCTATTTGCTCACCCTACCCACAGAACCTTTATTGCCGTGATAAAACCCTACCCTGGCATCCTACCGGAATACTAATATCTTGATATATCGCATAATAAACATAATGGCCAGTTCGTGGACCGGCTGGGAAGTAGCTTTGCCGAACCGCTGGCGCGAGGCTGTGACTTTTTTCCATGGTTTTTTTAATATCTCTATCGCGAAAGCCGAGACAGCGTGTCAAGATCACTTTTCGCCGGCGCACGCCTCGAGGATGCCGCAACGGTACGGGCGACTTTCCGGTGACCCTATAGTTTGTGCCGCATGCCTTGTTCTTTTGAATTTCGCCGTCCGTATATAAAGTTTCTCTTCCGGCTGGAAAGGGTGGAGATAGCGCGAAGGGACGGAGAACTTCAGCAGGGCAATTCACCGCTTCGCCGCCGGCTTGTCCAAGATGTCCTCGAAAAACTTACCGCGAAATCCTCGCTTTTCGAAACTTTTTCCGTTGTTTGCGCTTCGTTGCTTCGCGTTCCGCCTTGCGAACCATTTTCGTCGCTCGCCCTTCATCCCCATTGGCTTCCGAGTGGCGTGTATACACGAGCCGCGCGCAGGCCCGGGACCATCACCCTTCGTCACGGTGTCGCTGAGATCCAGCTTACACGTGAAAACGCACGTAGAAACGAAACTGAGAATGAAGGAAAAGGGAAAAAAAGGGGCAGGGGGGGGGGGCGGTGAAAAGATTCCCCTAAAAACTTTTTCTTCCCACAATCTAATTTGGCTCCTATTCGAATAAAGATGGAACGTGGGATAGTTTTTGGACGCACCGTGGCCGAAAAGGAGAAACCGAGTGTTTCGAGTCATTTCTCTCTCGTCACCTTCACTGATATTCGGTCGATCGCGATGTTTCGACCTGATGGAAAAAAAAAACGTTTGCGCCGCTTAAATGGAAAGACGGGAGTAACGAATGGCTAATAATAAACGAATAGAAAAAGTCTTCAGAACTTTTATTTTCTACATTCAATTTTTCGCCAAAGCATTATATCAGACATTTTTTTTTTTAATTTTCTAGGCTGGTTTTCATGAATTCATTATTTATGAAATTCATGAAAATCAGCCCAAAAGATTTCTTAAAATTTTTGGGCGAACCCTATTTAATTTGCCATTTTTACGGTGATTTTATCGCTTCCGATAATCTCATGCGGCGCACACCCGGTGTTATTGAGTACGTTTCAAACATCATTAAAACGCATTGTGGAATCATGTCTCCATCCTGTTTCGCCCACCGTGACTTTTAATTTAACATTTGGACGGGTTAACGTGCGGAGACTGGCAGTTAATTTTCATAGGACACTCGCGTCGCCGAACGCGAATCTGCTGTCCCGTCCAATCAGTACGTGGTCGTGAAACGATGTGAGAAATTCTCGTTTCGTCGATGATGCCGGGAGAATTCGCGACATATCCATTGAGGTGAACGATACAGAATCCGGAAAAACGTCGGTGCGCGTGAGGGCGACGATGGGGAAAGCGTAAAAGTTCATGTCGGGCACGGTTCGGTCGCAGCTGCGCTATCAGCCCGGGTATCGCGTATGGAGGAGCCAGACATGAATGATTCACGAGATGCGGCCTCGATCTTCGGCGTTGTCGCTAATCCACCCACGTGGCGTCGAAAAGCCCGTCGACCTTTCAAGCAGCCGAAGCAGCAAGTCATCTCGTACCCAAAGACAATTTGACGGGTATTCTGCTCGAAGCAGCCAACAGGCGGGTTTCCGAAGAAAAAAAAAAGCAAACGGTGTTCGAATACCGTGAGCAGGATTTACGTTCCGTTCCCGAAGTTGAGCGCCAGTTCGTTTTTCTCAATGAAACACGCATGAAGCAGATCCGGTCTATTCAAAATTCCATTCCGTCTCGTCTGACGCGGACGTCTGAAGTCGACGTTTGTTTTTCCGGCGCATCTACTTTGGTGCAATCGCGAGCAGGATACAGCTAACGGTTTGCCTGAAGAGGAATATCCAATTTTACGATCCAACCTTTACATACAAGGAGATAGATAAAAAAAAAAAAACCGACCGTGTCACGACTCCGGGCGGATGCATTAAATCCAGCGGAAAAGTGGAAACGCATCGATGAAACTCCGTTATTCTTTGTGGTTCTTTCGCCGGCGAATATCCTGAAATTCCTTTGCAATTTTTATCTTCGTACTCCTGTTGCAACGTACACGAATGGAATTGCTCCGTCGTTCGTCGTGGTCTCGTACAACAAACATAATAGAATCCATAATGGGAAGCCCCACGGTGACGGGTAATTGGTGCATGCGTGGTGCATCCAACTTTCGACCCTCGCTCGCGGCCGAAAAGTGGAATACGCAGCTGAAATACAAATCCAGATCTCAGCTCGGCTATGTGGCGGCTCATAAACGACACGACGACGGCACGACCGACGTACGAATGGGGCGGCGCGGGGGGAAATAGGAAGCGGAATAGAGTGGAAGGGAGGAGGGAGAGATCGTCGAGAGATTTATAATTGTCCCACCGAAGTACGAGGACAGCAGAGGAAAACGCGATAGAGTAAAAGAGTAATGAGTTCGAGGAAGAGAGTAGCCAATCAAAAACCGCCTGGCAATAAAATGCCGACGAAGTTAATGGCGCTTGCGAGCTCTCGCCGGACTTTTACGAGGCCGTGCCCACCAGCTCGAGAACGCGCGCGCGCGAGAACTGCAAGTTTTCCTCGGACATCGTTCTCCCACAGTCCGGACACTTTTCACTTCTTTCATTCCCTCCTCTGTGTCTCATGTTATTTCTCGATTCTCGCGACTTTCGCGACGCAACGCACGATCGGTACGACGAGAATCAGTCCTTAGCGACATCTCCCTCGGCGACATCCTTTTTGATCGACTCAGGCTGCAATAAGATCTACACTGCGCGTCAAGACATTAAAGGAATAATTCAAAAAGGCGTTTCGCAGGATAGTCATCAGGGCAATCGGAAGGACATTTATAAGAATATGATACGCACATTTATGAGGACGTTGATCACGTTAAGACATCATGCAAAATATCCGGCAAGATGGAGAAGCCAGAAAAACCGAGCATCGGTGAAGAGCAGTTTATATCAACGCTGTGGTCCTTTATCCGACTGAATTCCACGGAGGGTAATTTTTGCGAATGACACACGTATAGTGACCATCCATCACCGACCTGCCTGCTAATCGAGATGCGGCAAGTTCGCCGCTTAACCAAAACCCAAGGCATTCAAGAACCACGTGGTTCTGGGTGCGTCAGTGTCAAATTAAAACTTTTCGTTCCCGGTTCTTCTCCTCGCAAATATACACGAACGCTGCGCGGGCAAGCGTCGCGATGCAACCTTAGTTCCGCGCATTATCCAAGTCAACTTCAGCGGAGCATGTAATTAACCCAAGTTCTCTTACCCGTTGACTCTTCCACCCGTAGCGAAGATCTCTGCGTGGCACGGTGAAGAATCGGGTTCCCATTGCGTTCTCAAACGATCCGATGAGCAGCCGGTCGGGTGCAGCAGCGAACGATGTACAACCACTGCGCGTCCCGTTTCACCTCAGCTTCTGCTTGAAGCCCCGCAGTTTCAGATTTATATCCTTCAGCCGGTCTATGTTCAGCCGAGTCACCGGTCTAACTTTCGGTAGTCGCAGTGTGTCGCGAGCACGAGTGCACAGCTCGGTGGTTCTTCTGCCATTCGCCTCGATTCGAGTTCCTTCGTCCCTAACACCAGCGTCTCCCTCGTCTTCCCTCAGAGTTTTCCTAAGCTCCCGGCGCCTACGGGGCTGCTCTATCGCACCCTTCGGAACCCGCACAGCTGACGTCGGAGGTTATTCGTTATACGCGAAGCAGCGGGTGAAATTAGTCCTCTCTCAGGCGCAGTACCGCGAACACACAACGGTCTGGTTCACCAATGCGACTATCCGACTGTCCCGACTTCTCTGTGTGTTTCTGTGTGTGTTCGTGTGTGTACACGAGTAAATCGCGCTCCACTCCGTTTCGTCGCGTCTTTCTCTCGTATCTCTTGCGAGCACCCAGCTGTCCCAGACTACGCTGCTGCACTCGGGAACGTGTCACCTTTGTACACCACCCTTGCGGTACACGCGACGCACCGCCGCTATACACCCGGACTCGGAGAACCCCGCTCTCATCCTGCTTCCCCGGCGACACACCCGGAGGAGCACGCAAATGACTTCGTTATAACGAAGCGCGGTCTCTCCACTCGTTCCCTACCAGCGCCTCGCGCCGCTTTCTACCGACCCGTTGCCTTCCGGCATTCGAGAGAGTATCACTCGCTTCTCTGCGACTGACCTTTTCACTCTCGACGTTGATGAGCAATCCCCAAGAATTACGACCGTTGTAGATGTCGCGTGCAATTCTTACGGAGGACTTCTTCGTGCGGAAAGACGGGAAACTCGTTGCGACAATTTTCGGAATCTCGAAATTTATGAAACATTCGGAATCAGATGTCACAATCGGATCCTGAAAAAATTGACGCCTTAATAAATTTTATTTGGATAAATAATTGGGTGAATCTCCGGCTGCGAGTTCATCGCGATTCACGTCACATGTAAACTGCTACAATGCTGACGAAGAGGGAAATTCACGACGCCGAATGGCCATTTCTTCGTCGATTCGCCAACCCTTCCATTACTAATCGGCAAATTCTCTGGAATCCTTCCGAAATTGGCACGCTCAAGTGAATCGCTCGATTATCGAATTCTCACGTTTTTACCTTCTCCAGAGGGAAACGAGAAGGTTTTACATGGCGTCGTTAGTAGAAATCGCAGCGAATTCTGCAACGATGGGCAGAGTAAGGATAATAATTCTGAACTAGGAAAAAGCCATACTTTCAATGCAACGACGATATACGTTCGACTTTACAACGATTTACTTTCCCTAATTCGAGCGAGTTACGTAACATTGTAGCGCCCCGGTAAACCATGCACGGATTCGGCCTATTGTGATTAACAGAGCAGCGACCAGAATGCGGCAGTGAGAAAGAATACGATAGTAAAAAAAAGAGCAACGAAGTTTTAACAAAAAGTAAACGTTCTCGTGCAGCCAGTAAATTCCGTTATTAATTGGTAGCTACCACGTGGATATCGGCAATTCGATTAGCGATCGTATCGTAGATTGTACCCAGTGTCCCTGCTGTGTCATCGATAACGTCCCGGCTTGCGCCGTTCTACCGGCCGAGAGACGGAATAATGGAAATAACCACAGTATACACGAATAAAAGCGATGTAGAATGAATGGAGATTGCATAATCGAGGAGTGGCAACGGTGGCTCGTCGTTGGAAATGGGTTCAACGGAGGGTCAGAAGTTCGGACTGCATTTGGCCACTGCATGAACTTCTATGCGCAACCGAGCCGCAAACGTTCCGGGGATGTCCTGTCACGAATCTATTATTAATAGTCGATGCCGATATAATAACAAAACCCACATTCCCAACCGCGTTCCTTTTTCTCCTCGACACCGATAACCCGTTATGTATATTTCTCGGTTGAATCGGGCGGAGTGTGCGAGAATTCCACCGAGATTCCAGTTCCGCTCGCTTCTTTGGACGAAAATCCTCGGAACGGCCAGTAGTTGATACCGCTGTGAAACCTGTACCAGATGTCTTACAGAAATACGGCGGACTCCATTCTGCATGAAGTTAATGCATAGAGGTATTTGTATAAGCGTGGCATTGTCCGCTATCCGATAGCTATATACAAAATACACGGTGGAGAAGGGGAAGGTCCTCAAAGGACTCGAAGCCGGACAGTGGGGCTTAGGTCGAAGCGGCGCCTCCTCCCTCCTTCTCGTCCGGATTCACGGAGCCCTCGGCTGTCCCAACGCCTTCGAACAATAGCTGATAAATAGCATCCGCAGCTAAGCCGGATCGTAGAATCCCCGAGCCTATAGCGCCTGGAGGGTGGTTGTCTCTCCCCGCGATTCTCGACCTGTGTGTTTCCCCGGGTGGCTCCACGGCTGAGAGAATCCCCAACGCGATGTCCGTGTCTGACCCAATCGCGCCTTATCCCCTTTGCCGTCTCGCTTGCCGACCCTTGCACCAGTAGCAATGCAGCCGAACTCGTCCCGATTATCCAGAATTTACGACCACCCCTACCGAACGATCTTCATCCAGCTCTCTTCGTCTTCCGACCTCCCTCGAGCCCTCGCTCTCTTCGAAATTCCATTTTGCACGCTTACCCACAGCGCTCCCTGCGTGCAGTCCACGGATATAATATGTGCAAGCCCAGGTATGTACCGAGTACTCCATACGCCGCCTCTACAACGTCGCGAGTGCAGACGGAGAAACGCGTGGCTTGCGGAAAAGAGCGAACCGTCGAGATTCTGGGAAGCCACCGAGCAACCCCGGCGACGAGAAAGCGCAGCTAGAATCAACGTCGGCGCTGTTTTCCACAGCGTGGATGAGGGGGCATTTGTGAACTGGCTCGTGAAATTCAACCAAGGCTTCGTTTCATTTTTCTATTTCCTTTCGCTCTTCGGGACGCAGGACAACAATCGCGAAGTCCCGGCTGGTGGAGGTTCGTTTCGAGGGTTCCACGTCGCTCACGGTGGTGAAAGTGCAGCTAGAATCAACGTTGACGATGTTTTCCAGAGCGTGGATGAGGGGCCATTTATGAATTGGCTCGTGAGTTTCAACCAAGGCTTCGTTTCGTTTCTCTATTTCCTTTCGTTCTTCGGGACGCGGGACAACAATCGCAAAGTCACGGCTGGTGGACGTTCGTTTCGAGGGTTTCGCTCACGGAGATGTTGACCGGAAGGCTGCTGTCGCTCGCGGACGGACAAGTCAGTTTTTGTTTGGAGTTACCGGTACGTTTTGTGCGGTGAATTTTTGATAGACCGCAAGCTCACCTTGTTGTCCTCCCTGCCCCGCATTAATATTTCTCGGGTCCCTCGTACCAATCTGAATTGGGATTTTTGTGTATTATCCCTGCAACTCCTTTCTTCTAGCTAGCACAACGCCAGAACCCATGTCTATTCTCGCGGCGAACCATTATGGCGGCTGCACAGAGCATTTGTAATGCAGCTAAAACGCAAACTTTTTACATATTTCAATGGGGTTACCGGGCGGAGAGGCAACGGAGAGAAAACCGCGAGGCGAATGTCGCTTTGAAAAGCTCGTAAGGAGGTCAACAAAATCAAAATATAATTGCGAGTTGCGAAGGGACTAAGGGTACCGTGTAAAAAGACCTTGCGGGTACTACAGTACTTTTGTCAGACCTTTGTGTGCTCTTCACTGCCCCGAGGAAACTTCCGGACGGTCTCCCGCGGAAAATGTCGAGGGGGTTTTTACGACTTCTTCTTTTTTTGCCCTGCCTTTTGTACGTTTTTTTTTAACGGATTTTTTTCACTTCCTGCGTTTTTTGTTATCTTGCGACCCGTTTTCTCTGCCCTGTGCCTCGAGGACCTCCAGTTTCGACAATTCTTGGAGTGCATCGAATGAAATATCCGGAGCAACACCCCAGCTTCTTTTCACCCCTTTTGTTTCGAGGGCTCTGATCATTGTTCGCTTTGAGGATTCGGTGTCGGATACCGGAAGTGAAACTGGAGAACGATGAGGATCTCCCAAGGTGAACAATGGCTTGTCTCTGTAATATGACGATTGTACCTCATTGGTTCCATAAATTATGAAAAAAAAGTCGCCACCTTAATCAACGACATCGCATCGATCTCTTGCAGGACTCAAATTGGGTGAATTTCAAAGTTATCCATTTAAACGTATGGCAGTGCATCGGCAATTTTCAAAATCCTTGCATACAAGATTTACGCGATTCCATCATCGATAATTGATATGACAGAAAGCGATACAAGTATCAATAGTCGGGTCACTACAGCAACTGACTGGAGCGATGAGGATTCTTTGAGGTGAGCAATGTCTCAATCAACTTCCTCGCATTGATCTCTTCGACGATGCAAATTCGCCGCAGGGTGAATTTTTAATTATTAATTTAAAAAAATGGCGGAGAGCGGATTGTGGATTTTCATAAGCTATGGATCTTGCATCGAACATTCCAGCTGTCTCATCGGCGATAATTAATTTTACGGTACGCCATACGGAAATTGACAGCCCGATCAATAAATGGACTTGAGCGTTCGGTTACGCAAAACGTGAAACACTTTGACCGCAGTTATTCGAGGTTACGCGGATGAGCAGTTTTTCACCTCCATTCGCTTCTGAGCACTTGGTCGATCAACCGGCGTGCTGCTGCTTCTCCGAGTGTCTGGCGGTGGCTGTGGGTACCCGGCCAGATCTATATTACTGCGAGAACCGGTCGTGCCGTCGAACGGAGGGTCTCTCGGTGCATTATTAATGTCCCGGTCGATAGTTTCGCCGTTCTCAGCCTGCACCTGACATGTACAAATGTACGCGGCCACGTCATTAGTCCACGTACGAAGCTTACCGATAAAGTCTAGTCCCTGCCTCACTGTATTAGGTACCGTATGTATATATACGTATATGTTGTGCAGATATACGATACAGGTAAATTACTCCTACGCTGCAGTGCAGCCGTTCCTCCAAATGCATAAACGTCATCGTCTGAAATTCCGCGAAGGAATATAATAAAATTATTAACTCATCACATCGACACAGCGCCAACGGATTAATTTGTTTCGTTACGTTTTGCCTCTTGAAACTATTGCTTTCTCGTAATTATCTATCATAATAGCTATTCCGAAAATGATCTCCGCTTGGACTGAATTATTATTGTTTCACGCCCGATTTATTGTAAGTTCCACTTGTTCGTCCATTCGTTGGATTCCGATTCGCCACCATACGCGAATATCGAATTTCTGCGATCCATTTCCGCTCGCGCCAAACCCGAGTGTCCGCTTCGTTGTTTCTCGCGCATTGTTTCTCACGTCAATTACTGAATATTTTTTAATGGTCCGGTATTACACTGTAAATCGGTTCGGGCCGCGAATAAAAAATAAATAAACGAGTGGAAAATAAGTCATTCGTATCTTTTAAATCGCCAGAGTACAAGTCGCCAATAAATACTCGATCGCTTGGACGAAACATATTCAGTGTCCGTTTTTACACTTTGAGAATGGCCATTTTTCACCGTCACTTTTTCCTCAAAGAACTCAGGTTTTTTTTTTACAGAGGAATTCAACATCTTTATAGCGTTACTTCCGGCGATGTCACCGAGATACATGACTTTTTCAGCTGCCCGCAGAACACGAAATATACGAGTTTCTCCGTGTCGGACTATGTGTGTGCGTGGACACGACATTTCCCGCTAACTTCAGTTAATTATAATTATTCCGGGATTCCGTGAGAATTAACATTCCCGCGTAGGAAATAAACGGTTCCCCTAAGCTTTTTCCGCGAATGTGTTCGTCGCCAGTCAGCTTATCTCGCCCCACGCTTACCCCCGCGAAAATCTAGGATAATCGCTGGCAACTTTGTGACGCCGTTACAAAACTTCAACCTCGACAATGCGTTTGCGCCGTTTCACTGGGAGAATTTGGTTTCCATTAAACTTTGTTTCACCCTGCAGAGTGAACGACATACATATATCGTGGTCGAGCAAACGCGTCCTCGGCAGTTTCTTACGAATAACCGTGACGAGGAACGACTTCGTGACTTTTGCTCGAACCCATGAGCAAACAGAATTTAAGTAAAGTTTCTCGAATTTATCGCGGTGTTTTTGTCACAGAAGGTATAAATCATCTTCGCTGTCCGATACGAGCATAAATTCCATTCGAGATTACGATTTTCGCCCCGGAATAGTTGGCAAACTGAATGGACAAAAGTGTCCTTACAGCGCACGAATCTTCAACTCGTTTGGTGGTCAATGGAGAAAGCTAAGAACTTCGGATCCGCATTAAGGACGATATTCTATTATTTTCTGGGACGCGACGTACAGGAAAAGAGAAATTTTGTAGTAAGGGCGAGTCGGGCAAAATGAAAAAAAAATCGAGATGTATCGACGGCGCAAAAATTAGACATTCTAAAATGATTTTTGTAAACTGATATTCTTATAAAATTATTTAAAAAAAAAAAACCCAATTTTCCAATAATTCCAGGACTTCCCATTTTTACGCCATCGGTGCATTGAAATTTTCTGTCTTGTTTTGACCCACTTTCCCTCGAATAATAAGTTAATTGTCACATTTGATTAAAGGATAGTCGACTTTAGTATTTAATTTACAGACTCAGTGTCGGGACATCAGGCGAGACCCGGCAGGACTTATGTTAACTGGGCTTCGATGCAACATATCTCATGTCTTATTCTATGAATATACATGTTCCGTCGGAGAGATTAATGGAATAGCCTGTTGATATTTGTGTTCCTACAAACTGGTTGAGTTCGTGCATCGTTACTCTCGGAATTAGCTGTCCGAAATATTGGCACATGTTTTGTCCGAAAATTGGGACACACTCATGAATAGCTGTCAAGCCCACTGGCACATTTTTATTCCCCAACGCTTCGTGAATAAATATTTTCCAAGATATCCCAAAAGTATTTGATAGATTTTTTTTGGAAAGTAGAAAATCCAACCTTGAAATTAGTTAGCTCGATTTTTGAAGATGATCGATGAATGACGGTGAAAAGCGGATTTAAAGATGAACATCGCCTTAAATTCCGGGACATTGGTACATTAATAAAAACAGGCACGAATGCCCGGTTTTCCTGATTTTACTCTGGTTATCTTCCTGGATACCTCGCTCCGTGTCTTCGCAACGTCACCGATACTAAAAAAGACATTCATCAAGACGTCCCGCAAGACAATCACTAGGAAATCCAGCAGGAAGCAATGAAATCCAGACTTTCATGAAATGCATTGTAACTTTAGCTTAAATACATATTTTTTTGAACCTTCTTCGACATTTCCATTCCGGTCACGATGGTCGGCAGAATTCTCTCTTGAAGCAGGAGACGCAAGGAAAATGCAGCGAAGCCGCAAGGCCGACGGCGGAGGAACGAGGTGACGAGAGCCTCGAGCTCCGAAGCCTCCCAAAGTCACTGTTCGCGAATTCATTTTCATTTTTATCCCCCCCCCCCCCCCCGTCCACCCCGTGCTCTTCCCTTTCCTCTCTTCATTCGCGCTAGCCAGTTTCTTCACTTTTTTATTAGCTCGTTTCTCGGTTTCCCAACGACGGTTTCCACGTGAATCCTTTGGGATTGCTTTTCCGTAGCTCGACGCTGCGAGACAACCGCGGAGACTGAAGAGACGCCAGACGTCCCGGGAGATATCAGAGGTGTACTCCGCTCTAGCAGTCGTACGAAGGAGAATAAAAAAGGAGAATGAAATAATAAAAAAAAATAATAATAAAAAAACGCCATCGAAAGAGACTGCCCCGGGGTTGGCCGCACGACACATAATAGTCCTGGTACACCGTGACTTTACTTTGTCCCGGCGTTTCAGGTCTGAAACTCACGGGATACCAAGTTCTTCTCTCTCTCTCTTCCATAAATGGCTCTCCGGGGGTGATAAACTTTTATGAATTACCACACGCTCTCCCATGAGCGCAGCGTCCCTCTCGTTTCTCCCTCGCTCCTCTATCCAAGATTCTCGCGCGTTCCTCTCTGGAATAACTCCTGGTGCAGCGGAGAGGCCGCGTCTCTGCTTCTGGGCTTTTGCGTCGCCACGCAGCCAAATGCTGGACCCTCCGTACGGGTGAACAGGTCGAGGAGACGCAATGGAAGGACAGGCAATAAGAACTGTGAGCGGGTCACTGGAGACACGAGACTCCGCTATCAGTTTCGCCGGAGCTCTCGAGGATAAGGCGGTGTACCGCGAAATAAAATGGAACAGACACGGGATAGGAATATGCGGAGAGTTCGTTTCGCGACTATAATTAAAGTGTCTGGACTTTCATGGTATTGTCACATGGATGGATGGGGAGACCGATATTATGTCGGCCGCCTGAGGGGGCTTTTTAGGGACTCGAGTGTAAGGTGAAGTTTCGGTTAAAAAATTTTCGATACATACTGACTTTGGCAGGTTGTTTGGTTATGCAACTTCATTAGCGAGGATCACTATCGTCGGTAATAAATTTGTACGGTTGTGAATATCGTCGTTATTTCAGTGTATCTCTTTTCTAATGTCTTGTTTTTATTTTTGAACTACGTTATTAAATTAGCGACACCGATTTATTAACTAATTCGTATCATAAGTTATTAATCACACTCTCTTTCGACACTCTTTTTTCTAACAGACCTTCCGGAAAAAAAAAAAAAAAAAAAAAAAAAAAAAAAAAAAAAAAAAAACGAGTCTCCCAAAGACGCCCGGTAACGAAACTTCGTTATC
This sequence comes from Listrodromus nycthemerus, assembly GCA_963978505.1. Taxonomy (NCBI): domain Eukaryota; kingdom Metazoa; phylum Arthropoda; class Insecta; order Hymenoptera; family Ichneumonidae; genus Listrodromus; species Listrodromus nycthemerus. The sequence continues at coordinate 20,829,408 of OZ021680.1, read as the reverse complement.
TTGGCTTCTTAGCTTCACGATCATGGAAGTTAATATATCACTGATGAAATACGATAATATTCGGTCGATAAAGTTCACGGGCTGATGGAGATGCAACGATAAGTAACGACTTCGGGCTTTCTATCCATAGCCGAGTGAGCGGACGGCAAGCGAGGCTGCGGGTCGCCGCGGCGCAGTAGGGCTGGACCGTACTGGTCAGACACGAGCCACGTACCGTGACGCAGGTAGTTTCGGATGAGGAACGATCACCCCGGGAAATCTCACGGCTGGCGTCGACCGCAGTTTCCTCCACCATCCCCCCTCCCTTCACCCTTACGGGCGTCTGGAATTTTGACGACCGCTCCAAACTCCCGTCCGTCCTTCGGCATACCTCTTTACCTTACGTTCAGAGTAACCGCGTGCCGATGGGAACGCGGTCAAAGCATCGATGCATTTTCATCAAAGAGTCACTTTTTCGTTTCGTCGTGAGTCGGATTTTCTCCTGCCTAACGACTCGGCAGTTTTCGCGGACGCGAAGCAAAGGGTATTCGAATGCATTTCATAAAATTTTAAGGTAACCTCGTGCAGCGAATACTTCAAAAACCTTTACAATTTTATGACATTTCGTTTTATGGCATCGCTCGCGCTGGTGCGTGTAGAAGAGACCAGGGCAACATGGCACAGCGGGGCAAAATGGGACAGTGAGAGCGAAACTCAGTCTTACAATAATTTTTCGATGACCTATTTCGTTTTGAAGATACATCCGAATTTTTCAATCCCTTTTTGTCCCACGTACGATCAACTCCTCCCATCCGAAAATTAAAATGAAAATTGCGGTGCGATTCATTTTGTCCCGACGGGCCATTTTGCCCCGCTCCTCCCTACACGGAAATTGCCGCTGCCTATATTCGTGGCATATCGCGGTCTCGTCGAATCCTCGAACTGAGAGCTCAAACGTGAATTTTTATACGGCGTGGAACAGAACGAACCATTTCCATTCGGAGTCCTCGCTCGTTCTCTCCGTCGCTTACGGCACGTCCAACTTCGCTCACGACAAATTCTCCGGTATTTAAGCCCTCTTCCCACTTCCCCATCGCCCCCCTTCCATCGTTCTGAAATAGAGCTGAAAAAAAGGATTGACAAAAAAAGACACACTATAAAATAAAACGTATCCGGCTCAACGACGGGGGGGAATGCCGAGACGTATACGTGTACTCTGGCGCGTCGCTTCGACAGCGAATTTTTTTTCCCCTCCTGCCGCCCTCTCCGTGTTCCGCGATCGGGCAAGCGAGGAGTCCGGCACATCGAAATGGGCGAGCCGTGGGAGAGTAGTTGAAAAACCAGTGGGTAAAACGGCTGCGCGGAAATATAACCGGCAAAGGCATGCCGAGGGGAACGAACGGACGAACAGAGTTTTCCGCGCTTTTAGTGGAAACAGTTCGGCAAGTTCGCCACAGCTATGGCGTTAATTGCGTTTGGGACGACCGAACCACCCGCTATGCCGACGAACGCTCCTTTTTTGCTTTTTAATCTTTCTTTTCCCTCTATCTCCTTCGTCATCCGCTTGTGTCCTCCACAACCCGGTCGCATGCTTTACATCCGAGCGTGTGAGAGGTAAAAACTCCGAAAGCTGCATCGAGTCGAGAATGAGAAATTCTGTAATGCACTCGGACAGCCCACATTGCATGGCTCACGTTTTATTTGTCTCCGTAGATTTTGTCTAGATTCTTTTATCGAGTCATGAGAAATGTAAAAAAAAAAAAAAAAAATCACGACACCTCTGGCCAATTCCACTACGTGCAAAGTAAAAAAAGTTTGTGTTTGCTGCAACTCCACGAACGTCCACAATTTTATGTCCGGTCATTTTTCGATCGTAGTATCCGGCTCTAATTCTGCAAACAAAAGTACGAAGCAACATTTTTGATGACACGAAAAATTATAACCTTAATCACTGAATTTCGTGACGTAAATGACAAAATTATTTTTACGAAACTTGGTCTCCCGAACTTCAGGGAATTAATTTTTACTTCGTGCCTCGACACTTCTGCGAATCTTTCCTGCACAGAGAATTTGTTAGAGTGAATTCCAAAAATATTGTCTACTAAAGACATTCGACCTGTCACAGTTACTACAGGAAAAAAACACAATGTTGTGGAAACGATATTTTCAGGGTTTTTTTTGCCTCGCGTCACATTTGGATTTTATTCCTGCAGGATCGTTAATGTGGGTCATCGACAAATGGCTCGGGGAGGCTTTGGTACACTCCGAATAGGTGTTATACATGAAAAAAATGTGCCGCAGTGCTTGCGCGTCTTCTTTCCGACAGTAAAGACTCGTTTCTTCGCCACGAAGAGAAGCTCCGTCCAAGGCAAGAAAAACTCCCAGCTTACGGTCCTCGAAGGGATATCATTTTAACTTTTTTACGGGCGCGATAGATCACCCTCGAGCCATAAGCTCATTCTCGACGTTTAGCCTGACGTGACGATAAAAGTCGTCGCGTCAAGTATTATTTTACGGGATGGCGAGACTCATCGAAAAGAAGGCTCACACAAAACCGCTGGCAAGTCGATTTTCCTTTGACGGCAGCTCGCTTCCTCGGCCAGAACAGCCGAACGGTCGCCGGCCCTGACAACGGAGAACAACGGAGAAGCTCCGCAGAGTCGTGGAGGCGCGCGTCCGCAAGGGACGTTACAACGGCAAAGACTAAAGGAAAAAAAAAAAAAAAAAAAAAAAAAAAACGTCCCAGAAGCCGGATGTAGAAAGGGCAAGAGGGTGGGAAACTTGCGAGGCGCCCGGGACGAGAGAGCGGTGACCCGACGGAAACTTGTCCCTTTCTCCGGCAGCGTACACGCACACAGGGAGGAAAAGAAAGTCGTGTCTTACACGCTTTTTAGCGCTGGCAATAAATCAGCTGGGGGTGAATGCGTGTCGCGCAACCCTCGAGCCCGGAGACGTCGTGTTTATGCGAAGGCACGGACTTGTTCGCAACATTCTCGTCCCGACGCCGACTCGTTCCATGGACTGCCGCGGAATTTCCTTCGCGCTCTTCGCTCTCTTATTCCAACCTCTTTTCACCCCTCAACGCCGTGCGTCCGCGCCGAGACCCACTGACCTCCCTTCCCTTCGCCCCCTTCGTTTATTCACTCGCCTTTTTCCCTCCCGCATCCCTCGCCTGATGTTTACGACGCTTCAAACCCCTCGCAGTTTTACAGCTTCCAGGACGAATCCTTTTAATACGATTTATCCTCGAGATTTCCGCGACCCCTCGCTTGCCCAGCAACCGTTTTAACGCCACTCTCCGACTTGCTTATCTTTCTCCGTCACATTAAACATTTCTCCGGTTACTCCCACTGAAATTGATTCTTTAATCAGTGCAGATGGGAAAATTGGTCGAGATGAAGAGTAACGCGGCGTAAAAAACAAAATAGAGAGCTCTAATGGGAAACCTTATCGGGTGAAGGTTCGTCTCTCGTCGTTATTCTTATTCTCACGGTGGAGAAAGAAACAAAAAAGTTCGATGACTACGTGGGCTCAGGGAATTCGCTATTTCTCCGTTGGATTTTTCCTTCGATTTTCTCCCTCGCGAAATCTCTGACGCGGATGAAGAGCGAAGTGCCCCGGAGAGCGTCAGCCCGAGAAGACGCGGACGTTGATGGATTCGTCTTCGGGGGGGCGCGCTGGGTTTTCGCGGGTGTATATACCGTGTGTATTTCAACGTGAGTGAAGCATCAGACGTGTTACACCTACGGGCGAAGCGACGCTGTCGTCGTTGACGTCGACGGAGTCGACGTCGTTTTGTTACTCGGAAGGAAAGCCGAACGTTTCTTCGGCTCTTCGCCCCTTGATTTAGTAGAGGTCACACCGAAGTCCGGAGAAAATCGCTCGACCGCTGCCGTTGACGTTCGGGCCGTAAGTTACGTAGCATTGCTCCGGATAAAGCGAATCCAAATTGATCGAAGAAAAGTTGATTACTGACTTTTTTTAAATTTATGATTAACGCTAATAAAATCGCAGTCGTCGGCGAATTGGACGAATTGATCGAGTGCATCGAGTACTTCTTCCAAAACCAAAAAAAAAGGAAAAAAATCGATTGCCCCAAAATGGGAAAATAAAACCCCCGTCACACCTCTCGCCCGCTCCCTTCACCGAATACCGAAAGGAATGAGCGTGATACTAGCAAAAAAAAATTCCGAAGAAAAAAATAATAAAGGAATAAATTAAAGAAGAGGAGATAAAACGGATTCTTTCTCCCCTCCTTACTCTCAACACCAAAAAAATCAGCTTTTGAGACCTACCTCTCAGACGAAATAAAAGTTCTACAGATCATCAGCAGTTCTTCGGGTATTTTCGATATGTGTAATTACTTAATAAATAAATAACTGAATTATCATTATTATACTCTATCAATCCATTCGATTTTTCTCGAAAGTTACTCACTCGAACTCATCTCGCATTACCGCTATTTCAAAAAGTGTCATGGATATCACCGGATCGAGAGACCTTTCCCATTTTACGCAGCTCGGACTACTCGACACATATTCAACTTTTTTTTTTTTTTTTTTTTTTTTTTTTTTTTTCCCGAAATTTCCATCAGAATTGTTATTCTGCGTCGTCTCCCGATACCGTCGCGCCAATATAAACGGTGAGCATCCCCTTTCTGCAACATAGCCACTGTATTCGCGGTGTTATTACGACTCGGCGGAAGGACCGGTACTGAGTCGTGCTCACCGGTACGCGTATACAGTACACACGGTATTGTATGGAACGGTCATACATAGCGAGCAATGGAAGCGTACATATGTCCGGATTCGGTGTTCGCTTCCACAACTCGATGAGCACGATTTCCACGCATCCGGGGGTTTGAACCCTGGTCAACCCCGCGTCAGGGGGACTGGGAACCTGGTCCGAAAACGTATCCATCCGGTACGAGGACTCGTAGTCATCCCTGTCATCGTCCCTTCTACCGCTGACGCTAGTTTAACGCAACATTCGAGTAAAGTGCCAACTGTTTCGGTTGTAATGTCCGAGGTTCGGTGTGCCGTGCGCACGAGCTCTTTGCCTCGCTATCTCTGCCCGACTGTGTTGAGTTTCTGGATGAGCTCCGAGTCCGCCGTCCCCCCGAGGTACTCTCGTCAAGCGCAGAGAATCCTGATGGTCTCAGCTATATGGACTGCGTACCGTTGCGACAGAACTTTCGACATTTCCACAGAACCGTCAGTGCGTTCCATGTAATGGACCAAAATTCTCCCACACACACACACACACACACACACACACACACACACACACACACACACACACACACACACACACACCGAAACCGTGGAGTTCCGAGTTGCGGGCGAGCGCAATTTGTGACTCCGCTTTCCGCCCTCGCAGAGAGTTATTGGACGAAGAAAAACAAGTTATTACTTACTTCACCATTGTACAACGGTCGGTGAATTAAATACTCGAAATTAAATCCGACGAGCTTTCGAGCGACGCGAATCCGAGATGTATTTTTCGATTTCGTACACATCTCAGATACGAGTTGATCGTCTTGGCCGGACGATGCGGGTTGAGTCATCAACTAAATGTCCGTCCCTGTAACCCCCTGTAACCTCCTGAAACATCAACACCCATAAATACTCGCAGCACCAGAGTACCCACATTCTACTTTAGACATTATAGTTTTTTTTTTTTTTTTTTTTTTTTTTTTCCATCTCCCCTACATCACCGTCGTTTTTTCGCGAGTCCATCACTACGGGATTTCTCTTCCGGGGCGGAGGGCCCACCTTCCGGGGGCTTCTCGATGCTTCTCCCAAGGCAAGATCTTCGCTCTCTCCTCGAGGATCTATCACCGAGAAAATCCACGCCGGCTATAAATCCGTTTCGCGGAGGCTGGTGCATGAGCGCACCCACCACTCGGTAACAGTACTACCGGTATGTATCGATAGGAGGTGGAGGCCGGGACGCGCGTCCGGTTCGTCGATGCTGCTCCTTCGCTTTTTCCCAAAGAAGACGAATAGCTGCGATTTTAAAAGGTACGGTTGCTTCGTGAGCCACCGGAGAAAAAAAATATATATATATATGTGTCTACACATATATTTATTTATTTATATACATACAGCTGTGCGCCACAAACACACGTCAAGATAAAGAATAGCGCGCAACCCTGCAAAATACGTGATCCGAATTCCTCGAGCATCCGCGTTCTCACTCGGCGAAGATCGCGACAATAGGCGTGACATACGGAGACCATTATTCGCATCTTACATTTTTTTTTTAGTTCTCTTTTCCCATCTTACCCCTCGTGGACATATCGCGTCTGTTCGCACGCAGGCTTGTCCCACGTATCAATCACATCTAAAAGTAGATTCTCGGTAACGGCATGGAATTTCTCTCAGGCGTACTCGTGGCGGACAAAATTGTCACGGACACGGCCTGATATAACGCTCGCGAAATTTCTTTCGTTTCTTAAATTTTTTTTTATTTCTTAAATTTTATTAATTTTTTCCGGGATTAAAAAAATATCTTCATTTATTTTAATTAAGTATATAATTACTTGCAGCATTTTTAAGAATGCATGATCCGCATGAATTATCGTTCTCTCGCCCAGCTTCTCCAATTACTAAGTCATATCTACTGGCTGTGGTCAGACAGTTCTCTAATGGGGCCTCGATGTCGCTATTTTAGTGGTATCTACCGTCGCATTGGTTGTGTTCCGCCGTCCTCGTGGGAGCGTGATGTAACACTCTGAAATTTCTTTTATTCTTTAATTCTTTTAAATTTATTAAATCTACATAATTTCGTGAATTTCTTTAATTTCTATCAAAAATATTTTCCTTTATTTCAATTAAATATGCAATAATCTGCAACGTTGTTAAGAATTTATGTTCTGCATAAATCGTCCTTCCCATGCTCGGCTGCTTAAATTACAGGGATATATCTACCGGCTGCGGTCGGATGGTTCTCTAATAGGGCCTCGATGTCGCAATTTCAGTGGTATCTACCGCTGCATTGTCGGTGCATCGCCCTCCCTCTCTGTACATGGTGTCTTGAGCCTATCGGGGTGCCGTCTGCTCGCATACTGCACAGACCTACTGTACGCCGGTTACACGGAATCAAACCGTAATGAGAACGTTACAAGGAGGACGGTGGCGAATCAGGTTCGACCGAAACAGAGATTCGAGATGTTATTACACGCTCGGAACCCCTTGCGATTCGAACGTTCGACCAGTTTCACGTTACGCGTTAGGTCTAATCAAAGCCACGCTTGCCAAGCGTATAATGCAGATCATTAGAAATTGATGCCAGGAGTTCGTCTGTTTGTACGTTTCTGCGCTCCGGAACTACCGACGGTTCTACACCGAAAACACTGCGCAGTGGTAATTACATACTATAATAATAGATACGGTAATTGTATAAATCCGAGCGGTTTCGGACGAAACGTTTGCTACCGCCGCAAACGGAATACTCAATGGGGTCTCCTTGTTATCACAGGTCGTGCGGAGAATGAGACAAGCTGTCGGAGGGATTCGAGCGAAACGGTGGAAAACTTAATGGCTCGGCGCTATAATTTCCTAAGGCTCACCTACTGCTCGAAAACGACAGTGTTTCTCCGTGCTAGTGATCTGCGAAATTTAAGCAGACTCCGGTGACGGATAACCTCGATAATTAATAGTTTATTATTTATCACTGATATCTGATTTTTGAATGATTTTCGATATTTTTCTCAGGCATGTGTATTGTTTCCATTCTCGCGTTAAATTTTTGGCGACCACTTCGGTCTATTGCACATTCCGTTATTCCGATTCGTTGGTCAGATAAATAAAATTAAATACTCGGTTTTGTTTTTTTTTTTTGTCAGAAAAATCGAAAAGCTGGGACGAGTTCGCGATTCCGGCGCTTTGATCCGCGCATCCAGTTTCCGTTGAACCACGCGAATCGTGCTGTACAAATTTGTCGCCCAACGTTGGGTATTCCTATCCTATCCTGCGTTGTGTGTGCTAAACGTCAATACGCAAGACTGTGAACCTTCGGTCGTCGTTGATTCCATTTCTCCAACGTCTACGCTTTATACCGAATGCACCCGATACGCCGTGCCCTTCAGTCAGCTCCGTCGCAAAGGGAATCTAAAGTCATGTGGATGAACTCTTGACATGATGTAAGTGTCGAATTAACTGTCAAATTTTATTCGTACAAAATTTTGAAGGCTATTACCGACCATTCAAACAAATAATTAGATCTTGAAAACCGGTCTTCTTATACGGCGCTTACGGTAGACCTGGCGAAATGAATTTTCAAATCGAGACTCAACATACTTATATTAGAGACAAATAAAAAATATAAAATCCTGCAGATACACGAATCGATCAGGAATTCACGCAGAACATAAAAAAAAGTGACGTCACCGAACTGTTTCATAGAACTGCGATCAAAATTCTCGGCAAAATGAAGTCGCATTTCATACTCCAACACTATAAGTACGGAAATTTCTTTGTACTCAAAGTACTTGCGGTAACTTAGTACTTAGTACTTTAAGTTCTTTTCAGTATTTCGCCCAGCTCTGCTTAACGAGGATCGTAGGGATTTAGAGGAAATTCGGGAGAATAGCCAGCATGCCGGCATGATCGCCGTCGAGTGGTTTATTGTCTATCCCGAACAGCAAGACGCGGTCTCGGATTATAGAAGTTGAGGAGTCGTCGGGACAAATCCTCTCCGTCAATTGGCCCTTTGCTTCCCTCCTCTGTTTTCACTCCGGATAACTCGACGCAGCTTTTTCCCTCGCGATCCCCTACTTTGGCAAGTCTGGAGACAACGCTGGCTGAACAATTTGACACTCGGCCCGAAGCTGGAATGTCATTCGAAGCCTTCGACTACGCTTTTTGTCGCATCTCTCACCGACGACATCAACAGAGTTTTCTCATTTTTGGGATTTTTTTTATTGCGGGGAAGTATAAAAAAAGGAACAAAAAATTGGCCTGCAGCGCCTGCCGTTGAGGTTCGCACCATCGAAACAGACGACTTCTCCGATAATATCGGAGAAAGTACGATCGGCGGGACACGAGACGAAACTAACAAAGTTTGCCGGGCCATGTGCTGGATAAACCAGAGCGAACTGATGGCGACATTGCTTCTTTTTTTCGCAGCTATAGCTTATCCGCAGCAGCAGGGACGAGGGTGGTTTATTCGGACCGTCCACACGAGCACGAAATGATCCAATTACTTGACTCCCTGTGTAAGATACAGAACGTCACGCAGCAAGGCGGACGGCGGCGTGGCAAAAACTGCGCCGGAGGAACGTCGGTACGTGCTTGTTTCGTCGGCGTGCACTGGCTGCAAGTACGTTATTGTAAACATCACCGGGGGGAAACTCGCTTGAATGACTCGGACTTCGTTGGTCCGATCATTACGGAACGTTACCACTGTCGCTCGACGCTCGTTTACTTTTTTTCTGCAAAAATAACACTCCGAATGGTTTCTTCATCCAGGACCGTTCTTCCGACGATGTCGGATAGGTGACATGGAGAAACTGAGTTTCTTTGGGCCGAAGTCCGAGGAGAGAAAAAAAAGGCCGGAAGCTAAATTTGGTTCCTCTGGCTTATTGATGAGGAAGAATTTTCTCCCGAAATAAAACTACGATAATTCAAAATATCATCAATTTTATATTTTTCCCGTGAAAGTCCAAGCCCGAAAAAAATAAAAAAGTATTTCTGTTACTTTTGCCCCCGGTCTTCGCCACTATATTATATTTACCTGAACCCGTCCGATGTATCGAAAGGGTATGCAATCTACTCTCGTACCTTCAATGAGTTCTAGTAACGAGGAAAGGACCAAAGCCCTCGAGAAAAACAGCGATTAAGTTGTAATTCAAATATAATTATTTTTTTCCTCCAGATTCGCTGTCCGACTATTCGGTGAGGTTACTACTGACAGCCCCTTCGATCGAACGGTAGCGTCGAGCGTTTTCCCTCTCCGGTAAACCTAACGAAACGAGGAGGAACGTGGGAATGGGATTTAGACTGTCACCCCTTTCGCTGTACAAGGGAACGAGACACCCCGCTCGTAAATCGGTTTGCATCAACTAGTGGAATGCGTGAGTGCAGGGTAGACACACAGGCACAGGATACGTCCCGCCTCCAAAGCATTCAAGTAATCGTTCTCGGTGCGGCATTCGCGTAAACTCTACTGGCCGATTCAACGCGATCGGAATGCGCCACCACCCGCTCCTCTCCCATCCGACCTTATAATTGATTTCCTATGGGTATCAAAGGACCGAAGGTTCGCAGGACAACGAGCGGTAAAACCAAACTCACTCGACTGGGATTCTCCCTGCCGGTTGTACCGTGTCGAACACTCGATCGGGATCGCGTACACGAGGGAATTGAAATCTCTCTCGCACTGTGTACCGAGTCCTCCAGAGTTGTGTGCATAGGGAATGTCCAAGATGTACGTAGACAGAGAGCTCTTCCCCGCAGCGATTCTTGGGGGGAAAACACAGCGACAAAGGGCGTGTTTGCCTTTCTCGTCATTCCGTTGTAGTTTAGTTTTGCGCGTACGGAGAGCTGCTCGGGATGCCACGATCGGGACGAAGTAAAAGAGACGAGAAAAGGATTTCTTCGGCTCACTTTTATTCCGGCTCGCATATTTCCCTCCTCTCGCTGGAGCTACCGACCGTGTCTTCCGGCGAGGAGCGGCCGGGAGGCAAAACTTTGCAGGGTCTTCGAAAGCGGTACACGATATGCCGGCACTGCCGGCACTTCCGCGCCCACTTGCGTGCTACTTCACGGTAAAACTACCCGAGAGTCCTTCTTGGACGGCATATGCGACACGGCCAAGATTGCGAAAGGCGCGCGACGAGACCGGACGGAAGGAAGGAGGGAAAACTCTCGACGACAGGAAAGTTTTCTACGTATATCGAGAGACATGGGCGCGAGGGTGCGGTGGAGATTTCGGAGTTTGGAAGCCTCCGTCATTTCGTCGCTTTCTCGGATGCCCTGGCACTTGTGGCGGAGCTCAAATTGCAATGTTAGTCACCCTTCGGGGCTCGCTTTCTCATCGCCCGCTCCAGATTCCCCAGAATCACCGCCGCTCGCCACTTTGCGACGGTTTCCGCAGAGTCGACTAAACGCCGCCCCAAGGATTTTCCATTTTCTCCGCTTTAAGATTCGCGGACGATACCGTGCGCACTTCCGTCCGTCACCTTTTTCGATCTGCGCGGTATATTTATTTATTTTTGATTATAATTCTTTTCTTCCTTATCTCGGTCCGCACACATGTGTATCCACTTTTCTTGCAAGAAACCGCGTCACGTGTTTCGGCGTGCAGATCGTGGACGCAAAATCGCAGCGCTCGAAGCGATGCGAAAAGTAATGCATTTTTTAAACGACGAAGAAAAAGGGAGTGAAGTTTCCGGGGAAAAACGCCGAACTCGTCCTACCCAAGATAGCGCGGGCGGAAATTCTGTGCAGCCCCAAAGTGTTTCCATCTGTCCCCGGGCGCATTTGCAAAGTCTCAAGAATTTATGGACAAAAGTTATCGGGGCAGATTGAACCAAGGCGTTTGGTACACGGTCGGTTCTTCTCTCGCCTCCCGGTCTCGCTTGGCGCAACTCACCGGCAATAAGGTCATATTGAGAGACGAGCGAATTCAACGGGTCCGAAGAGAATTCCGTGAAAACAAGATATATGATGCCAGCAGAGGGGCGGCGGAGGAGAATCGACGAATCGATTCTTCATCTGTAGCTTTTTACCCCTGTGTCCGGTACGGTTCAAGAAGACACGCATGCAAGCATCGATTATTAAAGATGAAAAGGAAAATTATTCATGAAAAGAAACATTTTTTGTCTCGGTACTGCAAACCGAACTGGATGGATGAGATGAATAAGAGCCTCGTTCTATAATCCACATTTCCTACCTTTATCTCGTGCTCGAAAAAGACCGATCGATTGGAAAAGAAAAATCGATTTCTAGAGATATGAAAAAAACATTCATCGTAAGATTCATGCAAGAATAAAATACAGCAGATCGAGGATATAATTAAGTCATTCTTCAAAGCAAAATCCATCTCTGAAATAATTTCTCTCCCGTGCACCGAATCAAACTGGATGGATGAGGAGAAGTAGAGCTTCGTTCCACAATCCAACTTTTCGTATCTACCGAGCATACGATACAAATCCAGAATGTCTGTTGTGTCTACATGCTCGATCGAGCTCTTCTATCGTTCGGAGAGTTTGATGAATAGTACATCATTTTCGGTTCGCCGTGGCGGCGAAGGGCTGCCCATTTCGGTAGGCATGATGTTGGATGCTGGTAGAACTGATTACAGAAGGCGCTCACGGTTGAACCCGCCCGAGCAAACGCAATCTGTATGACGGATCGTGGGCCTCGCGGGCACACGCGAGAGTGTACAACGAAACGCGCCCCCAGACTCAATCAGAAACCCGCGAACCGTGGTTATCCGACAGGCCCCGAGAGCAGTCCTACCGTCACAACCCCCAACCGCCATTGACACACCGAGTTTCATCATCCCTAGAATAATTATCGACTCCACGTGCATCCACAATACGCTGCAAAGAAGCAATAGTCTGATCATTCACGGATCTTTACTACTTGCGACTTCCATACAACCTCCTTATCCGCTGAAGAATTTTTTTTTTAATTTGCAATTGTACATTTTTTTCCTCCCGTGCCCAGTGCCACAATCAGGAATATTATATATTTTTTATATTGATAGACAGTCAATTTCTGAAATAATCGACTGCCGTAATATCCGAATGCTCTCCATAAGCAACTTTCCCCGTCCTTCCGACAGTGGAATATTTGAAAAATTAACAAAAATAATTAAATATAAAATAAAATAAAAAATAAAGATCAAAAATAGAAATCACTTGGTTAGATCGATCCTCAGAGATCCGTAGTGATATCTTCATTATCTTGGCGGTCGTAACGGAGAAGCGACGGATCTGCGCTAACGAACTGGCACATCTTTGGATGCAACTGATGACCTCGTTACCGTGCGACAAGAGCTAATAAAGTTTGTCCGCCAAAGGTATAGAGTTTCGAGAGAGTCTTTCGTTCGTCGGCTTCTGCTGCTGCAGCAAGTTCCGTCCGCGTCCGAGTGACGCATCCATCGGACGATCGGACTTCACGCCACCCCCTGTCCGTCTCTTTTTCTCTCTCCCTCCGACGGAATTCGCCCCATCCTCCCAATCCGACTGATCGGACGCACGCTCCGGGCAGAAACAAAATCGATTCTCCCCGTCGAAGCCTCCCACGCTCCGCAGCGAAAACAGCTCGGACCTAGGGCATACATGCTGACGTTGTTCCCTCGCTCAGCCGTGCACCGTTGATCTTCGGTATTATGAGGAAAAGGCACAGTACCGAGTGTCCATCCGAATTTATACCGACGTTGTGCACTCGTTTCGAAACCCGTCAAATCTGACCACCGGTCTACTTTCCCACTCCAATCGCGTATATTGCTCTCTCGCCCTCTACCCTTCCCCCTTCTCGCCCCCAGCCCGCCCTGTGCGCTTCGTGTCCATCGATAGACCAGACGTTTTATCTTCCGCGCCGTGGATGAAATTGTGAAATTTGCATATCGCGCTCCGAGCTGCACAGTTCGGACTGACCAACTGTCAGAAGACCGACCAACATTGCTGACGTGCACTCTCTATCCCCCCCCCCCCCCCCCACCTTCCGTCCCTAACCGCGATCCGAGTCTATCCGCAATTCCCTTTTTTTTTATCCCCATCGCGCTCGTCATTCAAAGTGACTCTCATTACGAATGCTATATTCCTGCCAAAGAACCCACGTATCTAACCCTCACTCTTCTTTATGGTTCTGGTATAAATACGTTTTTCGCCTCTCCGAGAACGCCAGTAGCGAGAGATTTTTTTTTAACGAAAGAGGGAAAAATAGGAACGTAAAGCCTTGCGGAAACGCGTTTATGAAATTTACTACAGGGTAGAAAAAGGAAAGAGTAATTTCGAAAAAAAAATTATAAATCGATACCATGTGTGCTGGGGAAAGGAAATAAAGTACGTAAAACTGAAAAGGGTACAAGCGTGTGTGTGTGTGTGTGTGTGTGCGTGTCCGTGTATGTACCATAGTTGTCGGGTGAATTTAAAGCCGATTAATAACTAAGCCTCGGAGGGGTTTGCACTCGTGTAGGGCCAGCTCCTTCAGTAGGGAACACACCGGCAAATATCAGGACAATTTCGAGCAGGTGCAGCCGAGCAGAGAGACCTCCGGGTGCGCTTAAACTCCGCTCAAATAAGCGGCGTGAGGGTGCGGGCTTGCCGAAGGTTTCGGAAAGGGACAAAAGGGGTTCGGTAACAATATCGCTGACTCCGTCGCTCTCCCAGCCTCTACGTAACGGCAGCTCGCAGTGGAGTTACCACGGGACGCCGCTACAGCTTACTTGCCAGGGCCCCTTGAACCCCCTCAACACCCCTTTACCTCGGTTGAAAATTTATGTTAAGGACCACCTGCGCCAAACGCGCGACCGAGGAAGAAGCACTCGGGAACGTCTGCGTTCCGGTGCTGTTCGTCTCCTGGGAAGCTCCCCAGAGTAGTCCTCGCGAGCTTCCAAAAGGTCGTCGACCTCCTAGGGACGTTTTCCTCCCCCTCGACCTACATATACTACAGAGGCAGTGTTGATTCTACCGGCGATAAGTAATGACAATCGTACTTACGTTAAGTACGGTGAAAAGTGGATCCAGATTTCGTGTTGTGTTTGCGAGACGATTTAGCGAATCATAGATTATTTATTTCGCATTCATAATTCGCATTCAAGAACGCACTGAGTCTGCGCGATCATGCATGGTTCTGGACCACTTGCATGCATGTCATTTTGGATGTCTGAGTAATGTCTGACGATGCGTGAGCCTGGATCACTCGAAGAGATGCCGTGTCGTATGTCAGAGAAATGTCTGACCATGCACGGTGCTTGATCACTTAGAACTTTATAGAACCTCATTACTCTAGTCAATCCTCCAAATAAAAAATAAAGTTATGTTTGTCTACTGAATTACAGTGTCATTTTATTCGTTCAGACGAATCGTCATTTCGGGAGACTGGCGTTCAAGATTTTACTCCGGTCTCCGAATAATTCTGCAACCAGGGTGAAAAGCTCCGAATAACAGATCGAACGCATCGAAGCGAATACGGTTTTCTCATGTCTGTCACGAATAATGCGATTACGAATGTAACGTGCGATGGTTGAACAACGTCTGATTAGCAACGGTGACGAGCCAAAGCCAGACTCCAGGGTCCCTCTGGAGCCGTGGGCACGTTCGTTCGCCTCGCGACCTCCGCACGAATCTGCGGCAAACCGATAAATCGCGTGTGGCATCGAAGCCTGTGGAGAGACGGTGAGGAGAGCGGGGTCGCCGAACGGAGGTTGAATTTAATGTTACCCTACCTACTGTACTATTCAACGCGGAGTTACAGTTTGAGGATTCCGCTTTTCCAACTCCCTGGTCCTATTAAATAGCTACTGAACTTGGGTTATCTGGCAAACAATGGCCAGACGCATTGTGTGATTCTCTCTCGTGTCGGTGGCGAACAAGCGATACACTGTTCTTATCGCGTTTCGACGGAGCAAGGCGACGAACCCACCCGCGATTCACCCTCGAAATGTAATGTAGAAATAATGGCCATTGTCCTGAAGCGAACACAATAACGTTACTGGGGGACTTTCATGTTCCGTCGTAAAATTCAAGTCAAGAATCAAATAAAAATTAAGTCAAGAAAATATATTTTTCCAGAAGATTTTGTTCTTATTTATAATTTCTTATACTCCCAGAAATTGTGAAAGTGAATTCGAGAAAAAAAAAAAAACAAATTTAAAATGTTATTTTTTAATTTATTTTTTGGAAGTCATTCGGTGACAAGACATTGGACCCTCCCAGATCGTTATCGCGAGCGTCGTCGCGTGTCTCGATTCTCTCTCAACATGAGACATTATTTAGCCGGTTACACGCGCAAGAACATCCCCTGGCTCTTCGTCGTCCCTAGGGGGTTGATATCCTCGACTAATTCACCTCATCTATGACGATGATTAATCGATTTATCCGTCCCCATTGATAAATAAGGGACAGGGAGCGTGGCTCGCGATATACAGCGTTGTACGAATCGTGGGACGGGTGAATAAGAACGTAAGAGAGTAATGTTTGCGAGCTGTATCGTGAATATCTAATGGTTCAATGTAAGCGACGTTGACGTGCGTCCTCCGATAGCTCCGCGTGCGACATTGACCGATCGCTCTTTCAGTGATTAATTCATTTTTCCCCGTAAGCCGGCTTTTTCCTTTCCGGCAAACGACGGCTTTCTGCACCGAGTCACAAAACACCGGATGTGCGAGTTATGAAGAGAAAAAAAATGCCGATGAAACCTTTCTGCGATTTAATCGTGAAATACATTGATGCAATTTCGTCCGCGTTTCCGGTAACGTTCGGGTAAACAGTTGGGCTTTATTACGCAAACATATGGTTCTTTACCGTGGCGACCGGGAACGATCGTGTAACACGCGACACTCGCACACGGGACCGGAATTTACACAGCGTGCATTAAGCGGAAAACGCCGGTGCTTTTGAGGTCCCACGGCGGAAACGTATGAGCGACCGTGGTTTCGACGCCATCGACCGGAAGTGCAAAAATTCTTTTCACCGGTCATTCACCCGATAGGAATAAACGTGGTACCGGTACCGTTTATGCTCCGTATCTGAAGTTTGCAGACTTCTTAACGACATCGGTAGCGAGACGCCGCGACACTCGGCTTTTACCCCCCCCTCCCCCCCCCGTATAGTTCTCGTGGTAGTGAAAACACGCTGAACGTAAAGTAGTCGGCGTCTCGTGTACGTTCGATTGGAAAAACCAATCGCCCGACCAGCAGCCACGACCGGCTCTCTCGCTTTTCCTCCCTCGCCCGATATGCCGTAGCTCTGTCGAGGAGCAAAAGGTGAAATGGAAACGCTTTTCCATAACGTTTCTTTTCTTGTCCCCGTGAATACCCCGTGTTTTCGCGCTCGAGTTCTCCAAAGTCCTCGCAGACGCAACGGTGGCTGCATATTACGAAGCAGATACGGTACGAGTGTGAAAGGACTCGAATGCAATCTTCGTGCAGCCGCACCGCTGGCCAACTTACTACAAGGAAAAATAATTTCGCACGATCTCAGCACTATGTTTCGGAAAAATATTATTGTTCGATAAGTAAAATAAGTTATTATTTTATCTGCAGTGGCATTAACATTTTTTTTTTTTAAGGAAAATAACAACGTATAGAAATGAGTTGTCGATATAGACACGATTGTATTTATAATCACTAAGATAATAAAATAGTCATCCAATTAATTTTTTTCGCCTTATAATCGTGCATCGTCGATCCGAATGAGTCTGTCCTTCGAGCAAAGTCTTTTTCAAACAATTGCGCATTCTGAAAATCCAGTTATAAAAATACGCTTTTCAAAACTACTGTGCAGTCGATAATTTCACTGGCACGTGACTGTCCGCCGATTTCCTAATGCAAACGCCTGGAGGGTTTGCTTTTCCTGCCTGCACATCGATACGTGACGCACAGTGCATTGTAGATAGCCGCGTGATATAAAGCTCGTGAACCACAAATGGGATTACGAACGCATTACGCAGGATATTGGTCTGGCGCCGCCGAAGGACCTTTCCGGTTCGAACTGTCGCCGGAGCGTACGTACACACGCTTCGAAGCTCCCATCGTAACAACGCGTCTCGGGCTTCGACGTGCTGCCTCGCAATTTTCCTCCTCGGATCCGAGGTAATTACGGATCGAGGCAATCTCCTTTTAATTGGTCCATCAGATAGCGTCTATCACCGTGAAGAGAACACACGCGCGACTCGTGGCTCGGCCCGCAAGCGTTACGGTCTGTAACGACGTCCTGGCCGGCCGCGTATTAGCGAAGCGGAACGAGCGACTCAACCGTGCCCCGGAATCGTCTTCAATTCACTGTAACCTTTATGACGGTAAACTGATCTTCAGATTAGCGCCGTAAGCTCTCGTCTCACGAATTTAATTAGTTCCACGAATCGAGGCCAGGATCGCTGTTCGGCCAGACCTTCGCCTCGTAATCTGGAAGCGTAGGGCCGAAGGGACCGTTTTTAGCTGTATGAGAAAATATCTTTCAGCCCCGCGAGTCCGCTTTTCCCTGCCTCGCCTCCGTCGTATTTACTCCCGTTTCCTCAAGTGGCAGTTCGGATCGCAACGAAATTTCTCATTGCCTAAAATAGTCCAAACAATCACTTTAGGAGGATCATCACCGATTATCGAAAATAATTTGGTGACACGATGACACCGAATCATCCGGAGAAGCGATGCCCAAAACGCATTCCCAGGTAGCGACTTCATACACAGTGGATTTTGTGTTCGTAAATCCACGAGACAGGTCTACCGTGTTACGGAATATTCGCCCTCGGCGATGTAGTCGGCGTACCGAATCGAATACCGGATGTGCCGTGGTCGAGGTTTCGAAGGATGTCAAGCTCAGATCGATTTTCGATGAAATTACCATGAGGCCCGTGTCAGTGTGCGGACGTGTTGCGCGGGCCCGGTGCCACTCGCCGGCTCGTTTCAGGGGTATAGGCACGCGAATCGTCGGACCCTCGAGTCACTGTGCATCGGGCGAGTACCGGACGAATGCTCGGCTCGACACTGATAGAATACGAGCCGAGTGAAATCAACTCGTGAGTGACGGGCAGATCGACGTACCGTACCGTTACCCGAGGGAACTCTTCGATGAGATTTCGATCGGATGTAACCGGGCCGGAATTAACTCCAAGACGGACGAGCGGGAGGAGAATGAAAAATGAGGGAAAAATCGGGAAATCGGGGTGCAGGGTAACGAGTAAGCGAACAATTCATTCGCGAGCCTGCCCCGCCTCAAGGAGACCGGTGCGAGCTGACGAAGTTCAAAGTTTATCGATAATCGAAAAATGGACCCAATTTCGCAGAGGCGACCGGGCTGACTATCCGTAACTGTAACTACTGTGTAAAGCACTTTTTTTTTTTCCTCGAAAGGAAGGAGTTGCCACGTTTAATTTAGCGATTGAATAACGAAGTCCGTGCGAAGTGGAGCTGGACTAAGCCATAAGGTGAAACGATGAAAAGAGACTGCAGACAAAAAAGTACAATGCTGAATGCTCCGCACGAAATGAGTTAATGCTCGATGACCTTTTCATTTTTCTTCGGTCGGATGGTCTCCCGTCGCGCTTTTTTTCCGGCCTTCTCACCAACCCCTCGGCTGGTATATGTATACAGATTCGCGCAGTCCAGAAGCTGTAGCTGGCAGAACCGGCAACGGCGGCCGTCGTTATTAAGTAATATCGGAGAGATTTCGCTCGAGGCCGGTTCGATGCGTCGATAAAATTTTCATTTCGCGGTTCGCTGGCCGTCGCCACCCTTTCTATATACCACTCGTGTGAGTTCTGGGCACGAAACCTTCGTCTCTCTCTGACTCCCGTCCAATTGGCTGTGTCCACCCTCTTTCGCTCGCCGGTCATCCGGCAGTCGGCCAGTCGGTCCGACCTGCCTCTCGCTTCCGACCCTGCAGCCCTCGATCCGCGATCCGCTCCCAGCGTCGCTCGCACCAACCCCGCTCGCGACTCACTCGCTCAGCGTTAAAGCTATCGCCCCCGCCCGCAATTCCCAACGCGACGTCCACCTCACGAGAACCGGCCTGCGTTCATCCGGCGTTCTATTTGCGATCGGCAGGATCACCCGCGAGAGCTACCGAAATAATTGCCGAATCCTCCGTGCCCTCTTCTTTTATTTTTTATTCTTTCTTGTACTCCGTTTTTTCAGCGTCGCGTCCTCTTTTTCCGGTTGGTCGGGCTCCTTTTTTAAACTCACAACGTTCCAAATTAAGCTCTCTGTTCGTATGGCCTGAAACGTATATAAGCGGGACAACAACGAGAGAAGCGAAACTCGGTTGGCTTTTTCTTTATTCGCTCATGAAGTAATTCAGCATTCAGTAATCTCTGATAGAGGCAGCGTTTCAAAAAATAATTGTCGTTACAATGAAAAGGGAAATGGTTTCTCTGTATTGTTTTCGATTCAATTAGTTTAAACAAAGTAATAAAATCTTTGCGGAATATTTCATTCGATTACTCGACTGTGAGACACAGTCGTTTCTCCTGCATTTTTTTTTTATCGTGAAATATCGATCGAAGGCTGCAATTAAATGACGAATCGAAAATATCGAAAGTTCCGGCTGAGCTATCTCACTCCGATGTTTCTAAAATTAGCTACGATCAAAATATGGATTTTTTCAAACGTCAAACTCCACATTTAAATTTTTCTTTAAATCATCGCTTCGTCACCCCGACTTGCTCCAGCGATTAAAAAAAAAATGCTACCGAGCTACGCGATTAGAAACTGGCCGATGTTCCCCGCGAGATGACAATGCACGTTGCCGAGATTATTTGCCTTCGCTTCATAGGATATCAGGGTAGAAAGAGTATCGCCGCAATGGTGGTAACGGCGGCGGTGGTGGCGGGAAAGTCCGAGGGATGAAACGAGACCTAATAAATTGCCGTGTATGTGGGTGAGGGCAGGTCCCTCTCTCCGCGGCTGCCCATCCCCTTTATCTTCGAAGTGCATACGTATCCCTATACATAAACACACATATACATACATATATATACTCAACATATACCGTTAATTAAATCGCCAATTTGGCGCTTCGGTCTAACCACCGAGGATTGTTCACGTTCGTCCCACATCGCTCCTGTGCATACACACATACACACGCGCACGTGCATGTACAGTGCGTACTCGCCTATCCGCGTTATCTCCTTCTCCGCCTCTTTCGCACACACTGTGCCGAAAGCACGGTTTTACTCTTCGGCCCAAATCCCCTCAGTTTGGTTCGACCCCTCGTTGTTCCCGTCGAGCACGAAATTCCGCGGTTTTACACGCTCACGCGTGTCATAAATGCAACTGCGAATTTGGGCGGTTTATCAGTGTCCGGTCTCGTTGCGTTCTGTAAATTCAGCTAGGTTCGTTTCTCGTTATTCTACACTGTGCGAAAAGTGCATACTGGAAATCGCGCACAAGCTGTAGTGGATTTGTCAATAGGTGGACTATATATAAATATATTTATATTTATATGTCTATATGGATAACTATGTATTTTTATGTACATACATATATTGGATGTACAGGTGGTAAATATATCGAGAGGTGGATATATTTTATATACCCAATCTGTATGGACAAGAGAGATCGTTTCGTTTGATAGGACGTGCCGTTATAAGCCGGTATCGCTAGCTCCACCGTTACGAATCAGTATTATTGCTGTTCATCGTGTTTGCTGTATTTTCGGTGAAAATGCATTCGTCTCGGCGCGTTATATTCGAGAGAAACGAGTCACGCCGAGATATAACCGTACACGATCGTTGCGGAAATTATAATTTCGATTATTCGGACGTTGCATTAATTATATGCCGCGATGGCGCATCGTCGGAATGGGAATTATAACGAGTATTAATCGTCCGTTCGGTGGAGTTTGAATTTTTTCGAAAAATAAAATTATCTGCTCGTCACGAATCGAATGTAATTTATCGGTATCGAAATTTTCGAAGCAAAAATCGCGAACCCGCCGAAACACCACTGCGACGAAGTTATTTATGTGTATTGCTTTCGCACGGTGTTGATTCAACTCGTTATTTACAATATGCGAAAGAATTTATCAGTTCCTACGAGGAAATTAAACATTGATTTTCTGAAAAATTATTAATTAAGTAATGGTAATTTTTTTGAGCAAATTAATTAATCAGTGTAATATAGGACAGCCTCGTAAATCGTTGTAATCCCTCGTATTACGGTTGCCCGATATGAAAATAAAAGTCCATAGCTTCTCACCAATAAAAAAAGATATATATATAAAAATATTTATATACACACGTTCGTAAGATAAATACAACCGGCATGTACATCGGAGCGCATAGATTTACGTGTCCTATCACATCAATAAATTTTCTATAAAATTAATTATAAAAAAAATTGCCAATTTTTTTTTTTAAGAAAAATAAATACACTTGTGAAATATCGCGCAATCTCCTAAATCGCGGTAATCGTTTAGTCCCGTCTCCCGCGTATTAAGGTTACCCGATACGAAAATAAAAGTCCATAGCTCCTTAAACTATGAAAAGATACATATATACATATATATATATATTTATATATACACGTTCGTAAGATAAATACTACCGGCATATACACTTGGGAGCGCACGTAGTGGTACGTGCCCTTTCTCTCGATCTCTCGGAACAGAACACGAAGCAAACAAGAAGAAGCAGAAGGCGCACGCCTTCAGCGGAAAGTGTGCCGCTGGCTGTACGATTTCGTGGATTTCCTTTCCTCCGCTATCTATCCTGTTCCTTTCCATTTTCATTGCCCCTCGTCCCGCATCGTCCTCTCATCCAGCTCCGTCTAGCCCAGGGCGAGGCCCTCGGAGCTCCGCGGAAATACAGAAAGCGGCAAAGCGAAGGAAAAGGGAGATCGAGCCTTCACCCTTCCCCTCGAGATCAGAAAGCGAGGGAGGACGAACGAAACTTTTCCAACGCTACGTTTTATCTCTCGCTCCTTCCCGCTCCGAGACGCGTATTGCTTTCGACGTTCCCTCGCGAAAGTGCACTCCGACTACAGCTCCTCAGACGGCTGCACCATCTCCTCTCTTAAGGGGTGATGGCTAGAGGAAGGAGGGGAGGGACGGCGGGAGGACGACTTCCGGAAACCCCGAAGAGACGCAACCATCAGCTCTCCGCGGCGAAGATACGGCGAGAAGGAAAAGTGCCCTCCTACGAGAGTACGGTATTTCAGACACTATCTATATTATTATAGCATAACTCATGTACGCCATATATATATATATGTGTGTGTGTTTGTGAGAGACTTTGTATTTCGAGATAATAAAAAAATAATAAGATTAACTTTATATCCGGTATATTACAACCGCCGACTCTCCCGGCACTTCCGTTCACGTAACGTCCAATTTCACATCTTTCTCTACACGGCAATAAAAAAAATACTGGAATGAAAATTCCGATAATAAAAGGGTTTAAGGACGAGGAGCGCGAGTCACGAAACCATGTGGCTGAAAGTTAACTTTCGTTCCGGTACGCGGAGTTATTTGAGGTGCAGACGGGAGATGAAAGTTTTTGGAAGACTGTCATTTTTAAACGTTTCGGCCTTTTTATAGAATTGATGCATTTTCTGTTCCGTGTGCGTATCAGATGAGGATATAAAATTGTAGGAAAACGTAGCAATGTATGATTAATGACGCGAATTCAGAAACATATTCAGAGTTGTGATTAAAGTGCGCACGGAGTTATGTGAGTTACTGGAGAGAAAGAAAAGTTTTGCTAGCTGTAATTGTTCATACTTTCGGCGTTTCTACCAATTAAAATATAATATTGTGCGGCAAGGTAGGAAAGTAAGTCTTTTCACCGAGCGTGAAGTTTGACTCCTGAGCGAGGCGAGAGCGGAAATTTATACGAGGCGAAAATGCAATTTTTTCCCAGTGCAATACGCAATTTTTTTTTCAGACTGTGCTAAAAAGTGGGCACATATCTAAGTCTACAATGGGAACAAAAATTGGCCGAGTTCTGACGAGCGCCAGGAATGGAATATTATACCACGAGGGAGGAAACTGCGTATGTTCACCAAGGGTAAAGTTTGTTTTAGAAATTCACATGACGTGATAATGTCCTTTTTTCCTCGTCGTATATCTATTTTTTCTGACATCGTTAAAAAAAACTATATTTTTCACGTTGCAAAGCTACGTTCGCAGATTGATATAATCACGATTGCCCCATTATTCCCTAGGGAATATCAGCGCAATATGAGCCCTATTGCCCTATTTTTCCCTAAGGCGTAATCGCTCAATACGTGGCTTATTGTCAAATTGCTTACTAGGGAGTGATAAAATTGTACCGCGCATGCGTACAGTTCAATAATGATCAACAATCAATAATAGGCTGTTTGATTTTGTGGGAGGAAAAATTCCTTTTTCCTCTCCCTGAATTGTCTTTCCTTCCGCGAAATTGCGTTTCCTTTCGCTTGTCAAAAATCAGCCATTTGCGACCCTCGTTGCAGCCATTAAATCGGACCCCGTTCAGCGCAGTCGGGAATTTTTTTTTTGTAGATGTCGTACACAGATACCAAATTATAAGAAATTATAAGAAAGCATAGCAACAAAAAACGGATGACGTAATTTCAGAGACACATCTAAAGTAGTCCCTAAAGCAATACTGAAATGAGTTTTACCGCGTCGACAAGAAACAATCGGACCGGTACATAGTTGTAGTTTCTACAGATTCGGAAGAGGGGGTGGGGGAGGGTTCGGCATATGCAGGGTACAATATCGGAAACTCATAAATCAAGTGAAAGTGTGACGTATGCGATGCGACGTCGATGCAAATTGAAATGCGTTGCAATGCTCCTACCGGGCGTGCTCCCTCACGGCGCTTGCTCAACGGGCTCGAGGTTCGGAACTATAACTCTTTGGATACAGCGAATGAGCGCGGGCGATCCTTGCGGCCGTTCGAAATCACGTCCGGTTTTATATTGGCAGAGAGAAATAGAGAAAGAGGAACGTCCGGTTACCCTCTGTCCCGGGGGTGAGCTTTCGCCCGGACCGTTTGTCAAATCGATCCGCTATACCGATTCTGTACTTTACAACCCCTCCTCTTGCAGCCCCCGCGGAAAACACGCACGCGACGTTGCTCTCGAACTAAACTAGTTCAGCTCGCAAACACTACGATCCAACGATTCAAACTTTTTCATGAAAAAAAAAAAGGGGAAAATTAAAATCGAATCATTGATTTATGTGCCGATTGCGATGGGTTCATTCGTAACTCTTACTCTATTACCAATCATTACACCGTCAATTTATTTATCGTTGCCGATAGGAGAATTCTGTAATAATTTAATATAGAACATTTCAGAGTCAATTTCAACGCGTATCATTACTTTAATATGGTTCCTGCGGGTGCAACATGACAGTAAAAAAATTGTAAAATCGCTATAACGATTTCAGAGGCTTAATCTATTTCCGTCACAATTTACTTTCTTTCGCCGTTCACCAAGACTCTTTTTATTTTTTGCCATCGAAAGAGAGTAATGTTTTATTTCGGAGTGTCAATAATTTGCTGATGGAAGAACCGTCAAAAATAGGAAATAATATGTCTACCTTTCCTGAATATTCCCAGAACAGGTAGACTGGGTGGCTGACACGAAGGTATCGAGGCCTGCGACACTCCCGTATATATATATATATATACATACGCATATATAATACATATACAGTTGCATGTGACACGGAAGCTTCAAATGCGGAGTCGTGATTGGGAAAGCTCGAGTACCCGTGCTAATTACCGTTCGCTGAATAAATGATCAATTATCGTAACAACTACGCTAGACTAGCGGCAGGTCCAGCATACGTACTCTCCTATAGCGTTTCCAATAAAGCAATAAAAGAAAGAAAAACCAATACGGTCTTATTTTTTTTTGTTAATTAACAATGCAGAAATAATTGAGTTTTCTACATGGGTAACGTAGCTCGTCAATCACACACGTGTCTCCGTACATGACGCACTTTTCACCAACTCAACCAATTTTTTCTGGCCCATTTTAAACTTGCTTCAAAATTTCCAAAATTGCAGCACTACTCGAAGGTCTTCTCAATGAACTTTTTAAGATTTTTCACCTCTTCACGTATCTGATTCTTGTTGAACGAGCACCTAGAATTGTTAAGATGCGATCCTGAAACGATTCTACTTGTTGTGAACATAAAAAAAATGGCGTGATGAAACTTCATGAAAAAAAAAACCATTAGTAAAATTTTACTCCAATATAATTCTCGAAATTCGTAAAGTAAAATATCTGAAAAAAAATTGCAGACTAATTCTCTGCTTCTCTACTTGGCCAATGGTGAAGCTGATCCGAAAATGCCTTACCGGTGCATCGCCGTTCGAACACCGCGATCGCGCGAAGGTGAGAGACTTTTCCTACAAATCATTGTCAAATCCCAACTCCGTAGATTTCCATGTAAGAGGGAGGATCGGAAGCGGGCTTAACGAGTCCCGCGTCGAATTTTCCGGACGATAAAATAAGATCGGGGTGATTAGTTAGAGGTAAACTCATCTCTATCAGCTTCTAGAATTTCCTTCTCCTCGCGGATCTCTCTTGGGCGGTTCGTAATGCTCGAGACTCTCTTCTACATCATTCAGCGTTAAACTAAGCGATGCAATCGTCTCGGCTGAAGAGTAATCGACAGTGGAGAAACTAGTGTAACAATCGGACGGAGACTTCGGATGATTGCTCGTGGCTGATGATGTGACGGCTGGTGCAAAATTGAATGATGAGATTTGAATGCAAGTTAATCGGTTAGTACACTGAAGGAAAATCAATGACTCGAATGTAATTAAAGAAAAAAAAAATGTTTTAATTCTAATGCCAATTCTCGGGATCTCATACGGAATTTACTGAATTCACTTCTATATGCTATGATATAATAAAATTAAATAATAAAATAATAAATAATAAAATTAAAAAATCTGCAGCCACTCTGTTATACTATACGAGATTAACGATACAACGACATGGTAACCTACTACAGTCTTGCGATCGTAATAAAAATATTCATTTATTTATTCATTTATTCATCAGTTTACGGAATGAACCATTCATTATGCACGACAATAATAATACATCAGTGAATCAATATCGAAAAATCTCTCCGATTAAAATAACATCACCACTTTAAATCCTGATACAAAACTACACAAAACATATTCTATTACTCCATTTAAACATTAACAATCGACACACCAATTTTATCCGAAATTGCAAAAATTAAAAGCAGAAATTTAAAAAAAAAATTCTTCGGCAGTCCGCAAGCGAATTTCTTTTTCAGTGCGAGAGCGCGAAACCCTGCGCTGCCATCGCCTACATTGTTCTACCAATCGAGTAGTCTGCCTAGACGCAACCGTCACACTAGTCAGAAAGAAACCAACGAACTTACGCGAGTTCGAAAAGAAAATTGAGTCAAAAAGTTTCGTCGTGACGCTCGTGTAATTTTTAATATAAAGTATACCTCGGCTATGAAACGAACCGTCGACCGTACCACTGGTGGACAAAATTTATAGACGACGAGCTATCGGGTCACGGCACAGGGTAGCGGAGCTTGCAGCGCAAAAAGGTATCGAAGCGCTCGACTCCTGAGGCGCACACACCCGGCATTCGCAGATCCGCTCGTCGTGCTCCGCGCCCGCGTAGCGTTCGCGAACTGCGAAATCAGCAAAACGAAGCGCCAAGAACTTTCTGATTTATTTGTTTACCGATTCGCGAAAAGGAATTCTCGAGACTCTCCGAAGTCGCGGTATTGCAGCGCGGTCTCCGGCTCTCGTTTTCATCGTGGCCAATTCTATGTACGTCCGTATACACGTCCACATACATGTATATACATGGACACATGCATATACACATAGACTCATGTATACAAATACATAATACACATATATATATGTATATATAGACACATCTCGAGTATACTGCAGTTGAGAGTTCTGCAGAAGCATCGCGGAAAATAAAGGGCGCAGCCCGTTCAGCTCACGCGTCTCGCATGAATTAATTTCCGGAAAGTTGGTGCGGCGCATGCGCCGGTGAATCCAGACTTTGCGTCTCAACGAGGGAAAATTTCCTCAAGATTAATTCTTGATCGTTTCGTGAATCGCGAGGCGGAGGGAGCAGAAGGGTGGAGCTCTTCTTCATCGTCGTTTGCCCTCTCTCGGAACAGACGAACGTAAGCAATAGCCTCTTTATTCGCGTTTCTCTCGCCCGCTCCTTTGCAATATTTTTTTATCGTTACTCCAACCAGCGCTCAGCGCTGGCTCTGATAAAAAAAAATTCGCACTCGGTCAATCCGAGATTTTATATAATTTTTTTTTCGCGAACCGAGGGAACGGGAAATGACGACAGAATCTCGACATTATTATTTCGCATGTAAATTATTGTTATCCGCGATAGGCGTGTTGCGGTGTAACACGTACCGTGGGAAGGGTTTGCTCGGTCCCGCGCTACCACGAGGGGGTGTTCGTAACGCTTCTGAAAATACGTGATAGCCGACGTAAACCGCGTCCGCGAAGGCCGCTTTCACGATAAAATTTATATCGATATAAATTTATCGGCTGGCGTGCAGCACGCGCCTCGCGGTGCCGGTTTTATATATCGCTGGCGTTCATAAATCCGAAGCGGCGCCCCCGCCGTCGTCGCGGTTTTCTTAAGGGAAGGAATTCCAATTATCGCTACAGAGACGGCCGTCATCGTGGTTGTCGTTCGTCGCTCGTTCGTTCGAGACTAATTTTCTTACGCGGCATAATAACTCGCTCGCGTCAGAGTCGGAGGCTCTCGGTCCGGAGTTCGAACGAAACAATGTGAGACTGCCAGAGAATCGGAGCAGCTTCCAAGACGATGCCTCGACGGAAAACCCTCCGAGGCCGAAGGGGCGCTCGCTAATACTACCGTTGTTTCGGAAACTACGCCAGGACTTGGAGGAGAGACGTGTATAAAGTTGGCGAATGCGGTCGAGACCCTCGACCAAGGTATTATGGATTCCTCGACGGCACATTCGACAACTTGGACAGTTAATAACGTACCGGGCACCCCGATACAATCGTCGGGGCCTCGAGTTAACGGGCCAGAGCTGCCATAGTTCTCAGCGACAGCCTATTTCATTCCGCACAGAATTCACGAGAGCTGGTCTTTCAGAGAGATTCGCGAATTACAGTCGAAACGCGCGCAACGTCGCATCGGTATTTATTGTAGAAAGTGTCGCAATGTCAATAATTTTCACGTTAATTTTACGAAAAATTGTGTCGGTTCTACAAAAATATTTGGTAATTTTATCATTTTGTTTTCTGTAGATTAAAAAAAAAATATAATTGTGAATGTTTGTGGACGAAAAAAAATTTGTTTAATGTTCACAGTTTATTGAATGTCGTTTTTACCGTGTATAATCATTTTTATCTGACCTATTAAAATTTTTCGAATCCTTGAAATAAGATTGAATGACGCTAAAGAGCTTGGACTTGGAATGCCCGGTTTCAATTCCGTTTTGTAAATTATGGGACAACTTGTTTGAGTGGATGGAAATGTAAGAGCACGGTCCGACTGAAGAGAAGCATCGAATAAAACGTTGTACTAGGACAGATATAACTATACCTATCTCTATGCATTTACGAAATGGTTATGCACTCAACGTCATGCTGTTATGCGGTTCACAACGCAGAGTATACACTCACAAACGCATATACATAGTTTAGAGATAAAAAGCTCTCGAGTCGTATTATATTTATTCAGTACTCTCTTCAATGTCTTACCGTCATAGAGTGGGCGAAATCGTTACAGAATCATATTTACCTAATTTAACTTATTTAATATCATCCAAAAATGTTTAATCGTTTCTTTTGTCAGTCAATCTTAATCACTTTATCATTTTTCACATATAAGGATAAAAATGTGTACTCAGATAGAATTTTTCTTAAACGCAGTTTTTTGTGAAATAATCATCGTGAAAAAATAAAATACAGTCCCGGAGTAAGGTTTACCGGGGATTTATGTAGCCAAAGTTGTAAAAATGATTTATTTACTTTTAAATAGCACTTTCTTGGCTTTGTTCATTATGAGACAATTTACGGAATATTTCCTCGTGGATGGGTTTGTAAAGATAGAAGTGAGAAGAATTACGGAAAACGTTTCGCGTGTTAAGCTATGCCTGTGTTTAGCTATATGCATTTCTGGAACGGTTATGCACACAGTGCCGTGTGATTGTGCAGTCCACAGTACGAAGTATACATTTCAGACACATATACATAGTTTAGAGATAGAAAGCACTAGCGCCGTATTACGGAATATTGCCTCGGCCTTGCGGTTGCGCGGACTCCCGTATCGAAATTGGAATTCCTTCGTGCTTGCCTGGAACGTTTGCTCGTGGAGAGAGAGCGCGAGCTCGGGAAACCCATGGCTCACCCGGTCACCGTTGCCCTCGCCCGAACCATCTGCGGGGGCGAACCGACGAAAAATGAGACGGCTGCTGGAAAATAATGGGCTAATAAAAAGCACAAAACCTTGCGGTGCCGGACGATGCTCCGGACTCTTGTGCACGGTATTTTTACCAAGACCGTGCAACAACTTCGCGAAACTCTCGATCTTCTTCGTCTTCGACCCTAACGCGGTTCTCCACCGGGAACACTATTTCTCGGGATCGAACTTTTTTTTCTATACTTGCTTGGAAAGAAAAATCTGGCGGTATTCGTCTTTGCTGCCATGCTTTACTGGAGAGGTTTTCATTACCCACATAGCATGAAATATTTTTAAGACATTTTAGGAATATTTCCAATCTTTCAAATAATACGAAATATGTGAAATATACGGAAACAGTTATTACGGGGTATTCTATCAAAATGTTCCAAACTTTAATTAAATAATTTAGGAATATGCTCAATCTTTTAATATGATTGAATTATTTGTGAAATCGTTAAAAAAAATTTTTGAAAAAGAAAGTGAGGAGGTGTGCTGTGAACCTTTTGCATATCTAAAATACACAAATTTTTTTAAATGTTGATAATATATTTAATAGTCATTACATAACTTGTTTACGGACCTAAAAAGTTTTGAAAACATTTTTCCGAATAATGTTTTAAATATTTCGATGTAAGGTTTGGTGTTCAAAATGAATTGCAAAATTTGTTCTAATATCGGTGAAATGTTTCCGCACTGTGTGGATCGTCTTATCATGAACATAATTTTTTTTGTTTGTTTTGATCAGTCGGATATTAATGCATTTTTCGCGTGTACAACTACGTTCAAACTTTATACGAATGAGCTCAGCGCGTAAGCGTAAATTGAACCGAAAAATGCTCCGATATTGTTGAGAAACTTAAAGTTTAACAGTTTCCCTAATACTTCGCCAAGTTTCCTCTTATTTTCTCGTTACTCTCTCTCACGCTTCGCCCCCGAAGCTTATTTCGCACTTTGATCGAGCGCGTGCAGTTGCCTCGAGTGCTGCCGTATTTCGAAACTGCCAAGGAAGACTGCTGCTTCTCCTTACTCTCCGAACCCTCTCGTCTAGCCTACGGTGGCGTAAAATTTTCATTTTTTTAACCAAATTCTTCGACGTTTCGAGCATGAACGAGTGAGCCTTCTTTCAGTCGATAACGAGAAACCTATCCAATTTTTCCAAGAGTGCTACATTTTTCGGAAAACATAAAATTATAATTTCTCCGACCATTGGATGAAGATCGTAATTATCGACCTGAGGAAAAAACTGGGTGTGCTTTTGAAGAAAAATTCGATTACAGATTTCGTTGCTGACCGAATCAGTTTCGTAGAAAGCTACGAGACAACAAATGTATTAACCACGAATTTCCATCACCTGGGAGAGTTCTGCAGTCTTCCGACCTAGAAGAAAACTCCACCTCACTTAAAAAGTGAAATTGTATCAAAAGATAGTTTATTGTATGAGAAACTTAGGAAAGAACAGGCCAAAATGCGACAGTGGAGCAAAACGAGATATTACCGCAATACCTAATTTTCCAAAAATTCTTGAATAGTCGCAAAGGTCGTACTATTCCACAAAGTTCCTAATTAAAAATCATTAACGAAAAAAGGAATTATAGGTTTCACTACCAGTCGGTTTCGTAGCGCCTTAGCTGAAAGTTACCGAACAAGGAAGGTATTTGCAATGGATTTCCATCACCTGGTACAGTTCTGCGGTCCTAGAATCTCGGAGGAGACTCCACCTCACCCGTGAAGTGAAATTGTATCCAAGGGTGGTTTATTGTTTCCGAGGTTGATTCTCTTCCTTCGTCTCTCCCTCTCCAGAGAGCTCGTTCGAATTTCCGCGGAGACCCAGCAAAGTGATAAAGGGAGGGTGAGAATCCCAGAATCCGTCACGCATACAGACCAGAGATCTAGGATATACAGAGCGGGTACCGAAAGGACCGCACCAGCATCCCTGCCGAATTCTCTCCCGCCTATGTAGATCACGCTCTCGTTGGTCCACCCGAATTCACGCAGGTACGAGCAATTGTACTAACCAACACGTGAACCCCACCAGCGTCCACTCAGCGCTGCTGTGATTCTAGCACCGACCCGGCAACACATGCACGAGCTTTTCAACGAGCAAGAGATCACGAACAGACCCACCTACACAACCACCGTTATCCTACGTGGTGGACACGTGCTGTTAACATGCCAAGTTTCGTCCTCGCGTAGTTATATATTCTACTCCACTATAAACGTATTGAAGATATTTGCTCCAGCTGAAAGACAGAAATATATAATCCGAATCAAAAGCGTGTAAATGCCGTGACAGAAACACACGATTTCTTATTTCACGCTGAATGGCGAAAATGCGACTTTCTCTTTCTCTGCCTTACTCATAGCGGGGACCGGGGAAAAATGACATAATGGAGCAAAACGGGATATTGGAACAAAACACTCTTTTCCAATAACTTTCAGACTGTTAGCAGAGTTGGTAGAGTAAAACGAGTTTAAAAATTCGGATTCTCAGTTAGGACAAAATCAGACATTCAAAAATTACCGGAGAATCGAGTTTCCTTCCCCCGGTCCCATTTTTCCCCGTTCCCATATATATATGAATACTTATGTGCACGTGTGTATGTGTACACAAGGTATGACCAGGTTTCTCCACGAGATGGGTTCCAAAGGGTTCCGAACGCTGAGGCGTGTACACAGAGAGGCGAGAGAGCGACCAGACGCATACCGACTACGGAATCCGGCATTGCAATTTATGCTGATTTATATGCAACGCGGTTGCCCGGTGTTCGCATACACGCCCTTTCCGCCCTCCTAACCGGGGCTCCTCGCACCCGCCGATGTAGCTTCTCGTGCCGAACCGACGAGTCTCGTGCTGCTGGAACTCTCGTGCCGGACTGGATGGAGGGCGATGTCGGTGAGCTCGCCGAGATATACGTGCACCGGGAGGGTAACGTTGATGTTGGCTCCGGCTCATCCTCTGGGGCACGACTGCACAGTGCTGACCGGCGATTCCCCGCACCGATCCCACGGCCGCTGAGCACAGTTCCGAGCAGCAGAAGCAACGAGAGACGGCGAGAGATCAACGTTCCTACCGGTCTTCCTTCGGCCTTACTTCCCCTCTGGAACACATCCCGTGATTCCCATGGAGAATCCCACAGGGTGGAAATGTTTCCGTGCTCGGAAGCGCAATGTAGCCTCCGGCTTGCAACGCAGCCACGGCAAATGGCCGCAGCGACGCCTCAGCCCGGAGGTTTCGGACAGTTGGGAGTACATTTACATGAATGCTAATATACTTCAACTTACGCTGCCTTCATTGGTGTCTTTTTTAGTCGTTGATTTTTGTTTTCTTCATTGCAGTGGGTTTTTTTCTTTTTTGAGCCGAGGAAATTTTTCTCCCTGGGGAAAAGAGGAATGTATTTAGTGTTAGTTAGTAGTGGTGAATGAGAGGGCTCTTTAATTTCGAGAAGATCCGACTTGGTAGAGAGGAATTTATTTTTATGGCAGTGATCGTATAAAACTTCTGGCGAAGGTTGAAGAAAATCTCCCAATTTTGGTGATTTTATTGTTACCTTTATTTTCCTTTAAGAAATGGGAGAACTTTCAAGTTTTTCTCGGCGAAGCTTTTTTGTACTGGTAAGACTGTTTTTTTCAAGAAGTATTTAATGTGAGCAGCAAGAGGGACTTTTTTATTGCGAGAAGATGGTCCAAGTGGGGTTGAAAAAAATGTCTCAATCCTGGCGATTTTATTCTGTTTGCCTTCTTCCTTTTTCGAAAATGCGGTACAGAACTTCCGCATTTTTCCTAACAAACAAACTCTCATTCACTCGTACTCATAAAACGGTAATTTTTTTTATTTTTCATTCTCCACAAACGTACCGGAGTTTTATTATCGTCTGGCTTTTCTTCTTTCTCATTTCGCTGGCACTAAGTGATGTGGGCTACGCAATATACTTTTTTCAAATGCTTCTTTCTTCTCTTTTTTATTGGACTACCATATTCTTTTTTTCTTTTTCATTTCTTTGAGCTGCGCGAAAGTTTGATATAAAAAACGTAAGAACTCACCCTTTCGGAGTTTGCTCGACGCTCGTTCACCTCCAACATCTGCGCTACCTTTGCCGCTTCATGCTCCGCGTCCTCTGGTAACTTCGGAAATTTCATCGTCCGCTCGAGAAGGAGGCGCTCGAACTTAGTTTTTCACTTCATTCGGGATGACAATGGGGTGGACGATAACGCGGGAGCATCGACGTCGTTTCACCGTGTTCCTGTCGTCTCATCCTAGACTGTGCAAGACGAACTATAAATTTAAATTACTCACCGAGTGTGCGGGATAATTCTTCACTTAAGTCGCAGGGCTCGCGCGATGAAACGCAGCAAGTGAAGTTAACTTGTGTATTTTCGGAATTTTTTTTTCATAGGCTTGTGGTAATAATAGATATATGATTTTATTCTCATGTTATATTTCATAGATGACAGGTATATGATTTCTCCCTTTCTCTCGCACTTATATAACGAACGAAAAAAAAAAAAGATTAAGTAATACTTCTTCACATAGTAAGTCATTCTGCTAGTATCACTGCAAGCTGCGAAGTACACGATAGCCGCTGCTCGATCGGTTTATCTCCGATTGGTATTTCTTCTGTCTCCTCTTTTTTTTTCTTTTACCCTTAGTACATCGAGTAGTGAGTCATTTTCACGGACTCGAGGCCACGCTCTACTCGCGTAGCCTCCCGTTTGTAGGCTTTAACAATTTCCTCGTATTTCGGCCAGTTCAAGACACGCAGTAGACGACCGTTTAAATTCCACCCGGATAAATTTTACAAAGCAAATAAGAACGAACGAAAATAATGTGCTTGACACGTGCGACAATGAATAAATATTCATTCCATTTAAAGGCATAACTATTAAATTCAGATAAATATTTATTTGTGGGTGCGCGTCAAATAAATTATCTTTCCAGGTGAACTTGGCGAAGAAATGAAATACCCGTTCTATTTTGTTATCCTGCCTAACGAATCGTTGTGCTCAAAGTTTTTATACGGCAATTCCGACTCATCGCTCGTATCCCGAGCATGCAGCTTACATGGTCGTCTACTTTACATAAAATTGAGAAGAAAAGAATATATACTTTTAATAGCACAGTGTTATCTCGTAACTAGACTCTAAACTCGTCACGGCAAATCGTAAATTCATGCGAAATTATTTCGGCTAATGTTTAACTCGAGTCTATGAAATCTTCCCATACGTATTGTCATTGCGATAAAGCACAGTGGTATATATGTATATATATTTTTTATACATCTACTATAGTAGAGTAAGTAGATTGATGCGCAGGACACCGGGTTTACTTGACGCACTCGACCTCTCAACGTTTTGAACTTCTGGCAAAGAATTTTAATGCGCTCAAGAGCGGGTTATTTTTTTTTTTTTTGATAATCAGATGAAGATCATCTCTCCGCGTCGGTTAGTGGCAAATTTTATTGAGAGCCTGGTTATTGAAAACATATGATCAAATGAAAAATTGCATCAAGTTAGCCCGGTCTTCCCTATGCATGTACATAATTGTCTTCGTCGTATGACGCGTCGTTAAAGTATCTAAAAGTGGATTTTTTTAAAATTACATACAACATGCACCTGTTTCGCTCCCGAAAACGAGAAATCTCGTCCGCTCGCACAAGTATCTATCTGTGTATTTATATATATAATTTTTATAATATTATACGCTCGGACATTCGGTGAATCGGTACTTTTAAGTACACGGCACGAAACTTCATCTCTGCCTGCTCACGCACTTTCAACACGTTATTTACGCCGCAATATAAAAAATATATATATATATATATGTATTATATGTGTGAATCCAATTTATCGTAATCTCGAATAAAAAAATGATTCATATATATATTTTGTGTTTTGTTTTTTTTGTTTTCGTTTCACCTGAGTTTCAGCCCACGAATGTATCAGAAACACGAGTAAAACTACAGTACAGTCAATACGTTATTTTGTCGAGGAGTTTACCGAGTCGAGGCACATTGTAATTGTTTTTTATCTCGCCTATCTATAAATACATCGATCTGGAAGTTTAACAATTTTTTATCATTAATCCTCCGGCAACCTGACGCAGCGTGTAACGTCCCGAGTGCGGTGGTTCAACAAAAAGCCCGTCAACGGTCACGGATCTTGCCTAAGATCACTCTCACTCTCCTCTCCTCTTGCTCCTTCACTTTTCGCGAAGTGAAAAAAAATAAAGGTTGAAAGCAGACTGAAAAATCCTCCCCCGTTCATCTCACTCCACCATCGCTTCTCGTACAATTTTTTTCTTTTTCCTTTCACGTCAAAGACTTGAAGAGTCTCGTACGTCAAGCTCTAAGTGGATTAGCCCGGGCTTCAAACAGACCGCGCGAGCTTCTAATTATCAAGGCTTTAGACGAGAGGTAAAAAATGATGGAAAGTCACGACTCTCGAGGGTCTCGGGGGATAAGTTATGATGTAGTTACGATAATTCGAGGGGTGAAGGTCGATTCTCTCGCGTCCCAACCACCCCCATCGACGAGAGCAGACGAGCGAAAAAATAAAGGAGCCACGGTACGCTCGCTGAAAAGCGACCGCATCGCGGTGGGAATAATGCGGAAAATTTTATCATATTTTATGAGTAAAAAAGGGGAGAAAAAGATGAGGAGCGGTGGAGAAGGAAATACGGAAGATGAGGACGAGAATGACACGGATCGAAAGTGCGTCGGTAAAATTGATTGGACGTCCCGAAGGATCGTATCCACTCATACATGTTTCATGAAACTTCGTTATCAGGGAAACCGCGTATCGCGGATTATTTTAGTATTGCGTGCCGTCGCGTGAACGGGAACTACTCATTGATCCCCTAACTCGGCGAGGCGTGTGTGCCCTTTGCTCTCGCGTCTCCGTAATTTTATCGACCGGAAACACTTTTTTGTGTTCTGAGTTTCAAATTAACTAATTCTTAACGTTGTCACTTTTTAAATACATTTTTTGTAATCAAGCTTTTTGATTTAGCGCGCATTCACGGTGTGTCAGGTCAAAGTTCAACTTGGCTACATTATAGGAATATGATCCGTTTGGAGATAATCTAATTTGAAGCCGGTAAGATACGACAGTGAACCGATGACTTTTTTTGCACGTCTTATTCATGAACATATTTCGTCAAAAGTTTATCACAAAGCAGCCACGGATTCACTCCAGCCATTGTCTCGCCATTGTCTCAAGAGTATATAATTGTGCGGTTAACATTGTGCGCGGGCGATAACGGTGCCACGAACGATTACAGTTGCGAGCGTCTCGCGGAAGATAACGATCGATCAGTCGAACATGTATCGCGATAGAGCTTATAGTTGCGATCTCTACATGCGAATGGAAACGAAAATTCACAATCGGGTCGCGATAGGGAGTCCGAAAGTGACGACTCAAAACCGAGGAGAGAAAACGGAGAAAGTGAAGTTAACTTTAAATGATTTTTTTCTCGTACGACCTACAGGGCACTATTTTTCCTGGGAGCCTCAAACCGAAAGCGCGGCTGGATTTTTTTCATCGGTTTTGTTATTTCTATTCGTACAACCTACGTTTCTCTATATAAAAAGAAGAAGAAAACACCTTAGCTTATGCGATATTAAAGGGATTATAATAACTACGGATAGGGCGACCAAGGACGAACAGTGCGGGAGGGATAAAAAGAGGGATAGAATGAGAATACGCGACTAACCGCGACTACGATCTCTGTCAAAAAAAAAAATTATAAAGAACGGTCGTACATACATACGTCATGATCCTCGCACCGCAAGCAGAATACATAAAGAGAGAGGGAGCGAGATAAACGAATGGAATTTCACAAAGCACAGTATGTCGACATTTCGTTGATACCAAAGGTATGCCTGCGATTTGCATTTTGGACCATTAATCGATTATACAATTTTCAAAGAATTTTTTATCCACTTTAATATGAAACGAGCTACGAGCGCTTAAATTGCGCGAATGGAACTGCAGCTTTGAGTTCAAAATTCCAGGCCTCCAAAAGAAAAAAAAAATAGGGCAAAAAGTTTGGTGTTTTCTTTTTTATCTATGTTGGTTAAATCTTTACCAGGATACTTGGAATCGAATGCTTTGTAGATTTGCACTCGTTTTCTCTCGTTTGTACGCTAGAGCTATGCTATAACGATTACTCCATCGCGGCTTCCTGGAGTGCGTGCAAGTGAGCGTATAGACCATCGGCTGCAATGAGGTCATCGTGAGTTCCCATTTCCGCTACCATGCCCTTCTCGAGGACGCAAATAACATCGGCGTTCCGTATAGTGGCGAGACGATGGGCTATGGTGATGCAGGTTCTTCCCTCCTTCGCTTTGTCCAGAGCAGCTTGAACGACCTGTTTTCCGAAAGAACAGACAAACAAACATATCTATCGTCTATTTATACTTTGACTTCCGATCTGATGAGGCATGGTAAAGAAGGGAAAAACAAATTCTCCGGCAAAGTTCTTTAATCGATGGAAAATGCATGAAGCTTGGTCACATTTCTTTTAAAAAATTGCACACCCGATTTGTGGGGATAGAACAAAAAAATGTAACAAGCGGCGCAAAAAAAAGTCTATAGCTTTTTTTGTTGTTGGTTGTATGAATGATAAAAATTGTACATTATATTATTGTGATGCGCTTAATGATCGACAACGATATTCTGTATAACAATTCGACAAATCTCGAAGAGTTCTCTCTGTTCTTGTTTTGTTCGGCGAACACAGTGTTCAGGTAAAGGAGATAATTCGAAGTAGCACAGTTTCCCGCATTTCCGCACATCGGAGATCATTGCACTATCGCGTACTTCCGATTGTCGTTAAATTCCGGAACGGTTGAGTTTCTCCGCAACATGCATCTGTCTCAATTGCGCGTGAGGGGAGGTAAAAGCGAATCGCTAAGAGAATTCGTACTTAACGACTCGGCTACTTCACTCCTGATTCAACGACGGTTAACCAACTATCGTTTCGCCAATAGTCGATTGATAGGAATAGTTTCGTGGCTTTATGTGCTTACGCGTAGATTAAAACCGTAAAAAAGTCTTTGCGGTAGAAAAGGAAAGAAAAACGATCGTTTCTCGTGTGATCTCAATAAAACCCGGTGGTCATTCTATTTTTCGATCCAACGACAAAATTTTCATTCACGGTTTTTTTTAGTTCCCAGGAGAAAAAAATGTTCTTTGTAAGAAGTTGCTCGACGCAGGGAAGGGCTTGAAAGAGGCGGGCAACGGTCCTGCGGGGCGAACGATCTTATGTAAGGGTCGTTAATTGGTGGACTTGTATCCCACAATAGAGGCCCGAACTCACGCTCGATGAAAAACTCGGTCTTTTGTTCCGTCTTGAATTTCAACGCCCACTTCTACTTGAATTTTTTTCTTCCTTAGCTCCTGGGTCACGCTGTACGTCATGGACGGTGGATGAAAACGCTTTATTTGCTACTTAGCGAGGACAGTTTTCAGTCCGTACAGTGGGACTGGCGCGGAGATATTTATGCACCGGACGAGACGAGGGTGATGAAAACTTACCTTTTCACTCTGGGTGTCGAGAGCCGAAGTCGCTTCGTCGAGCAAAAGAATACGTGGATTCCGCACCAGAGCACGAGCTATCGCTATGCGCTGCTTCTGTCCACCGGACAACTGTGTTCCCTTACTGCCCAGCCTCGTGTCATAACCCTTAGCAGATCAAATGAACGAGACGTAAAGTATTAGAAATATACAACTCAAAAGAGTATACAGTACTATCACTTTGAAAAAATTTATTCTGAAAATTTTACGTAAACAGTCTCTAACATTTTAAACACCGTAAATAAGCTATTTTTTTTGCAACATTTTTACGGGAAAATTGTGTATATTTCAGACAGAAGATCTCTAATTTTAATATCAGAAATTTGTATTTCACAATAAAAGGACATTCGTTTTTAATTCATGTAGGTAATGTAAGTGTCTAATGATATACTAATCGCTTTTCATCTCTATGAATTTACTAATTCATAATTGCTTTTAAAAGTGAAATTTTTCACAAAAATAGAATAGCTGAAAATACTAAGATATCGATATTTCATGTGATCGTTATTTTTGACGTTGCAAGGAATAAAATAATCTGGATCAGATAATATATCATTCGTTATGCGTCGGTCCAGTTTTATTTACTTCAAACAAATATAAGAATTTATTATCTCAACAAACATATGAAACGTACCAGTGGAAGAGAGCTGACGAAACTGTGAATATTGGATTTCTTCGCAGCCTCGATGACCTCCTCCATGCTGACGTGTCGATTATTGTCGCCGTAGCCGATATTCTCGGCGATCGTGCGATCGAATAGAACGGGTTCTTGACCAACGACACCGAGCTGAGCCCTGAGCGCCGGAAGTGCAACGGACGAGATATCGCGACGATCCATCGTCACGTTGCCGGACAGCGGATCGTAGAGTCGCTGAAGAAGCTGTATGCACGTCGATTTACCGCAACCGCTCTGGCCGACGAGAGCGACCATCTGACCGGGTTTCACGATCAAATTAAGACCCCTCAAAATTTGGGACTCCGGACGTGTTGGATAGTGAAATTCAACTTTAGAAAATTGTATAAGACCATCGGCCTTCCAGTCTTTGTCCTTCCCTTCGAGCTCCGGCGGTGTCATTATCTCCGGCACACGATCAAGAAGCCTGAATATTCTGCCCGCCGATATTTTCGCAGTGTTGAAATTTGGTGCGAATGCGAGGGCTTGTCCCAGCATCCACGAGCCAAATATGAGAGCCTCCGATACTTTAATTACGTCCTGATAGTTTAAACCTTCCCTGGCGACGAGGTAACCACCATAGTAGAGACTCAGCGCGTATCCGAAGTACGGTGTCGTTTGGCCGCACGAAAATACCAAACCGCGAAGACGATTTCGGGTTCTCGTTGCTTGCGCTACATGACCCAGCTCCACGCAATACCGGTCAAGGAAAGCTTCCTCCTTACCGAGACTCGCAACGGTGCGGATGTTCGATATCGCCTCGATCGCTATTCTGGTCGCGCATTCCATCTTCTTTTTCTCCTGCATTCCCTGACCACTCATTATCCTCGCCTCAAAGAACACCGCGCCGAGCACGAGTGGTATGGAGATTATCGAGACCGCCGTCATCTTCCACGTGTAATACATGGATAGACCGATGCCGAGAACGAGGGTCGACAGTGCTTGAAGTATAGCGCCAATTCTGCTTCCCGTTGCTCCCTGGACCGCAGCCGCGTCCGATGATAGCCTGGCGCACAGAGCACCGACACTGTTGGTATCTTCGTCGTACCAGCCCATCTCTTGCTTCAACATCGCCGCGAACGTCGTGCTTCTCAGACGCGTCGTCATTCTTACACCGGCCACGCCGAACATGTACATTTGCAGGAAAGTACCGATCCCAGTTACAACGCCGACGATTATGAAGAGAATCGAGAAGTTTACCGTTTCGCGACGAACCTCATCCTCGTCGACAAGACCAAGTACGTAATAGACCTCACCGAATAGCACAGCGAAAGCTGGGAACGATGCACCGACTACTGCTGCTGCTAGACAACCTGCGAAAATTTAAAATTAAACGTGTTTTTTTTTTTTTTTAACAAATTGTTTCTACTGGCAAAAGTACAATTTTTTCGTTCTGGACATTTACAATTTGTATGACTTTTTTGTATTTTGTACTTCACTACTCACCGAATAGATTGTACGGCCACTCAGGCTTGTTCAGACCAAATATCCTCATCATAGGGGCGTCGTACGGTTTTTCGTGTTCCTCGAGTTCCTCCTCGGATGTTGTCGATCCTCCAGCGAGAGACAATCGATGGGAGTGCATCGACAGAGTGGAGAATTGTTTCTTTAGCGGTGGCTTCGGCTTGGGCTTCGTCGCTGTAACGGTCTTGGCTGCGGATGCAGTGGCCTTTGCTACAAAATAAATAAATAAATAAATAAATAAATAAATGCAATTAAAAAAAACAAAATAAAAAAATTGTTTTACAGTTGAAATTAAAAAAGAAATTGGAAGAAAAAAATTAAGTATTCGTTTCGCTAAACGATAGGGCTTGAGACTCGAATCGATGGTTCACCTTTGGCAACGGCACTGGCGTCTGCCGAGACTAATCCATGATAATGCTTTCCAAGCGCGAGAAGCTCCTCGTGCGTGCCCATCTCTACTACTTGTCCCTCCTTGATAAAAACGATTCTGTCGGCGTTCGTGATAGTGGATAAACGATGGGTAACAACGACGGTTGTTCTGCCCTTTGCGGCTGCGTCGAGTGCTCGCTGGACTGTGGCCTCGCTGTGGAGATCCAGCGCTGACGTTGCCTCATCGAGAAGAAGAATCGCCGGTCGTCGTACGAGTGCA
Source organism: Listrodromus nycthemerus (assembly GCA_963978505.1). Classification (NCBI taxonomy): domain Eukaryota; kingdom Metazoa; phylum Arthropoda; class Insecta; order Hymenoptera; family Ichneumonidae; genus Listrodromus; species Listrodromus nycthemerus. The sequence goes on along the minus strand of OZ021680.1, from coordinate 20,786,974 downwards.
CGGGCAATTGCAATTCTCTGTTTCTGCCCCCCGGACAATTGCGAGCCTCGCTCGCCCACCGGACTGTCGTACCCCTGAATTAAATACATTCACGTTAGCTGCATCTCATTTAGAGTACGACACATTTTTCCAGTATTGTACTCGGTATGCATGAGCGACGGGAAATTGTTACAGCTTTTAATGTCAAATTCCCAATTTCAAAAATATTTCTGGAAATATTATTTTTTAAAGTATCTACATAAAAATTTTGATCAAGATTTTTGTTTAGACCAATAAATGTTTATCAAACATATTTTCATAGTAAGTGTTCTCATGGTTCGGTGTAAAAATCGATAGAGTTTAATGTTTCCAAAAGTTCGGCTTTTCCAACATTTTTATCGACAGTTTTTTTAGTCAGGAGGCTTCGAACGTAAAGGATTAAATGCGCGCGATGGCTTTTTGGTCCCCTGGTGAATAATCCGTCCTTTAATAGCCCGTGCTCTGTAATCGCCGAGTCCACGTTCTACGGATTGTCGAAGCCCTCTGCACTACGGTGATAATTTGAGCGTGTAAAAATTCAAAGGGAACAGGCGAGTACAGGCTGGCAGATAAATCCTCTCGACGAACCGTGAGAGACCGTCATACCCGGGCGGAGCCCGCGGTCGCTAGAGAAGATGAGCCGCCTCTGAATGGATCCATAGTCCTGTGAGAATTATCTGTCATTCGCTTCGCTGGCACCTTCGTAATCGCGGGAGGTAGTTGGTAATTGTCGTGCGTGACTAAGTACGGGAAAATAGCGATTACGTCCGGATTTGCAAACTCTCAGTTTCCCGTTCTAAAAAAAATATGGATCAACATTTTTTTTTATTTAACAAGAGACATGAATAGGAACTCCTGTTCTCGTGCAAATAAAAAACACGAATTTTTTCATTTAACGATTTTATATTCTCGAGCTAGTAAAAAATAAAAGAATTTTTTTGTTTTGAGGTAGGAGTGCATGATTAAAAAATGTATTCTTCTACTATGCCGATACGAGGTCTATCCAGGATTGGAACTTTGTAACTTCGTCGTTACTCGAGATCCTCAAAATCTGGAATTTTCTGCATATCAAGAACATAATTTTTTTTACATATTAACCATGTATCGTCTCAATTTCCGAACAGCTTTTTTACAATTAAAAATTGGTTAAAAGTACAGACATGAGGATTGCTGATCGTGTTGAAGGTACAAGTGAAACACATCGAGCTCGGGGAAGTTCGTTACGCGGGACTCGCCACAAAAACATTTTGAATAATAAATAAAGCACCCCCACGAGACCGACATACGCTCACGATAATTCCCGCATAATCATGAGGGTTGATTGGCTCGTTCGGTGGCATCGAGATATTGTTGGCGTCAAATTGGGCGCGCAGGTCGATTTGCGATAGATGCGTGATTACCGTTTTGATAGACGACAAGGCCTGTTTTTGGGCGATCGGCCAGAGCCGGACACGTGAGAGCCTCGAATAATGCGCCGCTCGCTGTGAAGGCTTTTCGATGCTTGGGCTTTTGTTGCTGATCGACGCGCGCCAGTGGCACGCTCGGATCACGCGAAAGCTTACATCGCCGGTATAGCCGGGTAGGACGTTGTATAATCCACTTCCAATAATACACGCTCGCGGTCTATTCCCCCGGTATATTCGATGGAAGGTGAGCGGCGAGCGCTCCGTTAGCAGGTGTTTTATCGCATTTCCGGTACACGTATCCCCGACGGGATTCCGGGATGCAACTGGGAGAACAGCCTCGGGCGAACCGATACACCGGGTTACAACATGCGAGCATGGTCCGGCAGGGAATTCGTCGTCGGCGACGACAGTTCACCCTTATTAGCACCCAATTAGTCAGTTAGCTGTGCAGCCTCGTCGTCATCATCGTTCTCATCATCGTGCGGATTAACGTTTGCATGCGTTATTGTAACAGAGTAGGGATTCTACACTACCAGGATTAAGCACGATTTGGCTCGTATCGTACATAGCGACATACTTCGCAGGCCCAATTTCCATTTTTTTAACCATCGTATCCCTGAAATTTGCCACTCGATTAAAGTAATTCAAATGGTAAACTTCGTCCGAGGTGAATTTACACTTTGACCTCAAAATCGTAGAAACCTCGTTCTCCCTAATCGGGGAAATATGCAATGTGTATGAATTCTGCAATGAAGAGGTCGAGCGAATAACCGATAATCGAGCGATTTTCTCTGTTCTATTTTTTTATAGAAAAGTAACTCTGGCGTTTCCACTTTAAAAATCACATGTTTAATCGAACACAAATTTGTTGAGAGTTTTTTCAGATCGTTATGTAGTGACGCTTAATAAATTAATTTTTTTAGTCATAAATAATTATAAAACATTTTTTTCATCTAAGGAACAAAACTGAGTGCTTTTGATAGTTGGTTCAGCCATATAAAAAATATCGGGCCCAATGCATGACGTGAAGGGTTGGACTCAGATCGAAATCATAGAGACTGTCCCATACATATATAAAAACTACCAGAAACTGCGTCGTTTTTTCCTAATTGATCGCAGCAGTATCGACTGCTGAAAGTCAGACGGGAGTATGCTGTTGAATTTAACGTGCCAGTAAAAACCTTCTGACTTTTAGCGCATACACATGCGTGGACACGTGGATATAGAACGGTCTATCCGCATGTGGGAAGGAGAGGGATGAATATGGAGAAATTTTGGGATACATGACAGGTTATAGGCGAAAACTCACCTCCGGCAGTTTACTGATGAAGTCGTGAGCATTCGCTTCCTTCGCCGCTCTGATCATCTCCTCTTCGGTGACACTGTCATTTCCGTAGCGTATATTCTCACGTATCGTCGTATCGAAGAGTACGGGCTCTTGGCCCACAACGCCAATGTGCGATCGCATCCAGGCAACGTTGAGCTTCGATATGTCGACGCCATCGAGATGTACCTGCGAAAGAGCATAAGCGAGGATCAAGCAGCGAAAGGAAATTGAATTAGTTGGCTCCAGACGATTCTGATATCCGGAGTAAATATCGTCTACGTAGGAAGGCGAAAAATCTCGACGACGTGCTAAGATCAAATGGGACAGTGGAGCAAAACGCAATTTTCTAATAATTTCCTTAATCGGCAGTAGAGCATAACTGAGCCGAAAATGCAGAGTCATATAATTTTTATCAATTATTATCGCGAAAAATTGATGAAAATCAATTATTTCCGACAGATATTCTGTATTACAACAAATCATTTCTCCGTTCCGTGTTGACTTTTAGGCTCGTAAAGAGAGTTCACGCGAATATACGACATGAGAAAATAAGGTTGGGCATGGATAGCTCGTCTAGTCGCTGTTAGCAACGTTGCCGAGAAGTCGACACTTCGTTCATGTTATACGACCGCAATTCAGCCGAAACGAGTAGTCTCGTCACCATTGATGCACCCCCCATACCAACACACACACATCCATAGACGCAGTTCACTCGTAAAGTGTCATCCGTTCAGCACGTTGTACACATGTTACCCAGTAGAAAATTTGTTGTGCACTTGCAACGACAGAAATAGGACGAGATTTTACACCGGGATGGAAAATGAGAACGATGAAAGCTCGTTCTGAAAAAAGATTCTACTCTATGTGTGTTTTAGGGCTCATGCCACAGTAAAGTTTCAATCCTTCTTTTGAAATAGTGCATAGTGCCAAGGAAATAGTGCTAGATTTTTATGTCTAAATTCAACGGATCAGTGATCTCGAAACGTGATTTTCAAGATCGATATCTCATATCTCGACAATCTCGACTTCATTTATCTGATAATTTCTAAGCTTATGTTCAGCGAAAAAAACGCCTGGAAATATGCATGCGTGTGCCAATTTACTGTGGCACAAGCCCTCAATCCTTCGCATACGAGTAAAGAAGTTCGTGAATATATTTTCATGGAGTAGCACGTGGGAACACCATGAATAAGTCGGTGAATTGCAGAAAACATTCACGCGAGTGCAACAGCTCGCGGAACGTTGTGAGGTTAAATTTGGTCAGCAGCAGATGAAACTCGATGAAGCTCACCTGACCCTGAAGCGGATCGTAGAGTCTCTGTATAAGTTGAAGGCAGGTTGACTTGCCGCAACCGGATCCTCCAACGAGTGCCACGGTCTCTCCGTGTTTTATTTTGAGATTCAGACCCTGCAATACCTTGACGTCCTTCCTTGCCGGATACCGGAAGTGAACGTCAATGAATTCAATGTCGCCGTTAACGGTCTTGAGCTTTTGGCCTTCTTTGCTTAGACTGTCGATCGTTGGCACTCGATCGAGGACCTGGAAGATGGCAGCCGCCGAGCCCTTCGCGACTGCGAAGGCCTCCAGGTGCGGCGCCGTCAGGCCCATGTTCTGCGCACCGGCGAGCACGCCGAAGAAGACGATCACGAGGACAGCTGGCGTGTAATCCTTGTCCTTCTTCAGACGATCCTCCAGAATCAACTGCACGCCGTACCAGAACGCCAGGGCGTAACTGAGGTAGATGATGAACCACATGACACCACCGCCAACTCCCGACCACATTCCACGCTTTATTCCCGTCGTCTGCGCCGGTATGAGCTTTTTCGCGTAACGATGAACCTCCACTTTCTCACCGCCGAAGGCTATGACCGTTCTTATCGCGCCGAGTACCTCCTCGGCGACGCTTCCCGCTTGTCCGTACGCAGCCAATTCCAGGGCAGTCAGAGAACTCTGAACCTTCGCAACGACCGCGGTAGCTATCACGATTATCGGTGCGCAGCTCAGGACGACCAGGGTCAACTTCCAGCCGTAGATGAACGATATGATGATCGATGATATGAAGGACACCATTAAGTACGTGAAGATACCTAATTTCTCGCCAATTCCGTCTTTCATCTTGTCCAAGTCCCTGGAAAAAACAAAACGAACATTAACGATGTAACTTTGATATTATGGTTAGCTTTTCGTCGATCCGAAGAGACTGCCATATTTTTCGTCGTACAATAAATTTTTTTTTAATATGTCATACATCCGATCGCAGATTATAGACCGAAATCATTAACGGCACTGGAACACAGTCTGCAAGCGTATCTTTAAAAATTTTTTCCCCAAATTTTTTTTTAAACTCTAGTCCCACACTTTAAAATCAAAGTTTAATATTCTCATATTTAGTTATTGTGTTAATGTACTTATCTAAATATTTTATTAAATGTATAAATATTAAATATACTATAATAATCATGTCTGAATACATCTTCGAAATTTGACGGCGAATCATAATTCGCGATGAGTTGAGGGGGTCTCGCGGAAACATCGCTGCCAGTGCTCCCTTCGGAGAACTTTCCAGTGGATGTGGCGGAAGAGGAGGAACTCGAGAGTCTGCGTTGTACAGCTCTTTGCCCATTTCTCATTATCGCTGTAACGAGTTTCAGGCAGTTCGTCGGTGAACCCAGCGGAGTTGCCTAACAATGTGTTAGGACGGTTGGAGAGGCCATGGGTCAAAGGTTTAAAGGGTTTGATGCCCGACACCGGTCACGTCGAGCTGTGTGAATCGCTTTGCCGTCGACCGAAACAAGATATCACACGACTCCTTGGCGATAGTCGGTCCGGTACGGCGTACGTTCGATGTATCCGTTGCAGAAAACGATAGTGGAGCCTCGGAGTGGAGCGGTGCGAGGGCAACGGGGATGACCAAAAGGGACGAGGGACAGAAGCTCCGAACAGACAACGTTTTCGACGGGGTTCAACGCTCGACCACCTGTTGCTTCCTCGATTTCGCGAACTTTGCTCTTAACGCATCTCGCCTGACCCCGAGGCATTCTCGCTTTGCCTGCGCCCGAGTGTACCGCCGGGAACTGGCATTGACACTTTTCTCAATGACAAATTTAATACGATTCAATTATCGCTGAACGCTCCTGCGGTCATTAGCGACCACGAACTCGCAGCCGAGAACTCTCTCGCAACCGGACTAAATTATCATGTAAACCGCTCGAAAGTTTAATCCGACCCGACGCGAGATGCGATATCTGCGCTGGAAGGCGTGTTAAACTTGGAGCAAAGTTAGTAGGTTCGGGGTGTACGGTGAAAACTCCGCACAAAATACAAGGATATACAAGGATCATTTCCGGAACATTGCCGAGTTCTGTTGGAAAATTTGTAAAAAAATAAACGCGTGAGAATGGTTTGCGTTCAGGGTGAAATCGGTTCAGAAAAAATGCACTATGTTAGAATCTATATTCTAGCATAGTGAATTTTGAAACAGGCACAAATTTTTAAGGGATATAAAAACCGCTGGTGCCATGGGAATTTTTTGTTACTTTCCCTCACGAAATATATTCTTTCAATGACGCAACAATTCATTGAACATTGTAAGTATCTTTAAAAAGGTTTGACGAGAGCGTCGTTAGAGTCGAAATATGTCACTTAGAACCACGATGGTAAAAATTGGATCACTTGGTATAAAATGAAATCAATAAAAAAATTGTCTCTGGCATTCACCGATAAAAAAAAGACCTCTCGCAAAATCGAAAATAAAGTAGAAAGAGCGTTATTCTGTAAGATCCAAAAATTTGGGGCACTTACTCGGTTATTCTGCTGGCGAAATTCGTCGAGGTGTTCGTGTCGTACCACGCCATGTCCTGTCTGAGAACCGCCTGAAGGAACATCCTGCGAACCCTTGCGATTTGTCGGAAAGCCGCAACGTTGAGAAGATCGACGGTGAAGATGGCAAAGAAGAATTGGAGAGTAGACAGCGCAGCGCATGAAACTCCAAAGGCCACCGAGTCATCGTAGAGAGCATTCATTCGCTCCGTCTCAGTTGCGTTTGGTCCTCTGCAACGTTCAACGAGTAATTCATCTTTATTCCGTCAACGTTTGGGATTTACATTCGACATTCGTGACGAACTTATATACAGATATATATATCCGTATATATATTCGTGCAAGTTACTGTCAAAGGTACGAGCCAGAGATCGGCGAACCAAAAGGTCGACAAACGAATCGTTTCGACTCCGTAGAAAGATAAACCACCTCGAAGGGAGGGTAAATGTTTATCTCGGCGGAGAACGTCGAAAGAGGATGGGCGGGATAACTTTGACGATCAGATAGTTTCGCCGAGTGGGTCAAACACGCTACCGACTTGTGAGTGAAACTTCGCTTCACTCTGGATTACACGTTTCTACGCCGGCTCTCTCACTCTGTACAGGTGATGGATTCTCGTTTGCCGGAGGCTGGCGAGAGAATCGCCGAAGAAGAGCTCCCTCGTTCGCTTCCCAAAGAGAGTGGTAGTCGGCAGACCCAGAGAAATATCATCCCTCCGAGAGTATTCGCAAAATATATTCGGAACGTACCGTATTGGACGATTTTATGAGATCAACATTTTTTCAGTCATACAAATTGCCAATTAGGGTCAAAAAGGACTATTTTTACCTATTTTTTTTTCGGATATAAGCAAAGGATCTCATCTCGAATTCCGTTCTACCCGGCTCTTCTCCATGTTCCAAAGTGTATCCGGGACGTAGGGAAGAGCAGTGCAAAATGAGATAATAAGGCAAAACGCACTTTTTGAGAAACCTTAGGTTGATGGTGGTGGTGATAAATAGGGGCAAAATAGGCCCGAAACTCCGCATATATCTTTGGGACAAAATAGATCATTCAAAAATTGTTGGAAAAGTGAGTTTTGCCCTACTGTCCCATATTACCCCACTCTCCCCTACAATTTTTTCACGATTCATGTATTTTGTATGTCACTGATGTATTTTTCGAATTGTATTACATATCACGTTTCTGTTTTTTGTTTTCGACGACCAGGAATTTTTTTTCCTAAATAACAGAAGTTACTCGATGAAATACTTACAGGACCTTTCCACCGCCGAACCACGCCATGATGAGGGTAGGAGTGCTCGTGTGATTCTCCATGTTTCGATCTACCAGAAGGGTGGTGAACTCACCGTACTGTATTGTCGATACCGGTATACAAAAACCGGTAAGCGTACCCATTACCAGTCCACCGACTACGTACATCAGCTCGGTAAATGTTGCGAATCGAAACTGCGGTTAAATAAAAATTCGAAAATTGTATTACATTTAAAAATCACAAAAATCCAAAACATTTGGTGAGGCTGATGTAAGATGAGCAAAGGGACAATCGATAAGAATAATTATAGAGTTTTTAATGTTCGTTGTGAGGATGGGAGACTCTTTTAAACTTCGCACAGTGAATGAAATTTTTACTTTTTGCATGTTATTGCATGAAATAAAATTGTTCATCACCCAGGATAACGAAAGAGCAGTTTTGCAAATTCCTCTCTGAACAAATGATTTTGTCGCTTATTTAATAAACTTTGTATTCGAATTGTAACAGACTATTTTTTACTCTGCAAGTAAAGGATTTTGGGGCAATTAGAAGGAACTTTGGACCATCTTAACGAAACTTTTGATCCGATATCCTCGTCGAGAAAACGCGATTGTAGGAACTACGCGTGACACACCCCCTTGGAAAGTGTCGACTGACGATTAGGGCTATTAGGGTTAAAGACTCGAAGTGCTCCGAAAGTTCCTCGACGAGTTTGAGCAACGGAGAAGCACTCGTCACGCTGAACTTTGAATGCGATAATGATAGCGTCAAGAGTGATAAGGTAATGAAGAGGCAAACTTTGAGGTGTACTCACGAGTCTCGTATAAGGCACCGGCGGAAGTGTTGGTGCCTGCGGAGCCGGGCTATCCTCCTCCTTGGTCTGCGGTGGCACAAATTCACTGTGGACAGAGAAAATTAAACATCAGTCTTCGTTAACCTCGGAGGCCCGATAAGGGTCGGTCCTATAAATTATGAAAAAAAAATAAAATAAAATAATATTCGCAAAGCAAAGTTTACGAATTATTTATTAAATTCGTGCAATACGGAGCCGGAAATTTCATCCCCAAGTATTCTCTCGTCCTTCATCATTGTTTCTCCAATATGTTTTGTTTTGTTTTTTTTTTAATTTCTTCGTTCATATTTTGATAGATTTGTTTTATCGAATAGCAATAAACATAGACTTCGCATCGGTGATTTGTGGTTTCGTACATTATCGGTTCTCCATTGTCCTTTAGCATAAATTCGGCCTCGTCATTATCCTTTTCCTTGTCTTGTTTCGTGTCTGCAAATGAAATAACGCACACGCTAACACCGAGAGACGTATAAAGGTGGGATTAAGCCAACACATAGTAAGGGTCGTCGAAGGTCCGGCGATAATTTTCCTAATCGAAGGTAATAATGACCGTTCGCCGTTAGTTAGGGTGCGATGCGGTTGAAGAGTTTAGTCGTAGGGCTCGTGTCGGAGAGGAAGGGGGAAAACAAGTGACGAAACTGGAGCGCCGAGAAGCGAAGGAGGAACCGGGGCGAGAGCGGAGGAGAGAAAAGCAGCGCGATCCTAATTTGGGCTTTCGTGTCGTCGCGGAGTCGGGACGCGAGATGGTGTGAGAACTCGAGTCTCGACGTCGGCCCGCCGATGCTCAGAGGGTTCGGTCGGGAAAAGCTCGTAGCTGCGACGTCCCCGATAGAAACCAAAGTCTAATGAGATTGATCACCGATAAGATATTTGCCACTCGTGGGTCCAATACTGATGAACAAACACTTCTCAAAACTCCCGAAACTCTCGCGAGAATTCGATGAAAGAGATTCTCCGATAAGCACAAGCTCTTTGCGATACACTAGTGGTGAAAATTATTTTTGGTTTTTTTGGTGTTGGAAAAAAAAAATCCTTTCCCGCCTCGATAAATTTTCGACAGTGCAGGAGTGATCTACGATATAAGCGGGAATCTCAGATAGCACTTTGCCGACAACAGGCTAGCAAATTGTGGCACGTGCGTCCGCATGCGTCGACGTTTTTACCAGCATTTAACGCCTAAAATTCAGTACATTGTCAGCAAATTGTCAGCGAGACTTGCCGATGCTTTGCGACTCGTTGCAAAGAGTAACTTTCTCGAACCATGGTTATTTTGCTGGCACGCAAACAGCAAAACTTGGTCGCAAGCAATTTTTGTGCTCTGCCTGTAGTACGGTTGGTTAACTGGAATAAAAAACGACTAGCGGGTCGGTCATGCTGGAGCAAAAGCAGAAAAAGACAAGAAAACTCACGACCTGTAAAAATCAAAGACTTATGATTTGTAACGTCTTCAGGGTAAAAGGAAATAACAGAAGGTCTTCGGAGAAGCAAGAAAATGAGAGTCGTGACACAAAAAAAAAAGCTCCGGTAGCGGAGACATTCTCCAGAAGCTCGGTGAATCGGGTACTCAATTCGCAGGTTCGGGACAGAGGTTGAGAGTATATACTGCGTACGATAAAGTTTCGAGTCGGAGACCCAGGTAAAAGTCACGAGATAGAAGGGTATGAGAATAAGAAACTGGTTACGCCGTCACTTCCGGAATTTAAGGGGAATGAAAAGAGCGTCCGACAGTCGAAGGGGGTGGGTGAGGGGAGAGAGAGTTCTCTGAAATCGGTTCGAAGAACCGATCTTAAAATTCGACTTTGCCTTCGGTTTCCGGAGCGCGCCGTAGGGAACAACGTTACAACCACCGTGAGTCGGAAAGCCCCGCCAAACTTCGAAGACTAGCCAAGCTTCTCCGTCTCGTTCTCTCAAAGCTCCAGGAGTCTCTCTCGCTCTCCATTCGCTCCTCCGGCTCGCCTTCGCACACCTTCTTGCGAGACTGGGCCTTCGGGGCTCCCCCCCGCCCCCAGCGCCCTTCCCGCTCCGTCCCGACATTGCGAAAGTCTGCCGAAATTTCCCAAAGGGGCTCCATTAGCCGCGCGTAATTGCTGTTTCGAAACTTTCCCGACAAATCTACGATCGGCACACGACGCTGTTCCGAAACGTGGGGCACGCCCGGCCGCGCCAAGAGGCCTGACAGCGCCGGCGAACATCCGAGTCGCGCGGTGTTATCGATATCGTTCGGAATCTCGTTAAGCCGGTAACGCATAGAATAGGGGTGTCGACTCGTAGCAATTAAAATTCGTTGACACGCAAAGGTAGCATGGTAACAATAACCCGGCGTATGAGGACAAAGTTTGAATTTTCGGGATTGGCGCCCGGACAGCTTCGTTAAGAGGGGTTCACATTGATTTTAGGCGCGAAAACGTGTTTTATTCTTTTCAGTCGGGAATAAAAACGCTAGCGGACTCTGCCGACGGTTGAGTGTCCTTTATGGTAATTGCATCATGTATAAAAATTTTCGGATCTTAAGATTGAAAATTGTAGGCGTACGGCTATTTTTGTAATATTTTTTACATATGATTTCCTCCATTGCTGGGAAGATTGTAGTTCAAAGATGTGGGATAGCTGGGAATTTCAAGCAGAAGCCCTTAGGATAACTACCGGGTAGAACGAATAGTCGACCTTGTAAAGTGCCGAATGAATAGAATTATACTTACACCTCGAGAGGATTTTTTCCGGTAGGTGTGAATTTGATTTGGGGGGCTCCATTTGAATATCCTGGGCTGCCTCGCGAGGGTTCGTGGACCACTGGTAAATTCGCTGCGTCATCGCGCATTCTCAGTTAACAACTCTGCAACAAAAAGGAAAATACATTAACGGTCTTGGATTACTCTGCATTAAATTGTATTAGCTTACAAATAGTTTCAGCGATTTCACTTTTGACCTTTTTGGCAAAACGACGATTCAGTTTATTTTATTACTGTGTATATGAAGTGAGGAAAGAGTTTTGAAGATGTTCACCCTCGTCGTTTTTTATCGGCGGCCGGAAGCGTGCGAGGTTGAAGGACCTCAAAAGCCTCGTGCCGATAAAAGCTCTTCAAACAAAACTTCGTCCGGGTCGTCGAAGAACCGGCGAGAGGTGTACGAAATGGGCTTGGAGTACCGTAGACAAGATAAAACGACGTAGGAAGATCGATGCTTTCGCTCTTCGCATATTTTTTTTTTCTTTCCCTCTCCCAACACCTGCTTGTCAGCGCCTCTCCACCATCCCTTTTGACTTACATGCTGTGCCGTAAGTGCCAGCGCCGCAACTTCCCATGACTCTCAACGACGCGCTCCGCAATGTCGAAGTAAAAAATTGAGACGGCATAGTCTAGCACTCTGACGTGCAAAAAAAAGAAGAAGAAAGACAGTTCCTCGCATCTTATCACCCAACACGCCGTCTCGTCCATCATGCCTCGGTAAAAGCACATATAGTAATGGGAAAATTCTACATAAAAATACCTATCTTAAATGAACAATCTGACTTTCCTCAGGTGCAAAAAAATCCTTGATTTTTAAGTTTTTAACTCTCTCACCTTCCATCCGCCTCGCCGCCCCATTCGAAAAATCGATAACGTTTCTGGGAGCAAAAAATAAATATCCGAAGCGATATCCCTGACGAGACGCGGTGCCGAGGGAAAGCAACGATTTGTCGGGTGTCCGGGGTCACGCGAGAGCATGAATGAAACGATTTTGTTCGCTCAGCACGAAAGCTCATCCCCCGAGAGAGTTCCACATCGGCGGAGAGTTCTTTGGTGGAAGGATCGCACTCCTTTCTAACGCCACTCTTCCACCTCTCAAAACTCCATCACACGCCGAGAGTGGCCGGGTTATACTAACTCCAAGGCCCATCCCGCTTTCGTGGCAAGTGCGCTCGCTATATGACCCTTGCCTAGACCGCGTAATCCTCCCGCGGTCCGACCAGGACACCAGGGGTAAACTCTATGGCGCTATCGTACCGGTCCATTCTGCAATACGGATTCAAGTACGGTACGTAGCGTGCTTCGTGGCCTTTGCGAGGACGGCCGTTCCGGGTTTTTCGTCGGGTTACTGAACCTCTCGCGGAAACCACTGCCAACATTTACCTCCAACTCCTCCATCACTTTTATTCTTTCCTTGTAACGCTCCTCGTGCGTTTTCCTCATTCACACTCGCCGCGTCCCGAGCCTTGTCCGTGGAGGTGGAAAATAAAAATCCAGACAAGCTTTATTGCGTTGCGGTTTATTTTTTGCAACTGCGAAAATTCGTAAACCGTACGAGCCGAGACGGCCACGTACACCGGAGAATTTAATAAGCTGTTACAAGCGCCTGCGAGAATTCTTCTTCACGTCGTTGCCTTTTTCATCATTTTTGTTTTTCATTTTAATTAAAAAGTCAAATTATCCCGAATAGCGATACGGCAGTAATTAAATTGCTCGCGAAATTAATATTAAAGCGGGATAATGGGCTATCCGCGTAGTTTATTTGTGCCAACGAGAAAGATTCGTCCGTTAACGTGCAGGCGTTGATGAAGATTAATATATATTTTATAAAAGAGGCGGTCATTGTCGGAGAAAAATTGAGAAAAAAAATTTTTATGATCGCAAGATGAACAACAATAATGCGCAAAGAAGATGCAGTGAGAATCGTTTTTTTTATGGAGACGTTCGTTCGGTAGTTCGATGAATATGTAAATGGAATACTTTGTTCGGTGTAAAAAAAAATGGTCATAGAAAATTTTATGCGAATGAAACCACGAAATGGGAATATAAATTTCTGGTTTATTCCAACTCGGGCTCGTGGCGCAAATTTATTTTTCGCCAACAAACAAAAAAATAGTCATGTCATTTTTGTTTCTCGACCTTTTTTTCTTCGTAAAAATTACGTCATTCAAATACCATTTGAAAAACCAAAATTTCTCACATAAATTTAAATACCCAGCTATTTCTTTACTCGATAAAGGCATACGAAAAATACATTTTTCAAAAACAATTTTTTCTGTCTAAAAAAAATTTTCCCCGAAATAAATAACACCACCCTGAAAAAAAATCGAAAGATTTGTTTTTTTTTTATTATTAGTTGTAACGAGTCCGCGAAGCTTTTCGGTGGTCGCGAAAGTCAGAGCGGTAGCTTTGCCAATTCTCGTCGAAATTATTTTTAGTCGCGTTTTCTGGGTCGTAGAGTCCGCCCGAGTGCTGTGTAACGAAAACACACGTCTCACACAGGTGGAGCGTTGGACGGCAAGTAAGTTGACGTGGCCGAGCGTGAGTTGCAAGGTATGCACGACGTGGGTTAACGTGCACGACGTTGACAAACAAAGCGAGCGTCGGGAGCGTTTCGACGATAAGGTGAGTTAAAAGAACGTGAAGCTCAACCGAAACGCGAAGGCGCTCAATCAACAGTCCGTTCATTCATACTATTGGACGCTTTGAGGATGGAATTTCACAAGGATGTCGTTTAATGACGATCGGTCATTAAACAACTGCAATTTCACCAGTTATTGCGACCGCACAACGAAATATCGTCGAAGTGAAAAGTTCCAGTCCGAGTTATAATTTTTTCTTCCACTTGCATGGTAATATATCAAAGTAGGGAACAGCAGGACAAAACAGAATTGTCCAATCACTTTTTGATAGCAATTCTACGCAAGAAATGTGATTATTCCGAAAATAAATGGTCGAAAATGTAAAATAAAAAACATTTTTTTCTTATTAATCGTAGGACTTCTAGGACTCGTCGTATGTTCATGATTTTTCGTTCCCTAATTCCGCCATCGCATTGTCATACAGAGCAAAACATATCATACCATAAGAAGATTCCGCATAGCACGAAAACGTCTTAAGAGCGAAATAGGTAAAATGACAGAGTGGGGCAAAACAGGATAACGAAAGAAAACACAATTTTCCAATAACTTCTAAATGGTTGCAATGGATTCAAAAATCCGTATGTATCGTTAGTAAAAATGGAAAAAATACGAAATAAAAAAAATGTCGACGATTGTGCACAACAAGTGAATAAACACAAACGTTTTTTTAAGGTCTACAGTGTGAGTTAGCCATAGGCCTCGGTCTACCGTTGAGATTTTTGTCCGAGAACTCGTAACGGAGATATTGCAAAATCCACCGAGAAACTCTCGGACGCAAAGGTCCGATGCCAGTACCATCTCCCGTACGGTAAAATGTTCCGTCGTGCCAGGTTTATTTCGAGGAAGGCCTTGCGGAAAGAAACTTTGAGACGCGCGCGCGCACTCGTGTTGCTTAACGCGTACGAAGCGCCTACGTGTGCCGAAGTGGCAGATGAGATGAGCCACTGGTGGAAAATGTGTGTTTATGTATAAACATATATATATATATATATATATATATATATATATATATATATATACACATATATATATATGTATATATATGTTGTATGATCGGACGTCCGAGCCCTCTTCCAACGCACGCGCTCGTTTCTGCCACTCATCGTCCGCTCATTCTATATCGGAAACCCGCCACTAGCCCGCCGACTCTATTTTAATTGAGAATTCTATTTGAATAACCGAGTCCGAGCCACTCGCGACGAAGGAGGAGAGGAAAGATGGAACGATATAAATTTCGCTCCTCTACGCCGGTCTCCGGCGATCTCGGAACGACGAATTTTCGTAATTAATTCCCCGAGACCCACTACTCTCCTTTTGCCGCCGAGAAAATCGAATCGAGACGACGATCCTACTCGCCACGAGCCAATTAACGAATCACTGAACTTTTTTTTATTTTACTCTGTGAGAAACGAAAAATGTGTTCCTTTGAATCGTAAGATTTCTCTATTTTTTTTGCGCGTTATTAAGACCCATTAATAACAGTATCGATTATTGATGAGAACCAAAAGATCAATGATTTATGATCAGTCACTGATCTATTGATTATTCGTTAGCAATTATCACGATTAACAAGGCTTTTAGGGATTTTGTTTGCACATAATTTTTAACAGTAACTTTTCCACGGGAATTAAGAACGAAAGATTCGGGCCGCACGTTTTAAACCGGAAAAATGTGTCCATCTATTTATGCGGGTTATTGAAAATAATTATTAATTAATGAAAATTGTAAGATCAATCTTTCAAATTTATTAATTGATCTATTAATCGATTGCTTATCAATCACGGCAAACAACAAAATTTTAGGATTTTTTTTTAATCACAATTTTCTTAAAGTAAATTTTGGTATCGGACACAAGCGTAAAATGTTGGTCCCTCAGAGCCGAGAATACAACGAATAAGAAGAAGATTTTCTCTCAGAAATAATACAAAAAAAAATATTTCTTTACAGGAAAAAATGATGTGCTGATCGAGACAAAAGTTTCTCGATCCCGTTTTACGGCTGACAGTTTCGCGCCTGATGTGTCGGTTTTCGAAGCGAATCACCGCCTCGAGCTAATCGACGCGAGAACGGAGCTTTTAATGACGAGTGACTGAAAGGCCATTACGGTGAAATTACCCGATGCTCGAATTAATTGAAAATTTCTCATCACCCTCGTGAAGTATCCGATCATTGTATCCGATTTCCTTCAGGGATTCAATTCGGAGGGGAAAACCGCGGCGAAATCCCGGATCGACATTGTGCACCGTGGAGATCATTGAAGTCCGGAGAAATGAAACGAAACGTCGAACGTTGCTGTTAGCACCGATGCGGCTGGGATCGCGGAGTTTCCGCAGCAGCAATGGGGTCGTACAGTAACGAAGCCGGGAAGCAATAGCGCCGAGAAACAACGAGCTTCGAGTGGGTAATCCCCCCGAGGAGTTGAGAGAAAGCTCGGAAACACGAGGAGAAACTGGCACGGAAGTCGGCGCGAGGAATCGTGCAGAGCTCTCCATCCACCCTCGGCAGTTTCGCCTTCGCTGAAGAACTCATACACGTGGTCTTCAATTGCAATCAGTCCGTTTCCTCCAGCGCCAATAAATTTCTATTGTAATCGTTAATCATCCAGAATTTATCGGTCAATGCCCCGCTCTCAGTTTTATATCGGACTAATTTCCCGGTTTTACGGTCAATGTCGAAATGCGGATGTTAAAGAAAATTCGAGCACCTCGAAAAATTTAACAACTGTAATTAAATTCCTCACGAAATGAGTTTAGAACTTTCGAAAGTCTGTACAATTTTTACACCGGAATATATATTTTTTATTGCTCCGTACCAAAATATACGTGAAACGTAATTCTTAAAAGTCACGGTTCGCACACCAGAATAAATTTGAATAATTTTACCGACCGAATCCATTTTTCTTCAATTCAAAACGATACCCTGAGAAGCTTATGTCGAGATTTATAAACATTCTTCATATTGTGTGCCAACAAATTCGCTACTGAAAAATAATATTTGCCCATTGATAAAACCCCGGCTCTGCACGATGAATGAGGCGTTCGAGTTGTGTGTCGAAGGAACTATCGAGCCACTTCATAGGGGGTCCGCCGACTCTTATCTCGAGAGCAACATCATCTTCCGTGATAACGCCGTATCTAATATATCGCCTACTCACGATCGGACGAATATAGAACCGACAACGAGGTAATTCTCGCGAACAGAAGTTTCCAGGCAATTTACAACTACGAGTGATCCAAGTTGATCCGAGTTGATTCGCGGCAGTTCCGTGTTCAACGACCCGTGAAAACACCTGTTAAATGTCGCTTTTCCTAAGCATTAAAAAAAAAACCAATATTGAAGAATTTTCAACGTTGAGTTATCACTTAAAAAATATTATAGTCCAATTCGCAAGAATTCTTTGCGAGAAGCTTTGGTCGTGTTTCCTCGACTTATCTCACTCAACGCAAGCGGTAAAAATCGACGCGAGAAATATTACGAGCATTCTGGGAAATCGACAAAGGCCGAGGTGCATTTTATGGACACGTGACTTTGCCTTTGTTCCGTATGCAGATAGCCACGTCGACGGTTTGTAATGTACGGTACACATCGACGATGAAGATCGAGGTGGAATCGTGATCTGCGTTACGATAAATAACAAATCGCCTGCTATCGATGGATCGTGGATATCTGATCCATCGAGAATCACGAATCGGGAGGATAACAATTGAGATAAGACCGAAGACCGGAAATGATCGATAAGGTGAGAAGAAAGAAAAATTTTCTTACCTCGCTCACGGTACGATATGGGATTAATCCGTCAATAAATCTGTTACAATTTCCGGCGATCGTTTAAATCCTACTGCGCATGTATGAATACATTTTAAATAATAAATATCGTATTATATCTTTTCGTGAAATAATTATCAAACGCTGTGGCCGCTGGACTTTTTTTTAACTTGTGACTTCGAAACTTCGTATAAAGAGATTCAATTGATTTTTGACCTCATTCGTTCCTGTCGCTGTTTAGGGCCAGGAACAAGGTGTGTAATCCACGAAAGAGAGTCCGAATGATGTCACAACGGGACGAGATAACACACGAGAGAACCAATGTAACCAGTCGGCAATACAATGTGATAGTTACAGAGCGAGTTTTTTTTTTTTTGAGGCGTTGGTACAACTAAGTATCGCATCATCTCAAAGCCGCTCAAGTCGCTCCCAAGGAGCGATTGTCTCATCCACGAATATCAATTTTTTGTAGCATTTTTCGTTGCTTTCCTATCATTCGACGCGATTCCACAGCCTGACGAGTTGGACGCCTCTGATCTTACGATCAATAAACGAATTATTTACTTATTTATTTATTTAAATATCCATTCAAACCCGCCGTCAATATCTTATTCATTAATACCCTTCCAAAAATCCTCCACAATTTTTTAACGCTGTAGTCAAATTTTCGGTTTTTCACTCCCAATACGTGGCACTTCTTCCAAAGACCGAATTAGTCCAACGACAAAATTGTCCTCTAATTTAGTTTGCGACACATTATCGAAGATTTTCATACGTGATCTACAACCCTGCAGATTATTCTATAATTAATATTTCTGGCTTCTGACCACTAAAAAAAAAAAATCTTACTAATCTCACACGTCGAATTTTCGTGAATTTAATTTTCGGAAGATCATTCCTCGGTGTCTTGTATCTTTACCTTTTCCGAATTACTGTTTCCAATCGATATCCCAGATGTGCCTGATCAGGTCGAAGGTGGATTTCGTTGCGTCGGCGGAGCCCTTCATAAGTGTCCCCTCGGACTCCTCGTCGTTTCACACTTATCGGTCCGCGCGCGTGTTTCTCCGATGCACTTTTCTCAACATACGAGGACGAAAGCTCAGTCCAATATTTTCGACGATTTTCACGATTGCGATTGAACGAACGTGTCGGCGCGAAAACGAAACCACAGCGATCTCAACACCGTCCGAGCGACGCACTCTCCACGATCACAGATCGAAAGATCGGCAATAAAACCGTTCGCAAGTCGACGCGTCGAGGTTCCTCGTGCGACAGTCTAAGAACCACCGATTATAAATATTGTTCTCGCGTCTATTAAAACGATTCCCCCGACGCGTCTCACCACCTCGAACAGAGCCGGATCTATCGGTTCCAGTTCTATCGTGTTGCCAAACAAATTCAAACTGTTTCTCCTCTTCGAGTACCGGTATTCGCGTCGGTACGAAATTTCTGTCTGTTTAACGAATAAGAAGAAAAAAAAAATTAACCGATTTTAGATATCGTTATAGCTTCGTTAACTTTCACAAGTGATTATGTTTGTTATAACAATTTATTAGTCATCGACGATTGGTAGAAAAAAAATTGATCTATCGTATAGATCGTTGTACAGTTATACGCTTTTTTTTAGTAATTATATTTATCGTGATAATTTATTATTAATTGGATTTTATGGGAAGTGTGAGATTTTTATTTATTATATTTTGTAGTTATTGGACGATTGACGAGTCAGGAATTTTTGAGAAGTGCGCTTATCGGGTGGAGATTTAACCGGAAGGGATTATCGGTATCGAGATCAATTCCGTTCGCACGGTAGTCACGAATAACTGACTGCGGTTTGTCCCAATTCGTTTCCTTTTATACCTTTCGCAACGAGACAACGTTATTCGGTCTGCTAGCTTCGAAACAGAGGGAGACGACGCTAGATAAGCTCAAACGCTACGATAGTAGAACAATAATGCGTCCAATTACGATGCTGCTGACTCCCCGGCGTGCAATATTCTCGCGGGTTTTCCAGTCGTGCTTGAAGAATTTATTTATTTTTTTCAGCGACGATTCATCCAACGTGGACGGAAAGAAAAATCTCAAAAGTCAACGAAGAGACGGCGCTGCGTGATTCTGACGTTTCGAAGCTCGTGGAGTTTACGTGGTTGTTTGTTTGTTTGCATTCGTCGGCGATCGGCTGCGCAGATAGCATCGACAGAAATCTCCGACGGAGAAAGATAATGCCGAGAAGCGATGCGGATACGATAATTTTTTCTTTTATATTTTCGAAACTGAACGTTCGCGGATAACCGAGTGCGCGTTATCGAGGACCGCCGATTACCGACGATTAAGACATTGAAATTGTTTCTCGTTCAACCGTGATTGGGCAATGTGATTCTTGGTGCGAATGACTCGGTGAATTTATAAGATTGGCACACCGGCTCGAGACTTTGCGTATACATGGGTTTGATTTATTGCTTTATTTGTCATCGTCTTTTATCTGCCGTTATGAGATTCTATTTTTAGTTTCTTTCAAACGTACTTAAAAGGTTTAAAACTAATCTCGATACTGTAAGAAAGCCTTGTGAGAAATATTTTTCCATTAATTACTATAATTTCTATTTTTTTTTTTTTTTTTTCGTGGTGGTTCTGATCAATTTTTTTTGTAAATTTCACATGCCACTAAAAATAAAAGCACAATGACTTATTATTGATTAATTAACAGGCAATTATCATGGATTAATCACCAAATTATTATCATCAATTAATTATTTATCAATCGTCTCTTATTCGACAACATTATTTTCCCGAAATTCGCATTCTGATTTTACGAAACAATTATTGACCTTGCAACAAAAAAACCCCGAAAAATCGGCGTCAATTAATCGAAGCGCCGCCACTTCCTCAGTAATCGACCAATATTATTGTCTCTCCGTACCGATCGGCGGGTAAGAATTTGTCGCGAGAGTGGAAGGGGGAGGAAAAAAATAAAAATAAAAATACAAACAAACGAAAAAAAATAAAAAATAGATCAGAAAAATGTAGTAGAAGGACAGGGAAGAAGTGTCAACGGACTGTTGGGTTTCCGGTCGGGGGAGGCTCGACGACGCAGGCGCTTCTCTCCCTGCCATGCGTTCGTGGACCGCGCTTGGGTTCGCGGACGCAGTGTGTCGCCGAGTGTCATTGACCCTGAGGGAGAAAGAGAGGCTTCACGGTCGCGAACGAAAGTGGTGGCCGCGGCCCTTGTCGACGGTTTCTCCACCGGTCGCCGTGCGAACTGCGGTTTGGCGCGCCCAAATATGCTCCCGAGGGTTGAGCCGCTGACGTAAGCCCACTTTTCCTCACCGGTCACTCCCTCGTTTGTCGACGGTGCGATCCAACGTAACCATAAACTTTCATGACTCGCGACCAAAGGACCCGGCCATGGTCGCGCATCGAGTTGTCGAATCGCGTTACTCGACGAAAACAATTAATATAAAAAAAAATCAATTGAGTTATCTATTAATTAGAAAATAAATGAATCAATGAAAAAGTGTCGAAAAATATTAATGAAGATTTCTTTCAATTTGAAGAACATAAAAATACATTTTATGGAAACGATTAATTGAGGTTTTTTTTTTTATTGAGAAATAAAAATTATGGGCACTTTGAATTCAAATCCTGTTCTCCAATCGAGGAAGTAACGATGAAATTTTACTGAAAAATGTTTGAATTTTATTTTATTTATTTCCGGGAATGACTTTCTGCGCAGCATCTTTTAGGGAATAGCTACAGATATACGGAAGCAGCGAGCTGCTCACGTGTCGAAGACGCGACCGCAAGCGAGGGGGCTTCCGGGGAAACTGGGTTAAGTTTCTAAAGAGGGAGCAGGTCAAGGCCATCGGAGAATGCCTTTTTTTTCAACGACCAACCGGGGCCCCTTTCCCGAACCCGAAACAGCGATGGACACGTGTGTAATAAATGGGAGAATCAGCAAAATGTTTATTTTTCCTGATCACCCGATGAATAATACAACGAACGATTCGTTCATTTTCTTTGAATGAAACTCAAAGGAGGAATTAAGAAAAAAAAAAAAAGAGAGTGCGATTCCAGCGGAACGATCGTGGCTGGACCGACTCGCATCCGCCTACCATCGACTCGTGGGAATTTCCACGCGACCTTGCGAATCCTCGACCAACCCTCTCCAACGAGACCCTGAAAGGTTTCCGATCTGTCGGTCGAGGTGCGCGCGCACGCTCTTGTTACGCACGCACTTTAACGACAAATTTCACGCTCCCGGCTCGATCCCGATCGATTTCTTCTTCTTTCTTTCCTCGCGAAAATCGAAAAACTTCTTCAAAGATTTATATTCTTCACCTCGGCCCGAACGATCGGCTCAATCGATTAGACGATTTTTTTTTTCTTCTTTTTTCTTTCTGTTATTATTATTTTTTTTCAATAAATTTTAATTATAATTCCGTGATCTCTTGTGTTTCACATCGGACGATGCAGGTATTATTTTCGCGGACCCGCAGAGCTTTGCGGAGCTCGACCGACTGACGCCGCGACGACCCGACGTCCAGACTCTTACGCAACGTGTGGCAGCAGCCCCGACTGCGAGGCAGCGGCGAGAGAAGAGAAGCGGCTGATACAGCCCCGACGACGACGGAGACGACGGAAACGACGACGCAGACCAAATCGACGACGTCAAAGACCCTCGTCGGAATCCACTCACGCCCCTACTGGCTACGTTCGTGTTATCATTATTATTATATACTATAAAAATATATATCGTCGATCGTGACGAACTTGTCGTTTCATTACGGAGGAAAATGAAAATTAGAGATACGAAAATCTTCCACCGGTGCGAACCGCCTCGAGAGTTTGCAGTGTTATATATATATATATATATATATATATATATATATATATATATATATATATATATATATATATGTGTGTGTGTTTTATGTACATATTAGTCAGGTAAAGGAGCGGTGTATTTGTTGACAATTTTTGCTAGTTTGACGATTGACAATATTTACTGCAATTTCATGCTGGTCGGGTTTTTGTTTCTCAAGAATTACGATTTTTTCGTAGACGAAGCTTCGTTATGGAAAAAAAAAAATTGTGAGTTTAAATTTTTATAGCACTTTGTCATTATTTCCTTTAAACGCAAAGGTTTTTTTATGAGGAAGGGTTTTTTGTATTCTTGGCTTTCTCATATAAGAAGCATTGTGAATAAAGGTTATAATGACGAAGTATTGCAAAAATTTGAATTTTCAACATTTTTCAGAGTATTTTTCGCGCATTTGATTTAAAATTCGACTTTAAAAAATGATTACGTCAGTGATTTTCAAAAGGATCCCTTTGTTTTTCGATTGGAAAATAATTAATACAAAATATTGACTAATGGGAATGCATTCTAATGATGGAACAATCGGGCATTTTTTTATTGGGTATAAAAATGTCACTATTTTATTATTAAGAAGTATTACTTTATTTTATTCTCGAATCTGTAAAATTACTGAGTCATGTCGATATCGATAACGCGTCGATTGCCGTGTCAAATATGCGCGCGATTTATTTTCCACCGGCGATAAAAAAAATATACATAGATTTACGACCGTTATCAGTGAAATAAAATTGAGAACCAGTTCATTTACTTGATGAGCAGATTGATCGACCGGTACGCTTTCATTTTCGATTGTTCGCAGCACTTGGGTGCCAATGAGACGATACACTTCCAAGCTCGGAGCACCGTTTAACGAGATAGCCGAGTTTTTTTAATATCCACGATTTACGACCGTGCCGGGTTAATGGACTCTCAATATCTCAGTGACAAGAAACGCCAGCTCAACCTCTCGAAATCCGATGAAAGTCCACGATAAAAAAATTATCACGTCGTGCAAAAATAAAATATTCGAAATGACCGTTGAAAATAGGAAACGTAATAACCATACAAATGAAAAAGATAATCGAAACTAAATTACACAAAAAAATATATATACAATGATATTATAAAATATCATTGAAATAAGGATTAAAATAATAAGTGTGACGAAATTTAAAAAAACACCATATTGAAAATTCGCGGGGAAAAAAAAATTAAAAAATTAAAAATTCGGACTTCGAGGTCGAAAAAAAATATAAATGATAAAGCTTGCGCGGAGAATTTGTATCGCACGCTGCCGCGAGCCGTACTGCGACGTCCATGCGGGGATGCTGCGCTACAGCATTCCGGATTCATCCCCGACGAAAGGACAGAGAAAGTCAGAGGAAGAGCTTCGATGTATCTCGAATCTAGATAATGCGGCCAACGTTTCCGTGCTAGTTCTCTCCTCTCCTACACAGTGCGCCGGTTAAGCCGTACACAGCTGTTTGCCGTTTGTCCTGCATCGAAAATCCGAGGACCCAAACGCGCAGGCTTGGCACGGCTATCCGTTCGGCACGGCCTTCGCCACGATTCCCACGTTCGCTCTCCGTTTCTGCTCTCTTCACCCGAAAACCGAAAAACTATCTCGAGAGTGCAGTCAAACACCGAAACATTCGCGATTTCATTCTCGCTGTTATGTACACGGATGATATAATATTCTACTATATAGATATAAAATATGGAAGAATATCGATTCTGGGTCACCTTAAACGAGGGTCGATGCTGCACAAGATTTCTCATAAAAAATAAAAGTCGCTTGAATTCGAAGGAAAAAAGTAGATAGTTTTTTTTTCTCATTAAGTACTTTGAAATTGGCATAAACATTATGGTTGTGTCCCATTGAATAATCAATGAATAAATTCATGTTTATCTACCCAAAAAAAAAACAATAATAACCTTGCACATTAATAAAAAAAAAACAGCACTTCGCCTTGAAAATACAACATATAATAATGGAAAAAAGTAAAAACCAAGAGTCTGAATTTGCAACAGAAGTGTTTTATCTGATCGAGCAATTGACCAATCGTTCAATAAAACGACAAAAAAAAATGCTAACAAAAAAATTCCACTTCAGAAAAAAACAGGATAAAATCCGAGAGAAGCAGGTGTCAAAATGTTTAACGAAAGCTGTAGTTTCATTGCTTCGATTCGTTCCCAAATACCGGTCAATCAACCAGGAGCCCCTGTGCAAAAATGCGACTCGGTCGACTTTTCCCTGTGTGGCGAGGGAATAAATTAATTTTGATCAGTCCGTTAGGTCGGAGACTTTTGTGTCGCGGACAGAAATCGACGACCGACTGGATTGCGAATGGCAACCGGGGTCCTACTCGTCATGCTTGCGGCCCGGGGGACAGTGGCATGCCGGGAGTAGAAGGGGGCATCGATTATTTGGTGAATAGAGGGCTCGGCACTCGCACAGCCTTGCGTCTCTGCACCGACACGTTAATCACCCCCATTGGACTTCCATACCAGTGTGTTCCTCGTTGTGCGGAGATAGGTTGATTCCATTATACCTGCAGCAATACATCGCGCTCGGGCGGGCGGGAGATGACTCGGGAGGAGGTGCAGCGGGGTGAAGAGATAGCGCGGGTTCAACCTCAGTCGCAACAGCTGCAGCTGGCTACTGGTTGAATGCCGTGTTTCTCTCTGCACCGGTTAACCGTGCGACAAGACTCTCCGTGTCCGCGCCGACATCGACGACGACTGGCGGAAGCAAATTCCAAGTCTATGGTATATCCAGAGACGCTGATCCAATTTTACCGATCATATCTTTTTGAATTTATTCAACAAAACAACCATATTCCGATATCTATAACACCAAAATAATTCTCTGATTTTTTATTCGCCCTCACGTAAGGAGCGAACTTATTTATATTTGTATGTATGCGCAAGGCTGTTTCTCGAAGAGAACATTTTCTTTTGAATTTTTTCCCCTCCCATTTTTTAAGTATAGGATTCAATGAAAAATTGATCCTCATGAAAGACGGTCTAAGGAAAATTTTAAGAGGTGCTGAGTTTAACGTTTGTAGTCAGGAAAAAAAAATGGGGCACCTTTTGAAACGGTGCTTTCAGTAAAATGCTGAATCGCACGCATGTTCAATGGTTCCGTCAATCTATAGAACTTTAGCGCAGATCTGCACGCGATTTTACATCGGCTCGACCTGTTCCTGACACCGAGAACCGTGACTACTTCATCGGTAAGGTTGTCGACCTTATCTAAAAAAAACAGTCATCTCCGAAATACTCAAAATAATCACTGTTTCACCCGTAAGGCCCTCGAACTGGGATAGTCGGTTTTCTCGACCATGTGATATTACAAAAGCTCAGAAACTGCGGCTTCTGGTCCTCCTCGTTGATCCCTATGATTTTACACGCTTGAAGTTAGAGCTGCTTATACAAAGTGTTATCAAGCTTGAGCACCTTTGTACTTCAACTACGGGACTGCAGACTCGAAAATCGAACCTGGAACATTTTTACGAAGTCCTTCCATTTCCCATACAGAGCTGAATGAATTTCTTCCAAAGCCACTATTGTAGTAGGTTGCGAACCATTTGTTCGAACATAAAAACTCCCCAGAAAATTTTCGGTGCTGACCGGGGGAATCGAACCCGGTGCTACTGCGTCAATTAATTTCTTTCAATACTACTAAATATTAATTGATAATGTAAATATATATTATACGTATATTTTCGTATTTTGTATATTATTGGAATAAAAGTGTGGTGCAATAAAATTTAAATTGTGAATATGTAATTTTGTTCGTGAATTCTACAGGTTAGTCCAGCACTGGGTTGCCGTTGAGTATATTGCTTTTTTTCGTAGCCTAGTGAGAGAGTATAATCTCGCTCACCCGAGGCGAGAGAACGGGAAAACTCGTTGCCCTTAATCGAGACGTTAGCTGTTTTCACGATTCCGTCCGAGAGCGGATGACGATGCTGTGCGGGGACGGGATAAATGCGAAGAAACTATGACGCTCTTGCTGAGCTATTGCGGAAAGCACGAAGGCTATGTCCGCCGGAGGGTTGCGTCGAGGTTTTAGCTACGTCGAGTCATGGTCTACTTTTGCTCGCTGCTTTACTGCCTTCTAGATAAAACTCCAAGTTTACGAAAGCCCAGCTGAATTATTAGTTTCTCCAACATTTTTTTACTGCTCCTCCTCTCTGCCGGAGATTGATTACTTTTTTTTGTCGGTTCTGCGGTTTCTCGAGGTTAATCGCTCGAGGACCGCGCGAATCGATTTTTCCGACACGTGTTTTCTACTGACCGAATTATGATGATGCGATACATTTTTACTTCTATATATTTTTTTTCTTTATTCTGATCAGAGCAGTCGAAGGATGAAAAAAATCGCGTCGATTTTTGAATATAAGGGCGACGTTGACCAATTACAAAAATAAAAATTTTCCAATAAAAAAAATAATAGTGTTATATAAAACTTGATATGAAGTGAAACTCGACCTGCATATTTTCAATATTCTAGGAATTTTTTTACGTTATCGGAGGACCGTTACGAAATATCAGAAATTCCGAGCGATTTTTTATTATCACGAGAAGTAAAATATAAAAATAGCAGCTCAACGTTTATACGCAGTCGTCATGCATACGCGGAATGAGAATATTAATAGAAATCACGTGTGCCTTATCTCGGGATCAAGAAAAAAATGTGTTCCATTTCCAGAATCAAATTCCATCTGTCGACTTCGGTTGAGCATTTTATGCGTATATTACGACGGTTTTTTTTTTTTTGTTATCATAAAGTTGCGAATTGACTTGGAGAAGTCAATATCGTTCGTGCTCCGTGGAAGCAAAAAATTTAAATTAAAAAATTAAAAAACGGAGAGTTCGTCTCACCGAGTCTACCGTGAAGCGCGATTAATTAATCGAGATAGCGCCATTGAGAAAAGTTCATTCGAGTTTACGAGAGCCCTAAAAAGATTTTCCGATGAGTTCGTTTCGACCGGGAGAAAAAAAAAACGGTCGGAATATCAAAAGAATTTTTTTCCCCGAGCTAAGAATGAACAAAAGAAAAATCGCCTCCCTGACGATGCTAAGATATAGACTCGAAAGTGTATAACCTTTCGTCTATCTTTTTAATTGGCTCTTGCGATTGACTCTCGCCTTCCGTCGGCTCCCCCTGTATCTCTTCGTCTCGATCGCCTCCTTTTCCCGGTCTTCGGCGAGACAAGAGTTTAACGAACGACCGACGAGGACGAACAAAGACTGTGAGAACTTAATTGACTTTCCGCTACTTGCAACCTCCCCGAACGGACTTAAGGTGCATCGCGATATTGGCCCGGAAGCTTTTCGCGGAGACTTAAAGCCTTTCTCACCCGATTATTAATTAAGCTCCGGATTCCATGTCAGTCTGCGAGTCAACGACGATATTGTTTCGAGCACAAGAAATTTCGATTAAAAAATATTCTCCATTGCAGAAGGCTTTTTGCCCCGAAAAAAAAAAAAAAATAATAATAATAATAATGAAAAAAAGGAAGAAGAAAAATTGTTTTCATTTTTTCATTCCGCTTTAAAACGAAGCGTACGATGGCTCGCTCGCTCCGTGAAAGAATGAGCAGACGCTCCTCCGTCGGATACGGCGCGTACGAACAAACGCGGGTTGGGCGCGTCGTATTCGCTCTACGCTTCGGTGAGAGAAGAGCAAAGTCAGGTAGGCAAACGAGAAATACGTGCTCGAGCAAACATACTTGCACACATATGCATCCACCCGCGGTGTATTTAAGCACGACTGTGCGGCTAAGGGGTGTGAGAAAAGTGGGAAGGGGGGGGGGGGGGGAGAGAGAATATGAGTCTAGTAGGGAAAGCCCACACCTATATAGGTTTGCACTGCAATTTCTAAGCATCGGAGCAGCGTAAAGCGTTTATAGACACACATATCCGACGTATCTACACGATTCTCCGTCTCTGTAACGATAATAACGCACGCTTCAGTGCGCATACGTTGCTCGAGGCTTTGATTATACGTCAGATCCCATCGCAATGCTAACGCACACTGTTGTACAAGAGGAGCTACATCGATGTTGAACTATTCTGCATTGCGGCATTGTTCCGACAACAGATATATCACTCTTCAATGTTTAAGAATCTGACCAGTGTCGTATCAAGAATGGATGGGCTTTGGCTCGAATTTTGAGACTGTAATTCTAAGATTGTAAGTTTGAATTTGCAATTGCTATGCAGATCGAAATTAAGATCGAAGTTTGACCCGAATTTCATTATGGCTGAGGTTCGATCTTCAATTCAGAGTTATGGTTGACCTTAAGTTCGATCAAGAGTTCTGAATGATGTCTTAAAGCTCGACTCTTAGGATAATTCACTGAACACCATTTTAATCTCTGTCCGTTGTCCTTCCCATCCCAGACATGGTCGGAGAAAGGTTTTACTATCCTTGGGTAATTCGCCATATCAAAATATTGAATCCTCTTAGGTGGTGACTATTACGAGTCCCGTTGGGTTTCTGCCTAAATTTTGATCGGTCGTTTGGTTTTATATTTTTGCACTCAATTGAACGAAGCAACTGGAATACCAGACGCTTTTTATAGTACGGAAACTTTGCACAACATATACATATTGTACATATATCAATATGAATTTTCTCAATTGAATATTTTTCTTTAATCAATTTTTTTTTCCACTAAATTCCTCATCATTATTGTGTAAATATATACAATTTTTGTTACATATCAGACAAGGATATTAACCGACTTAATCTTTTATCAGGATCATTAAGACATACGCTTAGGTAGCGTTTACTTCACCCAGACACAACTTAATACGTGCAATTTCAGACAACCTCTCACCCTGGCCAGGGTTTGCGCCTTCAGCTATATCGGTACTTTTACCTCGACGTTATAGGGTTTAATACACGAAGGAAGGTTGCGTTATAAGCGATTTTAATACGAGCGGTTACAGTATTTACGAGAAGAAACGGATGCAGGAAAGAGTAACGAGCGGAGGGAAGTTGAAAGAGCGAAGCTACTCCGTGGCCGGTTTTAAAGCAGGAGCGCGCGCGCTCTTTTCCGAGAGCGACGTCGACGAGAACGAAGAAGTGCATAAAGTACCGACCGGCCACAGGAAAACCCTGTGATGGAAACCTTCACGAGAGCTTCGCATAGCTTAAACACACTTTCGTTAACTGCCAGTCTCTTTTATGCGCGGGGTTGAGAAATTCGTCAGATAAAATTTGCAGCTACGAGCAATGGCGAACAAGCATAAACCGTCTTCAAATTATTTTTAAAGAGGATATCAATTATTTCGGCTATAAAGTTTACGACTTTTTTTTATTCAACCGGCGAACGGTTGTAAAATTTTTTTCGCCCAAACTTCCCTTCCGAAGCAGTATGTTTGTCAATCGAAGTTTGTCAATCGAAAGACCGTTTCCGCTCGATAAATCGTAGAACCGAGTAAACTCGTTCTTGCGATAAAAAAACAAGCATCCGCACAACCTTTCATTTTGTCTTTATATCTCTTCTCGTTAAAAAGTGTTCGGCGAAATATTCATGGTAGGTAAACATCAATGTTATTCTGTGGAACTCGCTTGTTTACCTCCCGAAGACGCTGTATTCCGAGAAACTGCGCAGTCGATTATCCACCATGGAGCTGAGCCGAGACTCGCCGCTCAGGGTGAAACTGACCTTCGAATATTCTTGAAAATCTTTATCCAAAATTACTCGCGTTACTTTTTCACTGCCTAATATATATATAAATATATATTACCTTTATTACTGTTGATCATTTGGCAAAGGTCGGAGGTAACAAATTTTGGTGTCTTCCGTCAATATTGAGCGAGATTCTCGCACATGATTCAGTACACGGAGGGACGGCAGAGAAATGATACTCATGTATATATAGTTAGCTGTTACATATACACGTACATCGATATATCTATAATTGTATATACACCTATATCAACGGTTGAGAATCCAAATGGCGTCCGCGTTTAAAGCATACGAGTTACGTCTCTTTTACTCTGGCCAGCGTATAGCGAGTAGCGCCACATGTAGTACGTGTAATGGAGGGACAATGCCGGATATAGTTCACGCTGAATCAGTCACGGATCTCGTCGTGGTTCGGAGAGACGATGACATTCGAACTAACGTACACGGACGTACAGATTGGGCTGTCGTTGCGCACCGATACACGGAGCGTGGAACGGGCGTACGAAAACAATTCGTGTATGCAGAGGCTTCGCAGCATGGCGGCGTGAGAAGCTAACGTATTAGGTGGACGCGTCTGCAGGCAGCGTGGAGCCGAGTGATCCGAGACGTCTGGACAACGTACAAGCATCAGAATTCCGATAGAACGAGGGTTAGATTGATACGTCCGAGAGCCGGAGAGCGTTAAGCATTTGTCTCGCGATTAACCATTAGAACGATTAGATATTGCCCAAACAATCATACGAAGCTCTTGGTTTCCGACGCGACACGTGTTCTCAGCATTCAATGTGGAACCGTCATTCGTAATCCACGCAGTGAAACTTATGAGCTGGGGGAGAAATCAGCTGGTGGGGTAATTTAGTTTGATGTGGGCGATGCACGGTTGGTGGTTTTTTTCCCCTTGGCGAGTTTGGAAATTAATTTATATATCATGTACGTTCCGGAAGTGGAGAGCTGTCTTTTGCACTGTGCCGTTGTTATTGGCTCGTTAACAATTTCATACCGTGTTCCGATCGGACAGCAAGATAGGTGGAATTGTTTTGACCCAAACGTATTCTACCAATAATGCAGACGATAATTACGCTTCGATGATGAATTTATCAATATAGTGCAGTCGTTCGTTTTCATCCGTTACACTTTTAGGTGCAATGACTTTTTGAATCCGCGGCTTTAGTTGGTAGCAGCGCCGAAGTTGAATAAATGTTATCGAGCTCGCTGCGCGTTCGATACTTCTTGCACATGTAGATTTTAATATAAGAAGCTACCCTTTTATTTTCTCTGTCATTATCAGTTTTAGTTTGTACTTTTGCTTGTAAAACTAGAGTCGGACGAACAAATAAAAAATTGTGGAATATTAGTTATAGAAAGTTCAAACTCCTCTACTGTCTGTATGTGACGATATGTAAACGAATAAAAATATTAATTTAAAAATTTTATCGCAATTTGTAGATGATCCGGTATTTTTACTGAAGAGTTCTGTATCGTTTGCTATCCAGTGATTTTTTCGTATCGCTCGAGCATTCCTCGCAGCATATCTCTCGAGCATTAATTTATTTACTCGGTTATTTACGGACTCTCTGCCCTCCGTGTTGTGCGTGTCTACGTCGTAACGAATCCGACGCCGCGAGGAAAAAAAAATGACGATACATATTTGTGTTTTTCCGCGTACGCTCTATAAAAACGAGCAAGACCGTTGACGCGTTGCATAATGCGATGTGCGTAGAATTTAAAAAAAAAAAAGGAAGTTTTCCCGACCTCGCAGTGCAGTCATACAGCTCCGGAACTACCGGTGGTTCGCAGTTGATTCGCAGGAGCGAGAAAACACTGGAGGCATCACACCGTAAAAAAAATGGGTCGCTCGGAAATATACGCTTCTCCGCGCTGCCAAGCTAAATCCAGAGTTCATTCCTACGCGGTTAACGAAAATATTTTGCAAACGCAACATTTCTAGCGGATTGTTAGCCTCGTCGAACGCGAAAATAATTGGTTACACGGTATATATATATACATACATATGTACATGTCGTGTAACCAATTATTTTCATTGAGGTGAAGTGAAATATACATATACATGTCGTCGTATATAGATAACAGTTATATATTTTCCATTGAAAAATATTTATTCTTTTTTTCTAAGAAAACTTTGACATACTGTCTGGTCGTAAAAAAAAAATAGCTGACAACGGTTGCAGAGTATATGTTCGTAATCTGGAGGGCGAAAAAAAAAAACTCACCGAGAAAATATCGCGCCAGGGCCGATACGTTCGCGAAATAGAAAATAAAAGCGAGCCTATACAACGCGACGCACAGCAGTTGAGCGCTTAAGGTGAACTCAAAGTCACGTGATAGAGTCAGGAGTGTGAAGAAGATGGCGGTCTTACGGTGGAGCGAGGCAAAGCGACAAAAGATATTTCATTCCAACTTCATAAAAATATTTCGCACAGCCAACGTTGCCAGTGGCCAATGTCCCTCGTCGATCGGGAAAAAAATTAGTCTCACAATGGCATGTATTATATAGGACGAATAATTACGTGAATTTGATTATAGTACAACTGAAAAGTAATGTATATAAACTGAATAATAATAGAAACATGCTTTGCATCGGATACTGCCCCGAGTACGTCTGTTTTTGTTGCCGTTACCTATCCAGGTATACCTTTTTCGGTGAAAGTATTTACACATTTTTTTTGCCCGCGGGAATTCGGATATACTCTCGTTAATAAAACCAAAAGAAAGCCGAGAACGTCGGGAGAGTATTCGTAATCTGAGAGAGTAGAGAAGCTCACGGAGAAAATATAGTGTCGGGACAAATTCGTCTATGGTATGGAAGAATAAAAAGCTGGCTCATAGAACGCGTCGCACAGCGGTTAGGCTGCCGGTGACAAAAGGCGATTGAAAAATTCTAGGAACGCCATGTTCTAGTTCCCTCATTCTTTGTTTCGAAGGGCGCTCCCAACAGCATTGTTTCGAGATCGATACACGCGTCATCGCTTTTCGATAGACAAAAAAAAATAGGGCTGGACAGGAACACCGCAGTCGATACATCGAACAATGTGGGCGAACTGAAACGTGCCTTATAGCGCAGCGTATCCCTAGTGATACCATTGTCAATATGAACGAATCGAACCTATCATATATAAACAATGAAAGACTAGTTACCAGCGCGATGCGTCCAGTCCTTTTCTATCACTCGAGATAGACCACTGTCCAAACCTCTGGTTATTAATATCGACATATTTATCACTGTATTCACTGCAGCGATTGGCTGCGAACACTACACCGACCGGACACTAAAATTACTGTTGATTACGCGTCCCGTGGCACGCCGTTGATCCGGCTTCTAGATTCTTCCCGCCGCCATCACGCCATGACCTTTTACGGCAAGACGGTAGCTATATGTTGTTTTTTAAAGCCGCTCGTTGGGACGGCCCTGGCGAGACCCGTGAGACGATTAGAGATAGCCGAGGACTTTACGATCGGTCATCCTCTTGTCAAATGACGGGTACGGGAATAATCGCACAGGGGCAAAAGGAGACTGAACTCTAAAAACTGTCCAAACTTGGAAACTGACAAACAGTGAATCGCTTTAATAAAATTTACGTAAAAAAATTAATATTTTAATTTCGTTTTATTAGTGTTGCAAAAAGAAAATTATTGATAAGACAATTAAAAAATGAATAATTGCCAGGTTGACGTCGACGAAAAAAAAAATCGTCACGACACATTTTTGACCAGCGCGGTAGACTTTGTTAGGCGCTGCTGCGCTCGGCGTCCTAGACAGGCAACGAACGAGACAGACGCCGCACGCTGCGAGTGTTGAGCTCGCACGAGCGTTAGTTTGAGACACGTTGACTGAAAGTTTTTCACTCAGTCGCGACAGTTCTGTCACCGGCTCGGTGGACTCTCATAGATATTTGTCTTTACCGATCTCGTAGAGTAACACCGATGTGTAGAAAAATAATTTGTCTCGAATTGCGTGCGCCCAGCTGGCCGGCCCGCTCCCTGTACAGCCGTCATAATTTGCAGGAAGCGGAGACGATTTCTCGACTTTTCATCGTTGTCTTAGCTACGGATTCGAAATTTTTAATTTTTCCACTGAGTGCGAAGGCTTTTTTCGATGTGTGAGATATTTTATGTTTCGAACAGTGCCCAGTGTTGTGTTCAGTGCATTAAATATAACGGCCATTTTCAAACCGCCGTTTGCCTACGAGACAAAGGGGGCGCCATGTTTGATTACGGAATCGTGCACAAAAGTACGCACGAAAGTATCTTACCCTTGGGCTCACGTAGGCCTTCGTGCGTTAAACCATCTACTACGGAGGTGTGCATGCGGAAAGTCAACTGCAAATGTTACGGACGTCTAACACAGTGCCGGCTACAATGGGATGTGGCGCTTCTCGGAACCTCCAAGCATCAAAGTAGTAAGTCGTAAATTTGACATTTACTATATGCATGCTTGTCGCGTACTGAAAATCCATCGTATTTTTACATTCGCGGCTCGCTATCGACGCAAATAAGAAACAAGTTGCTGCCGTAAAGCAATTTATGCCTCCTCATATAAAAGGGTACGTCACGGTAAAAAAAAAAAAAAATCGCCGATTTTAAAGAAAGCGCCCCCAGAATATTCGCAAATCCGCTGTAACTCGAGGTATCGACGGATCGATCTGAAATTTCACGCGCCGCAAATGTTCTCGTGGTAAATTCTCGAAAATTCTATTAAAAAATTTTGAATTATTTTTTTCGCGTCCTGAAAATCAACGAAATTTAGCGACAGCTCGGCGAGAGCTTCGCGCGGGATGATATCGTCGATGAGGACGCCCGTGTGTGCCGGAATGTCGGACGGGTGGAGATTCTATAGGCGTCGGATAACGCCTCGGGCGATACGCCGACGGGAGAGTTGTACGTGGCACCATCTGCACTTCGCGTACCGCTGTAGTCGGAATATCCATACATAGTCGATGCAAAAGATAACGGTGCAAAAACCTCAGACACTTCGGTTACGTGTGTTTAAGCTTTACAAAGTACCGCCTCGGGAAACGAGACTTCCTCGTCCGCACTCGCAGGCTCTGACGATACACTATCGCATAATAATAATAATGATGAGGTTGTTTATCGACGGGAGAGAAAGTTACGAAATAGCTCGACGATACGGGCTTATTTATCGATAATTCTGTGTATACGTAAGCTCAAATGACGAGATGCACTCTCAAAGTTGCATAAGCTGCTGTTAATATTGTACCAACATAATGTCAGCGAGGAAATTGCTCGTCTTTGCCAAAGTATTCGATGCAGAGCCACATTATATGTCATGTCGACGAGCTGTAAATAATATGCAACTTTGTGCAGACAACGCACTTATTGAAAATCCAATCTGACACTTGCAATCGTCGTTTCAAAGCCATAAACTATTGTATTTCGTCGCATTTTTATAAAATACACCTGTCGATCTGTCATACAGTGCCCTGGCAATTGACGATTGACAAAGTTGGAAATTTTTCGTTAGGAAAAAATCATACAAAAAACCTTTCATATACATACATATATATTTGAGATAAAAATAAATAAATGGAAGCTTCAAACCATCAATTTTCATTATAGACGGCTGTAATTACGTTACACAAGAACTATAAATTATCCGGATCTTTAGTCGTGCATACTACATGTGTAGGACCTAAAGCTGTATCTGCTCTACGTCCGTGAATTATTAAGCCACGATATTACAGCGCAGTTGGTACAAAGGTGAATAAAAAACACCTGCTTTTCCTTATATAAAATTTACTTTAAAAATTTGCTAAAAAATTCCAAACTGGACGAAAAAGCGAGAAAGAAATTTGCCACAGTTTCTCACCAATAAATAGTGGAAAAAAAAATTACCTTATCTATGTATAAGCTTCAATCCGTCAATTTTAATTAGGGTTGCAGTTGGGTTATACAAGAACTATAAATTACATAGTGAGTTCAGTCGGGAATATTAAGTAGGACCTACAGCTGGATCTTCTCAGTGTCCGTGAGTTATTAAGAGAAGGTTCAAAGTGCTGGAGCTATATTCGAACCTGACGTGACACGACCCTTACTCATCGCTCCTATAAATCATATTGCTCCGGAGATTCGACGAATAATTAATATACCGATACGTACACTCGACCGTAATCGATACCCGGTCTCCCGATCGTCTCGATAACTTTATGAAATCATGACACCCCGATGAGTGTATGAAAATCGATTGACTTCGATTGACCGTTCGAAGTTTATTTATAGTGACGATTCGCCATTCTCCGTACGCTCGCGCTCACTCGCATCGTGTCATGATTGCGCTTGATTCCGCTTGACTCCACTTGCTCGCTTATCCGCTCGTCTCGTGAATGTTTTCATAATATCCTACGATCCGTATCTATTCTCCAGACGGTTTTATTCATTTTTTCGCGTTCAATAAATTTAATGTGTTTATTTACATATTTTTGTGGAGAATTTTCATTATAAATGCAATTGCAACGATATTTTGGAATACCGTGAGTGAGAAAATAACGTGCAATCGAACCCCATTTAATTTAAATACGATAACAAACGTTTTCGATTCTGGCTCTTACTATATTCATTCACAAATTTTCAAGGAGAATTATTTACGTCAAATTGCAATTGCAAATGCAATGGAATTTTGCAATGGAACACGCGAGAAACACACAAGTACAAAAACACCAGGGTTGTTTATAAATTTCCGTGGGACTATGAGTTTGGAATTGAAATTGCCATCGCAATGATATTTTGTAATGCCACGTGCGAGAAAATATCGCGCAGCCAAGCCCTTCCTATGCCGATACGATAACGAACCTTCTCGGCTGTGATTAATGTATCAATTTCTCCGAAGCCCGCACTGCCAACATTAAATATATATGTATACATATATATATCTGTGTGTGTGTATGCGGATGCATTACACAGCGAACATGTTTCACGCGTTAGCTGAATTATTCATAAATAAACATGTAACATAAAGGGTAGTAACGATTCCAAGTAAATACGCTCGACGCAGCATACGAAAATTTATATATTTCCGTTAACCCGGTCGCGCGCTTCCTGCGTCCGGCATTTGTTTATCGATTAATTTTTAACTATCGCCCGAGACGATAAAGTCGCGGGAGATGCGAACAACGATTTTCACGCTTTTTGAGGCGATAAATATTTCACCTTCTTTATTCCTCGTATTTTCCACCAGCGAGCAAAAAAAACATTTTGCCCCCGGCGGCGGGGAGGGTTAAAAAAATTCTCGCTCTTTTATTTTACGAATGTGGAACTCGAATCCTATATATTTTTTTCATTCACCACGATTGAGTCCGTGACCGTGCGCACGTTTTTTTTTCGCACACCTCTATAAATACTCAATACACGTGCAGACTCGATTTTTGTCTTTTTTTTTTTTTTGTATTTAAAAAATATTTTTCATTGTCACGCGTCGAAAACTGGAGCTGAAAAGAGGAAAATATTCCATGGTGTGTATATGCCGAGCGAGGCGAAAATTTATTGCTAATTACTCGTCTGCCCACCGGTCTGGCCGGAGCGCTTTATAGAGCGTCCTCGCGACTCCGCTCCATTATTTGTACCATTATTATTTGCCCTCCGCGCTTCCACCGGTTATGTCCTCTGCATAGGTAAAGCGTATAACGAAAACTCTCCGTCTCCCTTTCTCGACGCGTTTTCCATTATTTTTCGTGTATAAATCCGTCCCGCCCGGGGCGGGGGTGAAGAAAAAACCGTACGAGATTAATCGACCGTTCCGAAGTTCGTTACGCCGCGTCTAACTAACGTTTCTCGTTATTAATGAGGTCTCTCTCGGTGCCCGGCTACGTACGGGCCGCTGAAATTATTCGCGCTCTCTCGTACTCTCGTCGATCGGGCACGCACCGTGCTCGAGCTCTTTGCGCATCCGGAACCTCGTCAAAATTCGCAGCGAGAAGTTCCCGAGAATTGAAAATATTCGCTCGACAAACTTGGCCGAATCGGTTTACAGGGCTTATTTATTTATTGAAGCTTCCTAACGTGCCGGTCCGTTTGTACATATATATATATATATATATATATATACTTTATATTCAAATGTATAAGCTAGGAGTTGAGTAAAACTCTCGACGAGTTCATTTAATAACAACTTGGATGAAGTTACGAGAGCGGCGAAATTTTGTAGTTTTCCTTGTAACGCACCGCTTACATTTGGCAACCGAATTATCATCGAGTAACATTCGTTGGAATACTTTAATTAAGGATCGTTGTTTATTTGTTA
This sequence comes from Listrodromus nycthemerus, assembly GCA_963978505.1. Lineage (NCBI taxonomy): Eukaryota > Metazoa > Arthropoda > Insecta > Hymenoptera > Ichneumonidae > Listrodromus > Listrodromus nycthemerus. The sequence goes on along the minus strand of OZ021680.1, from coordinate 20,748,320 downwards.
GTTCATTAATTCGCGGTTATTGTTATTATTGTTTTCTTATCATTCACCCGTGAGAATACCGCGATGCGAAATCGTTAACTCGTGTGCGTACGTTGTTACGTGCATGTATTGTATACGTATAGAGATGTGTGGACGAAAAGAGATTCCTCGGTGGACCGAATTAGCCAATGAGTCAGCCACTGACCCGTCGCACTTCGCGCAGTCTGCGCACCGCGTACGGCGGCTGCGATATGTAGCTAAAATCGACGAGTCTCATCTGCAGCGACCAGACACAGCGCAAAGCGGGCAAGGTCGCAATAAAATTGCGACCCTAATAAAAATAGAATTTTACCGAGTGCACCGTCAAACGTTGAGCTCGATTGTTTTTAAATCACAAATCGAACGCATAGTATGAAATTAAAAACGATCGAGAGGAATCCAACGAAACAATTTACTCGCACCTCTAAAATATGAGAAACATTCCTTTAAATTAAAATTCAAAGGAAGAAATTTAAAGGAATAAATAATAAAATTCGTCAATCGAAATTTTTGTGTAGCTTTCTCTCACCGCCCCTTTATCCGCAAAGCTTCCTCCACGAGAAAATACTTTCTCATAGGAGATTCTTTGAAAACTGAGAAACATGAGACAGCGACATAAAAATTTCAATTAAAAAAATTTTCCTACACTTATCAACTTCAATTCTTTTAGGCCGCACATCGCCCCGATCGCCTTGCAGTATCGTAACTTCCGTAAGATTTTTTAATCCTGATATCGTTACGAATTAAAAATGTCCGCGCTATTTCCATCATCACAAGTCTCGTGCGAATCCCGAGTAAAACGGCGGCCGTTCTTTTCACTCATCGCCGTTTAACGTAACGAACGTGCGAGCCGGTCGGCAGACTGCGACTTGGCTGAATAGCACATACATATTCTCAACCATATATATACACACATATATAGCATATTGCATATTTACACATATGCACATATATAAAATATATAGGTATATATCGGTAGGAGCGCGGTATCGAGGCAGAGAGGCTGGCAAAACAGCGCGGCCGTCGGACATGTGCACGTCTACGTGGATACGTGCGCTGCGTGAGGCAACGGAAATTTCCACTCGCACCCGGCACCCGTTTGGATTCTCGACCGAGCGAAAACGAACGGGCGAAGGAGCAAGACTGTTGTGTGCGCGCGCCACGTGTATATATATATATATATATATATGTATATATATGTATATAAGAGAGACGGGAGATGCTGAGACGAAATAAAAGCATGTACAACGACATAGCGTGGTCCGAGCGAAGCAAACTCGACCTCTGTCGATGTGTTGATTTTTGGGACGTTCTGTTTACTCGGGTTGATGAACACAACGACGTTACCGACAGAACGAGCTAAACTATGACCGCCTATGCTGGTAACGAAATTTCGAGAGAAATTAATTTTTCACTGCCAAGGTCGACGACTCTTTGAGAACTCGTGTTCAGCCACATTTTATTCTGCAATTTACTCGAAACTCGTTCGACTCGTGTCAAGCTCGTGTACGATCACGATAGCTTCGAACGGTAGAGACTAAGCTTGCTTGGTGTTTCGTGTGCGAACAGGACAAACGAAAATTGTACGGTACATTTGAAACAATTTTTTTTTAGAAAGATTTTTTTTAGTAATCTAATAGTAGAGATTTTTTTTCACTCACCATAATGAAGAAACACTGCCGAGATGGCAAACAGGTCGAAATTATAAATAATGGATCTCCGTATTTAGCGTGGAGACGTCTTCAAGTCTCCTTCGAACACCATCGACTTTGGGCCTCAATAAAAACAACCACTTCCAGCAATAACAATAACAAAAATCTCCTTGTCGTTATTCTCTTCGTAATATATCACTTTCTTTCCCTTATTGAGGAAAACTACAATTTCCCGATAAAGCAATACTGGAAATATGTATATTTATGTATCACTGATATTCCTTTGGCTTTTCCTTTTCACCGACTTTCGTTTCATCCAAAGTCTCTCGCGTACACCTAAAACCTGGAATTAAAAAAAATTACACAAAAATCCATATTGATTCTTCAAATCAATTCGTTTAACGGTAGAACTTTTCAAGGTATATCATTCGAAACTTTGACTCTTTGTATTTACGAGCATGTGAAACTTCTTCCACCTCACGAAGGTGTCATCGAAAGCAGACATGCAATCCATCGCCGAAGGCATTTTTCTTTTGACCTCCAATACCAGCGACCGTGAAAATGGTTCATTACAGTTTTCATTAAACCGCGGAGAATAATTTATTTAACGGGCACCTCTAAATAAATATTTATTTAAACCAAGTAAATATTTATTTGCGCATAATTTAATTTTCTGAATGTGCTAACCATCGTATTTCACCTGCTCTCATCTTACATTTTTCAATTTTTTATTATTCGAACCAGTTTGAAAAAACTACCTCTTTTATCGTTCTAGTGTTAAAAAATTGCTTTGTTTTTTTAATAAATTGTTTCTTACCTTTATAAAAAAATAAAAGCCTGTCAATCGATAAACTCTATCGGATCGCACTCAATCACTGTCGTGGACCGATTTAATCCAAATTCGCTCCACTTTGGAGTCGGAGACGTTTCACGTCGATTCCAGAAATAAATCAATGCTGATTTCTCACTGCGCAGTATCAAAGCCTATAAGTGTTCCCGTATATTGATCATCTTGTTATTCGTGTTACCAATAAACCTCCTCTGCTTCACCATATGACCCGCTGTCAATCTAACCTGTTGACAAAGAAATAACGACATATTTTTATAATTCGAATATCGAAACTATCAAAGTAATTTTTATCGATTTTGCAGACCAGAAATAAATGTATTCAATCGGTTGGCCAATTAAAACCCGCATGGGTCGTTCCGAGTTGAATCGACTATCCACAGACTTTTCCAATTATATTCAAAATTTGTGCTACGGTGGAATGACTTTAATGTGGATGTGGTATTAAAAAATATTGAATTTATGGGCAGAAGTAAATCTTGCTACCAATCGGGTTTATAAAAAATAAATGCATAGTATTTGAAACTATTAATGTAGGTTCTCACACTTTTTCCTAATTTGAGAAAGTGGATGAAAAAAAATATTAAAAAAATTTGACACGGAATGCCCGGTTGTTCGTCAATACAAAACCTTTTCATTGAACAATTACTCAAAACGGGAATGATCGATGCACCGTCCATTAATATTTTGTTTTATTGCCCACCAATCTCATTCGACGCTCGGTATTTATAACAAACATGTCGTATCGGCAATTACACAAAAATAATTCATTTCATTTTCACGATAATCGCAATGTCGGGTTATTGGATCAAATTAAAAGAAGAAATATCAAGGAGATTTGTGACGGAATGCCCCGTAAGTAATATCAATTTTTATCGAACAATTATTCCGACCGAACGATTTACCCACTGACGATTAATACATTTTTAATAACCCATCGTTCAACCTCAACACTCGTTACTGATAACAAACCTGTTCCATCGGTAATTATGCAAAAATATTATTATTTTATTTTCACAATAATCGAAATGTCGGGGAAACGGCGCTTCGTCGAGAGTAAGCAATTGAATAAGTAGATAATAGAAGAACAGCGCGCGTGGACACATCTCCGCTCGGTGTGTCACCGCTCGCCGGTTCTCTAGCTTCATTGAACTTAATTTGCCGGGCGTATCGCTAAACTGGATCGCGTGTCGAGAGAACGAAGTGGGCTCGATGGACCGGTCAACGAGTAGGTATATATACAGATGGGTTGAGTGTCAGTGAGATCGAATGAACGAGAGTGCGACCCGCAAGAAGATGAACGGGCATGCCAACACGGACGAACAACAGTCTCGTGTTGATGTCGAGGCGGAGGGGCGGGGAAAGGACAGGGGGGAGGACGGGTCTCCCGGGAATTAACGCGCGACTGATGAAAAGAACGTTCTGTAAATGCGATCAACCTCGTAGAAACAACCACAACGAGACGCGTCCGTTTTGTTCCGGATCATAGAATTTCGAGCGTTCTCGAAACCGCAACGCCGTGTCCGGGTGAATCCTCGATATATATTTCGTGACATTGCAATTAACGTGGATGGAAAAAATAAAATAAAATGGAATGAAAAATAAAAATATTGAACTGACACTCATCGGGTACGGGCTGTGAGGTTGCAGCTCTCGGCTTTTGTAAAATTCACTCGCAATTCGTCCCCTCTAGCCAGTAATCAGTCCGCAATCCATTCACGCGCTTTCACGGTCCGAGAAATCTGCAACAAATTAATGTTTTAATTTGGAGAGTGTGAAGAGATTTTTTTTTTATCTCGAGTATCGTTTCTCCATGGGGTAAATTAATTCATGCGGGAGACAGGATTATGGATTTTTTAAAAATAGCAAGGTTTAGTGACAAGGTTAATATTGTTTTTCCTGACGATCCTGATAAAAAAATGTTTATAATAAAATTTTCTTTCATAGAGTTTTTGACGCTATCATTTTAAATCATCAGACTCGACATTATGGATTTTTTTTTCTTATTTTCGGAAGATTTCGTGCTAAGCCTATTATTTTTTTTACGATGCTAGAAGCAGAAACATAGAAAATATGAAATAAAAATTTCTGTCATTAAATTTGTAAATTTTTTTATCCGCGTACTATGATAAAACTTGTATTGACTCGATGAATCAATTCACAGCACAGATTTGGTGCACGTTTCATAGAAAAACGAAGAAAAAAATGCATAACTCGATCCCGCACAGGCGAAGCAGCGCGGTATACGAGTGCAGCATATCAGATATTCGAATCTCAATTGAGAAAGCGCCAGCACAATCTCCATGATTTTCGGTGCCTCTATGACAGTAAAGCACATAGCCGAGAGGAATTCTCCCAAAAGTCTTCGCGACGGATCGACGGTATCGCGGGCTGAAACGGAACACCGGGCAAAATGGACCATTTTTAACGAACTTTGTCGATTTTACCAAGAAACAAAAGGCTGATCCGTTTCTGTCCGGTGTTCCGTTTTGCTTCCTTCCCTCTTCCCTTTATACGGAGCATGAAAGAACCGATCTTCCTCTCCGAAGGAAGTGCCAACCCACGACTATGAATTTTTATTTTCGCTCGCGTATTTCCCGCGGTCCATTGTGAATCGGTATTCTTGAATGCCCAGCGCTATATCAATCATTTCACGCGAAACTGCCAAGAATAGAGGTGCTTTTTCGAAGGATCGAAAAGCGATGTCAGAATCCATGCACTCTGTCTCCCCCTCCCACGGCCCCTCCGCCCCTAACGGCACTCCTTATGGATCCCAAACTTCGGCACTCTCGTCGATGAGTACAGTAAAGAACCGCATTTTTCAAAACCTCAGGAACCACGCCAATTAATTATTATGACCGTCCAAGTTGGATAGTCCACTAACTGGCTCTTTTCTTAAGCAATTTGAATAGGAAATGCAGTCTATTTTTTAAGGCATACCCGTAAAAATCCCATTCGATAAGTTACCCATTTTATATTTATTTTTCGCATTAATATTTGATTTTTTTATTTTTTTTTCCTTTAATATTTGATTTTTTGCTTTGTTAAATTATCAAAATACTGTCATCATTTTTGGAATCACGCCGTAGATTGAAATTATTGTGGTTCGGAAAAAAAAGCGGTCTTCTACTGTACCTTGAATCTTACCAAGCATGAAAATTTTCTTCGCTTGCTATATTTTTACTCTCTACTATGCACGATGATACGCTGTCGTATCCCATGCTTGAAAACTGACAACAAAAACAATTCCGCGCATCTCACCGATAGTAAAATCCGTTCTTCTGAGAGCAAAACAATTTTACGCCCCCCCCCCCCCCCCCCCCCCCCACTGCCCCGCGACGCCGCCATCGACATGCTGTTAGATCCAATGTGTAAACCTAGACGAAGTATCAAAATTTATTCGAGTTGAACGCTGATATTGAAATTTTTATCTGATATTATTATCGACAGTATTCAGAATAAAGAAATTTTCTCGTTCATGTTCGCGGTGAAAACGGTTCGTAATTTTTTCAAAACAATTTCTTATTCGCGAGGGTCCTCGATTATTATTATTTTTTTTTTTTTTTAGTAAGTTCTTTTTTCTGTCGACCAGAATGTATTTTGAAGTGAAAAATAAATGTCGATTCTGAAATAACTAAGAGAAAATAATCGTAGAATTTTTTAGACACGAGATATTCGTCTTGTTCGCGAGACTTTATTTTATTTATTTTGCCGTGAAAGTTACTTTTCGTTCTATCGAAGCGACGAATAAGAACGTTCGGAAAAAGTTTCGAACGATGGAAGAGCGAATAAGCGGCGACGGGCAAGTATCGTAAGGCCGTTCGTGCACGGTACTGTTCCTCGTCCTGTTTTCCCGTTGCCACCCGCGAGTATTCTCGGAAGTTTTTAGTCCCGCTCTCCTCTGCAGACTGCTGCATAATTAGGCCGTTATCGGGTCACGTGGCGAGGCTGCACTCTTCGAAAACGTGCACAAAAGCGTTCCGTCGGGCTCAGCCGCGATTACCGCTGGTTCAACTCCGCTCGATCGATTTATCTTTATTTAAAACATTTCCCGACCGTCGCGTGTCCGCGAGGTTTATTTATAGAGAAAAAAAATGAATAAAGAAAAAAAAAACCGTCCATTAACAATAACAGCGAAACGAAGTCGGAACCGCGACCTACGCCAGCGAGTTTTGCAGATCGATAACAGTTCGGCTACGAGGAACATGCTCGCCAGTCCCGAAGTCGCTTCGCTCCGCTTCATCGTAGCTGTGTCCGTGTGTATCCGTGTTTACGTGCGAGCTCTCGCAGTAGCGTCGGGAGAACGAAAAGGTCGGAATATATAGACTCGTGCGGTGGGCCGACAGCAGCTTTTGGAATCGATTGGCCTCCGCAGCAAAGGAAACGACCTCCCCACATGCGTTTATCGTATACTCGCCGGCCGGTTATAGAATCGCCGAGTCTCTCGCGACGGTCGTGAGCGTAACGCGAATCGCGAACCGAACGACGTTAGAGCAGCGTTGCCAACTCGTTGCATTTCCGGTCGTATTCCTTGCGATACACGGGCGTCAATGGTCCAGAGAAAAATAGCTATAGTAATTATTCCATATTTTTCCTTTCATCGTTCCGAACAATTTGACCGACAGGTTGTCCGCGGATGATTGGTTTAGAATTATTTAATTAGGGATGCGAGGTGATACGTAAGAATTATTGTTAATATCATAAAAATTGAATTATATATACTGTGTTGAATTGTAAGAATTATCGTTAAACCGATGTTTGTCAAATTCAGTAGATTAAAACAGTCGAGGAAACCAATTCGTTGGTTTTTTTGGACTCTCGCTGATATCCCAAGAAAAACAAATTTGGAACAAGGACAGAACAGCAATTTTTTTTTTTTTTTTTCTAAGCGGAGGTAAAAAGTATTTTTTTTAATCGCGTATTAAAACATAATTTCGTCTATTTTTATGATCGCTCGCAACAGTTCGTATCTGCATATTAAATGTTTCTTTTTTCTTCTTTATGTAGTATTTTTTCAATTAGGTTTGCAAATATTTTTTTATGTATTTTTTTTTCGTTTTTAGTTGTGTACAAAAAACGCAACGCACCGTGACACGAACGTTCTGCGTGCCGGAGTTGCGTGCGGAAATGTGACACGCTTTCGAGCGTTCATAATACAATACTCGGATCTCCGCTCGAACGTTTTACGCTTGCACGTCCTCATGGAGATTGAAAAGCATTTTCAGTTCGCGACCGGCAAGGTTTCAGCCACAGCTGTGTACGAAAAAAAAAATCACGCTCAGCGTTTCGTCGTAACGTCGAACTACAGCGATTATCAACGGCCGGCTCGCGTTGCTAAGAGCTATCGAATAGGGGCTCTTGTCTAAAAGCCCTGATACACGTGAAATCCACGCACAGTTATGCGCAACTTAACTGGAATAATAGTGACGCATTTAGTATTTGACCTCGAATTTTTTTCCGACGGAAATAGGTTTTGCGGTTCGACTTTTATCTCCGGCCGAGCGTTCATTGATAGACGAGGAACATTATCGTTTACGGCGCCTCGGCTCGTGTTAATATTCGTCGTGAAAAGAACGATGTTATTCTTTTGTCCGTGGCGAGGCGCTAGCTGGAAAGAAAATTCTGAAAATAGATCTGACGTCGATACGGCTTGCGGTCGAGACTACTTCCATAGCCCGGGTAAATTCCATTTCGTCAACGGTTCGCTGCTGTCCCGAAAACCGTGCACTCGAAGCGATACGACTTTTAACGCGTGTACATATTGCACAATTGTTTTTAGTTTACAGCAATCAACGATATAATTTATCTGTCCGAAGAAAATATTTTTAACGCGACGTAATTGTCATTGCTTCTGGTGCAAAAGCGATGAGACAATTTTATTCGATTTTATTTCACGTCGACAATTCTATTTTTTTTATTCTTCACGTTTCAAAGTCGATCTGAAAATTATATCCGTTGAATTCGACAGGCGTACCTATTAAGGATCCGAAAAAAAATCTAGCTTAAATTATGCCGGTTCGATTTTTGTACAAGCAAAAAAAAATTGATTCAATTCGAATTATTTCGCTGATGAAATTGGAGTGATATATCGTGTGATTTACCTCCTTCGCCTGACAATCGTCTATATCTCTCTTGTGTTCTAATTACAATTGTATTGCGCGCACGCGTCCGGTGGGCGTCGCGACGCTTCGTTCCACTCGACTGTAGCCGTACACAATGTAGGTACGAGAGAGCGACGTCGAAGTTGACGGATTCTGCGATCGATCTATCGGAACCTCGGAGACGTATAGAGCGACCGAGTTTCCTCTCGCTTTCGAATAATTCCCAATACACACCGAGCAATCCTTCCTCTCAGCGTCGTCTCTCTCAGCAAAAAAAAACCAAAGAATTCAAAACAAAAATAAAAATAAGAATCTACAGGAGGAGTTTGTCGTCCGCAGCACGTGTTCCCCTGTTGCCGGAGTCGTTCTGAATCGCGAATCAGCTGGCGACGGTGTGGCGAATATCCACGAGAAACCCGCGACGCGTCGCCTTTGCCTTCTTCTCTTCCCCCTTCTCTTCCCGCCCGGCTTCCCAACGCTCGCTGCTTCTTTACACTTTGATTCTCGACTACGAATTTTTTCTTTCGTTCAACTTTCAAAAATTTCTTCGAAAAATTTCCGTGAAATATTTTTTTTTATTCTTCTGCCGGTAAACCGTGCTACGATCGGCGAGGTTTCGTCCTCGAGCGGGTGAGCCTGTTTATATCTCTTTCTCTCGTCTGGATAGAAGCGAGGCCGTGCTGGGGCAGAAGGCCGTTTTACACTGAATCCCCTTTGCCTCTGGAGGCTCTATGTATACCAGAGAGCGGGGCAGGCCTTACCCGACCGCCGAGACACTCGTAACGCTCTACACGCTCTCCAACGTTGTATTAGTATACCGAATACATTATGTATCGCATGTACGGCGATTACTGTACGTATATTCGTTTGAATAACGACAGTGTGCGAGTGAGAGTTTTACACTTTGGCTTTATTTTACTGTGTGCGTGTCGTCGGTCGAAGGCGATCGAGCCCGACTGTGTTAGTGTTCGCCCCCTCCCTTCCTCGCGCCACTCACTCGTACATAGCGGGGCTTGATGATGGTTCGCGGTACCACCGGGCACCAACCAACCAGACGAGCTTGGTCTCCCCTTGTTAGTATATAGCTATACAAAATAACTTGTGCGTTACAAGCTATTTCTGCACCTACATGTAAGTATACGTGTGATTGTATAGAGAAAAAAAACTGCATATTTTTATATTAATTTTTTTAGCGGACATGTATGTGTTTGTATACCTACATGCGTATTGTATACCTACATACGATGATTTTTTTATCTGGTAATTTCCTTAATAATTTCCTTCGGCGAAAATTTTTGGTGGAAAATCGAAAGAAAGGTTTGTGTATTCAAAGCTAGACAAACGGGTGTCTTATTTAATGGAATTATTTTTTACTTTGTATCTGTGGATAATATATGCATGTTTGTATTATCTATATGCATATATATATGTAGCAGATGTGCTGTGTGGAATGTGGTGAAATATTCGTGTGATAGGATAGTTCACGGCTTCTCGGTAGTCGCCGACTAGACGAATCGCGTGCGTCCAGCGACTTCGACGGTTACGAGGAAACTCGTACCGGCCGGTCGTCATCGCGGAGCGATGGACGAGAGATATCGGAAAGTCACTGATGTCACGCCGTCGACAAGCGTTTTCAACGAGGCGTACCATATTTTTATTTTTTAAATTAAATGTCTTTGATTCTGCAGTGTTGAGATAGGCCTCGTAAGACGAGGTGGTTCAAAGTAAAAAAAAGCACTGATCGGTGATTTAATTTTTTTTTTTTATTAATCAGGTTATTACATCGAAATCTGATACGCATTTCAACTCCGTAATTTGATAATCAATAACGCAATAAAACTGTTCAAAGATTTTTAATACAAGTTTAATTACATTCCACTAATATCTTCAATTCGCAAAATCATTCTCATTATTCAGATGCAGAGGCTTGTGTAAAATTATTTTCTTTTCTATATTTCATTCCCAATAAAAGTCTTCGAGTATTTGAAATACCTTTGATGCATAATCTATTTAAAGTTGAATCGAAGCTCCCGTGACAAATTTTCATCCCAGATTTTGCACATAAACGATTCAACGAGGAATCTGCTCGCGGATTCGATCCAGGAAATCCGAGCGATCGGGATCGAGTTGCGGAACGGACCGAGCACTACGGCCCTGGGGTTTTCGAGAATCCGTGTATATTATCGTAAGGCGCACGTGTGTGTTTACCACTCGGAGAGCCGTGGCTGCAGCATCAGCGTTTCAGTCGCTGTTACGTACGAATCCTTCGATGTTCTAGCTCATGGCCTCGGCGAGCGCGCATATTCGATGTATCGCTGGCTCTTATCGCAGACACCGTTCGACTGAGCGTGCGAGGATCGCTAAACTTCTGTGTTATTAAACCCAGCTCGGATGATACGACACGTTAATGCTTAATCGCGGCTTCTCTGGAAGAGTTGAGTCTCCGACCGGGTCGAGTTGCGTTAGGTGGAAACTTAACCGACGATCGGTGTTCGCGTTATTTACAAACACCGACAGTGGCGCGAACGACATTGGGCGGGGAAGGTTGAAGTTGACTAGGCTGGCCGAGCATCTCTGCAGGGCGAGAAGCGTTCTCGAATACGGGAACGAGGATAAATACAAACCAGTCAAACGATTCGACGAGGAGTCGAGCGCCGAGCTGCGCCGAAATGAAGACCGTTGGCCGATCTACCGCGCATGCGCAACTCTCACCTCGCGCACTTATTATCCGACAAGGCTTTTTCCACGGGTCGAACGATAACGGTCACACGAGCGCATCGATCACGTGACTGAATCGTTTAATCGATTGGGACACAAGGCGAATAAATTGGTAATACGTTCGCCAGTTTATTATAATCTCAAGCGAGGTTTGGTGTGCGAGTCTCGATATGACGTTTAAGGACCTTTCGACAACCTTCAAAGGACTCTTCAAGGGGACGGGATTCTTGAGGACGTCACAATGATTCGTGTACGAATTGCTGTGAAGATCTTTTAACCTATAAATCATTATTTACAAATGAAGACAGACTAATCATTTTTATATCTTGGTATTAATTTTCCTGGTATTTTACATTAAATTTTCCATTATGTAAAATGAAATTTACATAATGGCAAGGACATTCCACGGTCTCTCAGAATTGTAAATAATGTTCGCCTCTGGAGGATGGCAATGAAAACTAATGGTTAATTATGCGGCAAGAGCGCAGACAGGGTGGAATATTTTTAAAGTCCTTTAGTAATAATTTCGATTTTTCGAAAAAATTAACATAGTACTAAAATAATTGAGGAGATCATGCAGTAGGAATACTTGGTTCGATTATAATAAAAATGAAGGTGTCACGAGGTTCAAAGATGCGTTCAATCTTACCATTAGACTGGGAAATTTGATATAAAATACCCGGAAAAAAAGAAGACAAAGACTTATGGGTTTTTTTTTGGGAAATAATAAAATATTAAGTTGCCCATGAAGTATACAAAAATTGACGTTGAGTTGCATCGAGAAGCGTCGAGAGTGCGAGCTAAAGATAAATCGTAAGTTGGAACATGAGCTTAAGTAAATGATTCCAATCCAGACCAATTGAGCGAACACCCAACGTGGAACAAAGTGTGTTGACAATTCCCGTTTTACTTCGATGGAAGGCGAATGCAAGATTATGTGTAAACATGCCGATTAGAGGATGACTGGTCTCCACAACAAACACTCACCACGGAATATCCAGACGAGCAAGCATCAATTCACAATGTCACTTAATTGTATATCATGGACAGAGACGAGGTTGACAGAAGGAGTAGCAAAGTCGAGGATGGTGTGCGTTAAAAAAAAGATTAATCGCTCTCATCGTCTCTCGCCTTGTAATAGCGCTGATACACAGATGGTTCTGACCACTATCAATTCTTTCGTCAGACTTTCATAATTAATTGATTTTCGGATCCGAGAACGATGTTTCCTCGAGCAGATGACGATGTTTATTCGACGTTCAGCAGGGATGTGCGCATTTTATAAAATGCTTAGCCACATTTCATTGGAAATTAATCATTCATACATTATTATGACTTCGGTCTTTGGATTGGGTTGTGAAAAATATTGAAAATAATAATAAAATCAATAATATAATGTCATTATGTCGTTATATTAAATTATCGCAACAATTCAATACTAATTTACAATTTTCCTCATCACATTTTTTTTCTTTCATAGTATTCGCCAATGTCGTTGTCGAGGTTGGAACGATTAAAAAATAATTCAAAGCTTGACCTAAATTGTAATCTAGAAAGAAAATAGGGTAACGAGAGTCTCGCAACTGGGTTCGGTGTACCGAGGTAATTCGCGTCGTAAAGTGTGATCGATTGCGAGCGAAATGTTAGTTAAATCGTTCGCGTACCTAGCGTATGGGAAGATAGTGCGTGTTCCGTTATAGCTTCTGTGTTAGAATTGCATTCTGTGTTCGCGATCGAACGCCCATCGCACGCTAGCTCGATGTCTAACGAGTCCGTGTACACGACGCGTCGATCTCCTTATCCTAGTGTAAGACGAATTTCAACACGACGTTACGTAAAATTCACGCACGCCAGGGAGTCGACGTGTTGCGTAAGACCGGACGACGCCCGATGTCTGGCGAGCCCGGTGGGATTTTTGTTTTATCAATTGGCACGTACTTTTCACGAGTGGGGCTCACAAAAATATTTCATTTCGTCGCAGTGTTCCTCGAAATGGTAAAACACTGCTCGAACAAAATTAGTCACCGAGTTAACTCACAACTGGCAGTCGATCGTTACAGTCTCGCCATGGTGCGATAAAAAAATGTTTTTTATTCTTTACGCTTATTTAGACTCGCAAGGATTTGTTTGAGGTAGAGTTTGGCAAAACACAAGAAAATAGTAAAAATAGAAAATACTACATGTATTTTAAATACATAGTTTAAGAACTATCGGAAATACATCGTAGAAACCATCGAAATTTTCTTTGCTCTAATTACATTTCAGTTTTTATATTTCTTTTATAATTTTTTTTTTTATTGTATTTGACTGTGTTATCCATGCTTGTACAACAGAATGTGATACTTATTGCGCAAAGGTGACTCGGCTTTTGCGATGAAATTTTTAAGCATGTCACGTAACTTTTCATTTCTTTCTGTCAACGTCTTCGAAGTATTTTGTGCCGAATATTCCCACAGTCATTTTTGAAATTCAAATGTGGAGTTGGGTTTGAAAATTTTTCGAATTTTATAACTTCAACTAGCAGAGAAGCAACTGTGCGTATCAAATACATGAAATACGAGTATTTAAAACACTGCCCAGCTATGGTTTCAGGCGCCGAGTCTAAATCAATAAATTTCAAATACATCAAATATAACATAAACTAATCAAATATTTAATTCTCCAAATACTCGAATAAAAATCTATTTGTATAAATATTTACTAACCGATCTTGCACTGAGAAAAGATTTCCGCTACTTTGTAGAATGTTTTTATTGTGCCAGCTAAAATATAATCGATAAAAAAAATGCTGAACATTTTGATAATAAAAAAATCACATTACATCGGTGTTACGCTGATCCGAAATTCCACAACCAGTATCGCCGATTAAATATTCAAACTATATAATTAATCAGCATCAATGTCGTCTGAAATTACATCCGTTACGTTGATTAGAAAATCCGGCCTTCCGTCGAGTTTCCATATGATATATGTATATATATATATATATATATACATATGCATAAATACACACATATATGTGTGTATGAATTACGACTCCGTTCGATATTCAACCCGAAGCTCCGGTTTCTGGATTACTCGTAGCAGATGAGAATTAATCGATGGCGAGACACTCGCAGTCCCGTTTCGCCATTCGCGACGACCTGACCCGACTGCGGAACACGGTGCGGCTCGAACCGGCATTGAATATCACACTCACTTCGAAACGGTGAATCGATACGCAACTATGCGATTACTGGATTATTGTGTCTTTAGCTCGTTACAATTATTATTACGATTAATTTCTTTTTTTTTTTTTGGTACACATGTCGCTTATCGGTATGAAGAACCGAGAGAGTGCGGTACAGAATGAGATGTGCAACGCTTGTGGCAACTGAAAACATAGATGTATCACCTCGCGACGAACCAGACAGAGCCGGTTACATCGATTATCCGGATAGAGATCAAATTATTTATGCGCTCAGAGACCGGCCTGACCCCGATTATGCAGTGGTGCACTCAAGGAAGTCCTTGCGAATAGTGTTCACTTCGCAGAAGCTTCAAAGAAACGCGACGAATTTTCAATCATTCTTAGACGATATAAAAATCTGAAAAAAAAAATCATATTAAATGTAATGGAATAATTTATTTTACACAATGATTCTGAAATCTTTCACAATGAATCAATGAAAATAAAATTCTTTGATTAAACACTTGGGAACGTAACTTTTTTCAATGACAATGGTTTCTTTACTTTTTTGGAGACTTATGATTTTTTTGCAGATTTTTAAATGCTCTTATTTTTTTCTTTGGAGAAAATTTGAAGAATGCAAAAATCTGTTTTTTTTTTTTAGGGTGTGTCGCGTATTGGCAACATATTAAGCGATAATGATATAGAAATTATTTATAAATATAATGTGTATAAATATCATAAAAGTCGTGAGCAAATGTAAAGATAGTGATCGCCATAAGGATAAAGATAACGAGGCGGAAAACCAGAATTATTAAACTGCCTCATGTAGCCGAGCTTACCTCCTGTTTTTAATTCTATTATCCAGTTATCAACTTCCGATCTCTCTGCTCCTCCACTAAACACGAGTCCATCGCTAAAATATTAACACCAGGAAGCGAGAGCCTTAAACCATAACTTTTACATTTAGCCTTTGGTTGTCCGAAATCAGGATTCTCGTATAAAAGAGCCAAAGGCACCGAGTGGAAAAAGCTTCTCCAGTCAGACGACAATTCCCCAAAATCTTTTGAAACTCACAATAAAAATATAAAATCAATATGATCGCAATTTCTCGGTCTCAGGTACAGTCATAAGTTTCCTCCTTCCAAATCCAAGAAAACCTAATAGCTTAATAATTCACATACGTTCGAGTAATCTCCATCGTTACATCCACCGTGCTTACGAATTTCCCATACGATTCTTAATCCGAGCATTCCCCCTCGGAAAATTTCCCGCTCTCCTCCCGATGATCGGGAGGGATGAATCCTGTCCGGAAGATACATAGCGCTATTTCCCTCCTAACCCTGTCGGGATTCATGATGGATTGCGCCCAACCGAAGCCCCGACCCACCCCCGTCGAGCAAGTGGAGAACGCGGTGAATAAACGAGACTTACTCGCGATTCAACGGAACTTTATGGGCACGGAAATGTTAACTCTCTATAGCGAACTAGTCAAGTAAAGAGGAGTAGGAGGGGGAGGAAAGGAGGAGTTTGGAGAACCATGAGAGCAAAAGGTGGCGGTCGGAATTGGGAGGGGTCGATGTTCCATGAGCAGGGGATGCGAGAGGGCGAGAAACGTGCAAATTAAATTACTCGAATCGCAACGCCAGTCTCGTGGGGGGGGGGGGGGGGGGGGGGGAAGGGTGAGGGAGGGATCAAAGTACTTATCCGAGGCATTGAGTCGAAAATGAGAGGCACTCGGGCATGGAGTTAAATCTCTCCACTTCGAATTTACAGCTCGAATAAACGGCGGAACGGGCGTCGGGCTTTCGACCAGAAATCCTTGCACCTGATACTGTAAACCCAGTATCATTGTACAGCCTCTCTGTACCCCTCGCAATCCCCTCCGCGCGTCGCTCTTTCGCGAGTGTGCGAGCATTATACGTGCGGATCATTTGCGCGCTTGCACTTCCAATCTCTCGCTAATATCACCACTGATGTTCAGCCTCGAATATTTTGGGATTATCGCAGCCGATTACGAGTACTGCAGTATAAATTTGGGCGCAGTTTGAATTTTGGATGTGTTTTTTTTTTTTGTTGTTTTTGATCGTTCATTTTTTTTTTGAGTTCTCGGTAAGAAGGTGGCGGCGAATCGGAGTACATGGTCGGGGAGCCTAGGAGATGCCGTCTAAAATTTGTTGGATGCTGATGTTTTTGTTTTGTTGAAAAAATTGTCAAGTTATTGATTATTCGTCTAGTGGTCTGAAGCGCTCAGGTGAAAATTTTTTTGATTTAACTGTAATTTTCAATTTAATGAAACGAAAAGTTTCGCCAACACTTCAATGGTCGTTATTTAAATCGTTTGTAATTAAAATAGAATCGTGACGGCTTTTCTCAAGAAATAGTGTGGCAATGTCGACTCTGGGCTTATTTATTTCGACAGACGATAGCCTCGTTTCTTTTTTTATGAACATTATTTGTCTGTCGTGGATTATTTGGAAGATATGAAAAATTTTAACGGTGAATCTCATCCCGAATTTTCGATCTGTAATCTCTTATACCTTGTCGCCTCGTCATTGTTGCGCCACGGTGCTTCATCGCGGATTTCGAAAAAAAAAAAAAAAGTGTGCCGAGTCGGTAGGTTTTTCACGCCATTTTTGCCGACGCCTCCGGATCCAGGTGAATTCGCGTGGCGCACACGTGCTCGCTGCCGCCGCTGGGCATCGGGGAATAAAATATGTACGTGCCCAGGCCAGTTTCAATTTCCGATGGCAATAATGCCAAAACAGCTTTTCCCATAGGCCACATATACTCCGCTGAGCTCCGCTCCCTCGTTTTCACTCGTTCGCCGGCATGATTTTGTTGCAACATTTTTTTTTTTTTCTGATACAATGCATGACCCCATTGGTCGTTTATCCTCGTTTCGTTCGGCGTGAATTTATTCGAGCGGGACGGCCCGCGAGCACGATTCTCGAGGCCAGTAATTTTTGCCATTTTACAGCGCCAGCGCTCCCGAGCCGCGTATTATCCGGGATAACTGCACGGAGGTATCGATCGACAGGCTTTCGATCATGCGGCGCAACGAATTATCCGTAGTTGGATGAATTTTTGAATTACGACCACCACATGATTCCGTTTGTAATTTTGTCACGAAGCTTCCTGTTGGAAGGGGGAGATTAGCTATGTTGAGATGTCGCAACCACTGAAGCGAAGTCTGAAGGATAATAACATAAATTGTGTGCGATGAGATTTTTTTTTTCGAGATAGATTTTTTTACGAGACCGTTGGACATAAGATTCGAGAAAAAAAATGAAATTTATTTGAAAAATAAAGTTTTCACTGAAAAAAACCTTCCTTTATGGAAAAACAAAAATTAAAATTTTTCATAAAAAAAAAAAACATGTCATCTAAATATCTGTTTATTGAAGACTGATAACCATCACTAAACAGTCAGAATAATATCACCAAACAAATATATTAAAAATTAATAAACACTTTATTGGGTTACGAAGCGCATAAACATTTTTCATTGTTAAAAGAAAAAAAAAATTTATTGGAATACATTTTTTTCTCGGTCTAGTAGTGAATCTTTGTACTTTGCCAAAGTCCAAAAAATGCGTTCTTCCAGTTTCCCGTTGCGTGTTGTTCGATCCCTCGCTCATTCGAGTCCGCTGAAACGCAAATCGCGCACTGCAAACCGTCTTGTATATCGAAATAATGCAGTTTAATAGCACACCGTCAATTCTCGGCTGAGATCCGTGCACCGAGCGCGAGTGAGTCTGGATATTCGGATATCCCACACGGTAATCGTAGTTGAATCTGGGCATGACAAGGGTTATTTCCCCAAGTTTCCCACGTCTTCGGTCGTCGGTCCCGAAACGCCGATGTTGCGCGGTATTCGAGCGGATGCCGCTCCGTTTCTCGTGCAGCACCGAGACCGCAACTTCTACCAAGATGACGACGGAGTTAAGCGTCGGAATCGCCGAGCTGTCGAGATTCCGAACAGATTTTGAGAATAAATTCGACTGCCTGGCAATTCGAAACAAAAGAAAATCAAAAATAAAATTTTCATATCGCTCACTCGTAAAATTTAAATATTCAATATTTCATAACGTTTTCTAATGACAGTGGAAAGTAAAAAGTAGTGGACGTTTGTGGAAGATAATTTGTAAAAACGACAAACTGTTTTTATTGTGTCCTCAGATGTGTCAGAGTTAACGAAAAGAGTGAATAAAAATCGTTGTTTTGTTTTTCTACCAAATTTCATGGACTTTTATTGCAATTAGAAAAATTAATTTTTCCTGCATTCATTAGAATTTTATCGTAGTGATTTGAAAGGATTGAATGCGTAAGGGAAAAGAGGCAAAACAGAAAATTCTTAACGATTTTTCGCGCGTAGAATAAAAAAGTTCTCATTTCAAATTGAGGAACGAATCCGAGGAAATCGGTTATCCGTTTTGCCCCGCATCTCGGTTTCCCTTTGCACAATAATTGACGAACTATTATATAATGTTACATATTAATTCGTAAGTAATCATGTTCCACTCGAGCATTCCCCCATCGCAATAATCTTCCTCAACGCTTCGAAATAAAATAATCTTAAGATCTATTATTTGTATTAATTATTTAAATTTCCCCTCGCTGGCATTTAACAGCGAAAAAAGATACCGGTTCTCATCTTTGAACTGGCGAGAACCTTCTTGAGATACCGCGTGCACTTTGCATAAATTTAACATTCCCTAAAAAAAAAATGAAAAAAAAAAAAAAAAAAATACATTTCAACGTCTCGACTCATCTTCCCCAGGGCAAAAAGTGCCACGCAATTTTCCCAAAGAGTTGTGACAGACTTTATTGCACAGCGGAACATTTTCTCGCGTCTCACCCCCCTCATGTTTCATCGTTGCTCGTTTCATGTTGCCAAGGGTGTCTCAGGCCGGAAGACCCATCAGCTAATTGATTAGCTTCATCCCTGGAGGGAAAGGTCGCAGTGCGTAACTCGTCGTTTCGAGGAACGAGTTGTGGCTTGAGTTTTAGAACACGAAGTGTATGCGGTATAATTTTGAGTACGAAGACGACGTAGTTGATGTAGCTGGAAAGAACCCTTTCGCCTTCTTGACGCGTTTCTCCTCCGGTTTTCATCCACATTCAGACACGACTTATTCCGTATTTCCCGAGCAAAAGTTAATACGGAGAGTGGTGTACTTGAACTTTGACTTTCTCACAATTTCCTCGACGAGTTCTATCCAATTTTCAATGTCTCAGGCGTCACCATATATTTCTTATAAACGCTATACAAACCCAGAAAAATTGTTGACTCGATAGGTGAAAATAAATATTTATTTGGTTCGAATAAATATTTGGTCAATTCGAACAAAGAATCGATACTTCCTATTTACATGGATATTCGAAGATTATAAACGCTGCACTGGACTGCAAGTTTTTATGCAAATATAAAATATAACATTACGTGCACAATCGTGATAGTCAAATCAATGCTCAATGTATGAAAGCCCTTGGAATACTTTATTTTCAATAATTTACTTCAATTCCAATCCCAAAGTGTATTTATTCTTCAACACAATCAACGATTTGTTACAGTGAATCATCGGTTACTGACCATATAATCCACGTCACCCAAAAATTCCCGCACTATTTGATTTATCATTTATTCATACACCCATGTATTTTCTGCTAATAAACCAAAAAGCGTCACTGTGTGAACTTCCCTTGCTTACGATAGAGTTCAGAGTACACGAACCTCCCTCGAAGCTATCGTTCTCTCATTGCGGTGAACTCGAGTACGCAATTAAACGAAATTACCATCGCTGTCTTATTGCTTAAGTTTCGGTTGCACACTCGGGAGGGAGAATTTGGTTTCACCTGCTCATCACCTAGATGGAGCTTAGCCAGTAGCATCGATCTGCACCATATATATATATATATATATATATATATATATATATATATATATATATATATATATATATAGATCAGAGTCGTGATCTGAAGAGAGTCTGCGTTCTCATTCTCCGTACTTATCGCTTCACGAGCTCACTATACTATATCTCGGACTCAGATCACGTATCGAGATAAACGAATCTTGTCGTACATCCGCCGTCGTCGTCGTCTAGTGTTGAGAAGTGAGCAGCCCTCCATGTCGATCTTACAGACTCGGTTGCAATCTCGTATTTTCTGCGCTCTTTTCTTCCTCCTCCGGCTCATCCTTCACCGTCTCTGCTAGTCGTGACTATCGAGGGAAATTAGAAAAATCCAAGGGAAAAGGCGCAGGAAACGGAAGCATTTTTATTTCGATGAGGGCGAGGTATTCATACCGAGTGCAAAGCGAAAAGTTACTGCCTCTTGCGAGAAGAGAATTTCTTCCTGGTCGAGATAGAAAAATTTAATTAAATCCATCGCGGATCGCTTCCTTCGAATTTTGTAGAGCAAGGGTCAGTGCCTGTGGAGCTGATTTCCAAGAGCCGAGCAGTGATTTTGAAAAAACGAAAGGATTTACTTCAATCCCATTGGTTTTTTGGTTATTGCTTAAAAAAAAATTTCCAGTTGTCTGTTCGGTGTGTTCAGAAAAATTGTCGTTTTTTAAATTCATTAGTTAGTTCCGTTTCCTTAAATAGATCTCTTAATTGAATTTTCCATTTCTTTTTAAGTCATCCACTCTCTGCACATACAATTTACACGATATCCTATTCTCGCAATTTCGTGATACGATTATTGCGACTCCGATTCTCCGATTAATCTCGAATTTTTATTCGATATAAAAGGGATTTATCGGTCGCCACCATTTTATATTTCAAAAAAAAATTTTAAATCATGTGTCACATGTAAGAAATTTTGAACCGACTTCATTCTTTATTTTCTGCGAGCTTCGAGTTTCCCCTATAGTCCAAGAACCAACCAACCTCAACAATCTCCAGTCGGTTGTCCGAATTCGCCAATTTTTTATTGATACAAAAATATTCCGAAGTACTCGCTGATGAATTTCTCGGAAAATTGTTAAAGTTGACAACGCGAGACCCAAGATTGTTCGGTCGACTGGACAGAGGAGGGCGAAGAGCTGGGAATGGTTACTATCTTTCAGAAACTTTGCACTTCAAACTGATTAAACAATGTGGCGGTCCGATAATCGATTCGCAGTTTTAAAACCCTCCTCTTATGTAGGTCGCTTCTCGCGAGTTCATTCGACGGAGCTTCCAATATTATATCTCAAGCGGTCGGAGATTACGGGAGGAGGGTATTAAAAATTTATGAACCTCCCTGCGAGCGACCACTCGAGACGGTTTTAACACAAAAGTTGTTACCGGGTGTCGGAATTGAGTGGAAAAAAAAAAAAAGAAAAAAAAATGTGTAGTCTTGTAAAGAGTCGCGAGAGAAGATGCAGCCTTGCAGCGCGACTCGTCGGGCAAAGAAGTCTCCGGAGAGCGAGGACGCAGCGGTGATACCGAGATTTTTCAATATGCTTCCAACTTTCAGCCCGCCGAGACTCTGGGTGCGAAGTCACGCGAGAACAAAAAAAGAAAAATTAAAAACTGGAAAAACAAAGAGGAAATACATTAAAAAGTAAAATTGAGGCGGGGAGGAATGAAAGTCGGAGGTAAGACGGCGTACGGAAGCTACGCGCGGAGATTGAGGGCGATAAGCCCGGTGAAAAAGAATAATAAAAATAAGCGACAATAAGTTGGTCGCGAGGTTGCGGCAACTAAATGACGATCGTAAACCACCGCTCGTCGAGACCCGAAGGCTCGTTGTGAGGGGTGCATTTAATAAACTCATCCCCGTCGAGCCCGTTGCGCATCCTCGACAGTGTTTTCCTTTTTTTTTCGACCCTTTCCTCTTTCTTCTTTTCCCTCCGAGCTCGAAAGTTTTGCGTTTAGCCATTGAGAATTTAACACCTCTGGTTGGCCATTTCACCGCTGAGGCAGCCCACTGTTCTTCGTGCAAAAAACGGAGTTTTTTTTTTACTCCGCCCGCTCCCGTCCTTCGGGTCGCAAATTCCTCCGTCGGTTTAGCCCCTTCGCCCTTCAAGCTCCCCTGAATCTCACCGTTCGCTGGTCCGTTTCCACCCTCACGTTTCGCACTCGACCAAGATTTTCTTTTTTCAACTTTTCGCACTGTAACTTATACTCGGCCGGAGAGAAGCGTGAACAGGTACGTAGCTTTCGGTCAGCGCCCACCACGCAGTAAAACGGGAACCTCTCGCACTGTCCGAGCATACTCGCTCTGTACTGCTACGCTGCACGCTTTCCGCTGAGATTTCTCGAATAAATTTGCATCTATTCTCCATCCTTTTTTTTTGTCTCGGGGAGGAAGCTTGGTTTTTATAAAAAAGATTTTAGTGTCCGCTCAAAGTGTCCTGAATTGTTGGAGAATCGTAGCTGAGAAAAGATGTCGCTGGGTGCGTTGAACTTGTGCAGCCGTCTGGAGAACTACCTGACCGTTGTTTTTAGCAATAACCATCAAATTCTCCGCACGGTTGAAAATTTGATTTTATTTTTATCATTTAAATTATATGAATTGAAAAATTATGAGGTGGACATTATTTATTAGAAAAATATAAGATAATCTTATTATCTATAATATATTATCTTATAATATGGTAATAGCAGTAAGTGTCCATTCATTATATATTGGAGGAGTTAATGACTTCTATAGATATTAGACATTTATTTATTTACACATTGGTATTTAAGAGGTATTTAATACCTCATGCACACACATATACTGAGAATACCTGGCATTCCATTGTAAATTTTAAGCCGGACCTATGATTTTTTACGTAGTTGAACTAACTCTCAAAAGCAGGTAGATATTTTTCCACATCTTTTCGTTTATAGTAATTCATAATTGAAAAAAGAATATAATTGACAATTTTTTCTTTAATTTTTTTTTAGCCATAAAACTTTGGAAACCTGTGAAAAAAAATTCTCAAAAATTCAGTCTTGCATCTGTGCAACGTTCATATACGTCTACATTACATTGTGAACGGGCCATCGATTAAATTCCGTAAACCCTACAAAACACGTGTAAAATGAAATATTGCACAATTGTGAAAGTACACTTCATTAACAATAATCATCGTAATAATACATTTACCAAGAAACAAACACTCAATTGTCCTCAAACTCCCCGATCTCCTCCAACTTTCGAAGACTCCGTAAAAAAAAAAAACATTCAAATTTCGATGAAACTTCAACTCAAAGAAACTAAATATTGAAATAACCCGATAAATTGAATTTAGAAAACTCGAAACTTCGCAGCTTCGTGTTATTTGCCGATAAATCTTATCACTCGGTTTGACTCGCCGCCTTGAGTCATCTGCACAGACAGGGGATCCCTCAATCCCCACCAATAGTGTCACACGTCGTGGGTGCCGAAAACGAACACGCATGTTTGCTATTTTCGTTTAGCGCGAAGGCCGCTTTGTGATCCGCATTGCGGTAGATGGAATATTGCAAACAGTGTAGGAAGTCGAGGAGACGATGAGGAGACGAGAAAAGCGAGTACATGCCAGGGAGTGTTGCGATCCTCGCCGACGATGTTAAGCCATCCTCGACGTCTCGGGATCCAAAGCGATTTAGGTGTGCAGGCAAACACCGCTGCTCTCTCGCTACCGCGTCGCGCGCCACCGTTGCTTTCGTGTAAAGCCGTGAGCGATCTGGTGCGAGAGGTACGGAGTTGCTACATTTTGGTCGAAATTTACCATCATCGAGCGAGGCACGTGTGCACCGGCAAGGTCTTCGAAACCCTCGAGGTCTGCTCTCGTACGTGCTTCGTCGCTGAGCAAAATGAATCTCGAACGAACCACTGAATGCCCGGCAAATTGTTTATTTATTTGATATAAGTATATATATTTTTTTTAGGTCGATGAAAAGTATGGCGTTAAGGACGGTGGAGGTGTAAAGGAAACGTTGGAAAAGCTAGGTGTAAAGGTGAAAATAGTCACGGAAAGTACGAAGTAAGTGAGTCGGAGCGGAAAGAAGCGGAAATGGGATTTGGACATGCTTTCATTTCCACTTCCCATCTTCACTTCTTGACTTCTTTGACCGGTAGGGGAGGAGACTGGCATCAGAGAAAATATGGTCATGGAATGAAAGGGGAAAAGGAATGAGACAACAAAAATGAAAAAAAAAATGCAAGCAGAATAGCGATAGTTACGAGACAGAGAGACGAAGAAAAGGACTGGCGACATAAAGGAACTGAACGAGGAAGAAGAAGAGAAGTCTTTAGAGAGAGAAGACAGAAAAATGTGTAAGATGTCACGAGAAGAGAACTATGTGAAAAATAATTTGCTAGCGTTCGAAGCATTAATAAAAATGCATATATATTTATTTTATCGAAATATTAATTATATAAATTTTATTTATTTTATTATATTTATTTTATATAAAAAAAACATTTGTTTAATGTGAGCAAGTAGAATTATTCTGTGCAGTCGAGCCTCTTGCAATTCTTCGGATGGCAAATGAGGGAAATATTAAATATTTCGGGACAAGGTTTCCGTCTAAAACGCACGTGTAGAGTAAAATCGGAGAGTCAGATGCTCGCTGACGTAACGAAGAAGTTCGTAAAGATAGACTACAACGTGGCCCAGAATAGGGATAAAAGACGAGGGCATCTCGCGCGATAGAGAGCCGAGGCAGACACATAATACGCGACGCCACGTCGAGCAATTCGCGAATCGCATGCGACAGACCGATTCATGCAGACTTCCGAGAATTGTCTCGCATCACGTATATCTTTTGTATGTATCATATTCATATATCATATATATCTTTTTTTATTTTATATATATATTCATCCATACATTATATAGACTTTATAATATATAAAAGGCCCGCCATGGCAACGATTGCGGCAGCAAATCGTATCGGCTTCATCGTTGAGAAATTTTAGAAATTTTAGGAATTTTAAAAATTAAAAAAATTTTAGATACCCTTACAGACTATTTGGTCAACTTCGTGATGCACGGAACTTCTCTCCTTCCATGGCTGTAATATGCGAAAATCCTTTAGATAGTCCGTATTATTGTAAGTCCCTTAGAGTATTTACGTCCTTATGACGTACGAGTGGATAGATGTTGGCAAGTGTTTGAGAGTGTTCATAAATTGTTTGGGAGGTTCCGAGTGTTCGTGAGTGTCTGAGAGTGAAGCGCGCGAACCCCGACAATACGTACCAGTATATAAGTGTATAAAGATGAGCTTCGAATAGCTCGGCGGTGCAACGCGATGCATACGGAAGTTTACCAGACAGCATGTCAGAGAGCTCCCAAAACTCGGACGATAGTGCAAAGATGGATCGATAAAATCCCGTTTCCTCTCTCTTCGGTTTCCGGTTATATATGACTTTCTCGTCGTTATATCGTCGCCATACACTCGTTCGAACTATGCGCGACTGGGAGACGAGAGAGAATGGTTTCTCCGGTGAAACCCAACCACGTGCCCGCATCGACTTGAAAGTTTAATCGAACAAGCCGCACGTCACTCGCTCTGCCAGTTCGCGATAAGAAAAGTCTCGTTCGTTCCTTCTTTTCATCTTTCACTTTTTTTAAACATCAATTTTAGTTATCCTGAAAAATATATCTTTCCTCCACCGCCCGCCTGCTCGCATCCAGCCAAAAGACTGAGAGATTGTAATCGTTATGTAATTTTTAATTTATTTTCCAAGGAAAATCCATTTTTAATTATCACAGCGCCGATAAATCGTTTCGTAATAATCAAAGTTTGAAAATCGTTTTCACAAATTTTTATTATTCTATTATAACTATTTTTGTATTTCTCTCATTGATGGTGCTACGGAATTTTCGGACAATGCGAATATTGCGCAACATCCCGGAATGGCTGAATTAATTTTACCACAGACGACGTACGTTCGATGCCCACGCGTTTTGTGCTTCGCCCACGCGTCTCGGCATCGTCACTCTCCTCGTCACAGATTCGTCATTGATAAAAACGATTGCCTCTAGAGAGGCAACGAGTTCGGAGCTTGTATAAGCGGCGGTTACGTTGGGCGACGATCGGAGACGTAAAAACAGGGTTTATATTTAGACGTAGAACTTGGCGATCATTGGCTAAAGTAGCCGTTATGCCTAGCGCCGTTTGGTCGTCCGTTCTGAGATCCGCCGATGCTGGCGTCAATCATGATCCACCCAATGCTCATGAAGCCTAAAATAATATAGGTAGAAGAAGAGACAAGATGGAACAATTTTTACAGCCCAGTATTAGAAGAAGCACTTGGTCCATTTTGCCCTCTCTCCTCCTCGTCTACTGTCATGCACGCTTGGAAAGATTGTTCGGACGGCTTAAGAAACCCACATCTTTTCTTTTGTGTCTTCTTTTCTTCGTAAAAAAAAATCCAGTCCACCGAGAGTGATTTTTCCATCGCCATTCGCATTATCTTACTCCAGGATTTCCTAGCACAGGTTTCGCTTCTGCTTACCCCTGTCTCTCTCTCCTTTCAAATTTCTGCCGAAAATAAAAAACAAAAATTTGCTGTCCGTTTTTCTTCCATCTTCGGACACCTTTCCTTTCTTTTATAGTTTTTATTTCGGTGGTGTTATTTTTTTTTTTTTTTCAAGTAATCTCCGCCCGGTAGATTCGACCCTCTCACTGTTTCCGTTCCCTCCACTTCATTTTTCCGTTCTCACTTGTTCTTTTCGTTGCTTTCGAGACGATGGATCGGGGTTGTCACCGGGGATTGTGGGTGAGTAGTTCTTCTCCGCAGAACAGACCGATTCAACCACGCTTTCGCCTACATAGTTTCCCTTTCTCACGCCCTGCACCGGTACCGTTACCGTTACCGGTAGTCGTAGATAGGCGATACCATTCCTCTTGTTCTTCTGTCTGCAGTGCTGGAAGGTCTCCTCGCCTTACGCCGGTTCCCGCTGCTGAAGATAAACTTTTATTATTGAGGCACAGGGTGGCCGTGGCCATACTTTTGCCTGCCACCCTATACAGCTCGCCCTTACGTCCGCGATTTCAATTTTCTACCTCGAAGACTTATCCATCTTTTCCGGTGCGCTAAACTTTTCCATCCACAGTCCCTGCCGTCCTTTGTCTCGTTCGCTCTTCCGCTCTTTTCTTCCACCTGCAAATCCACAGTCTCAATATCTCTTGCCGACGCGAACGAGATCCTTTTACAGGATTCTCGAGATACTATTACATCGACCCATTTCCGGTAACCGGCTGACGAAAGCTTCGACGGCCCCGGAGCCGGAAATGAGAGCACTAAAGGATTACCCATTGTGAAGGGTAGCGCTTGATTCATCCGTTGTTTAAAGGGATGCTACACCAGTTCTCAACTTCCTAGTTACCATTTCTTACCTACGGAACTCGGCGACTTTGTAGTTTCGATTTAGAATTGTTAACCTCTCCGGTACAAAATTGTTCACTTATAGAATTTTATTCTATATGCGCGAAACACCTTTGTATAATAGATTTTGTGATGATTTTGAAATATTTGGAAAATTGTATATTAGTTTCAAAATATTTATCATCATACGAAATAGGCGCTGTTGAAATGTTGAGCGGCGATATTCGTTGTCGCGGCAATCTTGATATTTTTCAGCAAAAATTAAACCTCAAATCGAAGCGCTCATAGCGGTTTATTAAATTTGATTTCACGAAATCTCAGTCCGTCGATAACATAAGACGGCCCAGCACCTACGTCAGATATTCTGAACTCTCTCATCATACAGAAACTATAATTAATTTTTTCGATTAAAATATTCGGTCAAGTTTTTTGTGTGAAAAAACAAAACCAAAAGAAAACAAAAAAGATCGGGCACTTAATTTTATCTATCGACGAATAAAACAAACAGGTATAGATACAAATACTTTCTTAGACAAAACGTAACACTACAAGATTCAAGCTTACACGTGCATTAGAAAAAAAGTCACAACACTTCACCGATCGTCGCTAAGACTCGTACACAATAATATTAAGAAAAAAAAAACAATACAAAAACAAACAAAAATTGTTTGATCCGACTGATGGATGCGAGGAAGTTTCCTTGGTTTCTTTGTAAAATTTTTTCATTATCACTGTGATTATCAAAAAGTTTCCATGTGTATGGTGTCCTGAATGTTCGAATAAGCGTTCGGCACCGCTCGGCTCCTCTGGCCGTATCTCGGGTCCAGTGCATCGTCCTCCAGCTCCTCGGAGAAGTTCACCAACACCTGTTCGACAGAAATTCAAACTTTTATTTAATGCTTATTAAACAAAAATTACAATAACACTAAAAGAAAAACGCACGAAAAAAAAAATGTCGATTCGCATCCGAGCTCCCGCTTATAAAATTCGCTCGGTCGCGTCGCGGAACTTACCTCGCTACAAATTTCCTCTCGTACGAAAAGTTTTACGCTCGTGTATTCGAGCCATTATTCGCGCGACTAATAAAACATAAAGACGAGAAAAAAAATAGCACAACTTTATACAATTCGCCAAACTGCGAAACGTGCCCCTAATATACCAGTCCCACAGTTCTTTTCTCGTATCTCACATAACAAACGTGACTCCGTTGCAGTAACAGCAACCCTCTATTTCCATCCCCCCCCCCCATCGAGAACCCCCTAGAGACAGTAAAAACTCTCGCACGGGACTACGAGAAAGAGACGAAGATGACGCTATAAAAATCTCGAAAGTTTCTTAACGAGGGAGCGTTTTTTACTTGAACAAGAAAGCCGAGTCTTTTCGTCTTGTCCGAATGGAAAAAGTCCTCGGAGCGCGAGACAGTGACTGTGCAAAAAAAAAATAAAAAAACGTCGTGCGAGAAGAGCTGAGAGGAGCGGGTAAATTTGCGTCACGTGCAAGTACTTACTCGTCCTATCTCGTAAGTTAAAATCGATTCGACCCCGTAAAAAAAGGGACAAAAAAGAAAAATCGGGGGTTTGAGGCGGCTAAAGTACCGAGAGCGACGAGGTAATTGCGATAAGAGTTCGTGCCTCTTCCGCGGCGAGTTAACCCGGTAGAAGCGGATTCGACGGTAACCCTCTCGGATCTCGATCGATCGATCGATCCACGTCGTTCCTCCTTCGGCTTCCGCTGTTTATTTCGCAGCTGGACCAGTGTAGCTGAGATTCGACGCACACAGACACGTTTTCCGCGTTACTTTTTCAACGAATTTCAGTTCCTCCGCCTCCCTTTCTCACTATGTCGACCCTCTTGTTCGATGAGTGATCAATCTCGAGTAATACGACCTCTCGATCTTGTTGTACCTTCTGCACTCGACGGTGCATTACACAACTATGAAATCCCTCCCTTGGCACATTACTTCCGTACTTTAAGTCCAGAAGTCCCGCTCTCTGTAACTCGGCCCCGAGTTAATATCAAGAAAATTTGATATCGAACATACGAGAGGTTTAGATATAATTTATATTAAGGGGAGTGGAACAAAATGGGAGAATGGGGCATAATAGGACCGACGGTTGGAATGCCTCGACGGGGCAAAATGGGTTGTTACATTGATTCGGGAATTTCTTTTGTAAGAACGCGATTATTTTATAATTTTTTGAACTCATTTTGACCACGTTTGTTTGTTCTATTTTGCCTCGCTCTTCCCTAGCGATGTAGAGGAAAAATCCTCAAATGTATCGTATCGGAGAGGTTAAGAGGATCCTGCCGTTTTATAGAAAGACGTGTTGACCCTTCGAGCCCTTAACACGAGGAAGATTGCTGTGAAAAACGGTCCTATAAACTGTCTAGGTTTTTATCGGAATACAATTTATGATAGCTTGGGTGATTTTTTTTGTCTTCTGTTTCTTCCCATTTTTTGTAACCGGAAGAAAAGTTTAATTTTTTTAAAATAAGTGTCGGAAATTTGTGCCTCGTAAGATTACTTCCGAATCTTCGAAACATTATTTAATCATAAAATGACGGATTAGTGGGTGAAAATTGAAAGTGCGAGAAAGGTCAATACCATCGGCAGATTTTTCATCACCGATCATAATTCGTAGACATAAACTCGTTCCGAAACTTCCAGTTGGGATAGAATGAAACCAAGTGCAGCGGTTAAAAAATTATCAACCGAATTCGTGATACGAAAGCAATAAAAAAAGATTTCAATGGCATAGTTATCAGGATAAGAAAAGTTTAAGTCGAATTCAGCGACATTCTCAAGGCTTTTCAAGTATCAGACAAATTTAGGAGCCTGTTAAGTACTTCAATGGCACGAAAAAATTCAAGAAAATATCGAAGACTTCAAGCGGAAGAAAAACTCAAGGGCTCCAAGGACCTCAAGACCCTCGAGATACGGAGTAGCTGCGATGTGTCGAAAGCCCTAAAATTAGGGTGATAACACGAACACTCCGTGGGCGCTTGCGAATTGTTGTTGGTTCATAGCACCCCTTAGGGTTTTAAGGTGTAACAGCAACGATCAAGCTCCTCCATGGTCAAGTTAACCGAGTTTATTGGAGCATTCGGCTCTATGCCTCCGAGTAATCCGGTAAGTTTCATCGAGCGAATCCGGTGCCGCGTATACCGACGAATGCTCAAGGGGAAAAGCCGCCGAGGCGTCGACGACTAGGTTGATCCGGCTGTGTACGCTTTCAACCCTTCGACCACCCTCGAACGTGTCTCCGCGTACGCCGAACGAGCCCTTAGTGTGGGGCTTGAGTTGAGAGTCACGGCAACGCCGTCGGTGCCGCATCCATTAATATCCCTCGGGATGTTGGGCGTTAATACGAGCACGGTGAGGAGAGCCTCGAAAGCACCCAGGAGTGAGAAATCCTCGCACACGAGGCAAGGCAAGCAAGCTAGCTCAAGCCTAACCAAAGTCCCCGGTGCTGGCTGTGTCGCGAGCGGTCCATCATCTGCTGGAGACACGACCTTAGAACGAGCAGTTACAGGCTGGATGGGCGCCTGGATACGAGCATCGGCAGCCATTCCCGCCACCGAAGGTTTGAACCTCCTCCCCGTACCGAAAACCTCCAAGCCTCGAACGGCAAGGCGATGAATGACCCTCTCGAAACTTGACGTATGACCCAAAGACCGCGACAGCGAAGATGATGAGCGCGGGGGGGTAAACCAAAATCCTTCCAGGTCTTGGTGATCAAACCGACTGTTGTGGTATTGCTTCAGATTTTTCATCGAGTTTACCGTTAAATTGGCAACTAATCCGAAGAGGTTGAAAATGCAGACTGAGAAACAGGAAGGTCCTTCCAACTATAATGAGTAGTTTCTTATGTAAATGTCTATGTGGACTTAATTCGTCAATTGTGTAAAGTACAATTGTCTATATATCATAAGAGTCAAATTGGATTTCTTGTACTCAAAATCATGACCAATCAAGCCAGTATTAGACTGTCAAATGACTAGGACGTGTCTAAGTATCAGAACCGTAATGACCAAATTTTTTTCGTCATCCAAAATATTCTGTATCGTCTTTAACGAGTAAAGCTGCCACACGACGATTTTTTGAGAAAAAATACATCGTCGAAATAAATGTTTTATAATGTCTGTTAAATGCCATAATTCCCTCAGTCCAGAAAGAAATTTTATAAAGTTCAATTAGTAGGGTTCTTTCATTCGTACCAGGTTCTGATGTAATACTATAAAACTGTGGAAAAGAGCATTGGTAGTCGACGATCTCACCTGATCCAACGAGCTCTGTGTAAGGGTGTAGTCGGTGGCCTTGAGCTCCTCGGCAAGCTGCCTGACTTTGGCAAAGGTCGAGCTCAAGGTCGCATCGTGAGCGCGTGGCACAAGGAGTCGCGCCGCCATCGCTTGTCTCGAGGAGACCAGGGACGAGGGAACATGTCTAGCGATAGCGTCCTTCAGATCCTTCGGGGAAATCGGTAGGCCAAACCTTAGGAACGCCACGTAACCCTCACCGAATCTAAAATCCAAAGAAATTACAAAAATTACAAAAAATAAAAATATAATACAACCTCAAATTCCAGAAAGACAATTGTCAAGTCCTCTGAAGTGAAATTCATATAAGTTTTTTTTATTACTCTGTCCCCACCTAAACATTAATAAGTATACCTTATTTCACACCTAAACATAAAAATGCCACGATCGTTATCTTTTGAAATTTGCGGTAATTCGAAATACCAGTTGGAAAAACACCCTATTTACTGCATTATCAATATGACATTTGGTTCTTCTGAGTCCTTTTTTCCTGAGAGACCAGGTTGAAGAAAAATGAAGTCCACGAGTCGTGATTTTCCGGGAACCAAATCCCGAGAAACTTGATTCCGGGGACAAGACACGAGCTGAAGGAAGGATAAGCACGTGAATAGGCAAGTCGGAGAAGCGTGAGCAAGTTTAGCTGTCGGCACCAAGAGTATTACGTTCTCGGCAGAGTGGGACGAGAAGAGGCCGGAATAGCTGCTGCGGTGCTGATGCCGCTCCAGGTAGCTCCGGGTTGCCCGTTGAATTCAAATATTTATGGTGCTCGTATGTTATTCGGGGGAGGGGGAGGGGGGGGGGAGCATTCTCGTCCCCGGTCGGTGAAAGCACTCCTGCGTCGCAACGCGAAGAACGACGCGACGTTAGTTATATATTATTTCCAGCCCCCCCCCCCTGCCTGCCAGGGTTCCGTATAATGTATCTCAATTAGAGCAAATAGCCGGGGGGTAAGTACCCTGTTTCTGGGCGTCGCTCTGTGGAGTCTCCGCTGCGAACTAACCGCGATTCTCGCGCGTCTCTTATCTCGGCTGCATCGCCATTCTTCGGTCCTTCGTACGGTCGACTGAAACTATGCACGCGCACCTTTGCCTATTACGTACGCATAAAGCTACCTCGGAGGAACACGGACCAGATATATTTAGGTACGCAGTGCGAAAACTAGTTACTGAAACAATCTTTAAAAAAATATTGAAAATAAAATCGAATAAAATATTTGAAATAAAATTGCACCGGAAAATTTCCTAACGCACATATGGATAACAAATAGGGGTCGAGTTAAAAAATAAATTGATAAAATCCCTACTCGTTTTAACGTTCGTGAAATCATCGAAGTCATTACACGACTATTCGTGGAATATTCGCGATTTAAAAAAATTATTTTTAATATTGTATCAAGCCGAAAGAGAGTCGCAAGAAAAAGCTGGCCGAGTGACCACCTCAGGAACGAACGATTGAAGAGTAAAGAACTCCCGTAACATTCCGTGTCACAGATTTTTTATTTAACTCTCGAATATTAATGCTCAATTAATAGTCACGACAAACCGAGGAATTGCGAAATAAAAATCTGGGCGCAAACGACGTATGGATTAAAATTGCATCATGCATTTTAATTGCCGGGGAAATCGCCTCCCGACGATCGCTGCATTCTGTGAGCTGTATCACTGCAGAGTGGATATAAACTCGACCCGGTCGCGGTACAAATTTCCATTTTACCCCTGAAATCCCCCATCTCGTCCCCCTCCTTTTCGTACACACGAACGACCAAGAATTCGTGTTTTGCTTTCCCATCAGAAAAAAAAAGCGAAAAAAAGGAGGTCCGCGGGACGTGAACCGGAAGCGGGAATGAAGAGCTCTCGTAACCTTTCACCGGTAGAGATATGGACGCTGTCGGAGGGCCGTTTGGAAGATTGAGTCTCCGACGAGAGATTTTTTAATTACTGAAACGACGTACTTGTGTTTGAGATGTTGAACGGTGCCGATGCAACGGAGTCCGGCCTTGGCGAGAATACCGACTCGATTGCAGAGCTTCTCGCACTCGTTCGCGCTGTGCGAGGTCATAATGACGCAAGTCTGGTTCCGGTTAACGAGGCGTACAGCTCGCGCGACAAACTCCTTAGAGGCGGGGTCCATTCCGCTAAAATGAATAAGTAAGATAAATAAATTGTTTCTCACGTGGGAGTAAATATTTGGGTACGAAATATTGACGAACCTCGTTGGCTCGTCCATAAGTACAACAGAAACTGGTGACATGACGCTCACAGCTGCGCACAGTTTCCTCTTGTTGCCTCCGCTCAAGCTATTTACTCTTTGGTGCGCGTACTTTAACAGATCGAAGCGTTTCAGCGTCGATTCTACGGCCTGCAAAGTTAAAAAAAATTACAAATAAATGATCACACAAAAAAGAAATTTCTCGAGGAAAGTGATGACGTTTCTTTTTTTAACGCATGGATGCCAAATCTCACTTTCCGTTTCTGTGAAGTTTGCACAGAATATGAATTTACGATACTAGTCCAATGAAACTTTTTTCTGACTAGTCTTGCAATCACACGAGTTCAGAAAAAAAAATTTGCCACAGTGTTGTACAGAATTTTAGTTCACGAGGTGTGAAAATTAATTTAGCATCTTTAAACAATTGATAACCGACCCTTGGCACATCATTCAGCCCGCATATTTCTCCATGAATGGTGAGACACTGATGTGGACTGAGAAAACCGTCGAGAGAATCGGTCTGAGGACAATAGCCAATCTCCCCGTTGCACAGAGGTTTTCTGCCGATCTCTTCGCCCTTGAGGACGATTTGTCCCGCGGTCGGGCGGGTCTCTGTCGTAAGCATTCTGAAAGTCGAACTCTTGCCGGCGCCGTTGACTCCCAGGAGGCCGAAACAGGTACCGGCTTCGACCCCGAAACTCAAACTCTGCACAGCGACGTTTTTTCCGTAAACGCTTCTGTATTCCTTTCGCAAACGGACCGTCTGTATAACGTCGCTGCAGCCGCCGCTTTCCACCCGTATTTTCTCCCTCATGACATCCTCGTCCTCAGATACGTTGTCGTATGGAATTCTTTGAAAATAAATAACAAAAACGTGAAAAAATCAGGCTTATTAAAATACAAAATAACTTGCACAATACAATAAAGTACATTATTTTTAAGCTCTCGTATACAGGAATCATGTTTAACGAGAACGTAGAATTTACGAAACTGGCAATCTTCAAGCGATTCGACTAAAAAGTCGTGCTAAAAAAAACTATGAAAATTTACCGACATAAAAGCGTTATTTTTTTCATAACGCGACAGACAATTTATTACAAATGTCTGAATATTTTCTGGGCTTGAAAGAAAGCATGGTCGTTGATTCCCGAAAAAAAGGTCCCCGTACTTGAAGGGTTAATAAATCCTGGATTTATTGGCAATAAAACGCTGCTCACCTCCCTCTCGGCCAGTCCGGAAGTAAACCGCACTCGATCACGAGATTCCCAGCGTAAAATATAATGCCGATTACGAAGAGTACAAGATAATGCAATCCTATCAGATCCCAGCCAAGCGGCGACTTGTAAGTGTCCATCTGAAATTTACCGAGCAGCTCGGCAGTTATGTCGTTCGTCGTTATCTGGACGAGGGCATCGCCGAGAGCATACTGCGGAAAGATCAGAAGCAGGTGGTGTAAAAAGTTTCTTGTGTCCCTCGACGCTTGACTCTTGCCGAGAATATCGATAACGAGAATCGTGGCGAGACACGCGACACCGACGAACGTGTTCAGGCAGAAGAGCACCATGTTCGATAAACTCGCGTCGTCAAACGCTTTCTCGACTAGATGAGTGAAGGGGATGGCCGCCCACCTGAAAAAAAATAAAAATAACAAAATATAATGAACACGTTCGTCTTTTTTTTATAAAAATTCTAATTCGGAGGTTCTTTGCATCAAAGTCCGCGACCCCTTTTTTTTTAAACGGCGCTTTGATGACAAATACTGATAATAATAATAAAAAATAAAAATAAAAAGAAAATAATAAATAAAAAAAACATATGAACAATTTATCTTCGAGGACTATATTTCTTTGAAAGATACATTCTTGTTGCATCGAATTTTTCCACAATTCTCGTAAAATAAAACTGGGAGAATTGATCGAAAAATTTACTCACGCGAATAGAACGAGGACGAGGCAGACTCCAGCGAGATTGTCCCTGGCGACGTAGGCTGAGAGTCCAAATATTTCGAAGACGATAACGGCGAGCAGTATGGAGGTAAGGAAGACCTGAGGAAAAAAGGGTTTTCAAAAAGGGGGTTGAATATTATGCAGCGAGGAGTCTCGTGGTATCGTCTGAGGAAGAGGCCGAATTCATCTTTCACCCTCCCCGTCTCGTTTCCCTATCGAAATTTGTCTCGCGGGACTGCGCACAGCTTGATCTCGTCCGTGCCAAAGAGTTTCGCGACTTCTGGCGTCCCGCCATCGGCCTAAACGCCGCCGATGACGGCGAACAAGCAGAAGAACGAACCGACGAGAATTCGCGCGGGCAATTGCGATGTCGCCGAAACTAATACCTTGCGCAACACGGAGCAATTCTCGTGCCATCGAAGATATCGTGCACTTAGGAACGAAGTGTTTGTCTCGTTCATCGCAGCGATCGATTAACCGACACACAAGACGGAGAGGGAGGAAGAGAAGATAGAAATTAATACGAAGATTATTCGGAGGCCAAATGTATCTCGCGATGATGAGAAGCCAGCTTGCAAACTTGAATCATCGAGTCGGACGGTTCGGGACGGTTTCTACCAGTTATAACGACCGGAAGTATTTTCTGGCTCTCTTGCCCTTTGGTGTGTTTCGGTCTCGACTCCGAAACGGATAACTTGAGCAATTCTTGAGTAATTAAATTTGTTATCTTCAATTAGTTTTTACAGTTTTTTTTTACCAAACGGTGGGCAAAGTTCCAGAGTCTGCTTGTGCTTAGCTTGTTGTATTTGTACGCCATAGTCAGCGAGCGATACCCAAACGAGGCTGCGGGCTTACCAGGAAATCCCAGATTAAGGCCGTCGTCCAGTACGTCACTGGATGTACGCCGGCCAGATAAAGAATTCTCTTCTCTTCAGAGAGTCTCTCCCTGACCAATTCTTTGGCTCCTTGAGCTGCGACCAGACTGAAGGCTATGAGGAGCACCAGAGCGACGCCAACGTCGGCGACGTGCTGCACTCTGCAACAAGTTTAATTTCGTTAATTTCATTCAAAATATCCTAACAATTTTCGTCATCCAAACTGTGAACTTGATTTAGCCAAACTTATATTATGCAAACTATGGTGAAAAATTTCGAAGTAATTTGATCGTTGAGAATCCACTTTGTTTTTGAACGTGCAATGAAGTTTCTATGGAGTTTATGTTCGGGAAGAAATTAACAAGACCGTCCAAATGTTTCCGCTTGCCGAAATGTGCAAATAACATTTTGAAATGTTTCATGAAGATTCAATGAAACGTATCGCCAATATTTCAGAAATCTTTTTCAACGTATCGGCAATGTTTCGAAAAAACATGGTGACAAAATGTTTTGTAATATCTTTTATCCCGTCTTTCACAGAAATATTTCTACGGTTGGTTTCATTTTATACAGATGCAGTCTTCGACAGTACGCTGAAATTTTTAATAGTTATATTTCTCATCAGTACCAATTAATTAGATGGCAACCAGTTAATTTTTGGTTGCCAGCTATAAATCGACTTCGGGCTGTTCGATAACTTTCACCGACAAATCCTTCCTGCAAAATTCCACACAGCTGTCTCTGTAATTATGTGATCGGTATATTTGCTGATTACGGCCAATTACTGCGTGTGCCAATTATCGGCCAATGTAATTTCAGCATTTGTATCTCGGTGACGCGCTTGACGCTGTTGATAATTAAATCGCGTTTCCGCCCGCGGGTTCCGAGGGTCAAACGAGCCGAGGTTGGACTATTGCGCTCGAACGCTAAAAGAAAAGTGGCAACGGAGTTATACGGACTGCTCGATTTATTATTCTCCTTTCCCGCGCCACTCGTGCGAACTCTCCGGGGCGGAAGCAGCCAGGCGGATGGAGCGAGGCTTCGCTCTCTTTCTCCTGAAACAACTTCGAAAAGCAATTACGAAAGAGTTCGGCGAGGTGCAGCGGGATAGTGTGGTAGGTCCCGGTGATGGAATATCGCTGAGAAAGATCCGACTCGGGCAAACAGAAGTTTAACGAATCGTGAGGCGAAAGAGAAAGAAAGCTACAGCGACGGTGCTTCGCGTCAGATAAAGCGGAAAAGCGGAAGCCGCTGGATAAGGAAAGGAATCTTTCTTCTTTTTTTGACTCCACGAATTCGGTGACTTCGAGATCTTTCAGGGAATGTTTTTTTTTTTCGTTTATTTTCTCTATTCTCCTGTGCTCGGTCTTCTCGCGTTGTCCTTCCATCTTCTTCCAGCGAACGACGCTCGTGGGAATCGTTATGAAGAAGAGAAAAGTCGCTCCTACGTGGGTCACCTCGAACTTTATTTTCACCCAACGATGACTCCCGAGACTTGATTCTTAAGGAGCTGTTGGACCTCCTTGTTTTACCGATGAGACGCAACGATTTCGTAGAATCGACTTGATATCATTGATATGCTATGCATATGCTCCAAATTTTACAGATATCCAAGAGAACCATAAACGCTTTCGGCTTGCACGTGCGTTCCGTTTGAAAACGTCTGAGAAATTGAGAAAATCAAATATTGGATATTTCTCTCAAAATTTTCGCAAAGTCTATTGCAAAAGAGAAAGTCATGTAAAGTGGGTTGTACATTCATTCTTACTATTTCCTTGTGACGACGGGTCAGAGACCACGTTCATGCTTTTTGGAAAACTTTAATATTCGTTTTGTTCGAAAATTCGATGGGATGCCGAAGCGTTTATGTCAATGTCATAGTCCTGCACGATTTGATATTTAAAAATCTAAATTAAATCTAAGAAGTCACCTACTTCCGCTCGTAAAAAAGGAAACGACCAAGCACTTAAAACTGGTCCAGCATCCCTTAAAGTAGGAACGAAGACTCACGAATCTCCCCAGATTGACGCGTTAGCCATCTGATGATCGATATTTTTTTTCGGTACTCACAGGGTCGTACGGTTAAGCTGATCACTCGATAGCTTCAGTGGATGATTGAGAGTTTTGAGGTGTCCGGCAATGCCCGATGCTCGGAGAACAGCTTCGTTGAGGGCGTTGATGTACGCTGGAAGAGCGTGGTGGCCCTTGTTGTTGTACCAGACTACGAAGAGAGGATCATCATTTGTGTGGGACAATGACCATCCCCCGTATCTAGAAAAGACGCAGTTTAAACAAATCTACTGCCTTTCAGTTTTTTCCTTTCTGCATTGAGTTTTTAATCGAATTTGAGTTTAGATTCAAGTTCGAATTTAAAATAGATCTTAAGCACGCAATGTCATAGACTCCAACGCTCGAGAGTTTAGGAGTTTGAGAACAGTAGTTGGAACTATTGATTGATGTATTATCACTACTCTTTTGAAGATCGGACGACCGTTTTTCTTTACCTCTTTTCTATGTACTCGTGGAAGGTCGAAATTATCCAATCGAGAGTGGGTCGTCCAGGCAGGGTTTGGAAAAGACCCTCGATTCCCTTTGACACTCCGTGACACGTGTGTTGACCTTCTACACATTTGCACGTTCCGGTATCCTGCAATTTTGCAAATTTATTAATCTATTCGGTGTACAATTTATATTAAATCTTCGGTATTTGCAAATTTTACAATTCCGCGAGATGTTTTAGAGGAAAATATCATTCGTTAAACTCACGTTTGGATGAGTCTGCCAGGCACCGGCATAATCGCCTCCGAACCGATTGTGAAGTTCAAGAGAAACGTCTCGCAGGAATGCATCACTTCCATTGTCAATACTGTAAAAAAAAAGTTTACAAAATTACGAAGCATACAAAAATGATAATCCATTAAAATAAATTCAGCGAACAACTCAATGATCTCACAAATTGCTAGATTGAAAAATCTGTATGTCAAGTTAAATTCTACTGGGGTATCGTCCGAAACTTTTAAAATGCTGTCGACCGAACTAATTCTAAGATATGAATAAAAATAAGGAAGTGTAGACCCAGCAATATCATTACTTTTTCCGTTAAGCTCTCCTAAGATTCTTTCTCTTATACTTACAAATATTTCATGTTCTTTCAACGAAAAATACTAGTCAGTATTACGTCTTATGTATTGTTCTAAATTCTAATTTTTTATGTCTAATGTTTACGGCTCACAACTCTGAGTTCTTTGAAAAGCGAGTTACTCTGTCGATTAAAGAAGAAACAATTTAACATCATCTTACGAAAATATTTACCTGTAAAAGTACGTCGGATGAGCGTCATAAAGTTTAGGATTGAGATCCAGAGGCGGTTCGTCCCCGGAGGGAGGCCTTATGAGCGAAAATCCCATAGCAACGGCAACAAACATTGTCGGGAGGATCAGTGTGGATAGCGGTGCTCTCCAGTCTTTCGCGAAATGCCACAATCTTTTCTTAAGCAAGGCTCTAGCTTGTCTCATCGGCTTTGGATTTGGCGCTGGTTCGCTTATCATCAAGTCAACGTCGTCCGTTGGCACGGTGAATCCTTAAAGACATAAATAAAATACATCATTCCAAAATAACTTTCGGAACGATTCCGAGAGATCAAAGAAGCTTATTGCCCTTACCGATGGAGCCGACGCTCGCAACGCTGTCCATGCTGACTCTCACAGCCGAAGAACCTCCCGTGTCTGCCCGTCCGCATAGATCCAGAAATACTCTTTCCAACGTGTCGCACTCCAGGGAAATGTGGGAAAAGCCCAGACTCTTTCGGTTATCCTCCAAAACTTTAGCGGCAGCTGATATACTGTGAAACGATTTTTTTTTTTAACTTTCTTCTTCGTTCATTTCATCGGTTCGTTCCCTTTTTGTTAATAAGTTTCATCATCGACAAACTTACTCGGTAGCTTCGCCATGTTTTCCTTGAAATGGTAACGTGATAACAAGCTCAGTTTCTGAAGTTTCGTTGATCGTCGAATTAGGAACGACGTTTTCCATTATCGATCGAA
Organism: Listrodromus nycthemerus; assembly: GCA_963978505.1. Lineage (NCBI taxonomy): Eukaryota > Metazoa > Arthropoda > Insecta > Hymenoptera > Ichneumonidae > Listrodromus > Listrodromus nycthemerus. Next base: position 20,707,124 of record OZ021680.1, on the reverse strand, counting down.
GATTCTCGACGTTCTTGCGTTGGACGTTTAGCTCGCGGTTATCGCAGAGTGGAAACTCGACGTGAAGCCAGTACCCCTGGCCGTGAGTGATTTTGAGACTGAGCGGCGAGCCGGTGCAGAGTATCTTTCCTCGATGCATCACTATCACGGTATCGCTCAACATGTCGGCCTCGTCCAGGTGATGGGTGGATAGTAGAACGGTCCTGTCGACCCGGTGCTGATCGATGAGACGCCAGATCCGACGCCTCGCTGCTGGATCCACACCGGCACCGGGCTCGTCAAGTATCACCAGTTTCGGCGAACCGAGAAATGCAAGGGCGACACAGAGACGTCTCTTCGTGCCTCCGGACAAACGGTGAACCGGCTCGTGCTCCTGCCTACCAAGTTCCAGGGAAGCCAGCATTCTGGATAAATCACGAAAAAAATTACGCTAAGTTATTAATTTATTCCAACGGAAGGCAGGGTTATGTAGAAAATATTTTAAAAAATACTACATAACACTAAAGTTATTGTCTGGGAATCTATAGATTGAGAAATGGCAATAGCAATAGAAATGGATTTTATTGATTGGGAGGAAGGCAGCGGTAAAGCTAAACGAGATTTTACTCGTCCCCGTAGAATTGCCAATCAGAAAATAAATTGCTTCGGCTCAATAACAATTAACTCTAGGGTAATATAGGAGTCATTTTTTTTTAAAGAGAATCTTTTCAAGTACACACTCACGCGTTAACGTTCTTCAGCATAACTTCATCGTCCACTGGTCGTTTGAGCCTCGCGTAGAATATCATGTGTTCGCGAGGAGTCAGAGTGTCGATGAGAACATTGTCCTGCGGGCAGACTCCGATGTCCGGTTTCGTGCCCTCGTCGCCGTTTAAGTATATCTCGCCACTGGTCGGTGCCATCATTCCGGTCAACATTTTTCTAATAAAAACATAATTTTTTATGAATACATACACATGTACACATAATTCATACATAAATGAAGTGTATTACGTTTAAAAAATATCGATGACGAAGAAACTTACATGATTGTAGTTTTTCCAGCTCCGTTTCTGCCCAAGAGACTGGTGACTTCGCCCTCACAAAGTTTCATAGTAAAATCATCGACGGCAACGACCTCGCCCTTCTCGGTATGAAAAATCTTTCTCACTGCCTCAAACCTCACGCCGACCTGTTTCTCGTTGACGATCATGCTTCCAGGATCACTGTCCTCGTCTGTCCCAATCGCGGTTGTAAGAAACAACAAAAATCATTCAGAAACTCGACCTTCATCCTTTTTTTCCTCACCAAAAAAAAATCTTTTACATTTTCTTTAACTTTTGTTTCTTAAATTTGGACAAAACAGTAAATTAGATACGCTTCAAAAATCGCGAGAACGAGATTACAGAAGTTAACGGACAAGTGTGCCGAGTTAGACACGGTTCTATAAAAAGAAGGTTTTGTGAATATTTTTTGTTTATAAAAATATATGTATGTGTGATGATCGTGATAAGGATGCGAGACGATAGAACAAGCCAATGAATAAAAAATGAATAGTAACGCACACACATAGAGAAAATATAAAATAAGTGTGAGGATGAGCACACACGAACGCGAGAACAGAGAAATGAAAATCATGCGAGACCTTGGGTGATACCTTGGTAAGTGGCCGAAGGGTGCAGTACGTCGTTAGTGAAATAGAGGCTGTTGACGAAGGCAAGGTAGCTGGGCCGTTCGTAGAGAGAACGGGTCTCGGCCCACCACAAGCTACGGGACCTCAAGCCCCGAAAATCCCGGCCTGCAAAATTTATCGTTTGCCTTGGACAATCCGGCATACATGTCTTTGTCTCTTCAGCGTCGAACAATTTTTAAAACACGCTTATATCGTAGAAGTGGTAAAAAAATCTCCTAAATTCTAGATTCGAGAGACCCATTCGTTGATTAATACCATTTCTTCAACGAGTGTCAAGAGACACCATAAAAAATTCGTTAACCCTTCACCAACGATATTCCGTGGGGGCACGGATAGACAGCAATTATAATCGTGAGAATTACTGGAAGAAATGACGTACCTCCACCAAAGACAACAAAATAGTTACAGAGAACGAAAAGAGATATTGAACCCCGATAAACGATGAGTTTCTGAAAATTATTATTTATAATCTAGTTACAGTTATAATCATGATTTTATATTATTGTTTATAATCGATTACTTTATTCATATTAGTGTTGGGCGAAATATTTTTAAATACTCAAAATTCAAAATACTTTGTGTACTATAAATACCAGAGAAGTGTTTGAGTATTTACAATATCTAAAACGTATCAGGTATTTAATATATCGCCCAGCTCTGATTTATATTATCAACATTAATTTTTAATGAAAGAGGTGTTGATATTGTTCCCAAGTTTTAGAGGCAGCGATTTATTTTATAAAAGAAAATATATTCTCATCTATCCGCGATCATATAGTTCTCCCGTGACTTACCTGAATTCGTGTATCTCGTGACGAAATAGCCGATAAGGGCGTAAATAATACCATCCATAGTCATGATAATGAGAATTAGACCGAAAGACATCGGATCGCCCGGACTAGTTTCTTCCCACATAGTGTCCCAGGTTAGACCTAATCCTTGCACCTCGCGTCTTACAGTATACAAACATCCGTATGAGAAACACGTCGACATGTTCAAACACTGTTGTAACAAAAATCAAAAAATTTATAAACTTATAAAAATCTACGAACTTATTGTGTCGTATATGTTGTGACTCACGATAAGAAACTTCCACCCGAAGCTCATAGTCGCTTCCATGGCGATTACGATAACGTAGGGCATGTAAGTCAGCAGGAACATCACCACTGACGTCACAGCTGCTAGACTCGCCGAGCTGAACATTGTCGAGATCATGTAACTGTGAAAAAAAACACTTATCGTGATCTTGAAAAAAAAAAAATAATTAGAAATTACAAACTTTTTCGGCAATAAATCCGTAAGAGATGTTTTACTATTACTTTAACGACACTAAATCGATGAATCGGAGATCTGATCTAACTCACCAAAAAGTAACGATCGAGAAAACGTAATTGAGCAGCAATGTTAAAACGAGCAAAGGATCCGATTGCGGCAGGATTTTTCCGGCTATGAGAATTATGCATATCGATACCATGACGATCGTCAATTCGACATAGGTCGTAATGAACCAGGCAGCGGTGTTCCGCCATGGCTTTAATCCCATTACGCTCATAACCATGGAGTTCTGCGATTCACGTTCCCAAACGATGTATCGAACAGCCGAGCCGACGCACATCATGAGCGCGAAGTAGAAACAAACGATCACTCCCTGAGACTCGTACAGTGTCGTTATGAACCTGCAAAAATATATTTTTATTTTGCGTTATTTTTTATTAGAATGCGTGGCCGCAAGCGGCCACGCATTCTTTCAAGTACGTCAGTTTTTTTTTTCAAGCACATTAACTTGCTATACGAATTGTTCGAAGGTTGTGTATTGGCTATGTACTCCTCGTTGATTAAGAATTCTCGGTGATGGTAAAATCTCTTATGGAATTATCTTACAAATTATTACCCTGATGCTTGCCATGGATTTAAAAAAAATTGTTTTATGTATATATATCTTGCATTCGATGTCCGTTTGTGGCTAAAGAAAAAAATGTTTACTAACTTAGTATTTTTCCAGCAAGGATAAGGCATTTGTTGAGTAACAGTCTTCCAATTTTGAGTCGTCCCACTTTTGGCTTTGACGATCGCACGATCGATCGAGTCTTGTAGTTGAACGAATCCTCGAAGGTATCGGAGATCCTCGAGGAAGTTCGCTTCCGGTCCGGGTATCCAGAACTGAGTCTTGAGTCTCTTGGTCGAAGGCACGAAGTCGACGTCCATCCGGATCTTGTAGACAACGTCCTCCGGCAGTTGGTCGTCAACGACGGATCTTCTCGATCTTCCCTGCTGATCGAGAAAGACAACGCCAGCCAAAAATTCATTGGAGTCAGTCAAGTTTCTAGCTTCGTCCTCCATCTCTTTTTCGGTGGCAAAACCGCGAATCCGTTCGACGAGAACGCACTCCATGAAGTTGTTGAGCATTCCGACCATGTCGATCAGCTTGCCCGATTTCTTAATCCTCCAGGCGACGTCCCCAAGATCAAAATCCGAGAAGTCACCCTCCAGACGTCCGTCGCTCATCGATTTTATCGCTATCTTCATGACATTCGAAGCCATTATGTCCTTAAGATCTTTGAGGCTCTGCCCCATCTCCGAGAGATCGGCCAGTGATCGAAGTGTCTTCTCGAAAGCGTTCATGAGTTCGCCGAACGATCCCATCTGGCTGAAGGTCTCGTTCGCCAGGCCCATGACTCTTCGTATCGCGGTCGTGTTCGGTGCGTACAGAATCTGACCCCGAAGCAGTGGCTTCACGTATGACCAAACGATCTTTCCACCGGTCATTCCCAAGACGTTCTTGTAAGTGTCTCTGCAAAACTCGGTTGGTAAAGAGTCAAGCTCCTTCTGATCGAAGGCCTTCTTCTTGTCGTTCAGGCTGCTGATGACCCGATAAAAATCTCCGTTCTCGGTGATAAGAGCCTTGCCGCACATCATCTTGCTGGTGTCCTGAAGAAATTTGCCATGGGACATCATCCCCGTTGGTTCGCTTTCCTGAGAGTCGCCGGTCGAGAAACCCGCTGAAAGTCTATCCTTGAAGATTGGCACGAGCTCGGCTGCGACGCCGATATTATCGAAGATCGCTTGACCCTCGACGTCGGTGAGGTTCGCGTTTTTGAGGATGTTCTTAACGTTTGCACTCATGAGGGTCGAAAAGATGTAGTCGAAGTTGAGGTTCTGTATGAGTGCGACCGTGACGTTCTGGGTGGCGGAGTCGTCGAGCTTGCAGAGAGCTTTGCTGACCTTCTCAACGTTTGTATTCGTGGATTCGAAGCTCAACATGTTTTGGAGCTTCTCCGGCGAACAAACGGTGTCCTTCAGGCTTATGGAGTTTCTTTCCTTCATAAAAACCGAGAGCATGTCGACCTTACCATGGCTCAGTATCTCAGCGACCTCGTCGGGAATGCCGATCTGCTCGACGATGAAGCGTCTCAGGGTGTTCCAGTCGACGAACATTTCGGAGACGAGGTACTTTATATCGAGCAGTCCGAGGTTCTTGAAGATCTCCATACTCTCAAACGTCTCGACGATCGTTCGAAGATCCCGACGAACACTATCGTCGGCGAGGAAGGGCTCAACGTCGTCAACGATCTCCTTGAGACCCGCGAAGAGCTTGTCAATGGTCTTTTCCTTGACGAGACTTATTACACCATCCGCGACGTCCGGGACTCCCAGGGAGCTCGCGGCATCGGAGAAATCTATGCGACTGGCGACATTGAGCAAACTTCCGCCTTCCTCGAGAACGACGTTCAAATGTCTCAGCAGCTCCTTCAGCCAATTCAAGTTCCAACTGGCTTCTCTTCGCCAGGACTTGACATGGCTCGTCATATCACTGAAGTCGAAGCTCTCGGTCAGGAACTTCGCAACGTCAGCGATCGGCGGGTAGTTCGAGGCTTTCGGGTCGTAGCGAAGAAGCTTCGAGGCGCTTTTCGAGCCGAGATACCTCTGAAGAGCGTTCGGATGCAAACAGTCGTCAGTCTTCGGACAAGGCGAATCGTGCCTGCCGCTGAGCAAGAGATTAACATCGATTGATGCATTGGGGAGTAGTTTGTCGGCGCGAGCGACATAGGACTCCTTGACGAGTTCCCTCAGTGGTCTCCATATCGGCACGAAAGTCTCGGCCATTCGGGTGAGGTTCATGATGTTCTGGTGGGTCGATCTGGTGTCGAGGATGTGAATGTTCCGCTCGAAGGAATCGAGCATACCGATGAGGAGCTTGACTTGCAAACCAACACCGGAATGTTTTGAAGCTCCGACAGCTTTCAGGAAGCAGTCGGTCAAGTTTCGGTCGGTCGTTGGTTTCTCGTAGTCGATGATGATGTCGGCGACGTAGTGAAGAGTGTCACTCACTGCACTGACAAAAGTTCCGAGGTCCCTGCGTTTGCTCAGGTGCTCATAGCCTTGAACCATGCTGATCGTCTTGTTCCAATACAAGTCTCTGTCGAAGATCTCCTTGATGCGTGAGTAATTCGAGCGATTTATGTCGCACATAAGTGTCGAGTAAACTTCGTGATGGGACAGCTGGGAATTGACAATCTGGACGATGAAGCTGTTGCACCAGGTGCAGTTGTCGGCGAAAGAGGTTGATAGTATGTCGTTTAGTACAGTCATGGATTTAGCGACGATCGAGTGAGTCAGGGGTCTGAGGTCCTTGAGAGTGTACTGTTTGGCAAAGTCGACGTAGGGACCGGCTACGAAAGAAGTCCACCATGACGGAACCTTGGCGGGTTTTGGGCCTTCCTTAGACAGCCTCTCCAAGGCCGTTTCCAACTTCTCAATTTCCCGGACCACGTAACTTTCCTGAGTCGCAAATGACTCGTCCTCGTGGAGAACGGAAATCACTCCGTCGCTGTATTTTTTCCATGACTTCAGAATGCTCCGCAGAGTATGGCCCATCGGCATGAGATCAGTGTAGGTAGCTGTTACGTTGTCGTAGAGGACATTCCGACAAAAATGTCCTATGGTGGCGAGATAACCCTTTTGTCTTATATACGACGGTGGTATGAGATACTTTTCGATGTCGCAGCCGTTGACTTGGCCGCTTGTAAATCTCGTGACGAAGTCAACGAGTCTCTCTGAGCCGACGAAGGTGTCGATTATCGTCACGGCGATGTTGGGCGATTCCTCGAGAAGAGCTATCATGGCTTTATGTTTGGGACCCTCGTACCCGGACTTCCACTTGGTCCAGACATCGCCTCCCTCGGACAGTTCCGTCAGGAAACTGAGAATCTCTGCCCATTGCATGAAGCTCAGGAGATTGTTCGCAGCCGGTACCGATGGATGAGCCATCTGCTTCGCCAAGGACTTCTGAGCTTTGCGTACGAGTCCTCGAGCATCGTCGGGTAGACTTGACCAGGTTGTGGCATTGAAGAGATTCGACTCGAATCTTCTCGGTTGCTTCGACGATTCTCGGAGGTTCATCACAGTGCCCATGAGCCTAGTGATCGACCTCGAGAGTGGGCGAACGTGCTGAACCGAAGCGCCCTTGACGACCGCCTCGTAAAAGTCGTCATCGGTCGCGCTTTTCAACAACTGGTGAGGATCGAAGATGCATAACTGGTTGAGAAAGTGTCTCCTCCGCTCGTCCGACCAATAATCCGAGTCGAAGTGCGAGTTGCACATTTCGTGACGGAGCTTGTCAAAGGGAAGGACAAGGTTCGTCGTGGAATTCACAGTGACCAGGGTGGCAGCGAGAGCGATCGTTTCGGTCGGATGAGACTCCAAGATCTTGATCAACTGGCGAACGTCACCGCTCTCAACGAAGTCCCAGCTGTGAAGAACTGTATTGTCTTTGAGTCGTGAATCGTTGAGTGCAGTGACCGCATGCTCGACAACTCTGGAGAGTCCCTCGATCGTCATCCTGTAGGTCCACCAGGGCGAGTCAGCAGAAAGCTTCATCTGAGCTATCGGTTGGGAAGCGACCAGAGCGTTCTTCAAAGTGGTCAGTGAATTTTCGAGGTACCGTTTGGTGAACGGTAAGTCCACTCCGACCCCCTCGTCAATGAAATCGGTAGCAAAGTCACCGAGTTCGTAGAGTTCTCTGGCCAGGGAGAAGAAATGTGATCGGTACTTAGAAACCGGCTGACGCCAGTCGGTCATGACGCTGAGATAAATATCGGTAAAAGCGTTGAAATTTTCGGGATCGGCGTCGCAGGTTGAATTTTTCAGGATCGAATACTCTTCGACTGTTAGACCTGTCCTATAGTCGCTGAACCACGAGAAAACGGCTGAACAAGTAACTTCGCCATGAAGACTCTCGTTGTAGGCCCGATCATCCAAGTTCGGATCTGACATGCCGTTTAGAATCGTCGCGGCTATGTGCGGCAGTCTCTCGTAGACAATCGAGACTGAACTCTTGTTGGCGAAACCCATCAGCTTCATCAGGCTTACGCTTCTGGAATTCTGCCGGAAAACTTCGACGAAGAATCTTGCGAATTTGTGAACTACTCTTGTAGAAAATTTAGCTATCACCAGCATATCGTCGAAGTTACGATTTTTTCCCATGGAGAGCCAAACGTCTGCAGCGGTTTTGTTGCTTCCCAGAACGTCGACGTTCTTGTCTATCTCCATGTCTACGTAATCGAAGATCGTTTTGGACTCGCTCTCAACCTTCGGTAAACTTTCCTCGATAATTTTTTTGATGTTCGGAATAAAAACCTTCGAGTACAAGGCTATGCCTCTGTCGTCTTCGATGACCACGTTCTCGGCCTTGTTCACCAACGTTTCTATCTTTCCTACGAGAACTCTGAATCTGCCGTACCCACGAGTCCAGTTAAATGGGGGAGAGAGTGTCAGCTCGTTCTTGCTATCTTTGGCGAAGACCTTGCGTACCGCGGAGAATGCAGAGTGTTCTTTCCACTCTCTGACGAACGCTTCGGGATTACAGGCCAATCTTTCGATCTCCCTGACGATCGCGCGGCTTCCGTTGCGGAGCTCTAGCGTCGCTCCAACGCTCTGTTCTAAAATGCATGGCCAGTGAACTTCCTTGGACATGTACTCGTTTATCAGGGATATGTAGTGCACTGGTGCCTTTATCGTCAGCATGTCGACTACGTCCAGGGTGAGCGGTGCGAGATTCCTCAGCAGCACGTCCAAGAAGATTTCCGTCTGTGGCAGATCACGCATCACGTCTGAAATCCTGACGGTGCCGTTCCCGAGGTTGATCTTGTCTACCACGCGCTCTATAGTGTCCGCGATTATCGAGACTGCCCGGGCTAGCGGATACAGGGCGTTCCACGTTACGTCGGACTTGACGTTGAAGAGCGGGCTCTCCGTCACATCCAGTACCTTGCAGAGGAAACCTACGCTGCAAGAAACATCGGCAAAATTATTTTCATCGCCAAATCGAGATCGTTGATCGACGGGCAATCAAATCTCTCATACAAGACGAAATATTTTGAAGACATTTTAGAAATCTGTTCAATCTTTCAAACATGAAATTCTTGAGAAATATTTCTAATAGTTAAAATCTTGCGAAATAATCTTATACATGAGGACATAAAATTCTAAAGTATGATATAGTAATATTTCCACAAAGTATACCTTAAACATTTCAGAAATATACGTAATTTACCAATACATATGAAATATTTCTGAAGGTGGAAAAAATATTTTGAAACAAATATTGACAACAGTGCAATAAACTTTGTACGTTAAAAAAAATTCAATCAGTATTTTGAATGATTGGTCAAGTATTGATAACAATACAAATGCTTTTGAAGCATTTTTGCGGAACAATCCTGAAAAACTTCTATATAAGATTTTGGAGTGGACAAAAAAATATTTCGCAAGCACTCCAAAAATATTTCCCTGCTATGTAGAGAGTGAATCCCTTTACGGAGATTATTAAATGGGTAAAAGTGGGTAACCTGGCCCATCTCTTTTAGCACGTAAATTAGCCATCATGTGGACCAAGTCATCTTCGCCCCATGCCTTACCTGATTTCCCAAGCGTCACGGATTCGGAGATCTTTGGTCCACGATTTGGCAAACTTTTCTTTCAGATCCCTGAAGCGTTCAACGTCGCGGTTTTCGTCCACCTGGGGCAGCAAGGTCTCTATGTACTCGTAAATTTCCATTGTCTTGACGTTGAAAGCCGTCCAGTTAAAAACTTTCCTCGTTGTAACCATCGACTGTTGGGCCTGGAATTCGGTTCTGTTGTACTCGAGATTAACCTGGACAGACCTCGTCAGACGACAGATGAGATCTTTCAGCAACGTGGTGTTCGAGCCGACTGGATAGTTCACGAGAAGCGGTGCATTTTTCTCGTGACAATAGGATGCCGTGAAATTCGCGTACTCCAGGATCCTCAGAGTCTAGAGAATTAAAAAATATTACTTTAATTAATTACATAGATTATGTAAATTGAATAAACAACTATGAAAAAAATATTTTTTAATAATAGTATCGGATACAATTGTATACGAGTATCTGAAACGGTCTCCGTTAATTCATAATCTTTCGGTAGTGTACCTTGTTGCGATCAGCGACGGTGAGGTAAAATGACTCCACGAGTTCGAATTCGTGCTTCCGCACTTGTTCTATCCAAGAGGTCGGATTCTTTCGAAGATCCAGCAGAATCATATCAGCGATAAAGTCCATATATTCCAAATCCGATCTTATCGTGATATAAGAAATACTTCGAGAGCCCAATTCCTTGGCAATAGTCAGATGAATCCCTAATCTGCGATGCGGTCAAAAAAATGTATATATATTATCGAGTATCGTGAAAGTTCCAGTATCGTTGGGGCAAGATGAATTCATTTCCTGCACTCTCAACAAGGCGTTTTTATGGCACGCAAAAAACTAGTGGACGCACTCAGTCTTACTCTGCTCTCCCTTAAATCGGTAGGAGAGAGTGCGGCGAAATAAAACCGTGGGACCCAACACGTCGATGGGGCAAACTGCGATGTTCTAATAACTTTTGGGAAGTGGAAAATGTACCCTAAAAAATTTTTTAGATTCTCACACGTCGATTCTGCTCTGTATCCGTGTATCTCGAAAAACTTCTTCCCATTGTTCCGAGGCGTTGAAGAAACTCCAATCTGGCTTTGTTGGCGGGACGTTCTCGAGATAAATGAGCAGATCCCTGACGCTTGTCACGACAGAGGTCAAATTTGAACTTTCAATCCTAACCGGTTGACGGAATACCATGCTCACACAGGTCGAAAGGGTATCATCCACCTAGTTGGACGCAAAATACAATTTAATATTCACTTGTGCAATAGTAGAATTATTTTCTTACGTTTTTCATAAACTGCTCGAGCTCGAAACTATAGTACACGTCGGCAATAAACTCTTTTCCGGAGTCGCTGCACAGTAGGTCTCGTACAGTCGATGGTTTGCCATTAAAATCTTTGTAACCTTGGGTTATCTCTCTGAGAACATCCTCCCGGCACAGCAAGTCCTGCGGCTTATTGGTTTGCAGATCGTGGACCAAACGCTAAGACAAAATAATAATTGAAGATAGATGATTATTTCATAGAATTGTGTCTTTTCAGAGCTGCGCAGTATTTGAAATGCATGGCGTACTCCAGATATTGGAAGTGCGTATTTTAAGTACTCAAATACTTTTTCGTTATTTTAAGGACATTTTTTGGCATCTTCGCCAAAAATGTTGGAACCGAAATAGAAAAAAAATTAGAAGTTTTCCAAATTTGTTTTTCTATATCTCATTCTATTTTTTTGGCAATCGACGTACTGATTTTAAAAGAATGTTTATTGTTTTAAATGCTTACGCAATTCCGTATTTTCAAGTATTTTACTCAGCTCTGCTTGTATTTAGCTTAAAAAGTTTTTCGTACCTCGGTGAAATTCAATCGAGACAAAGATCGAATGACTGTTCGATAAGTCTCAGGATTTAACATCGTAAGAATTTCCGTCACGACTTGCTGGTGTTTAACGGATACGTTGAAGAGTTTGTGACCGATTTCCTCGTGAATTATAGCAACATGGTGGGTTATCTTTATAATATTCTCCGTCATCGAAACGATATACGTCAACGTGTTTATTACATTCTTCGGAAAGATATCCCGCAAACCGTCCAAAACTTCAGCAGCCCTTTAACGACGAAATTTCATATTTTATCGATACTTGTAGAGACCCACAAATTACTTGTAAAAAAGTCTTTACAGTTTGAGCTGATCCTGATGACGATCGAGAAGTTTGTTTGTCAACTTGACGCCATCCTGAACGATGAGGAACGATGCATCTAGCACTTTCGTACTATCGGCGTAATTATTGTTACTCGAGGTAAAATTTACCACCTCGTTGCTGAGACTCTTTATCATTTCGAAGGCACTCGGTGTCGATTTATTGGTTTCAGTCTTTTTCCTCTCGATGATATCCTTTACTATTACGAGAAGATCATTTAATTTTCTGAGGCCGTGACGAGCGATTCTCCAGTCTTGCTCGTCAGCGAATATTGGATCCAGTTCTTCAATCGATTTAGTTATCCTGCGAAAATTAAGAAAAGTCTTCATAGATAATCGGACTTGTGCAGGGAAAAGAGTTAAAACGGAGTACTATTACAAATTTTTGGGGAACACGTGAGAAAATAAAGTTCTCACCTCCAGTTTAAAATTTCACCCAGGTTTGATTCAAATAAGTACAATATAAATAAAAAATCTCTATATTATATGAATATGTAATCAATCCGAATAAGTATTTATTTGGAAGATACCCGTCAAATAAATATTGATAATTTTCTGAGAATTCTCATGTCGAATGAATAGTCGGTAAAGTAGAGCACCGAGAATAAATAGAAAAATTGAGTCCAAGCTTCGGGACAGAGATCGAGATAACTGTGTCTTAAGTCTACGAAGCGTGAAGTTGAGAAGCATCTTAATGAGTATGCAGTGACGATCCACCGATTTAATACAGAAAAAAAAAAACATCTCCGTGACGCAATGACGCCTTGGAAGCGGCGATCTATCATCGCGCTTACAAGCTAATTGTGCTCACAGCGTGATGTCGATTTCCTTGAAGCTGACGCCCCTGAAGAGTGCAACAATCTTCGGCACCCACTCCTGAATCTTCAGATAAGCTGGCACGTATCTCTTCACAATTTCGAGATTGAGCACGGTCTTTAGAGCCCTGACGAGGTCGTCAATGAAGTCATAATCGTTAAATTTCGCCGTCACTCGACTGACCATCTCCAAAAGACCAGCAAAATCCAGATGATTCGTCAGTTCCTCCAAAATTGTAGGAATTTTACTGGACTCGACGTTGCATAAAACCTTCGACACCAATAGAAGGTCGTCCTCGTTCTCCAGAATAAGATACTTTTTCAGCATCTCCGGCGAACAGATTACACCGTCCAGATTCGAAGAGCCAAAGGTCTCAATCAGCTGGGAAAAAATGAAAAAAAAACTCCAAGACTTTTAAAAAAAAAGCATAAAATAATATCAGGAAATTGAAAAATAACTTCCTCGTAAACTTACGTAATAGAGTTTTATCGATGCATTAAGAAGCCCGTCGATCAAGGAGTCTTCGGCTTCCGGCATGTAGGTTTTCAGGAGAGACTTTATGGTCTCGTGATTGTTGAACAAATCGCCAAGACGTATACCTCTGTCTGTCGAATTAATTGAGAGACATCGTATCAAATCAAATCAGTGAGATATAAAAAAAAATTCGAGATAGATAATTCGATAAATGAGCTGGAGAAACATGTAGAGAGATAACTCAACCGGAAAGCATTCCTCCCCAGACAACTCTGCCGGTCAATTCTTCCACTAAAATCTCTAAAAGAAAGTAAAAGAACTCGACCGGAATATAAATAAATTCAGAAAAATGCGCAGCAACTTTCTTTTTTTTATTTCGGTAGTGTTTCATTTTGATTGTGGCAGAGTTGTGAGTGGCGGAGATGTAAACGTGCCGATGAGTCGACTTAACAGTAAAATTACAAAAATGACGATTACCGAACAATTTTTTGATTTCGGGTTTTGTGAGGATCTCCGCCATGGATTTCAGCAGTTTTATGCTCTTTGGCAATGTTTTCACGGCCGAGAGTATAGTGTCGTTCGTAAGGATCGTCTGCAGTTCCATCATAAGCGGTCCGAGGCTGTGTAAAAAAAAAACAAAAAAGGAGTCTTCCCGTTGAAATAATACGTTTCGACACCTGTGCGTTCCCATCCGCAGGTGCGATGAATATTTCGTCGATTTATCGAAAAAAAGAGATACTCACCTCGCGTTTTTATAAGACGGCACCTCCTCATACTCGTCGAGGTCGCCGCACGAGTTTCCGATGCTGCATATGAAACTCTGAAGGAACGGCAGGAGTCCGTCGTGGGGCATGAGTCGCGCCGGAAATTGGCAGGTAGGATTGTACTCCGGATCGACATTATCTCGCACGGTGTAGAGCAGTAAAAAGACCGCGACCGGCCAGAGGAAGACCAGGCCGAGAATAGCCTGAGAAAACGAAAGAATCTTTAATGGTTGTACACGATATGCTACTTCCCAGGATTTTACGATAATACCTGCAAAACGCTATAACAAAGAACAGAGCGAAGAACAAAACAGTATTTCAAAAATGTAACGTATGTATTTTCGATATTTTAAATACGTAATTACTTCTACAATAGATGAGACAGTACGCAGTAAAAAAGTTTGTATTTTTTATTGTCAACAAGTATAGACAATTTTTTATTTTTTATTTCCGGTCGGAATAAATTGTTAATGAGAATAAATCGGAATTTCTCGTAGACGTTAGCAAATTTTAGCTCATGTAATAGATGAGACAGCATAGGATCAGTTTTGCTAAATTCTCTTTATTGGATACTCAAGAAAAAGTAAAGCAGTGAAAAGACCGTGACCAGCCAAAGGATGATCGAGCAGAGAATAGCCCGAGTAAACCAGAGAATCTTTAGTCCTTGTACACGATATGGTATGTATAGAATAGTATATATATATATATACTATATATCTTACGGATCTACCTGAACAGACCGCTGTAGCGAACGGTAGAGTAGTGTACTGAGTGCCTCAATGAATGAGAGGTTTACACCGAGGAGAAAAGACGGTCATTCGTGAGATGCAACAATTTCAAGGTTGCGGCGAACTAAGAGGAGCCCTCTTACTCTTTTCTTCTTCGTCGTGATGCAAATAACCAGCCGTGATCGGACAGCCAAAAAAAATGTTTAATCTAAAAATTCTCAATACCGCTTAGGATTTTTTTTTTACCGGTAAGGAAAAATAATTGTCTATGAAAAAGAAAAAAAATCAACTACCGCTGTAATCAATCGAAATTGGAAGAATTTTACTAATTTTTTTTACACATCAAGAGAACTTGATCATTCGGATTTAATTGTATAAATTAAATTCTTAGTAACTTTGATCTTTACCGTGGAAAAAATGGCTATTTGGCGAGTGAAAATTCCGGAAATGCTCTAGAACGTTTCCCCACTGTTTAGCGTCGCCAAAGTGCATCGGTATTGTGTCGCAACCATAAATGTTTACAATCAGCGACGGAACACACGAATTGCCGTCTTACTTGATAACCGCATTTGTTTACTGGGTATTGAATTTACCCCAACAGTTATGAAAAAAAAAATTACCGCTGGATGATTTTGAAATTTAATGACGTTGCATGAATTTGCCTCTTCCGAGCATCGGAGTTGATTGCAACGCTCCGAGCCGATACTTTTCCTATAAAATTACTGCAATCGCAATTATCGAATAAAGCAGCAAGAGTCGTGTAATTGAATGAATTAAAAATAATACGAGACGAAGGACTGTCGAAAATATTGAAATTCCCGAGTGGGAATTGCGCCGTGTGCAGCACAGCGAGCTGAATGCACTAGGCCCAGTTTGCTCTCGAATGGTGTTCTTTAATTAGCGCAACGGCTCTAAACGTCGTCGGGTCGCGAGGGAAAAAAATGTATGCAGTAATGTATGTATATTTTTTTAAATCGTGTAAGAAACTCACCGGCCGGCGTTTTCGAACTATGTAATTCTTCCAAAGGAGAAGCCCGAGCTGGCCGCCCCTCATCTTCCTCGCTGAACAATTATCACCTGCAACAAAATGTGTGAATGCATTTTTTCAATCATTTTGCACGAACGATCGGTCCCTCGGACGAAGTCCTTGGAAAAATTCACTATAAAAGTATATTGTGTAATGCGAAATATAATTAAACAATTTCTATTTCGCGAACAATACTTCTAAGTTTCCGAGGAATGAGGAAAATGTTACGTTCATTATTAGAGTGTTCGAAACCATTTTTTTACCATGCAAAATATTCTTAAAATTATTCAACGAAAAAACCAAACGACTTTTTTAATTGAACAGAAAGAAACGATCAACACTAAAAAAAATTAGCAAAATTTTCACACAATTTTTTTTTAAACTTCCGCAATAAAAAATATACATTTTTCTACTCTAGCGACACATGCGCAAATTAGTGAAATTTCAACGATTTCGGGTTGGCTATACTGAGTCCGACCTGTGTACACGGGGATCGTCCTCCCAAAATCGAGGTTGCGCAAGCCCTGCCCATACCAATTGTCGGGCACGGCCAACAGCCTGCTGCGCCGATCGATATTCGTTCCGCAGTGGGGACTGTTGAGAAAAGGTGCAAAAATCGAGGTCCTATTTTATCGCGGTTCCGGCCGCGCATTCTCCCAAGATTCCCCGATGGATAAACAAGTTTTCCAGAGGAGTTGTACATCCCAACTACGTCAGATTCTCCTCCCTTATTTCATTACAACATAGCGATTCGATAGTGACCGGTCGACGAGCGAGAAGATATTTATGCCAGGAAAATCTTCCCAAGGTGGAGGGTCGAAGACGTTTGAGACTCGAAGAGCTACCGAGGAATTTCTGCTTCGAGAAGTGGTTTTGAACTATCCGCCTTCTGCCCCATCCTTTGTATATGATCGTTCATGCTCGTGTCGGGGTGAGCCTTGCGAGGCTGGCAGGTTGCGAGAACACCGCAATTTCCAGGCCTCAGGCAGAGATCTTCGAACCGGCGTCAACGAACGCAAACTTCTCTCGAGACTAAAGGTCTCTCTATCGGAGAAGTCTTTGGGGAGAAGCGGTAAAGGTCTTCGAATTGTTAAGACCAATATATATAGGTTCGTCTATCGAAAATTTGTTATCGATAAATCCCTGATATTCCGATGCTATGTTATTGCATCGTTAGCTTCTCTTCACTGCAATGCAACGATATTGTCGGAACGTTGATGTTCATAAAATGTAAAATGTCCATGTAAAAGTCGGAAATATATTTGTGAATAGTCGGAACACAAAATACTATTTTATAAGTAGTTTTTTCACTCTTAATCTTACTTTTTATTTTAACATACAAAACTTACCACCATATTCAGCGATAGCACTTTCTTTTTTAATTTTTGAGATATCGGTATAAAACCTTCCCTATGCTGAAAATGGTTAATTAAAAAAAAATTCTCGAAACGTTTCAATTGTACTGTTTTGGCGTGGCAATGGGCACTTGAAGCGAGTGGCGATGAGAAAAATTTTACTAGACCGATAATTTAGTCGTTACAAGTCATCACAGTGGACATTTGACGATGCAGAAGTTTCTATGGTCATTCTGATTCATACCCTATCGGTATCAGCGGAAGTGCTTATCGCGAATTTGGCGAAGTCTTACCTTATCGAACAAAACTGAGGGCGGAGTATTTAATAAAGAAATAAAACGAAATAAAATAAACGACTGCGAACCATTCGACAAATATAGTTTTGAGTGAAGGGCAATCAACGACAATGGATTTTTTATGAGAACAAAAATTAGCAGAAGTCTGAATACCTTTTCACAATGGTCAAAAAAATTGCTCGATTATTAGTACATTTTTGGCAATCTCCATAAAATACGAATATAATCTGAATGTTTCAATACATAACAGAAAATAATAAAAAAATGGCTTCTTTGTTAGAAAGAACAAAAATAGAACCGAGAACAGTCGATCGCACAATCCTCTTAAAAATTCGCACAACAGTTTTCCCGATGAGAATAGCAAACAAAAAATTTGCCTCTCGATCAAGAGGGAACGGCTTGATTTATCACCGACTATATTCACGCATCCTTCGTGAGCCTCCATTTGGCCGTGAGCAGTGTAAGGAATATCCGTAATCGAGGCCTCGTCAAGTAGGAAGAAAATCATTCTTTATTTTTACGTCGTTATTTATTTTATTTTATTTTTTTATTCCTCGAGGATTGGTACGGGTGAGCGTGGAGCCAACGCCGAGCACTACTTTCACTCATGCGGTGCACCGACGTTAATCGACCGCGCGTGTATCCGTACACACACAGAGCGTGTATAACACGCTCCCGATAAAGGAGTTCTGCACGATCGTCTCTTTGCGCGAGAGTTCGATGTGTCGCAAGATGAAACGAGTCGGCTTTGTACGACAAAACGGTTAACGCACGAACTCGCTGAGAACATGAGCCGATGAGCGAGACCGCCGACAATTTCGTAGCGACGACCGGCGATCGATAACTCCGTGACATCAATTTAATTTTCTATGTAATCGCATCACGTAATTCGTTACGAAGTTTCACTCTCTCGCCATTGTAACGACGAAGTGTCTCACGGGCGGCCAGCGCGCCTTTTCACGGTTTAGGCCAAGTTAACGGAGTGTATTATATATATACATGTGTAGGGAGAGAGAAAGAGTTGACTCCTTAGGTGTCGCATGATTGTTATTCGATCGAGGACTGCGAAGGCGATCGTTCGTTTTACTACAATTGTATTCTAAGACTTCTTTTCTTTTTTTTTCTTTTTTTTTTAGGTTTTTAGATCGTTCGCCCTTCGGGTCATTCCCGGAATAACTACTTCATTTATGTCGACACTGGGAAAAAATACCAATGGCTCGAGTGAAATGCGCTTACGGGCTGGCACAGAAATAAAAAGTTACTTAAATTTCGGTTGAAAGCATATTGAAACCACACTTGGAAGAATCATGAAAAATTTCATTTGGTTTTAATAAATATATACTTTATTGAAATAAGTACTGATTTGAATTAATTAATATTTTTATCTGAAGCAAATAAATATTTTTTTGGGTGCATGTTAAATTGGATGAATTTGTAGTGGAGATTTTTTTATTTCATCGGCAGACCTCAAGAGAATTTTAATTTCAGTGGACGTTACGGTGAGATCTTGATTCTGTCCCGGACAAACGTAATCGATATAGAAACTATACAAAAAAATGGAATTGTAATCACTTCGACTGCGGGTACAATTATATTCTTGACAAGTGGCAAGCCTCGTAACTTACGGAAAGTGAGCAATGAGACGTCAGATTAAAAAAAAAAAAAATTCTGCTCGATAGAAAACAACAGGTTCCTTTCGTCACATCGCGATAATTTCGTCACCACTTTATCAATTTCTGTTGCTTGACTCAGCCAGGAACATCGAAATCCGGCCCGCTCTCACTGACAGATAGAACACTATCTCATTAGAGATTGGTGCATATATTCTTCATTCAATAATTCTCTCAACCGCATTCGTTCACCCAGCAGTCGAAAAAAATCTAACTAATCATCGAAGCACCGCCAAGCACTGAAAAAAAAGGAAATTTCACCCTGTTGCTCGACGCCCGTCCACCTTAAAGTCGCTCGCTCGTTGTCGAACGGCAACGATGGTGTTCAGAATTGTTTTCCATTCACCTTTTTTTTTTAACTTCCCGTATTACCGAAAACCGTTCAGATGATTTCCATTTTCGTTTGCCAACGAAATGCTACACAGTAAATTCCCATTTACCGTTCCTAATCTAAGCGGCGTTCCACCGTGGATCCCACTGTCCGCTGTGCGAGCTACACTGCTTCCAGTATCATAAGGGCGTAACTCGCCGCACGCGTCGGCGAAGATATTGCCGTTCCGTGTCAGAGCCATCGACACGATAAACGAACCGACGCACATTGAGCGATGCTTGTACCGATCGCGAATCGGATAATCACTTTCTCATGCATTGGCAAAGCGGGTTGAGAGGTCATGGGCGTCGATCGAGTTCCCGTGGCTCTGCTGTATATATACTCATATACAAATATTTACATAAATATATGAAACGCGTATCGGACCGAGCGGCTTGTATTTTCTTTGTCCACGGCTCGGTTCGTCGAGGCAACGTCTCGTTCCGGGTATTTCCCACTAGCCGATTAAACCCGGCGACTCGACACTGCTATCCCTCTCACGGTCTTCGGGTTCCCACGAGAAACGTTTACGCCGCCGGTAACAGCGATTCGTTGATAAAAATCGTA
The DNA here is from genome assembly GCA_963978505.1 of Listrodromus nycthemerus. NCBI lineage: Eukaryota > Metazoa > Arthropoda > Insecta > Hymenoptera > Ichneumonidae > Listrodromus > Listrodromus nycthemerus. The sequence goes on along the minus strand of OZ021680.1, from coordinate 20,687,256 downwards.
TACGTCGCACATACCAGTGCGTGTACGATTAAAAACGGAAGAGGTGAAACACGATCGATCTGCGACGCAGTGACAATCGCGCGAAGCCTGATCCCTCTTACCGGTTTCTACAGTTTGCTATATATACGTATATACATATATACAGTTAAAAAAAAAAGATGACGTCGAATAACGAAGCAGAAAATCGATCGATATGCATTATGATAAAATGCGACAATTTGATCGCATATATAATTTATATATATATATATAGAAACGCATAATCAACCGTAAACTTTCTCGGTGCGCTCTGAGAGCCTTAAGTGAAGATCAACATACCCTCAAAATGTTTTGAAACATTTTTTTTCGAAACAGGATTTTATGTTACAAAATGATTTTGGAATAGAAGTGGATTCCAAGTTTGCAATCTGTCTCTGACGCAGTTATGTATGATTTCCCTTAAGGTGAAGCGAGTAACAAATTTTCTGTCGCTCTTTCTCGCTACACTGTTAGAGTATTGCCGCTATCTCTCTGACTTTCCTGCCTCCGTCACGTGACTTTCACTTACATTAATTACGGAGGTTGGAGAGGTTGATCCTAGTTAAATAAGTGGTATATTTTTTTGTGGCGCTCGTACAAACTATCAGGCGTCTGTTTATTATCATGTGTGATTATTTGTATTGTGGTTGATGTCTCTGATTTATTAAAAAAATTCATTGTAATCGATTTGAGAAAATATTAGCTGATTCATTTCATTTTCATAAAAGCGTACGAGTTCATTAATTTTTTTTTGCCAGAACATAATCTATAATTTTTATCGATTTTGATTTACGACTCATTCTCTTCCTCCAACCATGTTCTATAAATTCCCCGGCTAGATATTTGGTAATATTTTCCGATTAAAAATCATAGTTTTTTTACGACGGACTTTCATTAATAAATAAACAAGGATATGATTATTGAATATTGAGATTCGAAAAAAAATGATTTATTATTTTTTGACAAGAATGAACAAATATGTACTTTCCGTAAAAAAGTACAAACTACTGAGTATTTTAACGAATCTATTGCAATTAATATTTTTATAGTTTCAAGAATATCTGCAGTTTTTTAAAGAATTATCAACTAAACTTCAACAGACGCGTGGTAGTTTGTGTAAACGATTTTGAGAGTTTAGCACTTATCGGACTGTTGCAAAGCGGTCCAGCCTTCTTAAGCCTGGCCGGACAAACGAGCTTGTTGACAAAACAATTGGCTTCCATTCGAGGGGCACACTGGAACGTCCACGGCGCAAGTTCGTGCGAGGACAGACTTTCAAACGGCCCTTTCTTCTGTCCACAGTCGAGTTTTCTTTGTTAACGATAACCGTCCATCCATACATAATTTTTTTTTACTCACCTTCAAACGATCCACATCAACGCGGAATTATTTTTCGGGTCGTTTCGTAGAATCGATTATTGCTTCCCTATTTTTTTTTTCGCCTATTAGAACACGATGCTCTCCGCTCGAGTTCGTTTTCCCGTCCAATGTGAATATTATTTTCACTTATTACTCGAACGGTTTTTTCTTCCGACCTCTTTTCAAGAACTTATATTATTTCATATCTTTTTTCTTTCTCGGTTCGATTCATCCGTCACTCTTCGAATTTCCAATCGAACGATCCTGTTTTTTTATTTCTGATTTAATTTTTCTACCGCACTCGCGCGGACACTCGCGTCCTTTCCGACGGCGCGCAACCACTGCCCTCGGATAATTCACTCTCTCGCGCGATTTTACACGCTTGGACGACGATCCGTCTACGACTGTTGCCGCCACACCACTGAAGACCACGTGGACCTTCGCAATGGCTCGGGACACCCACTCGTAAATATGTATTCAGGCGTTTTACACACCGACGATGAAAGCCGCAAGAGCTTCGTGTGGTGGGAAGTGTGTTCTTTCGCGAACACGAACCAGAGAGGAGCACCGGTAGCCGACGCACGAAGCCCCTGACGCGGATGAAAAGAGGAGGCTGAAGAATGAAAAATAAGTATTCTTCAAAAAACTTGAAATTGGGCGGTCTTTAAAAAAATAGTAAAAATATTGCAAGCATAAAATAGTGTAGGTGTTTTGAATCGAAAATACTTTTTGCACTTAAAATACATTGGATAAATCCGGTAAATGTAGGTGAAACTTCAATTTCGTTTTATCTAAATAAATTTTACCTTTGACGATTCGTTTTTACACTCGATGTTATATTTTTTTTCCCGTCTGTAATTCAGCATTTATTAATAGACTTTTTTTTATTGGAATAAAAATATTATTTCTTTCTGGTCTCAGGTCTCAAGTGTTTTGGTCCACAAATTCAAACAAGATATGGATTCGAAACTTTAATATAAGTAAAATATAAAAATGTATTTGAATTACTGCTCAGCCCTAAAAATATTTTCAAAAATGATGACATAATTAAAAGTACTGGAATTTCACGGACATCAGGATATTGTAAGATCTCGAGGAATGCATGGCTGATAGCGATTCCTCAACGATCAAAGTCCACAAATTAATATATTGTTTCTTGCAAAAAATGAGAAATTTCTTCACACATACTGCAAATCAAGACAATCTAATAATAATCCAAAAATTATTCCTTTAACGAAGTTTAACATCGTAGTAATTTTTCTACCGAAAAAAAGCACCCTCGACACAGCATGTATCCGATATAAACATACAAGTTCAAAAATTAAATCGGTAGTCAATTTTTTTCCACAAAATCACATCTTCTCAAACAAACAAAAAAATAGAGGAATTATTTGAGAAAAAATCGCACTCGAGACACGCGAAGAATCTACCATCGAGAAATTCCATAAGATATTTTTTTTTCTCCACCGGGAGCGAAAAGTTTAATTGCCTAGATTCCCGGCAATAACCGGCGGTCGACAAACGGGAGGATCACGATGTTCCAGCTTTAATTTTACCGGCTCGATGGGAGATCCCGGATGATCCTAGGGATCGACAGGACGCATATCCACGTGGAAAAGGCGATTTGCCCTCGTCAGGAAAGGATCACAAGATTGCCAGTGCATCCCCACTCTCGTCCCGTCGTCCGAGCATCCACGGCCACTGCTCAATAGACTCGAGTAGGAGAGACCCGCAGAAATCTTTCTTCTGCGTCCCTTTGTCATTCTTTCTACTTCTTTCGTCGTTAAAGCCAGCGGACCGCATCTAAAAATACGTTCAGTCGGTAGACCCGGCGTAGAGTGCGAAAGAGAGCAAAGTAAGGAAAGAGGGGTTGAAGGGAGATTTGAGAAAAAAAAAAACGACAAAGTAAAAAAATGTAAAAAGGGAACCAGAAAGTCGAGAGAACCCGTCTGGCGGGCTTAAGATCGCGTCCGTGGCTCGGGAGGACTTTCCGGCACCTTGAGCTCCCTCATATACCGGCTTATAATACTTCAGCGTTCTGCAGAACTCGGGCGCTGCATCTATCCGAGATAAAACGCGTGTCGAGAGATAGCGAGCGGGACAGAGAGGCAGAGTTATTTGAGCTATTGGATACGACATGGGAGATTAAACGAGGAGTTGGTGGATCGAGGACGATAAAGATTACAGGACAAAAATTGAATGGTCTTGCTAATTTTCGCACGTAGCGCTTCTGCGAAAAATCCGGGCGACGATCTTGACCCGGTAATATATTGTGACTCGACAGTATAATATATAGTGCTATAATAAAAAATCTTAAATTATTGATGAATTATAATGGTAAATTATTTATTAAATTTTGGGTGTTTAAAGGATATTTTGAAGATTTATTTAAGATAATGTTATTGTATACAATGCCAGAGATTAAGGTAAACCTTGCTGATGAGTTTCAGAGAAATTGGAGGAAACTGCAAATCCTTTTCAATGATATAAAATTCTAAAAAAAAAACTTAATCAGATTAAAGATGCTGCAAAGATAAATTGTTGATGATGATCATTTTCAAATGTTAATAAAAATTTTATTGAAAATAAAATTGTTCAACATATTGCTCATCAAGCTAAAATTGTGTCACGAAAATGATTAGTTCGATTTTCTAAATATATATGCATTTTTTCGAATTTCCAAATTTCCTTGAAATTCGTGAATTTCTAAAAAAATTTTCCCATGTATAATGAAATAATTCAAAGAGAATTTTCAAGTCTGAAAAAATTCGACAAGCTGTGATATCGGTAACAGAAGGAGAAAAAAAAATGTAACATTTTCCGAGCAACGATTTTGTCCCGATAATGGCAGGTGAAACGATGCTCGTTCGTAAAATATATTGCAATACTGATAACAGTAAATTATTTGTTAAACATAGCGTTAAATTATTCATTCGATGTAAGTTTAATTATTTATGTAACGTAACGTAAAATGAATTGTTCCGTATAACATCAAATAATTTATTTGATTTAACGTTCTTGTGTTAAATGCCAGAAATTAATCAAACGACAGAGCTCTCGAGTAGGAGAATTAGGATTGGAAAAAAAAATTTACATAGTTTCCTGTAGAACGATTTCGAGCCGGGAATACCTGGTGAGAAGATGCTCGTTCGTGCAATACTAACTCTCATACCGACCACGTTAATCATAACTACGAGACTCGTCGAGTTTCGCCTGGCGAAAAAAAAGCCCCAAGGTGTGTCCAATTCGAGTGAGAATCGTCGACGTAGGCGCAAACGATGCAGAAAGCGGATACACAAGTTCCGAGATTCCAAGACGGAGCGTTCTCTCCGACGCTTGGAAAAATTACGCAAATGGATAATAACGAGCGGGTTCGTTCCTATAATGACTGCGGTCACCAACAAAACGCAGCATCATCCATCGGCGAAACTGTGCAATCCGACTCTGAGACATTAACGGAATGAGTGGGATGTGCTCAAAGGTGTACACGTTTCCAAGATGCAGCATGCCAAACGTCCCCGTGGTTCGGCGACGCGTGCGTGAAAAAGATACGGGAATACGATTGTTCATACTGCGCGAGAAACGTGTGAAAAAATATTTATTAATTTTCCAATTTAATAATTAGCAAGCATTTCGATTTGAATTGAATAATTTTAAATTATATTTTTTATAATTATATTAATTGTAATGCAATGATTATTCCTGAAAACCCGGAAAATCAATTTTATCATTGCCAGACATCGAGTTATGGACTTTGTCTCTCCGCAACGAAAATTCCGAGACTTACAGCCCGCTTCGTACCCCCTCCTTAAAATGAATTATTTCAATTTCCTCAAATTAATAATTAATTCGGCTCGTATTGGGTAATTAAACAAAATTACACTCAATAATTTTTATTTTCATAACCGTGCGCCGAATTAACTTAATTTTTGGCAGACATCGAGTTATGGAATGTATCTATCCACAAAAAAAATTCCGAGATCTCCAGCTCAATTGATCGTCTCAACACGATCCGGCAAAGTTGCTCGTGCGAGTGTGTCGTTTGGCCCCGGTCACCCGTCGATGCCTCTCTCAAGATGATTCTCGCCGAATTTCGTTCGAGAATAATATTAATTTATTGCGCAAAAATGATACAGACGATGTTTATTGGAGGTCCGAGATACGCGAGACGGGATTCGTGGAACTCGGCGAGCCTCGGAGGTTGATGAAGGTTGGGGGCGTTATTCGCGCGCGCACACAAGACACACGCGGCACCGAGCTCGGGACGGGGTGCGATGCAACACGAAGAAACATAACTGGGCTGGCCGGGACGTTGCTTCGCTAGTTCGTTGCGAGTTTGGCCTTGATCAGCCTGACCAGTCGGTCGAGCCCCTGCTGATTCTCTTCCCGGTAACCAGGTATCTCATGTTTGCAACGATTCAACCACCTGTCCAACCGGCGAAACTTCTGCGTCGACGGCGTGAATAACTGAGCGTTTCGATTACGAGTAGGTGGGGGAAAAAAAAAAAAAAAAACGGTACATGAATTTTTCGGTTGAAGAAAAGAGGATCGTACGAAGAAAACAAAAAGGCAACAAAAAAAATGTATACTTGCCTCGAGGGTTGATATCGTCGTGACGTTGCAAAGATCGGCTATCGTCATTTCGTCCCCTGTCAACCATTTGCTTTTTCCGTTCGACAAAATGGAGTCCAAAATTTCGTATACCTTGTACACTCTCCTCACGCCGGAGTGATTAATCGAATCCTGATCTCCGAATATCATCGGATACTTCATGTGTAATAATTGATTAGATTAATAATAATAATAATAATAATAATAATAATAACTTACGTCACATTAAAAGTAATAATAAATATATTGATGAAAAATGTATTAATAAAATAGAAAGATTTCCATCGCTAAAGCTTATTGAAACGATCCACGTAAAACCTCCGAAATTTACATACTTTGATATTTATTAAAAATCAACACACCGGGAATTATATTTAAAAAAGTGACTACGCGATTTTCCACGCCCGAATCGTGATGAACCATCACTTGCTCCAAGAATCTTCGAACTACGCAATCATTTTTCATTCTGAGATTTGAGTTCATTATTTTCCGGGCAATTATCATCGCAATTTTGAACGAAAAATTGATACCGGTATAAAATCGATGTAATCTCATCCACGAGAAGCTCCATTCACGGGACTTAACGATACCTGCACCGGTGAAGTCGGTTTAAGAAATTATCGTACACTCGAGTTACGGTCGACTAGCTGAGTTTGAACGTAAAAAAAAAAAAAAAAAAAAAATAACGATACGATCCGCATACATAGAAATCCGCGGAAAATCGCCGGAAGATCGGTGGGGTTAATCAATGCAAATTGCACCGCGGAGACGATCTCGTACTGTCACGCGCTACGAGAGAGAAACGGAAGGTCCGCGGCGGGAGAAATAAAAAGGAATTCGCGAAAGACGAGATCCTCGTCGCAACCCCTTCTTCCCCACGGGCGATTACGGACACGCCACGAATCTGTTGCGATAGCCGAGAGCTACCGATTTCGAACTGTGCTTCCCCCTTCCGCTCGTTTCCGCGACCGGATCGCCGGCAGTTCGAGATCCATGTGCACGCGTATCGGCCCGATGGGAGGACAACCATGAATCTTCGGTGCATAATTAACCGTAATGACGAGGGGAAAAATGAGTCAAAGAGCATCGGCTCACTTCCGGCTTTGCTCGTCTCGGCGAGAGCCAGACCTTCGTTGCTTTTGCACACACGGGGCAAACGTGCCATTACGATACAACGTGTCGTTACGAAACTCCCGCGGTAAAATGTGTTTCGATCATCTGAAATTTAACGCCTGCGTTCCCGCGCGTGAATCACCGGTACGCAAGGATATCGAAGCCGTTGTGTGATCGGCGATCTCGAAAAAGATCTCGAAAAATAAATTTAATACACTCAAGCGAAACAAACGCGATGTTACTGTTCTTGTGAAAAATCACATTTGATCATTCTTAGACGTGCTTCTCGTCTGAAAAAATTCGCGGCTACGAATATCAAAATCCTTCGACGATTCACTAGTTTTAAAAATACATAATAAATAAAATAGTTTAGCTTCGGACGTGCAATTTTTTTGCCATCTATTGACCCTTTACTGGTCACGGCGCCTGAAACTTTGTCGAAAACGAACTAAAGACTGCGAAGTGGGAGCAACGCGTTGCTGCGCTTGCGCCTAAGAGTGGAAACGGAGCCGTGACTTATCTTGGGTTCGAATATTCGCAAATCGCTTAGTCTAAACTAAACGCAACTATCTCCGCCATTAATTTTATCTTCGTTTATTTTTTGGATATGTGAATAAAGGAACGATTATTTCTTGCGCCTCTCGGACGGAATTTACTCGATAATGGGCTTACCACAATATTGCGAAATTCCGGATAGGCGATGCCAGAGTCGAAGTGAAGACGCTGATCTACCGTGGCTCTCTTTCGCGGCTCTCGCGGATAAAGAGCGTCGTCTTTGCCGTATTCGTTAACCAGGTAGCCCGATATCGCGTGGCTGTGAGAAAAATAATATATATACGCGAATAAACATTTGCAGTTTAAAACCCGCCGATTTCGCAGCCGCATTTCAGGCTCGATTCTATTAATAATTTTTGTCAGCGGACGAGGACGTTATCTCCGCTTCCGGGAAATTATGTTTCCGGTACGTGTCCTTTCTATACGCTTTGTGCAGAGATATTTCTTCTTTTTTAACCCCTCACCGTATCAGGTTCATTTTACGCTAGATTGATTCTTCCTTCGCCAGCAAACTACGCACGATTTGTTATTTTTATTTACATCCAAAGAGGATCTGGAAAATCGTTGGTGAGAAAAATGTGTGGGTGGGTCACGGAAAGCTAAAACCTTACAAAGATAACACACAAAAAAATAGTTATGATAATTTTATCTTATGTGGTATTTTTTGTTACTTAATTGGTACTACAAAAAAAATTCCTTGCGGGTTACTAAAAAATTTTTTTTCGTTCATCTCAACGTCACTTTTAATTAGTATTCCATACGATATTGAAACAACTACGGCAAAACTGCGAAAGTGACACGTTATCGTTTCAATCTTGTGTAAAATCGCGAGAATTTAAAGATTTTTTTTTTCCTTAATCCAAAAGTCAAAAATTAAATATAAAATAGGCTTTCACATTGATTTGTCAATAAAGCGACGTAATGAGATAGCGATATGAAAACGGCAATTTTTAACTTTTGTGAGTAAGTCATATGAGAATTTTTGTTTTTTTACTTTATATCCTGCTCGCCGTGCAACTTTTTTGGATTCCTAATCAGACTGATGCGTCATTATATTCGATGCTCTTTGATAAATCAAACGGGACCTCATTACCTATCCCAGATGACGCAGTCGTTGTCTTCGAGCAGTGGAACGGTACCTTGCGGATTTTTCTGAAACAAATAAAAAAAAATGTAATTAAATATCAATAATCGCCGAGACAAATGAAAAGATTTGCTCGATCGTTACGATAATTAAAATAAAAACTTTATGTTTATTTTTTTTTCTCTCGACAATGACGTTTTTTTTGAAGCCGTTGGAAGAGTCGTTGTAATGGTATTGACACTCGTTAGGGAAGGAGGCATCGGCAGTTTTTGCGACATTGTATGCAAAGCGCCACTGCAGATCCGCATAAATTTTGTGTAAGACATAATCGCCAGATCGCGCAAGAAATAAATTGCTTCTTATGGTATATCAATTTTATAAAAACATGTTTGCTCGAGACGTAGCGAAGGACCGAACCATCGTTGGCATGTGCAAGGGCGAAAATTTTAATAAATTTCTTAAACGTTTAATAAAAATAAAAACAAAACGCTTGACAAAAAATATTAAAATAAATTGGTCGTCGGGAGCGGAATTTTGGAGTCAATTTTCTCAGGTAAATTGAACTTACCTCAATGTAAGAATTATCGCGATTCTCTCCTACTCCAAGATCAAGCTCTTTCTTCCTCAAGGATACACCGAGCAGACGAGCCGTCAGAAGAACGGACCTCACAGGAGGTGACAGATCCGACATGTACAAAAACGGCAACGATCTGACAGCCATATTTTAGACTTCACTGGGAAGAACGCGTAGAACGCGTCAAGATCGTCTGGCCGTGATAGCCGGCAACTCTCTTCTATCGTGTCTTTCCCTCCTTGCAATTAATTCGTTCGCTGTCTTGCTGATTTCTTTCTTGATTTATTTATAATTTTTTTTGTTTCAGTAAATTTAACTGTTTTTAATCCCCACTCGATGAAAAAAGCGAACAAGTGAAAGAACAGAATATTCGTTACGAATATTCTGCTCTTATTCAGACTTAGGAATTTTATAAATTAATATTAGATAAATTTAATTTTTTTTTTTTTTTTTCAAATATTTTTAATATTTTTAATATTTTAATATTAGATAAATTTTAATATTTGAAAAACTGAATTGTGAAGAAATTTTCAGGAATTATTTATCCACAAACCCTCAAAAATTACAATTAATCACGAAACTGTATGCGAAAAGATTTACATTTTAATGAGAGAACGAAAATTCCAACGGTAATGATATTTTTTACTTCGATAAAAAAAAATTACGCTCATTTTACAATATCTGTGATAAAAACTTAGGAATTTTCTTCGCATTATCAGACCAGCATTGATCTGCGGTGAATAAATAGTGATATTTGAGAAATGGAATTTTAATTAAATCTTCAGGAATCCATTTACAAATTTTTAAAAATTACGATGAATCATGAAGCTGTATGAGAAAAGGTAAAGAATTCGAATGAGAGCATAAAAATCTTAACAGAAATGAAGATGATAGTTCTGTGACGATAACCGAACGTTATTCGCATCCGCGGAATCGCGCTTGCATCAAGACACCGAAGTTCTCGCGAACCTCTAAAATGTCATATAGTTTTGTTATTATTATGGAAAAACTTGAAGTAAGTTGGAGAAATCCATCGCGTAGGTATGAGAACCGTACGCGTTGCTATCTGTTCGCTTATTGTGGTCCATAAAGCTACGGAAGATCGCGTCGTAACTTCGTGCGCCAATCTCGCTCGTATAATACCAGCTCCCTCCATTTTCTTCGCGCTCGGTATCATCCATCTGGCTTTACCTTCGCGAGCTCGATGTGTGCTCCGCCATTTAACCCCTTGCCATCGAACCACACAGCTTTGCGTTTAATTGAATCACCGGTCGTTCACTCAAATAGGAAATTCACCGAGCTCGTAATAATTCATCGGATTCCATAGTGCAGGTCGTGTTGCATCCCTTCGCTATTTTCCGTTGCACTCCACGCTCGTATGTCGGAGAGCGGCAAAACGGACTCTTCTCGTGCCTTTTTTTTTTTATGTGATGGGAAAAATTATAAAAATCCGTCCGTTTTGCCCCGCTGTATAATTTTGTTTCGCTCAATTAGTGCATCTTGCTGAAAATTTTTTTTTCAGATAGAAAAAAATAGTTTCCGTGCCTTAAATTAATAATCGATGCTGCTTGTTTGGATGGTGCTTCACTCTGCAATGTGGTCGTTTACTCAACTTGAAAATTTGCAGACCCCGTGATAATTCATTGGATCTGAAAAAAAATATATATATTTTTCGTCGAGAAATTTGATACTTTTTAGAAATATTTTGTAGTTTGCCCTCTGAGGTAATGAATCCTGTAATGGCGTCGTTCACGACGCTTCAGAAGCTTCAGAAGCCGGTGAATTAATTTAAATCTTGTTTCTTGTTTTAGGCAACGTATAATTTTAATCGTATCCAGAAAATATATAAATTGTCGAGAGGTTCGATATTCTTTCTGGAATTTACAGTTTGCCCTTTGAGGTAATAAGTTTTGTGATGACTTTGTGGAAAAAGTTGCAGCCTGGAGTGTTGATTTCAGCGTAACCCGGCAGATTGTCCTCGCAACGTTTTAGCCAAGCTTTGACGTTGGGAAAATTATCGATTGGGTGAACGCACTGGCAATCAAAAAAAAAAATAGATTAGTTTTATCGTCAGTCACTGATGCACTATCGTACAAGGCGATAATGCGATTAGATGCATCGCTAAAAATTTTGCCTAACCAGTATACTCGATATCGTCGACACGCAACTGATATCTGCGATGGTGTAAGAATTACCGCACAGCCACTGTTTGCCCTCCAAAAATTTCTCCAGGTGGCCATAAGCTTCCTCCAGCAATGCTATTTTCTCCGTTGAGACCTCAGTCGTCATTCTCATGAACAACGGGAACTGTGGAAAATTAAAATCAGTGTGAATCGATGAATAATTAAAATTAATGTGACGTTTCTTGCCAGATAAATTTTGACCGAACATCAGGTTGCATGAAAAAATCAACGATATTTTATTGTCAACAAAATTATTTAATGTATATGATGTTCCAAATGAAGATTCAAAAAAATGTTAAACAGAAAGTTTCTCTGATAATAGTGATGACTCGCGAATTGCAAAGTGACTGTTACATTATTTTAAAAAATAGCAATTTCATCAAGGATACATCCAATATAAATTTTGAGTAAATGCCTTTCAGTATTTTTAATATACTTTAATTCATATAATTATATAAATAGGAACACGAAAAAAAATCTCAAAGACAAAAGTGTGTTTGCGTAACAGTGGCTTGGTAATGAGTTACTCAGTTCGGGATGTATGGAACGTTATTAAAAAGAAATCATAAATAATATAATAATATAATAATATAATAATCGCGACTCACGGAAATGAATCGTAAGCGAGGGAACAGAACGCCAGCTTCGAAGTAAAGATACTGATTAAGCTGTGCCCGACGGCCTAGATCCTTCGGGTAGAGATTGTCGTCTTTAGCATACTTGTCGACCAAGTAACACATAATTGCGTGGCTGTGAAAAAAAAAATGCCAAGGTTACGACCGTAAATTCGTTGCGTAGCGTGGCTAATTGACCGACTAAAATCAGAAGGACCGAGCTTTCATGCTTGTACATTAAATACATCCTTACGAGTTTCCTTGTCGTTAGATTTTTTTTTTATTACCTGATCAAAATTGTGATTTTCTGATTAAATTAAAAAATAAAAATAAACAAGAAAATATATGTTTTTTATTTTTATTACCTGTCCCAAATAGCGACTCCATCGTCATCAAGGGTCGGTACTGTGTGTTGCGGATTTAACTGCCGAGGATATAAGATTTTTTTAGGATTCCCCTCTCGGCGAAAATTCTATACCGAGATTTTTAAGGACAATATACCTTTAAAAATTCTTTGCTGCGATGCTCGCCAGCGAGCAAATCAACGTTTCGGCTATCGACATCGAGTCCTATTGCTGCCGCTGTCAGTCTAACCGCTCGGCTCGGCGGACTTGCATCCGTGTGATAAACAATCGGTCGTGGCATTTTTTCAACCCTGAAAAAAAATCAAAGGTCCAACATTTTACGATTTTTTTTTGCAGTTTTCGAGCGACTGATCGCTCTCTTACATTCTCTAGTAGACAATGAGTTTGCTAATAAATAAAATAAATAAAATAAATAAAATAAATAAAATAAATAAAATAAATAAAATAAATAAAATAAATAAAATAAATAAAATAAATAAAATAAATAAAATAAATAAAATAAATAAAATAAATAAAATAAATAAAATAAATAAAATAAATAAAATAAATAAAATAAATAAAATAAATAAAATAAATAAAATAAATAAAATAAATAAAATAAATAAAATAAATAAAATAAATAAAATAAATAAAATAAATAAAATAAATAAAATAAATAAAATAAATAAACGCTGTACTATTTTGAAATAATGTATATTCTTACATACACCGATTACGACTTACGAGAAGTGACGAGTTTGAGATGAGAAGCTTCCAGCTACGTTGATGGTTTGAAAGAGAATGGGCGACCTACCGTCGACAGGTCGTGAGCGATCGTCGCTCGGCGATATGGTTGGTCGGGATCTGATTATCCCTCGAATCTGATGTCGCAATTGGAAGCCAGCTCTGACACCACATAACTGCATCATGATTTTGGATGAAACGCACCCTACCGACGAACCGTGGATGTATAAAATGATTTAAAAAAAAGAATAAAAATTCACTCCGAGAGCGGTGAAAATAACCGTTCGGTTTTCCAGTGGATCGAGTGCATTTACTGCTGAATCATGTTCATCTTGGGCGATGCATGTCGACGCTACGTTTACAGCGGTCGAGCACTTGTCCTAACTTATCCGTTCCGTTGTGAGCCACTTTTTCGTTCGGCAAATCGCTACCAGATGCTGCTCAACGCGCGTTTAATCTCTCCTTTCTGCCTCCTCATACGTGCACTGTACAGAAACTATCCTTTCAAAACGACACACGTAGGTATTTAATTAAATATCGTGCTGAAAGAATAATTGTCTCGAAATCTGTAGAATTTTTTTTCCGGTTCCATTGCGCATATTTTGTACTTGGAAAATTCGAGAACTATGGCGCATGCGCACAACGATCCTATTTAATAAAATCCAAATCGACAATTTTTTCATCCCCTGTCGACGCGTCGATGATTTTTCAAAGTTCAACTTGGAACGCAACGGCAGATTAAATTTTGCCAAAAAAAAACATTCATAATTTTAATGATTCGAGATCCATAGCGCATGCGCATTAGATTTTTTTTTTTTTTTTCAACTCTTGCAGTCGCACATTTTTCGTCTCCTGGCCTCGAGATAGCGATGATTTATTAAAGCCACACTCGTGGAGCAGCGGCGTCCCAGTAATGATTTTACGGGGCTTTATTGGCCTTTCTCTTGCTCGCACGTTGCCATTGGATATTTTGCCGATCTTCGGAGATCGCGCGTCAGGGTGAGAAGGGCGGATGTCGACGGAACACGAGTCAACGCCAGTTTCCGACGCGCCTCGCACCAGCTCTCATCTCATTAAACACGCTTCGCTTATTTCCTTGCAAAATAAATACAGTCGTTTCAACTTATTTTTTTCCTCGTTGTATTAGAGAATATTCCGCGGTCTTCAAAAATCCATTGACAAAGTGACGCGAAATAACGGTTTTACAGTCTGACGGCGCAGCAAATAAATAAATTCTTATATATAAATAAAATTTCAATAATCTCAGTGGCGACGAGAAAACAAAAATAATCAGTTGAGTCTCGATAAGCGCGACGCAAGTATGGCTTGTCCTTTGGCAAACGAAATGTAAGTTGCTTACAAAAAAAAGTATTCGATTTAATTTTTATTGAATCTACGGTTTTACACAATTGCACTTAGTTTATAATTTTTCGAGGAGCCGTTCATTGAGCAGCTGGAAAATAATGCAACGCAGAGTTTTTTGTTTTTCGTGATCTGAAGGTCGTTGTAGAAAAATGATTGTTCCGGTTCAAAGTTCACGACAAGTTCAAGACATTTTATTTACAAGCGTTCGAACATAATAAAAAAACGTTTCAATGTTAAAATAACGAGGACGTTCGATGTTGATTAAAAACGATAATCTCCTGACCCGTCGTCGGATAATTTCGTAATCTGCATCTCGTTGCTTTCAAAAAATTTCAGCCGACCAGTCAGTGGGGAGTGATTAAAAAAAACATAAACAATGAAGTTTTTCATCATCACGGTTGTCACGTGTTGCGATAAATTTTTTTTTTTTTTTTCGTTTTCATCCTCAGATTTTCTATTCTCGACGAGTTTTTAACCCCTTTTTTCACTATAGTGCGGGACATTTATAGGGGAAATCAATATTTAAAATCTTTGAACCCTTGCGAAATCTTTCTACAATATATGAAAAATAATATAATGAAACATTATGTCGTAATATTCCAACGAAGCGTTTCTCAAAATTTCACAAACACGCTTAATCTTTGAACCCGAGTGAAATATTTGTTATTTTGTTTCTTACCGAAATATTTCCAGCCATGTTCCATGTTTACGAGGCTGTATTTATGCACAGACTAAATTGATGGAATCTTTCACATTTCGCTCCAATAGTCAAAAAAATATTTCTGTAATATTTCAAATATATTTTCTAAGATCATAAAACATTTTCGATAAAAAACATATGTAAAAAATTGAAACTATTAAAAAATACTTCCACGCTATGTTGGTGGATAAATGGAATTAAAGATGAACGTTTATTGGTCTTTTGTCATTTACACAAAGTGCGACCCTTCGCGATTATTATCAGCTCCAAAATCACTCCTTTTTATAATTACGTCTTTGGCGACGATTTTTCGTTGTTTCTCGCTGACAACACTCAAGTGAAATATTTAATAGCGAGGACACTAGTCAGGACGGCGATCAGCTAACGGAAGGTCCAAACGCCGGACTCCTCTACGGTGAATATTTGTCCCTCGACAAAATTCTCTCCGCTCAGAGACTGCTCAGTGCCGAGTACGACAAGGAAGTTCACGACGAACATCTCTTCATTATCACTCATCAGGGTAAATAAAAAAATATCTAAAAAATAAAAAAAAATTACAGATTTGTAGATTGATCTTGGTAAATACTAATACGAAGTAAATGAATAATTTTCAGCGTACGAGCTATGGTTCAAGCAAATTATTTACGAACTCGACTCCGTCAGAGGTTTGTTCAATACGGAAGTCGAGGACTGCAACAGATCGGACTCCGGAAGCGACGGTGCGTCCTACAGTAAGGAACCGATTACGTGTCAGCGTCTCGACGAATCGAGGACTCTGGAGATCCTCAAGAGGCTCAATCGTATCGTTCTCATACTCAAAGTACGTAGACGAAATTTGAATATTAAACATTTAATTAAGAAGAGGAAAGAAAATTAACTCTTCTTCGCCAAATTGGGGTTACAAAAAATTTATCTTCATTTTCGACGTACTAATTACAGACCAAGAAAATTATAGGTCTCACCACATAGAAAATTTATTTTCCTATTAAAATATACGATGGATTTTTGACTATAGAAAATAAAATTTTATCTTATTGTATCCATTTTCATTGCTCGCAGAGTTTTTTTTTAAATGCTCTGGTGAAAATTGAAAAAATTAAAACGCCTGGAGGGAGTTTGAAAACATCGGAAAATAACATTGCAAAAAATTAACGAATACATGTTGGTGTGATTACGTAAAATTTAAAAACTCAAATTTTCGTATTGTTTCCGCGTAAAAGTAACAAATTAAAATACTCATAGCGCATTCTCGCGAAACCAAAAAAAAAATGTTCATATTGCTTTTCTGATATGTTCGATATTTGTAAAAATACTCTACGAGGACTCGAAAAATACGGAAAAGGCATTCTCGTAAACGGCTTGACAATTAAAAATTCCGCGTAGAAGCGACGTGGAAAATTTCAATTTTGAATTTTCATATTTCCTATAGCGTGATAACGAATCGAATGGCGTAGATGTCCGCCTTAGCCGACTGTCAATATATAACAAATTTCATTACTCCTTTGATCTACGTATGACAATGACAGTGATAAAGCGCTGAAGGGTGAACGAACCCCGGCTTTAACAAGCCAATTAGCAAAGCGGTGCGTTAGCGCGTACATGCGCGCGAAAGGTGATGTGCAAGAGCGAAACGCCGTCCGTCATTCCCTCGGGGGTGTTGCGTTACTGTCGGGGCAGTAATTCGATTTGTTAAAGTCCGGTTTCGTCTCGCCAAGAGAAGAGACCCGCGTAGATCCGCGATTTCGCAAAGAACATCTTTCCCAACTCTCCGACGTTATTCTAGAGATCAAGTGATTAAATCTCGATTATTTGTACACTTGGGTCAAGGACTTTTATAGATAGTAATTCCGCATAAAAATCTCGAAACGTATCGGACTCAATAATAATTATAATTATAACAATATATTATTATTATTATTATTATTATTATTATTATTATTATTATTGTTATTATTATTATTATTATTATTATTATTATTGTTATTATTATTACAATAATTGGCCTGACTATAGCTTATAGACAATGTTGAATTAACCATAATAATTCATGATTACGAGTAATTAATACATGAAACGTAGATAGATAGAAATAAATTTTCTCCACTTATCGGTTCAGCATTGGTAACGCATGCGGACAATGTCCAAAACAATTTACGATTATTATTCAATTATTTAATTTATAAATTTAATGATAGCAGAACGAAAAAAAAAAAAAATGAAGAATAACAATTTTTTTTCTCCATTTGTTTTTATGATCATTGTCTCGGAAAATAATTTTTCGCCGTGGCGAGACTCGCCTCTTGTGGGAACCCAACGGTGCAGATGGAGTACCGAGAGAGGCGAGGGTGTAAATTGATATGGCCAAATGATATGCGATACGAGTTAGCCAAGTCGGGGGAATGACACACGTCCCGTGTATTCGCAGTTAGGCAACGAGTTCTCTCTCTCAGCCCCCCCATCTACCGACCACGGGATTGACGCCCTTTCGATACCGCAATATCCACCGTAGCAGGTGCGGTTGAAAAGACGACGAGCTCGAAGACTCGGAAAATTTTCTTCGTACGCCGCTACGTCATTCGAGACCTGTCTCGCGATATCCGACTTGGAAACATATTGCCGTGGGAATATTATACAGCTGACGTATTAAAAATAAAAAAAATTAAGTATTAAAATATTATATCGTATGACGAAACCTATACGGGAGATATATATTCCGTGTATATGTGTATCGATGGATAGTCGGCCGTTTCGTTTTTGCGGCTGACCAGAACGATCATCGAGCTATCTTAGTGTCGATTTTTTTTTTTTTTTATGGATTATTTATCTTGCAGGAAGGACACGGTAATTTTGGGTTTTTGTTTATTCGATGCGTGAGGAAAGGTGATCTTTGTCCAAGGGTGAAACAGTCCTGCATGCCTCTGAACGTTTCGATTGATTGATTGCGACGAGGCAGGCGAAATGAAAAAGCAAAATTTTTCGCAGGGTTTTGAGCAATATAGAAAAAATATTGAAAATATTGAAAATTGAAAATATTACGTGTGTTTTGAATTTGACATACTTTTCGTACTTTCTTGTAGATACTTTGGTGAGGATTTGGTTCGAAGACTTCCTAAAATACGTCGTGAAAACCAATGAGATTTCAATTTATTTTTTGGATTTCACTTCTGAAATAAAAATAAATTTGCATTGAAAATTAATTTTTTTGTTTACATTTTAAAGTTTGACTTTACTTCACATTCAATATTCAGCATTCGTACCTTTTTTTTTTTTCTTAAATTAATATATAATGTGATTTCAACTTCGAACAAAGATTTTACATTATTCAGGATTTTACATATCAATTTCATACTTTTTCACATCTGTAGTTTGGCATTGTTAAATATAAAACATTATGGTTTCTTCTCGCAGCTTCTCGTGGATCAAGTGGACATTCTGGAGACGATGACTCCGCTCGATTTCATGGCCTTCAGGGATTACCTTTGCCCAGCGTCAGGATTTCAATCGTTGCAATTTCGTCTGTTGGAGAACAAACTCGGTATTAAGCAGGAACATCGGGTACGTTACAATCAATGCTACACGAGAGTTTTCGGACGAGATCCCAAAGCAATCGAGGCGATAAGACGGTCGGAGGAAGAACCGAGCCTCAGCTGTCTGGTTCAAGCCTGGCTCGCCAGGACGCCGGGCGTCGACGAGAGCAGCTTCGACTTCTGGGGCAAGTACAAGAGGTCCGTAACCGACATGCTCGCCGAACAGGAAGAAGCAGCTCGGGTAAAAATTATTTTTTCCTAAAAAAAAATAAATAAAAATGAAACACTTTTCTCATATTATTTTATTCTGTCGTTGATCTTATTTACAATTTTATTTATTATATATATAATTTATTATATTTTTTTTCTTTGAATGTTACAAAAAAAATACTTTTATGTGCAATAATAATAATAATAATATAATGACAATACATTTCAGAAAGCGTCAAAGGAACAATTGCGCAAATACATGTTGGCGAACGTGGCATCGCGTCGAGCAATATTCGACACGATATTCAACGAGTCGCACCACAAAGCTCTTGTGTCAAGGGGCGAGAGAAGATTCACCCACGCGGCCCTTCAAGGAGCCGTTATGATAACTCTTTACCGTGACGAGCCGCGTTTCAGTCAGCCGCATCAGATTCTCACAGCTCTTATGGACATCGACTCTCTGATCACCAAATGGAGGTGTAAGGGAGAGACGCAACCTTCTTCAACGTCGGAGAAAATATATATATATTTTGTTTATTCCGTCGTTTTTTGAGAAACTTAATGTTAATGAAACGTCGATACTTTTTCAGATAATCACGTTATAATGGTGCAGAGAATGATCGGCTCGCAGCAGCTTGGTACGGGAGGTTCTTCCGGTTATCACTATCTGAAGTCGACGCTCAGGTAAAAAAGAATGTAAGGTAAAGATTCCAATGCTTGGACGACTAAAAGCATCCTTAAAATCCAGGTAGAATTAATTCGTGAAATTAGAATTTTTTGTGAATATAACTGAGAACAATTTCAGGTGGAGAGTTTTTAGTTTCCAAGTCACACCGATGAATTACAGATAGATACACTTTTTTGTTTATTATGGAAAAGCATAGAAAGAAAGACCAAATTTTTCAGTGTTCATAAATTCAAAATAAATTAATGCTGCATGGGGGTGACCGACAAGTAGTAGTTGTCCGAGTATTGGTTATCTTGGTTATAGGGCAATATGGAAAACTGTAACCAATTATTTGTGGAACAAAAATAAACTCGCATGCTCTACTTTACTCAGCCTCTCGTTTCTATTGGATTTATACAGTAAGCTGAGAATTCTTATCGACTCTTTTTGTTTTTATTCCACAGCGATCGTTACAAAGTTTTCCTCGATCTGTTCAACCTCTCGACGTTTCTCATACCGAGAAACCTCATACCACCGCTGACGAAACAAATGAAGACAAAATTGTCCGTTGTTTGGGGATGCTGGGGCACCGAGGATGAGACGCTCGAGTTGAACAACTCGGAAAGTTCGGTCGAAGGTTCGCTTTGAACTCGACAATGGATAGTCTTTTTGTTGACAATTAAAAAAAAAATCAAACCAATCTCCGAGACTTCGTGGACAATCGACGGGGCATTTTAATCTACTTATATACAATAAAAAAAGATCTCCTTGGTCACTATATTCTTTTATAGAAATTATATGTTTCGATATTGAAGACGTAAAAAATACACACTTGTACGTATAAATATATACGATAAGGCACATCTTTGTTTTCGTTTGTAAAGCGTCATAGGCGTTCCTCAAACGATTTTCCAGCTCATTTTTCTAATAATTTTTGGTATTGTTGAGCTTTTTTTGAACAACCTTTGCAGTTGCAACAGTAAAATACCAAGACTCTTATCGTCAATCGTTTTTTTTGTTATATCTTCAGCCATTGCCATTCTTTTCTATAGTTTCTGGCGGTTCGTGAAAGTCCTCGAAGAGTTCTTCTATCTCATTTTGACCCTGTACAAAACTGTGCGATCTAGTCCATGTAAATTTGTCTTTTCGTTCGATTTTCATTATTTCATTCGTTGCGGCTAGTTGTCATAATTTGTTTATTCGGTTTAAGTCACTTGAAGACGACATCAACGGAAGACACTTGGTTGGCGATACCTGCAAAAAATTAGAAAGCGTTAGATCTACGCTAACTTCGCGCATACGCAGTCGTTACATCGAAAGACTGTTCCCTGACCGGTCCGGATAAGCTAAGGTACTAAATTCAAATATTCTGTACCAATTAGTCGTCTCGGCGTTTTAGACTAAGTAAAACATTTTAAGGTGGAAATTGCAAAAAGAAATTCTACGGAAATAAAACATTTCCACAGTCCGATGCGTAAGCTTACCGCAAATGTTGCTACCGATCGCAATGTAAAGGTACCCCTTGTTTCCGAATAAGGTGCCCCACGAGTTGCGCACAATGTAGTAAGGTATGGTAGCAGTTTTGTCGTAACCGACTATCTGAACCGCGTGGTTCAAGCTCTCGAAGGCTCCGTCGCAGTGAAATTGTATTATACCGCCCAAATAATTTTGCCAGGATAGAGCGTTAACAGCTGCGGCCACTGGTCCATGATTCGCTAATGTCCCAAGCAGTTCGTCCTCCGCGTCGACAAAGCTGCGGAAAAATCGTAGTCAAATGCATGTGCAATACCGCGGTCGGTAATAAAAACTGTAATCAACTTCTCTCACTGACTTTGGCATGCTCAATAAATCAAAAACATCATCAGTATGATGATATCCGCTTTCGATGTGATATTTATTTTAACCGTTAATACAATCTAGAATGTATGATGAGGACGGAAACTATCGCTTCATATTCATTATAAGAAGTCAGCAAAAGAAAATTATAGGGTTTTGAAATAATTCTGAAAAAGTTTTGTCGGTCAACCATAAGGAGACTTTTTTTTTTAAATCAGACTGATACGAAACTTTCTGGAGAGAGAATTTATGTATTAAAAAAATGGTCTCTTAGTGTAGAAAATAAACGGACTTAGATTCTCAACTATATTTATAGTTTTTATTTTGAATAATTTTTAAGAAAAGTTGCCGACGAAAACCACATATTATCAGAACCATCAGGTATATTTAGATTCAGAAAAATTTTTGACGTTTTCTGGCCAGTGCGAAAAGTGTAAAAAATTCGGATGACTTCGTGGAGACAGTTCTGATAAATTTTTTAGAGATATTCAGAGAAATATTATTAAAATATAATATCGAAAGGCAGATTGTAAGAAAACATAGGCATAGCGCAATAACGTCAGGCACATCGAGGCCAATACTGCGACGGGGATTAAATAAATGTTAACCGCTAGCTTTACGTAACAAACGAGGTGCGCGTGAGACAGGTCATTGTGGAGGATAATGTTTTTATCTGGTGTGTGTTTGCATGTGTGCGTAGGTGCCCGAGAGCCACGCGACGCTGATCGAATTCCTCAAGTCTCATCCTCGCACCATGCGAATAAATATGATTACCACGATGGTACATACGGTACGTGTATCAACGTGGATTTTAGAGTCTATTCATATGCTACATCGGACATTGGGGATCTCGGTAAACGTAATATATTACCTGTCACATGTGAAATCGCTCACGTGTAAACTCGAAGTTTTAGTTCTGAAAAACAAAAATTACACTCATTAATTGCTTAAGAAAGATTACTATAATACTATATTACTATATTATTAGAAAATAATAAACAAAAGTACCCGGCAAAAATGAAATGGTAAACTTGGAATAATAGAAATGCTTGATATGAAAATATCGAGGTCATCGCAAATTCCAACCGTACTCGTTTTAATATATGCATAGTTGTAGCTTAAGATCGGTTATAGACTCGGCCTTCTTGGCGCTGCTGATAGTTTTTTCATTTTTTTTCATCAAAAAGTTTTATGTAAATGTCTTTGAAATATATTTTTTATCCTTCAATAACATTTTGTTTGACGAATATGCTTTCGTTACGAAAAAAAATAGCTTTTTTTTTTCTTAAATTCTTACTTGTCTAATTTGCACGCAGCCGATTGGCCGGTAACCGGATACTCTTTTTCCGGGAGTATGGATATTTTTTTAGTAACGAGCCAGGTGAGAAGACTGCAAATGTCACCGCCTTCGCAGCCGAAATTTCCATTGCCGGCGCAGTCAATCATCTGGAATTTAATAAAGACATTTTATATACACGGCGTGATTGAGGTATTTGAAAAGCTCAAATACTCAACTGATAATAGAATACTTTTCCATCCAATTAAGTATAAAATACCAAATATTTCTGCACCCATTTCCAAACAATACATTGAAAGGCGATCAGGGAAAAATGTCAGACGTTTAAAAGAATCGAATTTTAAACTATAAATAATGACGAATGTCGATCGTGTCGAAAATTAAATATAAGAACTGACAATTTAATTAGAAAAAAATTAAATTAAGAATTCCATTTATTTTCACAACATACTCTAAGAAGTGCTTATCGTATATTTTATACACAAACTATTTTGTATTCACAGAGTTTTCCACTATTTTGTCTCTGTACCAACGTTAAATATCTTTTGTTATAATTTTCTGTTACCTGAAATTTATGAACCAACCTGCTGGACACTGAAGGATTTTAGGGTACCATTTTTAATAGCGACCATGGATTCCACGCACTCGACAGAGCTATAAGCCCAGCAAGCTCCACAGGAGCCCTGACTCCGAATCGGTGTAACAGCGCCCTTGGTTCTCCAATCGAATTTCGGGGGAATCCCCGTTGCTCTTTTCAACCGATTTTTATCGCGGTGCGAACAATGATCTCGATGATGAGAATCGTTTAAATGCCTCTGGCTCCTTGTCGATAAATCCGGACGGAGAGTCAAACTAAGAAATTCCTCCTCCGACATATCCGAAAATTCTGTTGTACCGTAAATCGCACTCTCCTCGGAATTCCGTAATTTATTCATCTTCTCAATGTGCCGAAGAGATCTCTGCCAATAATAAAAAATCGATTTTATGTTACTCAACGGTAGAGCAATGCTAGACTTATATAATGCAACAACCTGTTTTTTCGTTTAATTAAAAATGAAAAAGTAATTGAAGGAGAATATTTATTTATTACATAAGATTGAAATTATTATCGACAAAATTGTGTTGAAAATTTGGTACTACTGTTTTGACTGTTAAGGCTCATTATTATTTTTATTGTTAAAATAATACAACCTCGATTTTACGTAACTCAATAGTAAGTAATTTAACTAGCGCGGAAACAAAATACCTCGAGCGCCGAAGACTCACCGACTGGTGTTAGATAACGCTGCGACTGGTTTTTCCATTGAAATTAAAATATAAAGAATTTGTTTTTCATTCGAGAAGCTCTAATTTATTACCGATAAAATTTCGTTGAAAATTTTTCCCCTCCAAATCTATATATTTTTTTATTTGTAAATTTTTATTATTTAATTTATGATTTACTATTTTTTTTGTATAATTTATACAACTCTTATCACGAATGACTTACCTGAAACCTTTCGAATCTCTTATCGTACTCGGTCGGATCGTGTCTGTACGATTTATTGTATCGGGAAACGTAAGCCTCGAATAATTTAACATCTTGTATGGTGGAGCTTGGACCGATTCTTATTGGAATTACCAAGAAACATAGACTTATTCCTAACACTGTCAACACGACAGTCCTCCACTCCATTATCGTGGTGGTTCCTGCATGTTATTCGATGCACTGGGAGAAACCTGTCTGTAGCTGTGCGCATCGCCAGTAAACACGAGTTAATAATCTCGACTGCATAACTCAATTGTGCTTCGGGCTTGGTCAAGTGTTTTTCTGAGCGGCGCGAAATGAACGCTCAGTGGTGGGACCGGCCATTGCGTCACTTTCACTTGCAAACCTGAGATAACTTTTTAATTTTTCAACGTGGAAGATTTTATTTTTAGACGATTTTACAACGCGGTCTCCGAGAGAGTTTTTCTCGAGACGATTAATGTTTTTTCAAGCTTTGCATTTTTTTCCAGTATACTCAGGTCTTATGAGAGTTTCAACAACCGGAAGTGGCAGCGGTGCGATGAAGCGGCGAGAAAGCACGAATCCCCTGGAATTCATCTTCGAGCATAATGTTCTCGTCGCTTTTGAAATTTGTTCTACGATTTTTGGAGCAATTATTTCCGGATAGTTTGATGTTTTTTTTTGGCGCAGTTCTTCGTTTCACTGTGGAGTGCGAACTTCCGGTTTCAGTTGATGGCCTCGCCGCACGAGGGACGTTTACCGCTGTTAATTCAAAACTGTACACTATTTTGAATATTTTTCTGGGACTTGAAATAGTTTTTTGAGTCAATTGAGTATAAAATAGAAAATATTTCTAAGCTCACCTCCACATTTAAATTTCAAAAATGATTGCACGATCAACTGGAGCCAAATCCTTCCAGGATTTTGTAAAAGAGGAATACAATTTGTAGCTTAAAAAAAAGTTCATTGCAGAATTCCAAATTTTCATACGCTGTTGTAAATATAAAATCATATCATTAGAAAAAAATCGAAAAAAAAATTTCAAATCTCAATTGTTAAAAATTCTCAAGTTTGCAATGCAACCAACATACAGACATAACACATATTGAAAAGTGCCAGAAGCCAACCATTTTTTTTAGCATCTGACACTGAAAATTTTGCTCAACTGTAACTCGGAATATACGTCAAAACTTTGTTTATGTAGATGTAAATTTAGATTTTTTAAATAATTAAAAAAACTGGGCTAGAAGATAAACTTGTTTTTCTTATATTTTATTAGTCAACATCCACAGACCATGATGCAAAATCATTTGCTACTATACATTATTACTGAATCGTGTAAACAAATAGTGATAAATAAGGTAATAAATATAATTGAGTTTACCACCGACAAGTTATGCCAATGAATATTTGAGATAATCCATTACGCAGCTCGATACGTGAAAAAAAAAGTTCGTTGCTATTCGTACGAAAAAAAACTGTTCCGACGACGCAATCTATAATTCCCAAACGGTAACGATCCACCGATCGTTTTTGTTGACGATTTCTAACACGAGTAAAAATTTTGTTCCTTGGAAAAAGTTCGAACAGTTTTACCCGTTAATATTACAAAGTTCGTTGAATTCGGAATATGTATAACTCTCTGTGTCGTCACGATCACAATTATGTAACGATATAATAAAAAAAAAAACGTGTGAGCAAGGTGCAGACGTAGATCGACGTTTTATTCGTATGTAACAACGGTTTGTACCAAAATCATTATTATGCACCACCAAGTTCATTATTATAACGGTAAAAATGGGACGAAAAAGAAATGCAAGCTACGAACGTCACAAAGTAGTTATGGCATTTTTAATTTACACGACTAAAAAAAAATAAAAAATAACGAGTACCATTAATCCACCACACTGAATATACCTTCGGGAACTGCCCTTGAAACCAACACCAAATACTTATAAAATACATCCCTTGGTATGTCAGCTCGAACGTGTTTGATTTTGTGATGAAAGTCGAGTCGAGTCGCCTTTGCAACTCCAACGACACACACGAACGCTTGCGGCTGCAATATTCGATCTCGCAACTACAATTCGTATGACAAATCTACAATTACTATGAGTTTTTAACATCAGATATATCAGACTGAAGAGAGTCTGAAAATTCGTGAAAATGTCGTGAAATTTGTACGAAATGTTTAAGAAAATTGAATTTGTCACTCCGTGCGTCGTGCACGTCGCTTCGGCGACGTGACGTTCCTCCCTCGTGACGCAGGGAGGTATCTTCCGAAACGTTTGACATTAGAATAATCCCTGACCGATTGTCGTACAATTATCAACGACTCGCGCCGCGTACAATTTTTTTTTAAATTTAATCTATAGATTTTTGTCGTCGATGCCCGAAAGATAGATAAGTAGAATTTTATCGTAGATAATGAATAACTGCATTAAAGTGAACGTTTGACCCGTCGACGCTTCACAGTAGATCACGCGTATACGAACGAAAAAAAAAGAACGATAAATTTATCCATTACTGTTGAACGGGATTAGGAGCCATCTGCTGCGTCACCGTCAGCAGACCGCCTATCAACCACTTTAATATACCCGGTACAGCAGGCTTCATCGATACATTCGCCAAGACGCTTCTCAATTCATGGAAAATATTCCGCGTCGAGGGATTTCTTCTCGACGAAAGGCGCATCTTCAAAAATTGGTAATAGATGAATGGCGTAAACAAACCGGCTCGTCCACTGCAAAGAATAAACGATATCGTCAATGTAAAAACTTCTACGTCAATATGAAAATTCCTCACCAACAGTACGACTGAGTAAGCGAAAAAATATAACTTACGTGAATACGAGAATGATGCTGAGGGGCAATATCATGATTTCGCACAACGCGCAGAGACGCAAGATATTGCGTGACTGGAATTCGATGAGGGAAATCAGAAACCTTGCTCCCCACCAGCTGTTGTGACCCAGACACTTTTCCAAACAGAAAAACCAGTTATTAAGATAGATTCCACGTTTCTGTACCCTATAATTCCTTATGCAATTCACAAGGCAGGCGATTCTGCAAAAATTGTTTTTCGCTTTTTAATTTCTGGACTTACATCGAGCAACGTGAGAGAATAGCTCGCAGAGTTAAATGCAGCGAACAGAACTACCGGAGCCAAAACCACTACACAATTTTGTTAAGGAATTCATCAGCTGTACAATAGTGCGATAATTGATCTCAGAATTGCACTGTATTCACCTCTCGAACACCATACGGAAATCTGAGGACACGAGTCTTTGTTATTGCAGGAAGTCAACAAAAAACAATATTTTTGAGCTCTATTGTGTCAAAGTCAAAACGTCAGGATATCAGCTACATGACTTCTGCTACCATATCAATATTGCAAACAGTATAGGAAAAAGATGCGTAAAACGATGAATCATTTTAAGAAGAGTGAAACTTGAAAAAAGTTATTTTTATTTCCTAGATCCGTATTTGGTGTTCGCAGGTCAACTATGCATACTTGTAAAGATATTATAAATAACAATAGTCGTCGTTTAAAAAGGATACTCGTGACGGGTGATACGTAGAGGAATATCAGAGAGTAGAACAGGTAATGACACGAGTCCTCAAGAAGGAGTTGCTCAACGAATGCCGTGTTGAACTGGACTCTTGGTACTCTCTGATGAAGTCGCAGAGCGCTCGTCGCAGCACTGCTCATCAATACTTTGTAGTAGGCATTGTACGGATTTCTAAAAACATTAAGTGTATCAAAAAGTTGTACAAAATAAACGAGTCCCAAAAAATGAGTTGTGTTATCAGAAACTTGCAGTCGATGTCTCCTCAACTCACCCGAACAGTGGAATGATATATCCTATAGCAAACAAAATACTGAAGATTCTCGTAGCCCACAGGCCAACGTGTACTTTATTGTCGATAACGTGCTGCTTCAAAACACCCCATCCTTTTTCCGCCTGGGGTGATGCATAGTCGGGTGATGAGCTGGGACTGTCTGCCATTCTGCAAAGATAATAAAATCTAGGCTTGACTATCGAATCGACGGTCGAGCAATTGTCAAACAGAACCGCCCGTTAACTCGACGATAATTCAGCCCGGAAGATTTTTATTGAAAATAAAAAGCGATTCGAAACCAAAATCTATGCCGACATTTGTGCACAAAACGGTCCAACGTTCAAGAAAAAATGACTGCGTCATTCTAGATTTCTCGGGTCACCGGAATTGTAGTTGACCAAATAGAAATCGGCCATTCCTAGCCCTACTTTTTCGGCCGCGGTCGACGAGAAACACGCTTACGTGTCAAAATAGAAAGCACAACGAGAGGCGCGAGAGAGTCAAAATTAAAAAAAATGATAATTATTCCGTATTGTTGCTAAACTCACGTTGAGCTGCTTGCTACTCGCTACCGCAGAATCCACTCGATATTCCCGCAGTTGTGTAGCGTGTGTACCGAACCAGCGGAACGAACAAAAAAGTCACACGTACTCAAGTTTTTTTCACGATCATGTATATACGAGTTATGCGTATAAGCGAAATCGGTTTCTATCCTACGTGTAGTTTAGCCAAGAGCGCCTTGTAATTGCTTGTGTAACCGGACGGGCCTCGGAGTTCTCGATTTCGTGTTGTTACGTCCACCCGGTGCCAGATGGTGTTACCAGCGGTCACATTCTTATCTACAGCAAGTGCATTTTTACCGTTTTATATTAATCTCGGATTTTTTTTTAATCGAGATGGCGACGCTTGTTTTTTCTTTGCGGAATATCCGGTGTTTTAATACTAAAAATGATTGTGGAAATATCCGAAGCGGAAATGCAATAAATGTTAACATAGGTTATCAATGTATCTTGAGTACAAAAAGTATATCGTATCTAAAAAAAATACGATAAAATCCGTGTAATTTAGCCAAGAATGCTTCGTAATTACGTGTATACATGTTACACGTAATTACGATGTTACATCCTTTCGGTGTCAGATGCCGTTGCGAATCCGAACATTGTTATCTACAGTGAGTACATTTTTTCCTTTTCGAATTAACCTCGAATTTTTTAGATATCGAGATGGCGGAGCTGGTTTATTTTGATACAGGATGTTCGTGCAAGATGTGAAATCTTCGCCTCCCGAAAGTCCGTCGCCGAGTTTGCAGCCGACAGGGGCCGTCGACTCTGAGACCTACTTAGCGCTACGGGGAGAGCTTACCTGCTGACTGCGCTAACCCACGTGGCCCGAATTCCTGAGCCATCCGATGCCTTTCTGTCACTATGACAGTCCTAGCCACAGTTATGTTGTGTACCACGGAAACAACGCACACGTTCCATGCAATTCGTTCCACGGTTTACGATCGATACGACACCGAGCTAAAAAAACCTAATTGAATAAACATCAGCATCGTGACCTCCATAGTGATACATTTTTTGTTTGTGAACCGAGAGATCATCTCAAGAAAATTTGTTGGTTGCTCGGGTGCCACACTCTGTGTTACAGCCAGCTGCAGTAGGAATTTTCACTGGCAGTGCGTTTCGGTCTCTTCTCACTGTTGGGTGATTTGTCGCGCGTTTACGATACTTTTAGTTCTCGTAGAAATTCCACCGCGACCAATCAAGCCTCGTTGCAAAACTCGCGCCAGTTCGTCGGCCTTGCGAGGATAACACGCGACTCCGCCCAATCACAGCAATTAAGAAAAATACTTTCGAAAGGCTCGAGGTATCGGTAAAACATCAATTGACGGGAAACTCGTGGGAAGCGTCCAGCGAGTATTCACCATCAGTCGTGTCACGGAAGCGTACCGAATGCAAGGCGTCGAACGACAACCTGTACGAAAAAAGTACAAAGCCATTATGATACTCTTCGGTTCCACGCTCGGCCTCATAGCGAGCTTCTGCGCCTGGTCGAAAAGCCGAAAATTCGTCTGCTTCGTGTTCAGTAAAATCATCGTACAAGTGAAATATCAGGTCTTAGGATTCAAAGCGATACTGTGCGATATACGCGATGCAAAGTACAACAAGACTGGTGAGAAACTAATGATAATTAGTTTTGTTTTTTCAATGATTATTTAATATTTTTCCTCCTTCGAACTCTTACTGTACATTTTCCGGTCTTAGGGTTTTTTGTGATTCGAGTTAAATGTAAATAAAATTGCATCTAGAAATACGTTCGACAACCCAGAAAGCGTTGAGTAATCCTAAAGGCATCGGAACGATGCCGCACGAAAGTTACCAACAACCTTTTTCTCCTGTAATCGAATATCCCTTGAGTTCTTCAGAATGTCAACATTTCGGCAACAAATTTTTTAAAATGTCGCCAAATCGTCATAAAGCTTGCAAGAGCGAATGAATAACCAAAAAATAACTTTGTATAAAAGCAATCACGGGAAACAATAATTGGCTTGAATTATCATTATGGATTAATTTAGAAAACATCGTGAATCAATTTAGGATAGATTTGAATACGATAATATCTATATTTTGAAGAAATTGAAACCTACCAATTTGAAGTTAGGTTCGAAACCGGGGAGCTATACATATTAGCCTAGAACCCTAGCAGCCACAGATTCCTTATCTGAAATAAATGGACAATAAACTTTTTTTTTTATTTACTAAAATAATTACTGAAATGAAAAAAAAATTATGAGTCCTATGCAAAGGGTACCTGAGAAAATACATGACGCAATATTTACTTTTGGACAACTATTAAAGCAGATATTTTAGATTGCCTTAAAAACGATATCTGCCAGGCAACTTAGCCGATATCTCTTTTTTTTTATCGATAAATAGATACCTTTTTAGTGACGTATAAAGAACATGATGAATATTCACGTATCCATAAATCACAGTCGAATTATCACTTTCAGATAATGCTTCGCTACGCTACTTGGGATAACCTAAAAATGACATTCCTACGATGACTTATTTTGCATCTATATATCAAAACACGGGCAACTGTTCAATACCCTAATATGGTTATGCTTCAGAGGAAATTTTATTAATTTTATTAATTTTAAGAATGTGATCGTTACGTGACACTAAAACGGGTTGAAATTTAAAGACACCTCACAGTTATCTTTGGAATTAATCTCAGAGGCAATTTATAAAAGATATCGCATAGATGGAAATTTGACAATGGTATCGCGTCACGATATTTGGAAAGTAA
Organism: Listrodromus nycthemerus; assembly: GCA_963978505.1. NCBI lineage: Eukaryota > Metazoa > Arthropoda > Insecta > Hymenoptera > Ichneumonidae > Listrodromus > Listrodromus nycthemerus. Next base: position 20,655,812 of record OZ021680.1, on the reverse strand, counting down.
TTTTATTCGAGTAAAATTAAATATTCTTCGGTATATCGTTATACGAAAAGAAACTCCCGTCGAATGTTTTCGTAATTTTACACACTACGCTAGCGCGAGAAAAACGAAAACATCTTATTGACGTAGAATTTCTGCTTTCTAAAGATTTACCGCAAAAGACTGGAAACATAGCGGTCATAACGGGAGGATCGAGAGGAATAGCCGTGGAGGTCGTGAGAATGCTTATGAAATGCGACATGGAAATAATCATCGGTAAGGCCATTTGTTATTTATTTTGTCATTAATTTTTTATCGCGATTAGTTAATTTTTTTATCGTATATAAATAAAAATTAAAAATCAATTTCACAGCATGCAGAAATCGGATGGCTGGGGAAAACCTCATCAAACAAATTAAGGAATCCGGCGTCGACGATGGAAAAGCGAAAGTGTACGAGCTGGACAATTCGAGCTTGGAATCCGTGAGAAAATTCGCTGAGAAAATAAAGCGCGATTACAAAAAAATTGACGTTCTCATCAATAACGGTGAGTCAAATTTTTACCATCTATTCATGTATAGTTAATTTTTTTAAATTATATAATCGTAGAAATTAGCAGTATCTTAGATATGTGATATGTTTTAGGAATTTTTAATACTCAAGTAATTCTTTGGGATTAAAGAGCACGTGACACGTTGTCAGCGCGTCTCTCTCGCTCCGGCGAAAGTGCCACTGATGCTATCTCTCTCGCACTCTAGTGTTTCACATGCTCTTAAAGTACTTTTGGAACACATTGAATGTGTAATAGAAAATATTTCCCACCTTCATATTTGAATTATAACAACGAATGCCTGAAAGAAATCCAATCTCAAATACGAAAAAAAAGTCAAAAGTGAAATTTGTTTAGAAAACTACACTATGTTTGACTACTTTTAGAAAGTACTGAAACAAACTACTTATAAATGTATTTTGATAAAGGATAATACTTTGTATTTAATGTACATATAGTATTTTATTATTTAGATAGTATTTTTAGTATCTATTTGTTATTCCGCCTAACTTTTCAAAAATTGAATGGTTTTTTTTTTCAGCCGGTATAATGTTCCCTTCTTGGGGCGAGACAAAGGATGGTTTCGAGCAACAATGGGGTATAAATTATTTATCGCACTTTTTACTGACATCATTGCTGATGCCTCTTTTAAGAAACGCTGGTACACCAAATCAATGCGCGAGGATCATTAACGTTTCATCGTGCGCTCATGAGTTGGGAATTATCAACTTTGACGATATCAATTATAAGTAATACGTCCCTTTGATATGCGTACTTTTTCATTTAATTTTACATTTATTTCATTAATAATTTTTTATTCACAGAAATAAATTCATCACCGGCTCTGCATATGCTCAGAGCAAGCTCGCCGCCGTTATGTTCTCGAAAAGCCTGCAGCAACTTCTTACAGAGAGGAATCTGAACGTGCGTTGTTACTCCATTCATCCGGGAGTCGTCGACACTGATTTATTTGCAAATACCGCTTTCAGCAAACTAAAATTGGTCACAAGACTATTGTTCAAGGTACTATAACAAAGCATCAAAAATTAATCGCAGCTATCAAAGTTAGAGAGGAAGCAAGAGGCGCAAAGTTCGATCCACCACTCTAAGCATGCGATGTTTATTCATGTGTAATCAATATTTTTTATATTTTCTAATCTCAGAGTCCAGTCCAAGGAGCTATTACTACAGTATATACAGCAGTTAGCAGAGATATCGAGGACAGAGGTGGAATATACATCAGCAATTGTCGAGAGAGTCCCGTCAACCCTTTGGTCAATGACGAATCGACGCGAGAGCGTCTCTTCAAGCTCAGTCTCGAGCAAGTCAAGCTCAAAGATTTCTTCGAATATTTGTGAATCTCGTTACTCGTTCTGTAAATTTCATCACACGTTTTTTTCGCGAAGAGGTCAGTTTATGTTTCTACTTCGATAAATTATCATCGCTTAGGTATTATTGTAGGTACGTTCACTCGTAGACAAAAGAGGGTAATGAAGTGATATATATTCCACGCCAAATTAACCACGCCAAGTCCGCGATCACGTGGCGAATTGTTTACCTTGACTGCTTTAGAATTATCGACATAGCACGACATTTTAAGGGTATTTTCAGTCTATCAAATCTTATGAAATGTTTTTAAAGTACACAGAAAATCTTGAAATATTATATCAAAATATTTTAAGGAAACGCTTATTAAATAATTCAGAAGCATACGTAATCATTCGACACATCTGAAGAATTTTTGAAACATAGTGATAAAATATGTTGAAATATTTTTTATTACATATTTCACCAAAATATTTCTACAAATTATCCGTGTTTATGCGGGTGTATATATTTGGATCGTTAACGCGATTTTTCGCATTTTGCTGAAACGTTTTGCCTTTTTTCTACGTCCTACCACTTTGATATTTCGTCGCAGATGTTTGTCGCAGAGGTTGTTATTCTATACATTGTTGTGCACGCGTCTCATTAATTTCTTGAATTTTTTTATTGATAAAAAAATTCAACAAGAAACAAAATGGATAGTTATTAGTCTCGACAATGAATAATACAATATTTAAAGTGCCTGAGAATACGCGAGATCTTGGATTCGACGAGTTCCGTAAATCTTTTTCAATGATAACAAAATGTAAACACAAAAACACGGTGACTGTATTACGTTATACTTAAAATTTATAATCGCAGACTGTCAAACAAGAATCACTAACAAAAGCAATAAAGAATGTTAAAAAATACTAATAAGATCGTGTCTCGGTAAGGTAATGCGTGTGATGAGCCATTGTATGCTAATACGAAGAAATTACTGAACAAAACGATCCAACTGAACAAACACTATTTATCTTTTGTCTCAAAGCTTTTTTAGTCGTCATGCACTTGCATACACAATAATATTTGTGCGTTTTATTGTTAGTTTCCAGTTAGTGTCCCAAGAGTAATTTATAATGCGATGTTTGTATTCGAGAGTATCATCGATCGCAGTGACTTTTTCTTATACAGTGAATATTATCAATTCTTCTCTACAATAACTGAACAGCGACGTGGACAATAGCGTAATTCAAAAATACAATTGCTCATTGTACATAATAAAATCTACAACAGTTGCAATTGATATTTGCACTATCTTAGATATTCCAAATCTTACAATCTATTTTCTTCAGTGTACGTGTAAGACTCGTTCCACGTGACTCGATCCATTGAAAACCTACTTGAATAATTATCTGCGCCGTGAGTTGCAGTAATGCATTTTTTGTTACGGAACGCTGGGAACGTGATCGCAACTTTTTCAGCCTTCGAGCTGGAACGCTCCGCGTCACATAGGTGCGGTTGAGAATCCTGGCAAAAATTGCAACGGCAACATCTTGTCAGTGTTAAAAGAATTATCGCTTCTCTACGAGATTTTGTCTCATAGAAATTGTACCATAAATCAAACTTCGTTGTGAAGCTCACGCTGTCTCGTCGGCCACGCGAAGATAAAACTCGAACCCGTGCAATCTCCAACAATTAAATTAAAGAAGAAACGTTCGAAGGGCTTAAAGTATCGGTAAAAATTCACCGAATGCTCATCATAATCCGTCGCGTCACAGAAGCGCAGCTAATTTAAGGTGTCGAACTATTTATTTTTACTCTCGGCCTGATAACTATGTTTGGTACCTGTCCGAAAAGCCGAAAATTCATTCGCTTCGGTGCCAGAAAAATGTGCACGCAAGTGAGATATCAAGTTTCAGGATTTAAAGCTACCCTGCGCGACATGCTCGAAGCAAAGTACAACAAGACAGGTGAAAAAATAATTATGCAATTTTTATTTTTCTTCACTATTTCTTCTTGAACTCTGCTGTAAATTTTTCAACCTCAGTGTCGGTGTGTATTTTCTTTTTTAACAAATTTAAATTATAATCTAAAAATACATCCCACAATCTGCGTCGCGTATGAGATTGATTAATTTTTTTTATTTTTATATTCTTCACAGGACCATAACATGGAATTTTTATCAGGGGAAAGAAAACATTTTTTTGTTATATTGTTATACAATTTGAAATCCTTCGTTTAATGGTTTCTTAATTGTGTACACTGTATGAGCGTGAAAAATAAAAGTTTAAATTATTGATGAACTATCTTTTCTTCCTGAAGATTTGCCACGAAAGACCGGCAATGTAGCGGTCATAACGGGCGGATCGAGGGGAATAGCCGTGGAAGTTGTGAGGATGCTTATGAAATGTGACATGGAAATAATTATCGGTAAGGCGATTCTACATTTATTCTTTCATAAATTTTTATTATCATTTATCAAATTTTAATGTTTCATAAGAAAATATAATTTTACAGCGTGTAGAAATCTGGCTACCGGCGAAAACGTGATCAAGGAAATTAGGAAATCTGGCGTCGAAGATGGAAAAGCTAAAGTGTACCAGATGGATAATTCAAGTTTGACATCCGTGAGAAAATTCGCTGAGAGTGTTAAACGCGATTACACAAAAATCGACGTTCTCATTAATAACGGTGGGGCCAATTATTTTGTTACCTACCATTATCAGAATTACAAATACGTGATATATTGTAGAGATTTTACATGCTCGAATATTCCTGTGGCTTTTGAGATACTTTTTAAGTAAACAAATACTAAACACAAAATATTTTTACATGCACTTCTAAACTAGAATTTTACGGATGCTTGTACGAGTATCTGGAATTAAAATACCGGGTAGATGCAGATGTGGAAACAGTTTTTAATTCTTTTATACGAATGTAATGCCAAATCTTTATTTAAAGTTCAAAAATCAAAGTCAAACGACCAGATACGGATAAAAAATAAATAAAAACGTCAGATTCCGAATGCTTAATGTTGGACAGAAAGTAGATTTAAAATGTAAAAAAAAATTACATTTTGGCAGTACAGACACGATATTGAATGGCAAACATAAAAAAGTCTCAGATGTAAAAAAATATCGGATCTCGACCTACAAAAAAAAATGTTGCTGCTGAAAATAGTGACTAATGTCGAAAGTGAAAAAAGAGTGAACTGAAAAAAAAAATATTAATAATGAAATAGGATTAGAAAAAATGATATTAAAATTTGATAGACCTTTACAAAGTATTTTAGTGAAGAAATCAAACGGAGTACTTATCAATGTATTCTGAGGACACAAAGTACGTTGGACTTTAATTTTTTCAGTATTTCATCCAACTCTAAAAAATGGAATGGTTTTCTTTCAGCCGGTATAATGTTTCCTCCTTGGGGCGAGACGGAAGACGGTTTCGAGCTGCAATGGGGTACAAATTATTTGTCGCACTTTTTACTAACATCATTGCTGATGCCACTTTTAAAAAAAGCCGGCACGCCAGATCAATGCGCGAGAGTGATTAACGTCTCGTCGTCCGTTCAGGACTTCGGAATCATCAACTTTGAAGATGTCAATTACAAGTAAAGACTCCCTTCGACATCGCTTTTTTTTTTAATCGTCTGAATATTTAATTAATAATTTTCTGTTCACAGAAATGAATTCATCACCGTCGCCGCATACGCTCAGAGCAAGCTCGCTGCTGTTATGTTCACGAAGACCTTGCAGCAACTTCTCATGGAGAGAAACCTAAACGTGCGTTGTTACGCCATTCATCCGGGAATCGTCGACACTGACTTATTCGCAAACACTGCCTTCAGAAGATTAAAATTCCTTACAAGATTGTTGTTCAAGGTACGATAATAATAAATGAAAGATTAATCGTGACTCTCAAGGCTTGAGAAGAAATTAGCAGCGCAAAGTTCGATCTAGCACTTTACAGTCTGCGCACTCAGCGCTTCTTGTATATACATCCTTGTTAATATTTATTTTTTTAGAGTCCTATTCAAGGAGCTACTACGATAGTATATGCAACGGTCAGCGAAGATATCGAGAACAGAGGTGGAATTTATCTCAGCAATTGCCGAGAAAGTCACGTCAATCCTTTGGTCAATGACTCATTGACACGAGAGCGTCTCTTTAAGCTCAGTCTCGAACAAGTCAAGCTCCAAGATTTCTTCGAATATTTGTGAATTTCCTTATGTTCTTAGATAAATTATATAATAACTTAATGAAAATATTTTCATGCTGTGCGAGCAATGATACATTTTCCTACGTTACATCACTTTCATGTTTTATTGCGGATACGTTGTTCTTCGATAGATAGCCATGCACATGTTTTTTTAGTTTCTTTTTTTTCCTCACTAATGAGTAAACTTTCTAAAGAAACTTCATATACGCATCAATGAGTTTATTGCAGCAGTTCGTATCGTGATAATCTTATAAAATAATAAAAAAAAAAAAAAAACAGAATGTACAATTAATAGTCTTGACAATGAATAATACAATATTTAAAGTGCCTAAGAACACGCGAGAACTTGAACTCCTAGAGTTCCGTACAACGTTTTCGTAGACAAAAAAATTCAAACACAAAAACATGGTGATTGTATTACATCACGGTATAAAATTGTAATCGCAGTCTGTCAAACATGAATATTTAACAAAAACAGTAAAGAATGTAATAGTATTCTAATGAGCATCGAGTCTCTGTCAGGTAGCGCGTGTGATGAGCCATTGTATGCTAATACGAAAAAGTAACTCAACATAACGACCTAACTGATCAAATATTAATTATCTTTTGTTCGAACGTTTTTCGGTAGCGATGCACTTGCATAAAAAATCAGCGGTTGTCCGTTACATCATTGTATAAAAATGACGATTACTCACATGTAACATCCCACAAAAATTGATATGTTTAAGAAAGTTCTCTTTTTTTTCTTTCTTTCGTATTATTTAATTTGTTGTTTTCGGAATAAAAATTTTCAATGTCTAATTAAGCAAGTGTGTGTGTATCTGTAGTCGTAAATACTGAAACTCGGTAGCTATTGAAAAATTGTGTACGACCTGAAATGCTAGCACCAAGTATTGCACGCACACACGCACACACAGGCATACATCGCACACTGATGAACGATTGATTAATGACGCGAGCAATTTTAGCATCAATGAAGGAAAGCTGCAACGACTAAATGCTTCATACGTGATATAATCACGGGCGTTTTTAACCATTCACGTACGGGAATCTTGTTTATCGAGCACCAGAATTTACTAAGACGCGACCTTTTAACGTGTCGAATGAGTTGATGGGCTGTAAAAAATATCTAAAAATGTACAGACGTACATGAAGTCTTATTTTTTTATGATGCAGCTGAAGATGTATTCCGAACATTGTATTTTTTTGTGCTCTAAAAAGGCAGGGTCGATTTCTCTAGAGCATAAGTCCCCCGTACTTGAAAGGTTGAAATGTTAACCCTAAGGATATTTGCGTGAGACTAAATTTCATCAAGTACAACAGCTACGTTTTGCATCGCACAAACAAATAATCCACACAAACTCCGTTTTTTTTCAACATTTACATAGATAATGAAATTCCGCGAGTTGCTATTTTTTTCCAAAGCAGTGCATCGACAGAGACTTAACAGAGATGAAATTTGATGTCATGCTGATATCTTCAGGGTAATATAAAAATATCGACGAGAAAATTTCATTCTAAGACAATCACGACGTTACATTAAGCGCGCAAATATTCATTGTCATATATCGACGAAATATATGCAAGAATAAAGCTAACGCGACGTAACTATGCTTAGTTTTCATTTTTTTCAACCCTACCGCCAATGAATTTTCTCCAAAGTTCACGCGCAGGCCTCTCACGCGATATTTCTTCTTTTTCTTTCCTTTTCTAAATCTATACGTTTAACATTTGACAAAGAAAACAGAACTCACTCGAAGACTAGAGTTGGCGTGTTTACTAAAAAAAAAAGTCTCAACGTTCGCAAATACTAATCGTAATATCTCGATTCGTTAGAAAAAACTTGAACGGAATAAATTATTTTTTATCTATATTACAAACGTTAAACACTAAACAATTGTTTTCCTTTCTTTTAAACAATAACTCGACTCGTTCTTGGTTAGAAAAATTTGAATACCGATAGCAATCGTCGTTTACAAACAACAGCGAAGGCGATTTCATCACGACGCACATATAAGTTTCTTAGTAAAAAGTTCGATATTGCAATTTAATTTCGTTGATTAATTCAAAGATCCGAGGCTAGCTTTAAATTGACTCGTAATTGATCACTACGTAACCTACTCTACAAACGAAGAAGGAATAACGGAAAAATTGTACGTGACAAGTTTGTGCTTGCCTAAAAATGTTCTAGTTCGACAACGACAAAAAATTCCTACCGTCCGCGTTGTGAAAAATTGGAAAAATCTATCCCTATCGGAGCTGCCTTAATTGTGATTCTTCGTTCCTACCAACGAAAAATAAAAAACCAATCGACCGAAACGAAAGTGATATCAAAATGTAGAGCTGGTCCGTTCATAAATTAACGATTGCACACATCTTCGCGGAATGAGATCCAGCTGAGTCACGCGATCGCAAACATTGCGTCAATATCGTAAAATAAATAACGTATAATGAGAGAAACGGCGGTAAATCGTTTCCGCATACCGAAACTCCGCTGGCAGAGAAAGCTCGATGCGAATTCTCGCATTGTTTTCCTCATCGTCTCTCAAAAGGTAACTGTGGTGTACTAAGCACTACGCGGCGAATAACAAATAAATCACACAGATCAGGTGATGTGCAAATACTAGTTTTTCGATTACTTGGGAAGAATCTAGAAAACGTTTTTTTCTTTCCTTTTGTTATCATCCGTATATCGCGCGTGCAATACTTCGACGACTCGCAAGTAGCCTCGCAGTACGATCGAACAGTCTTTGGACATTTAGATTCTCAACAGTCTACTGCAAGATCACTGGCCACCTTTTGGTTTCTATTTTTTCCATTCTTTCTCCTTCGCAGACTTTCCTCACGGAGACTGTAAGAGTTCTTAGGTCAAGCGGCTGCAACCGCAATTTTTGTTGTCTCCGATCGACGTTGTCTTTCCATTGATCGTCGTCGCGTTTGTCTCGTACCTTGGCAATTCCTGGCTTCGCGCTTGCTGCGCTCGGAAAAAATAACGCACCTGCATTATAATCTTACTTTCATTGACAAAATGGTTTCTACAAGGCTTCTTTGATTTTACCTCCATGAGCTCTGCCGCTATTTCCATAAACAATCTCTCAACGTTTTCCGCCTCTTTCGCGGATGTTTCCAAAAAGTACATTCCATGCTGTTGAGCGAATCCCGAGCCCACGTGCGTTGGAATTTCGCGATCTTCGCGATCAATTTTGTTACCTTAAGAGGGAAATATAAACGAAAAAGAAAATTATCATTCACAGACACAGGTATTTGAGCTAGTGGGAGAGAAAAAAATGAAAGAAAGACAACTCACCGACTAATATCCTTAGTACATTATTGCTAGCGTATTCCTCTATCTCTCTTAGCCAGTCTGGCAAGCAATCAAAAGTCGGTTGACAAGATATGTCATAAACCAGTATCAAGGCATGTGCTGATCTGTAATAACTTTGAGTTATCGATCGGAATCTTTCCTGGCCTGCCGTGTCCCAAATCTGCAGCTGTAATGACAAAGAAAGCTAATGTTATCGCAAGATTTTTTTTACCAATAAAAATTCGTGACTCGAAATAAAACCTCATAAAATTGATTATAATATACATTTTAGATTGCGAAATTTTCGACAGGTATTTTTTGTCACATACCTACCAAATACCATACTGGTATTCTTTGTCACAAAATTTATTCCAATCGGTTCGAAATAATTTTTCCAACCACTTTAAAAGGAAGCGCATGCATTTATGGACTGTCTGTTCAATATTTATGAGCGTGCTTTACAGTCTTCCACGTTGCATTAGATAACAAAATATATGTTTCACATACGTGCGAAGCTTTCCTTCATTTTTTTTTTTTGCCATTTCTACAGCTGGCAATGTTATTGCAGTCAACTATATAAAACATCTCATTGCAACTAATTACTTGTAAAAATAGTACTGCAAATGATGATTTGTGAAATTCAACTGCCGATAATGATTGGCAAAAATGTTATCACAACATTTATTTCGATCGCTCAATATTTGGGTTGTTTAACCAAAATTCATCACAGTGATTATCACACGAATTGCCAATGGCAACATCTTTTGACGATATTGTTTTTTTTTTCTTTCTCACTTATTCACTCTTAGAACAAAATTCATTTTTTCAGCAATGTTAAATAAAATGCGCTCATGCGTAGACTATCCCTTCAATATCTACACGCTCTTGTTATACTTTTTTGTAAGTCAAATCAGATGATAAAATGTGACACATGTGTGCGAACCTTACCTTGATTTTTTCGTTTTCAATTTCTACAGTTTTGATCATGAAATCAACACCAATCGTCGCTCCCTGTCCTGGTGGATAAAGGCCCTGAAAGACATCCGTAAAAAAAAATCTGGTTTAACAATGACAATCTAGAGAAAGAACTCAAGGATAATGTGATGGTTCAATCGCACTGATTCTAAATTTATCTGCTAAACGAGTCTGAACAAGACGTTCGTCGATGAGCCACTTTCTTCGTATAATAATTGCTCTGCCAGTTTATCAATTTTTAAATATAACATTTATTTATATGTTTAAAAATCATCGACTGCGATTCGTAAATAAGAAAATACGTTGAATTCAATGTAAGACGCATTAAAGAAAGTTTCGTTAGGGATTTTAATATCCATACAGCTGTCTCTTTTCAGTAAGCTAAGCGAAACAAAACCTTCCTTTCTCCAATGTTTCGCCTGTGAGAATAAATATAAAAAATTTATCATTTACGTTGTTTGTACTTTTTTCTAATCCTCATGAAAACACACTAGCGCGAAACCCGCATATAAGCTCGTAAAGATAAGACAAAAAATTCCTCTTCTCGAGCAGTATCGACAAGATTCACCGCGCCGAAACGTAAATAACCGAGGCCATCCCGTAAATTCAGCGATTTGATTGACTTTCAACCGAAAGAAGACAACACTTCGGATCGGAAAAATTAATCGTCGTCGAATAAACTCACCTGAGTGAATCTGCGGACGAGACAAGTCTTGCCGACCCCGGCATTGCCGACCACAACGACTTTGAACAGAAACTTGTAATCTTCCATTGCATTTGTTCACTCGAGTGAGATAGAAGCGAACGCAACTTCTCTAGTGCTCCATTTTTGTTGTAAAACGCGATCGAGAGAAAGAACGCGAAAGAGAGAGCGAGAGTGAACGAGGGAGAACGTCGAGCACGCGATTTTCCCGAACGCTCACCTTGACGGTGCTTCCAAAAAAATATTACGAAACTTCCCCCCTCCCGCCGCGCTTCGAACTCCCTCGTCAGTATTGCGAAGCGAGAAGAAACGACACTGACATCATACTGTTTTCTTTTTTTTTTTTATTTCGTAACCGACCACTGACGTTTAAGGATTCACGCGCAATTTATTTTCTCTTTGTCGTTCGATTTCGTTCAGATTCTCCAGTGGCGCGTGACAATCGTTGTACATTCACCGGGCGTACGATGAGATTTTTCGTGCAAAGACTCGGTCATCCTGCGTCTGTCAGAGTGACGTTTACGCGAGTTCAAACTCGCTGATGCGTCTCCGACACACCGTTTGTATTACTACTGACCACTACTGACTGCCGTGACCATAAGAGTTGTTCGGTAGTATTGGCGAAGCCTGGCGGTGGTGGTGGGTTACATATCATGTGCACATGGTGAAGTATCATTCGAGGCAAACTTATTTTAGCCGAACGTCATTTTCGGCGAAAAGTAACTAGGTTGGAGAAACTAGATGTTATGTACGGTAGATGGCACGGTGAGACTTCTCTGGATCAAATGTCGGTATTCGGAGCTTTCCATTTGATGTGGAAATTTATTTATTTATTCATTCACTTATGTATTTGCTTATTACATTATTTATTTAGGATGTTTTGAAATACATGCACGAAGTGGCGCTTCTCAGCAAGGAATGTGAGGAAGATACTGCAGATACTTTTACGCATATCGTTAAGTAAAAGTTGATAGGATTTTATTTCACAAAGTGTGCTTACGGGCTTTTTACCATTTCTTTACTGGGTGGTATAGAGTACTATTTATTACATTCTCTCAGTATATAACGGATTTCTGTGTTACCAGCTCTCGATTATGCCTTGTAATATCAGCAGTTGCTGAAAACGTCAAAAAATATTTTCCTCGTATCGTACCTCTCATTGTTTTTTTAAGTCTTCCCGATTATTTCTCTGGAAGCCCGCCGGGCAAGCTGGCGCGTGCGCGTCGACAATTCTGCCGGTCATTGTTAATAAACATGGCAGCCCTCGCGGTACCGAAGGACGTTAGCACATTTTTGAGTCAAAAACAAAACGTTCCCGACAAGGAATTAGCCGCGGAATGGGTGCAATTGGAGGAACTTTACAACAAGAAGTAATATGAAAGATCAGACACATAAAAAAAAAAATCGGTGATGTATTACGTGTAGAAAAATGATCGTCTTTACGGAACGTCTCTCTGGTGACTTGCAGGCTTTGGCATCAACTCACTCTTAAATTGGAGGTTTTCGTTAAACACCCGGCACTCCAAAAGGGCGATAATTTGGTGCAATTGTACAAGAACTTTTTGTCAACATTCGAGAGCAAGTAAGAAAATTGCGAATACGAAATTTCACTGATCGGCTATCATAACCTAACTTCTCGTTTCTTCGAATTCACGATAAAATGTTCCTATTATTTTAGGATCAATCCCCTATCGTTAGTGGAGATATTGGCGCACGTTATCCAGCAGTTTCAGGATAAGCAGGAGGCTATAACATTTTTGGAAAAAACTGAGCCGAAAGTTACAAGTAGTAATGAAGCTGTGGCTCTGTGCAAGGTCCTTGCCGGACAGATTCTTCTCGACAAACTCAATGATCAGGACAAGACGAAAAAGATCATCGACGATGTTGAAGTCATGCTTGACAATGCCGATGGAATCACGACGGTTCACGGAAGATTCTACCTTCTTGCCAGTAGGTTGTATCGTCTACAGGGCAAACATGCCGAATACTATCGAACCGCGCTGAGGTGAGTTGAAGAAGGAAAATGTACCCCTTGCAATCCTGGAAATTCTGAATCTGTCAGCGGATTTGTAAATATTCTGGAAAAAGTATAGAGATTTTTTCAACTGATTGGAAATAATAGTTGTGTGTACAGAAAGACAGCAGAAAGATATAGCTTTATCCACTAATAAGCAAAAAAAAATTACAATTTGTATGTTAATTTACTAATTCCTTTATTAAATTATTTATTTATTAAATGGGAACAATTTTTATTCACTTCTGATGTATGATACAGTAATAAGTACTCTACAAACAGTATTCTAGAAAAATTATCAGGTGTTCATCAATCCAGATTGATGTGCACTATGCATCCGAGTTTGATCCATAGAACGTTTTCTTTTGTATCACAGTGATAATGCAAGAATTGTGCACATTAAACGGTAGGTCAGCACTTGTTTGCCTGAAACCTTCTTGAACTCCTTGAGTTTGTCATAAGTCAAAATAATGGTACAGACAATTTTTCTATTAAATCATAACAAATAATTGAAAATGGTAGTACATTTTCATAGAAAAACGCACCAATGGCTAAAGTCAATAAATTTACTCCACCAATTCTGGCAGTTGCCATGTTGCCATTGATTCAGCGTCATTGATTCCGTGAACAGATATCTAGGGTGCATCGAGCTGGACACTCTGACGAAACAGGAACAAGAGCAACACGCCTTCTTCTTGGGTCTAGCCGCGCTTCTTGGTGAGGGTGTTTACAATCTCGGGGAGTTGCTTGCACATCCTGTACTTCAATCTCTCAAGGGTACGACAAATTCCTGGCTAGTCGAACTTCTGCAAGCCTTTAATAGCGGTGACATCGCCGCTTTAGAAAAGCTCAAACCGCAGTGGAGCAAAGTAGCCGATCTTGCTGCCCAGGAGCTTAAACTGAGACAAAAAATATCGCTATTGTGTCTCATGGAGATGACGTTCAAGAGGCAAGCCAATAATCGGTGAGTGATTTGGCAATGTTTATCTGATATATTTATTTAAACAAAAAACTAATGAATATGATTTTTTGATTGATTTATCGATACCTTTCTTTCGTACAGCCAACTGAGTTTCACGGAGATTTCACACGAGACTAGATTGCCGATCGGCGAAGTGGAACTTTTGGTAATGAAGGCTCTCGCCCAAGGTCTCGTTCGCGGTGCGATAGATCAAGTGGCGGGGACGGTTAATATGACCTGGGTACAACCTCGGGTTCTCGATCGCACGCAGATCGCCGGTATGGTTCAACAGCTCGATGGCTGGTGCAAGGACGTCAACACGATGGAACATCTTCTAGAATCGCGAGCTTCGGAAATTCTGACTCTCTAAATACGATTATCGAGTGGAAGCCACGAGAATATTCTCGCCGGCTTGTGTGTATAAGTTGCATTTTTTTACGGTAAACCGCGCGTAAACTGGCTTGTTTAAAGATCGCCGTTTGTACGATGAACTCTGAGATAGATTCGATGCCGCAAACAAGAGTATTTACCGATGTATCGGAATGAATCTGATCGTCGTTAAAATAAAATAAATAGTTAACAATAACACTGTCTTATAAACTCATGAGATTTCAACGTTCAATAAACTTTTTGAGCTCCTCGAAAACATTTATATTTCATCGACTCGCTTTTATTTAAATCCTAAACGTAGTATAAAGAACCAATTTCATATGACAATCTGATTTCAACTGAAAATGACGTTTCAACTCTAAACGTCACGTTCTGTCATAAAGTCCCAGTACTCAACCGGAAGTTAAATGTTCCTCTATGACGTAATTTTCGGTTTAGAAATCTCAGCTTTTATTTTACCTGAAACGACTTTTCAGCGCGAAACGTAAATTCCTACCGTAACATCTCAATTTTCAATCTCACTACTTTATCCCATTGACGTAACTTCCGGTTCACGAATTTTAGTTCTCGACCAGAAGGAAAATCGCAGAGAACATCATCGTCCGTTCGGACTTTTGAAATCTGAATTTTTGAAACGGAAGTGACGTTTATCCTGAGACGTTTCCTTTATTTTTTACGATTTCAGCGCTTTAAGTTTTTCATAGATAAAAAAATCATTAAGTTTTGTTGACACATTTTGTTCGTCGCTATTTAGCTGGCGGCTAACAGCTGCGGAATTTCAGTTACTCTTGAAACTACTACACTATTGAAACGCGCCAAAAATTGTTGCGTTTGCGTCGAATCTGCATTGTGTGCATTCTTAGCAGTACATGACATGTTTTTACCGCGCGTTTCTGTCGATCAAATAGCTTAGGTTATACCCGACCCGAGAATTTAATTGTGTGCTCATGATGATTCATAAGCTCATCGAGAAGTATCTGTCGAGAAGACGGAGCGATTGATGGTCTCCAACCAAGAGGTCAAAGGCTGAGCTCTCATTTTTATTCGATCCATTTACTCCATGGTACTCATATTTATTCCATCCAATCCGATCCGGTCGATAATTACTGACAACA
This sequence comes from Listrodromus nycthemerus, assembly GCA_963978505.1. Classification (NCBI taxonomy): domain Eukaryota; kingdom Metazoa; phylum Arthropoda; class Insecta; order Hymenoptera; family Ichneumonidae; genus Listrodromus; species Listrodromus nycthemerus. The sequence goes on along the minus strand of OZ021680.1, from coordinate 20,640,295 downwards.
ATAAAAAGCACCGCTTCACTGTCATTTATGTGATTAAATTGTTTAATCTTCGTCTTTTCTTTTTATCGATACCAACGAAAGCAGTTCTAGCCGTTGATATGCACAAATTTGTTGGTTTGACGTTGACTCTCTTGGTCCTTGGAGTCAAAGGAATATCTCTAGATGCGCTTCCAGCTTTGTACCCAATAGTCGTACCGGCAGACTACAATGAACTTTTTGCAGAAGCGATAAACTCTTCCATCGAATATGTTTTTCTCTACAGTGTGAGTTTTATCACACAAAAGCCTGACACAGAACCTCTTTGAAATTGTATATTCATTTATACTTCTTTGCCATAGGAAAGCGCATCAGCCGGCGCAAGAATAACGGTCCGCAGCAACGCGACCGACGAGAAACCACTCGTTGTGGTCGTACGCCAAAGAAGCGGAATACTCTCATGGCAAATTCCCTTTATAGTCCAGAGCGGTCGCTCGGACATTCCTCAGTACAATTCCATCAGTCGAACTCTATGCTCCGTAAGTGGAGAAGAGAGAAATGGCACTGACGAAGATTTTATCACCGTCAGTATTTCCACGGGCAGCCATGCCAATATTTCGTTTCAATTGGTAATAACAGAGGAAGACTTCAATATTAGGTACAGAACAAGGAGTAGTTGTTGAGGCAAATTAAAAATCCTGTGAATTTTTTTTTTTCCATAATTCAGCTCAACGTAGCACGTAGTATATACAGTACAATGTCGATCATTCATTTCTTTGTATAATTACAACGGTATTTTAATTATTATGATCAACATCTTTGTAACAAAGCCTTATTACCATTATATAAGAGTTGATGTAGCGCAATGCTTTCAAAGAATTGGGAGGAATGATTGTTGAAATGTATCTGTTCAGTATAGGCGAACCTAAGAACGTGACCATATCACCTGCGGAGCCAATATATTATGGCTACAGTTTTACTGGCCAAACAGAAAATTCTTCGGTGCTCGTGCAAGTTCAGTCGGACTCGGACATATGCATGACGGTGTCGATACAAAATACAACGGTAAGCTCATCATTCGCCTGTTTGCAATTGCTTAAAAGTATTTCACTAATCCTTGCTTTTTTGTCGCAGTGTCCAGTATTCGATTTGGAGAGAAACATCCAGTATTCCGGTTACTGGCAAACCGTGAGTCGGCAAGGAGGCATTACTATACCGGTAAGCAGCCCATAATTTCTAAACAATCCTTTCGATAGCGCTACGACGGTAATAGCGTCAGTAATAGAAACTGTTATAAACTTTTCTCATGGAGTTAACTGTGCATGCCAAAATCCACGAGAAAAGCTTATTACAGTTTTTGATACCGACTCTCTCCGAGACCGTCTTAAGTTAACGTGTTATGACTCTGCGAGATGGGTGCAATTTATCAACTCAAAACTGTCGCGAGTCGTTTATTTCGTAGAAAACTGATAGCAATAGTGTGCTGCATGATTACTACGCACAAGTTGCTGTTCTCGTATTTGTCCCTAAAGGTCACCGTCTCAGAGAATTTTTGATTGTAGTTTTTGTCCCTGACCGACAAGTTGCCCCTCACCTTACGGATTCGAGACTCGGAATACGGAGTGCTACTATTTGAGAGTACTCGTAGTCTCTCTGCTCCATTGATAATTATCTATAATTTGTTTTTATTCATCTTTTCAGAGCGAAGCTTATCCACGCGGTTTCTTCGTAGTTCTCGTCGTGAAAGGAGACGACACCGATTGTGGAGACGTTATCACTGGCGTTAATCCTTTACGTAGAAAATTTGTAAATTTACTTATAAAGCCTAGTATGAGCAGGAAGGATTTTATTACCGCATCCGCGACGGCCCTCTCCGTTGGTGTTGCATTTTGTGCAATTTACATAATCAGCGTTGTCGCGCACAATGCTAGAAAGGGTAGAAAATTGAGAGAACAATTACTGAACGATCAGCAGGAGATTACCGTGGAGCCGGATTACCTGCAAAGTCCGTCAATCGTCGAAGAGGTCGGTACGAATTCCTTAGAGACTTTAAGATTCCAATCTCGATGAAATAAAATTTTGTAATTTCTGAATTTTTATCTTTACCAGGCCGGCCCAAGTCAATGGACATCTGTTGAAGAGGACTCGTCGCTGGACGAGGACGACATCGATCTGATGGAAGACGCGCTCTCCGACAAGGAGATAATTCGAACGAAACGTGTTCTTTCGGTGTCCGATCTCGCTCGAAAGGAACCAAAGATACTTCGTCACAAGTCTCGTCTGTATTTGTATTACTTAGTGACGATCGCGGTTTTTTATGCCCTGCCCGTCATACAATTGGTCATCACCTATCAGAACGTGCTTCACGTTACGGGAAATCAAGACCTATGCTACTACAATTTTCTGTGTGCGCATCCCTTGGGCTTACTTTCGGACTTCAATCATGTCTTCTCGAACTTCGGTTACATCCTTCTCGGTCTACTCTTCATATTTCTTACTTACACGAGGGAGCAGGCTGATGTCGACCATGCGGAGAAGAAAAAAAGCTTCGGTATTCCTCAGCACTACGGCCTCTTCTACGCTATGGGCACCGCGCTCATGATGGAAGGTTTGCTCTCCGGAAGCTACCACGTTTGTCCGAATCATAGCAACTTTCAATTTGGTAAAGTACAAAAAAAAATTCGCATTACGATACTAGTGTGAGAAAAACTTTTTCTTGCGAGGTTTGCAGCAGAAATTGACGGCGAGTGTTGCAATCACACGAGTTGAGTGAAAGTGGGGTTTTCGTGCACGTTTGCGCGAAAACCGTAATTTTTTCACCGAGTGAAATAAATTATTCTTTACGATTTTTTTATGATGAGCAATCTAATACTGAAAACTTACGTTCTATTTTCATTTCAGATACGAGTTTCATGTACATAATATCCGTGCTCTGTATGGTGAAGATTTATCAGACCCGCCACCCCGACATCAACGCCCGAGCTTCGGTCACTTTTGGTGTACTGTCGCTTATAATTTTTCTCGGTATGGTGGGAGTGCTAAATGACTCGAAGGGCTTTTGGATTATATTCACGATCGTACATCTGATCGTTTGTGTGGTATTGACCGCACAGATTTACTACATGGGTCGGTGGAAGCTGAACCGGGGAATGATTCACCGCGTTCTTATGGTAGGATATTAATTTCTTCGCCGTACAGTCACGACTACCTTCGCTTTTTTTTGTTAAAATATTTCAAGTGTAATTCTCGTTATTGTTATCCAGACGCTGAAATACGACGCGAGGACTGGCGCGTTCAACGTCCTGAGACCCCTGTACGGCGGAAGACTACTGCTCCTTCTCGTAGCCAACTTTTGCAATATTGCACTCGCCGTGTACGGCAATATGCATCGTGACAAAGATTTTGCAACTTTTTTGCTAGCCGTACTGATGTCGAATCTAATTCTTTACACGTTCTTCTACATAGTCATGAAGGTACTGTGAGTTGTTCGTTTAAACATAAATTAAAAAAAAAATCGCATCGGGTTGCCAAAGAAAAAAAATATTTCAATTATACTTCCGATTCATACGATGACGTAAATGGTCCCCATATATATACCATTTTTTTTCATGAAACTCCTACGCAGAAAGTGAGATAACTGAAGACCGATATGCACATAAAATATATTGTGGCTGGGACTAATCAATTTTCTATTTCTTTTTTTCTTAATTCAAAACAAATACCGGACAAAAATGCTCGGTTTTTAAGTAATGAATATACCATTTTATTTAGCTTTGCCATAGAGAGAAAATTCTCGTCGAGCCTGGCTGCTACATCATTCTCTCGTTCATAACATGGGGCGGTGCTCTGTACTTCTTCATAAACAAATCGATCTCGTGGGCGAAGACTCCGGCGCAGTCTAGACTGTACAACAAGCCTTGCGCCTTGCTGAACTTCTTCGATTCCCACGATATATGGCATTTTCTCTCGGCGCTGGCAATGTTCTTCTCGTTCATGGTGCTACTTACCCTGGACGATGATTTGGAGGACACGCATCGCAGTCTTATACCAGTCTTCTAGCCCGAAGATCGGCAGATTCACGAAGCTTGTCTATGGTACGTCGATAAAAAACTAAAAATAAAAATCGAATAAAATAGGATATTGTATATATATATATATATATTTTTTTTTTTTTTAATATATTTTTTCGCGGCAGTGTAATTATGATCTATAGTCCTCTACACCCACTGCATCGTCTGTCGTCCATAGTGTAAATTACATTTTAGAATTCACTCAGTTTCAATGTACAAAAAGGAAAAACAAAAAACGAAAAAAAAAAAACATAAATGAACGAACTTGAACATGCACGAAAGCGTTCGTTTAATTTTTTTCATTACTTTCTTTCACGCTACCTTTCTCTCTTCTCTTTAAAAATAAATATATATAATCTCTGTGTATTTACCCGGGGTTTAATTTTCTTTTTCGCGAATGGCATGATTGTTTTTTTTCGGAACACACCCTTGCACAACGTACAAGTTGCGGCTCACGTGTCTCGTACTCAATTAATTATTGGTTTTTGTTCTTGACGTTATCACTGCCACAGCTTGCGATATATACACAATATATATAAACACACTTGCGGTTCCCGCGAGCTTACGCAGATAATTCACAATTGCCGATGACGATACTCGAAACCCGTTCGTGTTCGCTATCAGCAGAGAATAATAATTAAAGCGCTCTCAGAAACAGACAAACGTCATTCCTGAATCTGTTTTCTTTTACTTCTTTTTTATATACGTTCGCCTGCATCATTGGTGTAGTATCTAAACTGTACAATTGATTAATGTCTAGAGTCCTTTTTCTTTTACGTGTATCAAAGTTTGTGTGCCGAACTTGCGTACGGACAATATCCGTGGGGTGGAAAATATACGAATATTGAGAATAATGCGAGGGGAAGATTACGACGACGCGCTGGAATCGTTATGTGGCTCTTGACCCGATGCCTCCAATTGAACGAGCGTACGTTGAAGCTCGGCCCGTTCGGACGGGTGAAGTCTGTGGGCGATTTCGAGAACGGCATCGAGCCTGACTTCCGGACAAGCCTCGAGAACTTCCTTTATCTTAGTTACAACGGCGTCTCGTCTGACGCAGTTGATGTTGCGAGCCAAGACGCTGTTCTCGTTGTCGCGCTGGGCGATGAGCCACAGAACGACGCTCTCGTCCTGGTCCCACAAATAAGACTCGGTTGCGCCCTTGTCTTCGACAAACCAGCGTCTCAGCATGGCGTTGACCTGTCCCTCGCCAGTCGTTGGCTGAGTCGTCAATATATCACGCTTTATCTCCTCTTCCAGGAGACGACGACGCAACCGCCAGTATAAGAGTCTTCGAGATCTTCGCCATGGGACGATCTCCTGTATGGTGTTCTTCTCCAACATCCGCTCGGGAGTATCGTGAAGATCGGCGAAGTGGACGGCGACCTGGTGATACATTGGCTCGAGGACACCTTCCCGTGTGTGAATCATCGCCTCGTGATTCACTCGCTCCTCAACCGACATCGAAGGTGACATTTTTTCCTGTGATTAAATATCGATAGACTGAACAATCATGTTTGTATAAAGAGAAAAATTATTAAATGTTTCCCTGTATTGTTCGTTTTAAGATAGGAGTGCTTTCACACGTATCGTTTATTGATATTAAATGTATAATGCGTAATGTTTACCTTTAAACTTTGTATCACTGGATCGACCCGGTGCATTGTTTTTATCATATCCTTGAGACGAAACTTTATCTCGACTATACCCTCGGGCTCGAGGACGCCGCCTCTGCTCGTCGGATCGGCGAACAATTCCATGTGACGAGGATTTATGGACGGATCGACCACTGCCCATGCTCCGCCTCGCAGCTCACCGTTCGGCGGGATGTAAACGAGCACTGGCCTTGTGTATTCTCTCAGTCCGTCGACGATGTAAGCACCGAATTTCATTATTTGCTCGTACATATCTAAGAAAAAAAAATGTTAATTATTCTTCAGTCCACATTCTTTCGGGATAAAAAATGAAAATCAGTATTTTTATTCTGTTCAACGGAGCAGAAGAAAGCTGCAATGCCAGTCGCATATAACTCCATTATTTTGCATAATTTTAGGCATTCTCTTCTCCATGAGGAAGTTTGCTGAACGACTTTTGGGCTTACTATAGGCTTACTATAGGCTAAATTGTAAGATATGCGGAAGCCATGTAATTACTTCGCACCTTTTTTCGTAAGATGAACATTAACTTTTTCGCAACATTAATATCGGTTAAAATTAAGAAATTAAGAACATGAAAGAAATAAGATACCAATTGAATCGTTTTGAAATCAGACGTTTTTCTAAGGTTTCTGCTGTGCAAAGAAACAAAACTACTCAATGATACGAGACGATGAGTGCTTTTCGAAAAGTATAGAACCCAAACTTTTTAATAGTTCCAGCCACTTCGCCAAAAACTTTCTCGTATAAAAAATTTAATTTCCAATATATCCGTTTTTTAAAATGGTCGATCGTAGGCCTTTCCCTTACACATTTTCCCCCACCAGTGACCAATCTCAAAATAATTTAACTCGTACAGCTAACATTCGCTGCCCAAACTCCTACCGTACATTAAATACGAGTGAGCAAATCTCGCCCTACCTTTCATTCCACCGGAGAATCCCCGCCAGTTGGCGAATATGATAAGCGGAAGTTCCTCCTTGTTGAAGTCCTTGATAGCCTGAGCGGTCTTGTAGGCGCTGTCGGGGAACCACACTTGTCCGGCTTGCGAGACAGTCTTAGCCTCGGAGTCGAGATTCGCCGGATCAGCCGGAAGATGAAGTTCGACAGCCCGCGTTTCCACGGCTATGACACCGCAGGGTATGCCGCCGAGTCTGGCCCTTCCGGTGACGACCGTTTGCGCCCACGGTCTCATTATTTCTTGGAAGGATCCACGATCGAAGAAGCCCGATTCCCATATAGCCGGGTCGCCGGGTAAGAATCTTCCCTCCAGCATCCACCGCGGATCGTACGGAGTCTTCGTCGGCAGATAACCGATTTCCCGATCGACAGGATCGACGGACGGAATGATCGGCAAAGGCGCTCCCTTTGCTTTGGGCATGTAGCTCAGCCACTTCAAAACAGTGGCGATACCGTCAAGGTCCCTCGGCTCGATGACGTGAGAAATTCCATTGTTGTGCATTATCTGAATCCCACCCAATTGATTGTTGCTCGCGTAAACCTCCCGTCCGAGAACGGTGTTCAAAGCTTTGTAGCCGGTGAGAATGATGTGCGAATTTTCGATCTGTATGACCCGCTGGCCAAGCCTCACGAGATAAGAGCCAATTCCAATCGCTCGACACGAAACTATCGATATTGTTATTACGTCCTCGTAAGACCTCGAAGTTTCACCCGCCGTCATACCGGCGTATTTGAGATTTTCAACGCCGAGACCGTCCTCCTTGCCGATGATGTCGGTTATCCTGTAACGCGACTCGCCAGCGTCCTGGATGAGGCAGGCCTTCACCGAGTTCAGCGACGACAGCCGAGCGTAATCATCGGGCGACAGATAGATGTACTTGAAGCCTTTCTCAGGCTCGTTTTCGTCCTCCCACGCGATCCTGAAGACCGCTTTGACCTCCTCGGCGAGACCAATGCGCGCTCCGGAATTCGCTGAAAAATAAATACGCGGTATGTTGAGCAGTCTCGCGCGTTCCGAGGCTTTACAGAAAACCAAATCCTCCTTGGGACTGAAGGATCCGATCAGATGAGTGATGTCGTTCGCTATAAGAATTATGTCCCGTCCAGCGGGATATTCGGGAGTGTAGAGACTCAGCCTCCAGGCGACCATGCCTACGTCGTTCTCGCCCGGAAGTCTCTTCTGCTCGACGAGATTATCACCGTCGAGAATCAGCTCGACGCTGTCGAGCACCGGACTCGGTATCGCAGCGTTCTCGGTTTCGGATCTCTCCTCGTAGTATTTCGTCCACGATTTTTCAATCTGTTGACGAAACATGTCCGGAAGATCGTACACGTAAGTCGTGCCGGCGCTCTGAGCCTGGAATCTCTTCGCTTGAAGGTAATCTTTGGTGAGGTAAGGCGTCGAGATCGGAAGACCGTGCATCGGTCCCGGCCGCCAGTTTGGATTTATCGCGGCGGTTGCTGAGCCGTAAGACTCGAAGCGTATAACGCCGCCCTTCTGATCGGTCGCCTCGGTATAGAGGTGAAGATCTATGCTGTAACCGCTGTCGTTCGATATACAGAGACGAACGTTCGAGGTCGGTTTTCCAGGAGCCGGACGTATCGTCATCTTGATCTCAGCCTGGCGAACGCGAAGCTTCCAAAGCCGCGGACCGTAACGGAGAACCATGTTCGTCACGCTCTCCTCGATCTTGGCTGGGTCCATTATTACAGTCGGCACGAAATTAAGATATATGTGGTTGCAGTCGGTACGCTTAGCGAGGGGATGCGAGAATGCGACCTCGAGCTCGTCCATCGCCTCGAGAAGAACTCTTTCACCCTCGTTGTGAAGATAATCGAAACTCGCCTCCTTCGTCACGAGGTCGGAGTGACGGATTATCGAGCGTATGAAGAAACGATAGTCGGTCACCTGCTGGCCCTTCGCGACCTTAGCCTTGCCGAGATAGAGATGCATCTTCTGATTTGATATGGGCAGAGCCTCGAGATCGTAGGTCCGCATTCTGTTGAGTTCGAGCTGGAAGGCGCAGCCCGGCTCCAAGTGACGATAAATCCTGTCCTCGACGAAACCGTCGCGCTGACGGAAGGTAAAGAATTTCGGGAACTGTCTTCTCTTGAGAGCACCGAAGGTGACTCTTCTTATACCCCGAGATACGAGTTCCTCTCTGTTGGTAGCACACCAGTCGCCGAAGAGTCTCGCCATCGTCGCGTCGTCCTGATTGCCGTTGTCCTGAACCGCGATGCTGAGGATGTGAACCGGCTCGACCGGACGGTCGCCCTTCTCAATCGGTCCGACCGCCTCAGCGGTGCTGAAGGAAACGTTTATCGACGTGCTGTGACGAGACTCGCTGCCCGCGGCCTCGACGGCCTCGAGAACCTTTGCCGAGACCGAGGTCGGCGATGAGAGATCTTCGAGGAGATCCAACACCTCGTCGCTGTACTGGGAGAACTGGTCGAGATTCTGGAAAGCTGCCATGGCTCCGGTCCGATGATTCACCAATGAGAGATTCTGACGATTCGGATGGTTGGTCGGTAGCATAAATTGAAAGTGAACCAAAGGAATCTCGCCCGAGAGCTCGAGATGCTGGAGGCAGGTGAGCTCGTAGCTTATGTAAGCTCGACGCACGTAAACCTCAAGGGCGGCGTTGCAGACCGCTCGATTCGAGTGATAGAAGAAATCGTGAAGGATATCGAATATCGATGTTTCCGATAGTATGAGTTTCTGAAGATTCTCCGGATGAAAGTCGTGGCCGTACATGTCGACGGCCGAGAGGAATATCGACTCCATCTGATTGTGCCTGAGTTCGTAGGCGGGCTGGTGAGCAGCGATGAGAACCTGCCTAGCTCTGAGCGCGACTCTGCTGTGCTCCGTTCGATTGAGGCTCGTCAGTTCGGTCAGCGTGGTGGCGAGCTCGTCGGTCAGGCCTGGTTCGTTCGCCCAAAGATGATCTATGAGCATCGTCACCAGGACGTTTTTCTTGGTGACGTGATTGTGACTGAATATCGTCGCGGTTACCATTGCCATGTCGTCCTTGTACCGAGCTATCAGAGCCGAGACACACTTGTCGTAATGACCTTGCTGAAACTGGCTCTCGACCGTGTAGTATTGTCGCAGAAGTTCGTGAACGGCCGTCTTCATTCTTCCTCTTATGCCGTTTCGATATCTCTGCACCAGTTGCACGATTGCCTGCGTCGTCATGAAAAAGACATCCCGCTCGGCTCTTTTGGACAATGTCGCGGCGTGACCGTCGATCACGGCCGCGATCTGCTGACTCGGAAATTGCGCCAGTACCGATGTTATGTTTCTCTCGTAGAGAGTCATCAGCTTTCGTATCTTCTTCTCCACGGATATCGGTATGCGACCCGATATCGTGGCTATCACTTCCTGAAGCTCGAGCAGCGGAAGACTCGGGTCGCGGAGCGAGCACATGAATACCTCGATGAGCTCTCGCAGTCGAGGGAGATGGTAGGGATCAGGCAGGCAGTAACCGGCGAGTGTGTTCTCCAGTGCGCTTCGATACTTGGCGTGAAGATGATTGAGCTTCTCCGGTATGACCGGTGCGGCTGCGGCGGGGAATTGACCAGTGTACTCTTGAGCCTTGGTAACGAGAGTCGGATCGTCGAGCTCGAGGTGCGCTATGAGGGTGCCGGCGTCAAGAACCGCGCCCGGCCGTTTAACGTAGAACACACTGCCAGCCTCACCCGCCGTCACGGTCATTACCATCTTCATTACCTCGATCTCCGCGTAGGCTTGTCCGGCGTCGACGTGACCGCCGTCCTCGACCGTGAAGCTTATAAGCTTTCCAGCCGATGGCGAACGAAGCAGCGACGGATCGTTGTCCTTGTCGAAGACGCAGGTCTGATTACCGATCACTATTCGATAGCGATCGACTTCCTCTCTCATGTAAGTCGTGAAACTACCGCCGTCGAGGGACACCAACATACCACCGTCGGAGAGACGATGAATGTCCACTTCCTTGTAGGAACCGTTCATGACGAGAAAGTAACAGTTTGGTCCAGATTTGGCAGCTTGAACTTTGTACTTGAAACCGTCATTTATGAGCTCGACGTCTACGACGTTGTTGAGATCGTTGCTCGCTTGTATCTGTCCCTTGTCCAGAGCCGTCTGAAAGCCAGTGAAAGCGGCCGTTATCGTGCGATCGGCTATGTGAAGAGCGCCGCAGATGACAGCGAGCAGGACATCCGGCTTGTCGCTCCGAACACGTTCTGCGATCAGAAGATCGAGCCACGCCGTGTCGATATTGTTCGTCAGGAAACACTCGGTCTCCAGAAGGGTTATCAGGTACTCGACTGTCGTTCGAAAATCTCCTCTGATGCTCAGTTCCTTCAGTGCGACGACGAGATTCTCTCGAGCCTGGTTACGATCCTCGCCCCACGAGAAACAGTGACCGAACTGCGAGTCCGCGAATTCGTGGAGACCGCCGGAGGCGCCGACCGAAAAGTATCCCCATACGTTCTTCGACGAACGGAAATTCAGTTCTTGGACCGTACCGGAACTGGGCTTGAAACCCTCGTCGGGATTTTCGCTCGTTATTCTCGCCGCTATTACGTGACCCCAGGGTTGAGGCTTGTGGCGGGGCTGATCGAAGTCTATCGCACTGTCGCCCCACGGACTCTCGCCGTAGAGAAGACGTATGTCCTTTATGTGATTAAGAGGCAGACCCATCGCAATCTGCAGCTGTGCCGCTGGCAGATTCACGTCAGAGACCATTTCCGTACAAGGATGTTCAACTTGAAGACGTGGATTCAACTCGAGAAAGAAGTAACGTCCCGCTGTGTCGTACAGATACTCGACTGTACCGGCGCTCACGTAACCAACCATTTTCGCCAGCCTTACTGCTGCCCTCTCCATCTCCTCGAAGACTTCCGGTTTCGCTATGACAGCCGGCGCTTCCTCGATGATTTTCTGATGCCGCCGCTGAATAGAACAGTCACGTCCGAACAGCGATATGGCGTTACCATAATTGTCCGCCAACAATTGGACTTCCAAGTGACGAGCGCATTTCGCCAGCTTCATTATAAATATCGGCGAACCTGGAATTTCCGTTTGCACCTGACGAAAGAGGGTCGGCAACTCCTCGGCATTTTCGACCTTTCGAATACCCTTGCCACCACCGCCCTCACTGGCTTTCACCATTATTGGAAAGCCTATCTTGTTTGCGGCCGCAAGACACTCCTCAGCCGTCGACACGCAACCCTTCTTAAATAATTCCGATGATATCTTTATCTTTTTGCCGCTGTAGTGCGCCTTCAGATCCGAACCTGACCAGGGCAGTGTCGGCACGTCTGCAGTCTGCGCCACTATGCTGGACGCTATCTTGTCACCTAGAGCCCACATCGCTCTCTCGGACGGTCCTGTTTTAAGAAAGTAAAATAATTATTATATTACTCATCGTGCTTAAGGAGGCATTGCGCATTTCAAACCAAGAGTTTAAATCGATAAAAAATTTTACATTGGCGATATGCCGACACTCTGAGAGAAATTAGCCGTATAATAATGACAACAAATTATTAAGAAATTAATTGTGAACAAAAGAACAAAAAAAGTTGGACATCATTCTGCAGTCAGTTTTGGAGTTATGGGATAGAAAATTAATGATTTAATTAAAAAAGAAAAAAAGTGTTAATGATCATATGTCGAACGATTGAGTTGAACTTTTTTACCAATAAGAAAATGGAATCAGACACATGACGGAATAGTTAAACTTTAATCGTTTGTCAATTTCGTACCGATAAATGAAATGTCCTTTTTGTGCAAAAGTTCCGGCAGTTTCGGATTTTCGGAGGCGTGACCCCATCCTGCCCAGACAGCCTGGACCTGTGTACGCATAGCTATGTCGACGATGAGTTCGACGTTCGCATAATTGTTGTTGTTCGTTCCGCCGGGGACTGGCACATACTGATCTGCCATTTTTATATACTCGGCATTCGCTTTGAGATCCTCCGGGGTTACCATCACGACGAATCTCACTGCTCTCTCGTTCTTGAACATCTCGTACGACCATCTTCTTATCGAACGCATACATTTTACAGCGGCGATTCCGTTGTTAGCAATGAGAATCTGAAAAAAGATGAAGTTTACGAAAATGTAAAAGAATAATTGCAAACATAGCATCAAATATTTTTCAATCATCGTGAAAGCGTCATAGTATGTTTCAATTGCTTCCAAAACATTTCAGAAATATTTCTTTGTACGTAAAATATTTTTTCAATATTTCGAAAAATTATTCAAGATAAAAAAAAAATTCCATGCTATATGGAAAGGCGTAAAAAATTAAAAATAAAATTACTGGTACATAAAATATTTGTATCTTTTTTTGTTTTTAAGATTTTTCGTCTCGACTTGCTTCACAATAGAGACTCGTGGCGATGAGCCTTCGTTTCTACTTTTCATTGAGGATCGAAAAAATAACTCATTAACATTTGCCTTAACGAGCATCCGCCGATAGCTCGAACGGCACGGAAACTAGGATCAAAGTACAAGGCCCGAAGATTCAACGAGCTCCGTCGTGTGGCGTATGTCCCATTTCCATCGAACATTATTCGATGCAACGAACGTACGATTACTTTTTTTTTTTACCCTTTTCATGTAATTGCACTTCATCGCGCAGGCGAATGAGTATATTTTTTCTACGCTTTTAAATCACCGCACAGTAAATGCATGTTACTGTTCGGTCAGAGGGGAGATTTTTCTTTTAGTTTACACGATAATTGACTGCTCATATTTGATCGTCGACTATATTTGTTTCCACGATTCTTTCTTTCTTTTTTTTTTTTTTTCTATGTCAAGGAATTTGCAATGAGTTTACCTTGTCGATAACTTTGGTGCCGTTGAAGCGACGAACAAATTCTTCGGGTGTAGCGACTGTGAAATCTTTTTCTTGTAGACGACTCTGCGCTTGAATCATCACCGTGCCCTGCGACATGCTTGGCCTGCGAAAAATATAAATAAAATACCATTATTATCCTATTACGTATTAATTACCGAGGAATCATCGATAAAAGTCGACATTAAATTCATTATTCGTTTCAAATCGATAATCTTGCATAATGGCATTCTTCGCGGATATTTATTTTTTTACTGTGCTGCGCCTGTAAAAATGAACCAGTTGTAAGATTATGCGTCGATGCGGAATGAGAGAAATAGTTAAAAGACTTCTTTTATCCTGCAACGATCAAAATAATACAAGAGAGAACACTATCATCAAGTCCGACCATTTCGTTTCACTTATCGTGAACGATAAGATTAACACATAACAGATTTAATGGTGATCAAGATTACGCGGTCAGCAGATAATTATTTATCTTACACAATATTTACGTGAATTCGAAAAAAGAACAAGGAAAAAAAGCGAGCATTCAACATCGGCAAGGTGTATCGACGATAAATTGTTTTGATGGTGCTCGATTCAATCGACGACAATCGTTCACAAATTCAATGTCGAATGTAATGAAGATTTTTTTACTCGATATTTTCAATATTATCATAAATCCGCAAACAAAAAGTTAACATTAAAAATTTCAAAATCTTTTTTCATGAACCTTCTAAATCAAAATTAACAGATAACTTTCTCATAATGTTTCTGTATCGTCAAGAATGTGTTCTTCTGTGCAAAATTATTTTCCGTATTTTTGGAGTCTTCATAGCGGAAGCTCCGCGAATAAATCGACATTATAACGAAGCGATACGAAAATTTTAGTTTTCAACTTTTATGAGGACACGATATGAAAATTCGAATAATCTCAATATTTTGTCTGATTCTCACATGCGACCATATACATCCGGATTTTTTTTCCTAAATATTATTGTTCCACATCTAGGAACATTCTGAACACGTTTTACTTAAATTCTCGATACTTTTTTAACCAAAACAAAACTTCCTCTATGAGAGATAACAAAAGCGAGCACTCAATATCGTCCTGCGTATATTATCGTGAAAATAAATCGACGAGAGACTCGAATATATTTAATATTAAACATAATAAATAATTATTTTTATACTTTCGTGTCGAGACATCCGCGACACTTTTATCGTAGAAGATTTCTGACAACTGACGAAATAACGTGTACAACGTCGCGAAGAGAAAGTTATACAGCACAGTTGAGTCAAATTTACAGAGGCTCGCTTTCAAGAGAAGTTCCTAATATTCGATGGTGTACGGATTCCTGAGATTCCTTCTAGCTTTCAGGCTCAAAGGCCATTATCACGCTCAACAATTTTCACTTTTCCTTCCAACTTTACATAAAATTTTTAATAATCCTAATAACGATAAAAATAATTGTAATAATTAAATAATCGTAATAACAATAACGATACTTGCTTGGTCTTGAAATTCTCACCACCGCATAGGGCGGACGATTTTTTTTTTCGTTTACGAAAAATAATCCAGGATTTTATAAGCACCGTCAGAACGAAGACGATTCCGAATACGATCAACGGATTTCCGATGGCAAAAATAAATTGGAAACTTGTCAAAAAATAATTGTCACTCTCGAGAGCCGACTTCGCCATGCTCGACAATTCAGCTGACGCAAGTTCTAACATCCTCGATTGTTTCGTGGAGCGAAAAAAAAAATTTACCGCGTCATCGTAATACGATAATTTCATCATTACTGTGGTAAACACGCTCGCGAGACATTTTTGGTAAATTTTAACAGCCTGACTCAATTACAATGAAAAATGAATCTTCGACCATGAACTTTTGATGGACATTTTCCTAATTTACATAAATACGAACTCTTTTCTAGTTTGGCAGACATTGCCGAATTCTAGTGTAATTAATAATAATATTATTGACAACAATAACTTTGTTCGATTGTGTTATGAATCCATGCTCGCAGCCCGGAGCCTCGAGAAACACTGCTCGGTGACTACGTGATTAACGGTAAACTGGAATACACTCTCATTCAAGAAAGTTTGCTGTTCGTTTCGATAGTAGAAAAAAATGTTGTTCAGAATTTACGTGTAGAAATGAAAATCGAGCACTTTTCAAATGTAACAATGTCGGCCTCAAATTGTCGGATTGCGTCAGAAAATAATTTTTCATTTTCGATTAAAAATTAATAATGTTCAAAAAAAAACATTCGGATCTCTGCACAGTAAGAAAAGTGATTAATTTAATTTACAGTTGTGGTGAAAAATTGTTATACTTTGACGTTGAGACTAAAGTAAATTATTAAAAATAACGTATTTCCAATGTGCTCAATACACGGATCATTAATTTCACATTACAACTGTACACAACATTTAATATATCAGTTTTTGCACAAAAACTTCTACTCCTATGTATTAAATAAATTAAATGAATGTATTAAATTTTATACGGATTTTTTTTCTACAGTTTACCAGTTGCGACTTAATCAAATAACAATTCTATAGTGTTAGAACTCCACTAAAATCTCTAGCACCGTATTAAAAAAAAACTCTGCCGAACGTGAGAGAAAACTTTCATTTTTAATTTTTTTTTGGTTTTTTTTTGGCTCATATTTAAAAACATGAGAAAATGATTTAATTACGTGAGTCCTGGACTCGGAACGGTTAGCCCGCCGGAAGTTGAGGGAACTTCTCTCTCCAACGAGCTCGATCCATCATCTTCATTCTTCTCCGAATTCATTCTTGAAATCGCTGCCAGGAGATTGTCGGAACTTTTCCAAATCGGATCTTTCTCATCGCTCTGAACCAAAACGAATCTTTTCATCCTTTTCATCGCTCGGGTGTCCATCAGTCTTGTCCAGAAATTTCCGACGGAATCGTACAGTTGGAAGATTCTCGAGAGACTCCGACGTGTCTCTGTCGCGACATTCGTCGTATTCAGATTGTAGATTTTGTAGATTTAACACTCCAATTTATATTAAATAATACGTTTATATTAATTTAATTTATAATAGATATTTATTCGTAGTAAATATACGACCGATGATCCGTCGCAATGCTGACTTCTCTTGCCTCGCTAAATGCACTCTTTGTATGCTTGAAGTGTATGGAAAAAAATATGCTGAATATTTCTTTAGGTATGTTCAAAGTCCAGAAGAGGCTGCGAGGATCCTTGAGATTGCTGAGACGCACATAACTTTTTTTAACCTAATATTCAAAGAACGAAGTTCCCTTCGATTCGTTTGTCAGTTTGCTTTTTTTTTATAAAAGCTAAATTTATCGGAGTAATTTAATAGTGGACGGAAATAAAAAAAAGCACTTTCTTCCTGACGAGGAGACCAACGGTCACTGTCGATTGTTTTTGTTTGCTCCAATTTTAGACAACACTGTCCAATGATTATTTTTCATAACTACGATTCAGACTACGAAGTACTAAAATTCGTTGCGTTGCTCACGCAACAATCATTATAACAAGTAATTTATTTTCTTCCACTTCGGTACTTCGAACTCCATTTTAATATTTCTCGAACAGTCTTATAATAAAAATAATTGAGAATAAAATTGTCACATGAATATTGTCAGTTTTTGTTTTTCTTTGAGTAAAATTAATTGGAGTTATTTTATGGTCGATGGAAATTTAAAAAAGAGCACGTCCTTCCTGACGAGGAGACCAACGGTCACTGTCGATTGTTCAGGTGGAAGGTGCTTTCATCAGGAGATTCCCCTTCCCAGGTGCGCACCTCGCACGGCAAGAAAGTGCCGCACACCGGCAGGCAAATAGTTGGCGGCTTCTTATCGATTTTTTTTTTCCTTTCTTTTTTCTCTCTAAAGTTACGCCTCGCTGTGGCTCATAAAGAAGTCACAGCTAGATTTATTAACATCCAGTAGTTCGCGAGTGGACGTCTCGATATCTCAGCGAGGAAAACGTACAGTAAGGGTTTCGGTAATTTTTGCATTCCGAATATCTTCATGATAATTACAATTATTTAATTTTCTTTGTTTTCAAGTTTTCAAAAACAATATTCGGTTTCCTGTTTTTTTTTTGTTCGCTCCAATTTCTAATTAAAATAACTGTGCAGTTTGCAATTTGTTTTTTTTTGTTTGCTGCCATTTTCGACAACACCGTCCAATTATTATTCTTCGTGACTACCGCGTTAGAGGATAAAATATAAAATTTGAATTTTTAGCTTCACGTACGGTTTTTTTTTTTTTTTTTTCATGATGGTTGTGTCGATATTAAAATTCGAGTCGATGGCGAAGAGCCGCGCAGTTTAACGGGACAACCATTCGTGACCATTGCGTAATTAGCAGGACCCGTGGTTGTAGCCGATAATTTAACAACGGTCGGCAACTGGATTGAACCATTAATTAAGAATTCGAAAAAAAATTCCCCGTTAATAAAATGTAACGCAGCACGTGTAACAGAAGAAGAAATAACAATTATTCGAGTGACATAAAAATGAGAATAAAAAAATTCATCTTCGCGTAAATTACACATAACATAAATTCCAAGCAAGTGAAATAAAAAATTAGAGTCACAAATTGTGTTCCTTCGAAATATATTACGGCAACTTAAAAAAAAAAAAAAAAAAACCAGTCATTCTCTCTCGCACATTCGTTCCATTCTCATTATCTCCATTATCATATATTTTTTTAAATTGCTTCCGATAGTGAATTACGTCATAAAAATTATTATCGAAGCAAGTACAATCAAAGTGTAATAAAAAAAAAAAAGCTACAGTAGTACCAAAAAAAAAAAACAAATAGACTATGAAAAATTGAATTCTTTATATTCTCATTATCTCTGTGCTGAGATAATCATTCTCCATAATTCGTCGTGGAGTCTGACTGAGAAATACAAAAAAATTAAAAAAATTAAAAAAATAAAATTGGCACGTTTGCTGGTCGAGAGTCGAGGCGGTTCTACGCGCCAGACGGCTAAACACATCGGACGAACGAGTCCGACATTGGCGAGTGGAGCGTTCGGATCAGCTGATACCACCTGACTAATGTCGGCCAATCGCACGTTCCTTCTCCACTCTCGGCGAGCCAGGAAGCACGTGCTCTCACGCTTGTAACGTAACATCGCGCAGCATGTCGTGCTGTGCGCGCACACGTGCACATCATGATCGTTCGCCACGAGGGCTTTCGAAGACTCCAAATAATACCGACGAGAAAAATAAAAAAATCTTCGTCTCATTTGTGAGCGAGCGAAATCAGAAGTGATGACCCCAATGTCGATTTCAAGGAAAAATCAAATACGATAATTTATCGCCGTGTCATTCTACTTCTGTTTTTTTTTTTTTTTTTTTAGGTCCAAACAGCTAAATTTTGCATATCGAAGAATATGCTGAATAAAAAATATCGAACACTATTGAGATGTTGAGAAATATCGGATGTCAAAGTAAATAAAAACGTTTGAAGGGAAAATAATAATGAATGTCGGTTATGAAAAAAAAAAAAAAAAAAAAAATTCAACGTCGATTATGAAGGAAAAATGTGAAAACGTTAAACGTAATTACAGAAAGATACAACGAATTTTCATTGATTTTTACGATATATTTGAGGAGGAACTGAGACGAAGTAGTTATGTTTGTTATTTTGATAGTGTGTTTTAAGTGCAACGAGCATTGTGTTATTAAATAATTTTATGTTTTGTATTTCCAGAATGTTTTTTTTTTTTTTTTAGTTTTTCGCCAAACTCGGGTTTTTTTCCGAACTCAAAACAAAACGAAAATAGCATCGAAGGGTCGGAGCGATTTATCGAATAATTGCTTGTTAAGCTCTAACGTCCGATAATCTGGCCGGTCGGGGCATTTTGAGAAAAACAAAACGCCGAAGACGATTCGATGGCTCATCATTTTCGACGCTTCCTCATTTCGCACTTTGAACCCTTTCAATAATTCCACTTCGTTTTAACAGACATTTTGCGAATAATTATTGCGACGCCCGAGAAATAAATATTCAACCGTCGAATCGTTCAACGCTCGCCGGGTTACGAAGCTCGATAACGACGGGTCAAGGAATTGAATATTATTTTCATCGAATTTTCGCTGCAACCTTCCGTCAGTATTTTTTTCTTCCGCTTTAAAAAAAAAAAAATCCCGCGTTCCACCTTAAGTGTACTTGGAAAACATTTTCAGATGTAAAAACTATACAGTAAAAAAAAAAAAATCCCTAAATCGTACAAAATTTTTTTGTGAAATAAACGATTTTCTGTAAATTAAAGTTCCGACGAAAAAAAAAAAAAAAAACAAATTGTCGACGCTTATGAAAAAAATTTGACTCTTTACCCTCCCAACAGATTTCGTTCTATCGATATTCATTCACATTATTCTCACACACATACACTCTCAATTGCCTGCACCTCGGTCGAAGCAAATCTGTCGAGAAACTGTCGACAAAAAAAAAATAAAACATTAAATAAAAATGCAAAAAAAATGTTTCTCCGCCAAAAGAAAAAATCAATTTAAAAAAAATCTATTTTCACCTGAGACGCCTTCGGCGCTCGACCAAACCCTCGACCACCGGTGGTTGTTGCTGGCTGGCATCGTTCCCCTCGCTTGGAAAGCTATCCTCGTTTTCGAGTTCCTCGCTAGGATCGGGATCGCCGACGACGAAGCTGACCGGTGTCTCCGCCATCGTTTTGGCCGGTCGTTGCTTATCGAACGGTTTCTTCGTTACCGGGGCTTCAAAATTTTGGCCGCTGGTGGCGAGGGCCTCGATGCTTTTGTCCTCGTCTTCCGATTCGCCTCGGTGTGTCGCCACGGGATCGTCGGTGTTACCTTCAAAATACATCATAAGGTCGACCATCAGACGATCTGTCCGCAAGATTCCTCCACCTCTTGCCATCCCGATTATTCATTCATTGGCACGTTTCGTTTCGACCGCAGCATGCAAACGATCCGAGGCTCAAAAAAAAAAAAAAAAAAAAAAAAAAAAAAACCCTTTCTCATTTTATTATCGTTATTCTTGTTTTTATATTCAAAATTTATGCGTCGCAGGTTGTCTCGTTGCATTGGGAATCCTCGAACCAGGGAAGCGACTTTTTCGAAGCCGTATTTTGATATTTCGGTGGGCTGCGCTGCATGCAAAAAATTCCCAAGCTCGAAAAAAGCTTCATTTGTGTTATTATTAGTTTTCTTTGATTATATGTTATTATCATTGTTGTTATTAGTTTTATATTGAAATTGGACGATTCCGTGGGTTGTCTTTTTCCATTTGAAGCCCATGAATCGGAGAAGCAGTTTTTTTTTTTTTGGGGGTTTTCAACAGTTTACTTTGATATTTCAATGAATTTCTGCGCAGCGTGCAAAAAATCCCAGAATTGAAAGAAAATATTTTTCATTTTTCTTTGTTGTTATCGTTATTATTACTTTGATATTTAAATATGACGATTCCGTAGGTTATCTTTTTCCATTGGAAGCACATTAACCCGAGAAGCAGTTTTTCATCCTCAACAGTGTATTTTGATATTTAAGTGAATTTCTGTGTAAAAAATGCTGGACTTAAAAAAAATTTAATTCTCGTTGTTATTATTGGTTTTATATTAAAATTTGACGATTACGTGGGTTGTCTTTTTCCATTGTGAGTCCATGAACCAGAGAAGCAGTTTAAAAAAATTTTTTTGACTGTGTTTTTTTGTTATTTCAGTGAATTTCTGTAGATGCAGTCTCGTTGAATCCATCGGTCGAGTCTTCGTTTATTTCGTATGTGCTCCTGATGCCGTGTTCGAAGATATATTTTTGTCATTTTTTTTTTCTCCGTCCCTCTGTCTCAGATGGTTTATGGTAGTTTTTTGTTATGGCAGTAGCAGCAGCAGAGCGACGAAGCTTTGTTATTTTTTTCCATGCTCCACCATGCACTTTATGTATGATTGCCCACAATGTTTTCGTGACTGATGAAATTTATGATTTTTCTCACATGATTATTATTATTTATTTTTTTCGATAAGTATTATTCACTCACATATTTCCATTCAAAATACTGAGTAAAAAAATAATGGTCGCCAAAATGAAGTGTCAGTGATTAAAATAAGATGAAATCCGATGGGTAAAAAAATGTTGAAATAAAAAAAAAAGGTCGTTACAAAATTACTTTGTACGAAAAAAGTGACAATTCATAAAACACGTAACGTAAATTCGATAATTGGAAATTTTTTTTTTTCAGCTTGAATAAACGGTCGTCGAATCGGTTGGTGTATTGTAAAGCATGCGAATATCGCAAAAAATGAAGAAATGAAAAAAAAAAAAAAAAAGACGAACAAATATGACGGATTTGTGCAATCATCAAGCTAATTCACAAAACCGAACAACCAATTTTTTTTCAATTTTTTCAACGACTTCCATAGCCGTTGGCAATGTTGCATCGAAATTTGAGAAAAAAAAAAAAATGGGAATAGTCGATTTATTTACACGCGAAAAAAAGACAATGCGCGATCGAATTAATTTTTGTCAATTGATTTTTTTCGTCGTCGATTTTTTCCGGCATTAATTCGTCTTCTGTTTTCATAGAAAATTTTCAGAGTGCGAATTTCGGCGACGACTCGAGAACCGGCTACTCACCACGATCGACAGTGCAACACTGAGAAACGCGCGGATCGGTTGTCGTATCGCACGATAACGAGGCGAAACGGTCAATGGGCTCAACGCAGACGGCCCGAACGACCGACCTGACGGTCCAAAGAACAGCGAATCCGATCGCGAGGCAACAAGCGCAAAAACCTTAAATAAAAAAATTTGTTAAAAAAAAATTGAAAAAAAAAAAAAAAAAAAAAAATTACTCCACAATTAACGCATCCACGTATCTATCCATGTGCAAAATAAAAAATCCAACTCCCCGGTACAAGACTCGATTCGTATCGATGCTGTATCGATTCTATTTATCCAAGACAAAATGAAATTCTCACTGGAACAATTCGACAATTTTTTCATCCTAAATAAAATCCGAGAATCTAATTTTTTTAATTCATTATTACCGTCCGATAACAACAGCAGCAATGACAACAATAATACAATGGCATAAAATAAAAAAATTTAAAAAAAAAAATTAAAATAATAATAATAACAAGCTCGCAAAATTTTCGGCAATTATAATATTCATATTATCGCTATTTACTCCACATCGTGAGTTGCTGTTTACCGACGAAAAAAACAAAAGGGTCAGAAAGCGATGGAAAAATGCACCGCTCGACGAGAGCCTTGGCGTAATGTACCGGTGATCGAACTGAGTAGCCAACGTAGCATACCGTCCGGCGGTATGTTCGATTCACGGCGGAGCGTTCCCGCTGTTGCCTCCTCGTCGAAATTTCGGTGTTTATTGTTTTTCCTCGTGCTCACGACAATCCGCAGGTGTATTTATAGAACCGATACGGCGTTATCGCGTCCAAGCCCAAAAAAAAAAAAAAAAAAACAAAACAAAACAAAACAAAACAAAACAAAACAAACGTTCCAACTCGACGCACTTTACTGCGACGACACGTATACACATATATAAATGTGTTGGTGCGTCGACATTTTACGTACTCGTGCAAAATCGTTTATAATGTATTACACGTTGGATCTCAGTCGTCGAAGCCGCACAGTTCCATTCTCTCGATTAACGCACGTTTTTTTATGTCTCAGTGTGGCCCGTTCGCCCGATCGCAAAGACCGACTGTACCGGACTGAACTCCGTCGCCGATTGATAATAGCCCTTGCCCCGTCGTACGTCACGCGGTGTGAGAAGCGCTCGCCGACGACGACGACGACGCCGACGACGACGACGACGACGACGACGACGACCAACACCGAGACGAAAAATCGTGCGCGACCGAGAGACCGATTGATGGCCCGACGATGGTTCAGGGGTCGCGCCACTTCGGGACTAGCCGTGCCGTCGCGCACTTTCGCACCGTCTATACTAACGAGTTTACCTTACGCTTTCTTACACACACACAGACACACAGGACACACAGAGTTATGATATATAAAAATATAGCTAAATAAATAGCTATACCTATCGGATGTTTTGATATAAATATATATATATATATATATATATATGTATAAATAAATGGATAAATATATTTATCTATACATACACGCGCACGTGTTTATATATATGTTAGGTTGTCAAAAATCTCCCTTCCGCTTTTTTTGCTCTTCATTCAATGCATTGCATTGAATTGAGCTAAAAAGCTATAAAATATACACACACACACACACACAGAGTTATAATATATAAAAATATAGTTAAATAAATAGCTATACCTATATCATGTTTTAATATAAATATATATAAATATAAATATATATAAAATATATAGGTTGTCAAATATCTCCCTTCCGCCTTTTTTGCTCTTTATTCAATGCAATGCATTGAATATATATATATATATATAATATATATTATTTTTTTATTTTTTGCTTTTTTTGCTCTATTCAATGCATTGCATTGAATAGAGAGCAAAAAATTATAAAATACACACACACACACACACACACAGAGTTAAATATATAAAAATATTATATAATATAAAAATATAGGTAAATACATAGCTATCCCTATCTCATCTATAAATATAAATATATATGTGTATATATATAAATGTAAAATAAATATAACTGGATAAATGTAGATGTATAGATAAATATATTTATCCATGAGATGGGTATAGCAACATATTTATATATTAGTAAAATTAGTAAAGAAACATTGAACTGGGGAGTTTGTATGAAGTTAGCATTGGCGTTTATAAGCGGGTACCCGGACAAATGTGGTTTATGTCCCATTTGATGACCGTGGCCTAGATATGGTCGTTAAATCGTACAGTCCAAGATAGATAACTGTAAGACGTTACTTTGAACCTGAGACCCTTCTCGATGTCGTAATTTGGACGAAACTATGCTTAAAATCTATATTAGGTTTCGTTTTAAGATTCAGCTTTAGTTCGTGCTCAAGAACTGTCTCAAGTTCGGACTTAGCTTAAAAACTTAAACACGCAAAGAAGTTTGTATCAAAGTTGTATACAGAGTGGGATCTCGAGTGAGAATATCTTGAAATTCCATCCCGAGACTAAAATTTTCTGTAATACCAATTATTTCAACATCTCCACTATTTTTAACGATGTCCCTTCTTCTCGAATGTTATTCGAATGGTAAAAACTCTCGACGAGTTTTTCATGTCTCGCTAAATTCTAATTAAAAAAATTCCCAATAAATATCCTAATACCAAATAAAATAAAAAATAAATGGAAAGATTTTATGAAATTAAAAGGAATAAATAAAAAGATTTGACGAAAAAAAATAAAAATAAAATAAAACGATTTTATAATAATAAAAAAAAATAAATGCATGGAGCATGTAAGTCGAGCGACGGGAGAAACGCTCGCTCGACTGTACGGTCTTCTGCCTTCTATCGTACAAAGCATCTCTCCTTTCTATTTCATTCACGTCGAGTTTCCTTACGTCAATGAAGAAAAGAAATGGAGAACGAAAAAAGTATGTCGATAGCTTGAGACATCGGTCGTGGTCGGCGTAACACCGGATCGGTGCGACCAACAGGTTTTCTTTCATGAATCCACCGGCCGTACGACGGAACAAAGAGAGCCCATAATATACGTTGCGGAAATGGCCGCGCGGGCTTTCGATTGATGCAGGAACTTTGGTTCTATGCCTCTATTCCACCGCAACCTCGTCGCTGAAAGCTACGGCTCGCGGTTATGTGCAAACAGTCCGGCCTGCCTTACGAATTCATTGCTATCGCTAGCGACGCAGCGCTCTATGGGTTACGGACGAGGTCAAACCCCGCTCGGCAACCACAACGACAGAACGTTTCTAATTGCGTTTTATTTTTTACTTTTTAACTTCGCGAATTATCGTAAGTTAAATAAAAATCAAGATGACGCGCACGAGCGATGGCGTTAATGCACCGCGATTATTTATAGGTCGGGTTTTATCGTACGGAGGAATTTCACGAATCACAATGCGAGAAACTACGCAGGCCGACGTTTGACCTTGTGCGCTCATTGGATAGTTCGAGCGCCGAAACGTGCGCAGAACCGCGCTGCGCCGTCGCTCGGATGTTGTGCTTCTATCGTGTGTCTCGTGTTGACGTTCGCTCTCGATCTCCGACGTTTTATTTTTTCGCTGCCGTCGAAAGTGTTTAGGAAATTCGAGAAAGACGTTACGAAATCGTGACGTGGTATTCTCGAGGCTATCGAGACAGTTCATTTCCTCGCGCGAAGGTCGCGAGGAGGGTCGAGGTCGGTCGTACTCGCTGACTTTACAGCAGGTGCGATTGTTTTCCATGTTACTCACGCTCACGTATAATACAAACTTTCTGAATTAATGAAATAAATTTGTCCGACGAATTAAACGATAATTAACCTAAAAAAAATGGATCTTGAAGAGAGTTTAAGATTCTATTTATATATCCTGAAACGCCGTACTCAATGAAAATCCATGGAAGTAAGAATAGAGTGTCGATGAGAATGGAAAGGTCGAATCGTATTCTTATATCTTACTTGTCGACTCGGCGACACTTTATCCTATACGAATACGAATTTCCCGATAGTTTACTTAAAATTTAAATTGAAAATGAAGCGCGCAATGCGATTACCCACCGAGCGCATAATAATGTAATCTTTGATAATTTACGCGCTCGCGACGTACTCGAAAACCGGGGCGCCTGTTTACACTGCAGTGCATTTTCTTTCGTCACTCGGTACGTAACGACGAGACGCCCGAGCTGGTTAGTCGCCTGATTGGCCGAGCGTCGTGTCAGGCGAGGCTAGGCGCGTCACGATTGGCCGACGCCGGGCGTGTTTCCAAGCAGCACGCGTCGCACACAAACCCTTCTGCGCCGATATATAAAGGCGATATTCTCGAATTAAATTCACGCCACGCTTCACGTCGTAAAGATTCCGAGCTCGCTGTCCATTGATAACGATCCACTGACAAACGATCGATGAAAGTTTTAGGTTTAGGAAAAAAAAAAACGGAAACTCACCGGTGGCGAATCTTGCGCGGTTGAGCCGCTCGCTCCTCCTGGAGGTTAGGTTCGGGGTTCTGTTCCTCCCCGGACATTCGGTTAAATTTTGTTCACACCGAGTGACAATGTGCGTCGAACGCAAGCCGCGCGAGCTCGTCCCGAACGCCTCGATAATTTAGTTACGTTACTCTTAGAACTCGTTCTGTTGTTGTCACCAGTGGCACATGTCACCGCGCGGAAACATGAGGCCCTTGCGATCTTCTGCTCCGTTCTGTTATCCTCCCCCACCAACTCCACCTCTCAGCGTCGCTGGGCTGGGGAAGATCTACTCGTACAACCGCCCAAACGACGCGCGGCTCCCCTTGAGGGAGCACCAACAATCGAGGCGAGGAACAACCAAAGGGATATTCCACACCGACTTTTTATTTCCTTTCCTTCGGTTTACGCGCAGATTCCCACGCGAGTTCGTTCGACTCTCGAGTTATCGACGGAGAAGTTTGTAGTGCGGCGAGTCGTTGTCAGAGGCCGGGATTGTGTACTACAGGGGGTCGGGCAGAAGAATGGCCAGGCTTGCAATGGCGGTACAATAGCATCAGAAAGAATTTTTCTAGCTCACAATATTTGTGCAGCTCGCTACGAGCCGATCGCTTTAAATTCATCATTGTTGCAATGGTTTTGTTTAATCAATTGTACTTCGATGTTCGATGACGAGTTCGACGATGTTTACGTAAGCGTGAGACCGAGAGGCGTCAGCTGTGCTATCCTTAGCGCAGAGGGGCGGGCGGAGTGGGGGAAGATACACAAATTCTTCCCACTTCGGAATAACGGGAAATGAACCCAGACATTCGAATATTCGTCAATGTCGTAACAACGGTAAATGAGAGACTTTTTTTAAATCATTTTTTTAATCTCTGTCGTGAAATTATTATTTTTATGAATGTTTTCTTTTTCTCTATTTGCCGGAAGGTTCTCGATTCGAATCGACGAATCGGAAGCCGCCATTTTTTTTTCTTTTTTTTTCAATATATATATATATATATTTTTCATTTTTTCAGATATTGGATTACTTCTGGGACATTGTGGAATCGACGAAAGCAAGCGATCAGCCCCGATTCGATGTCGAGCTAACAAAGGAGGATGATTTTTTCGTTATTTACGTTACCAATTACGGATGCAGCGATGGACATTTCGAGGATATTCTATTGTCGTTTTTCAATGAGTTGAGTCCACGGATTGAGATACACAGTTACTTCGAGACGATAACGGTGATCGTGAAGGGGACAAACGGCGAGAAATGGGCGTACGAATTACGATACCCGGAAAATCGTGCGTGTCAAATATGTATGAGACGATTGGACGCGAAGGAAAAGCGACGTTTTGCTCGCGTGAAGAAATATCAATGTTTCAAGTTAAAAGTAAATTTCTTTTGCCTTATGTAAGAATTAAAATGTATCAAGGCAGAGTACCGTCACGTCGCTGCAGAACAGAGTTGGGAAGAATATTAAAAAACATAGTAAAAATAATGCAAAATAATTTTCATTTTTAAAATCCATTGATAAATACTTCATTTGCGTACTTCCTATAATACGTCGTAAAAATCAAAGAGTCTTCAATTTTGTGCATTCTCATATCATTCAATATCAATTTCGTGCATGAAATATCATTCTCAATGTTTTTTTCATATTTTATATTTGTCATTGTTTTTTCTTCAAACTTTTTTTTCAATATTACATCCGCCATTTTTTAACATCTGGAACTTCTGCGTATTTGCTATTCAATATGTTTGATTTGCATATTATTATCTTTTTCCTTTTAAAATTTACTTTGCATTTAATATTTAGCATTCAGAATCTGAAATGTTCGTTTTCTTTTCATCTACATCTTATGATCGGACTTTGGATATTCGCACAATTATTCTAAAACTTGAAATATGGAAGTGGTTGTAAAAATATTCAGTATTTTATATTTAATTTGCGCAAAAAGTACTGTAAATACCAGAATGATATTTGAATATTTAAAATACCTACAATATATCATATATTTGAAATACTGCCCAGCTCTGCTGCAGAATAGAAATTTTACCCTTGACGAACATTTGACAAACGTTTGACCCTTTGAAAGTCCCATCGTCCGAAACTAACGAGCGCGAAGCGCGGGTCACGCACCTGAGGTAGCACCTGAAAGTGCGAATAAAGATGCGATTTGTAACGAGTTAACGAATTAAAATTAATAGAGCTGTGACTTTTAAAGGGTTAACGAATCAAAAGAAACAAAACCTGTACCATAATTGACACTACCTCAAGGATTGAACTTTACATGCTGATAAAATTGTTCATGATTTGTTTACAGAGTACATTGCCGTTGAAGGATGTCGGTATGTTCACAGATTCCGTGTTGGAAAATATGAAGGCCCTTCAAGGTCTGCATCAATCATACCCTAACGCAAAGTGCACGCTTCGCAGTGGGAAAAAAATTATTTACGACAATCGCGTTGAGCTCAACAATACTATGATGAGTTGCAAGCTGATGTCTTCAGCGATAATGAAAATAATAGTGCAAAGTAAGACTGAGGAATTCAGAAAGCGATGTTTGTCGCTGCTCGATGTAAGCGACACACTGGAGACCGGCGAGGCAGTGATGAGTAAATTAACGTCGCTGGTGCCGGCGGAAAGTCACCAACAAGTGAAAATAGGAAATAAACTCTCGAGGGTCCCGAGAAACGATCAAGCTAGGAAAACAGTAATTGTTAAAGTTAATGAAGAAAACAATCGAGACAACGAACGATCTTCGGCCACGAACAGTGATCCAGGAAGAACGAATGAAAAAGTAAACAATCAAGCCGATCCAGTAACCGCGCCGGTAATCATATCGTCTCGAGGGAGAAGACTCAAGAGGACAAAATTTTACCATGAATTGTACAACTCGTAAAAATATCTTTTTTTAATCACTGTAACGACCGTTCGATAGCAGCGATCCCTTCGCTACGGAACTGAGCATCCGATTATGTGTAAAATGTTCGATAAGACGTGTCAACGATTTGTATATTATAGTTATGTATAGTACATTACGAGAATTTTCTTAACTTCCAGTTATCATTTATCGTGTTTTTCCCAACCGGCAGGAAATTTGAACGATCAAACAGCGAGTTGGCGCGCGAGTCAATAATCGTGAAGTCCAATTGAGCAAGAAGCCATCGCGATGATTTCTGTCTGGAGAAGTAGATAAATTACCGACGCTTGGAGCAGTAAACGATGCAGGTCTCCGCTCGTCTCAAAGCTATGGATATTCACCAAAAGATGTCACTGAAGCGTTAAAACTCGAAACGCTGCAATCGCGATGCATTATTAACAACAGTTAATTGTCCCAATAAATATCGCTATTTTCTAAAATAATTCAGTGGCATTTATTGGCGAATGTCCACATCTTTGAGGCAAGTAAGATAGCAGAATTGCTTGCTATTCCAAGCGCCGGTAATGTAACTACTTTTGACACAAATCGTCGCAATCGATTTTCGCTGAACCTTTCATGAAGAGAAATTCAGGTTTTCATGCAGTGTACAATTGGGAGGAGTTCCTAGATGGCACGTAAGAAATACATGTCGGTCATTTCGATGTTTCGACTATTTCGGTGTTGCTCACGAAAATCATTGCATGATTTTTTCTTTACTACATCATGCGTGAACCGCAAAAAATCACAGATGATTCTTTACAGAAATTTGATTTGAGGGTGTGAATTCTATGTGCTACACAAAAACGATTTCGCAGGCACTTGTAGGTAGCGAATGCGTTGCGCATTCATAGCGATGTGAGAATATATCACTGTTATATAAAAAAATATATCATACCATTAGTCGTCTTGCTGGAATATGCAAACGTATCTAGGCAGTCTATACAAAAAATTAATTCGACCGCGGATACCATTAAAATTTAGTTATCAAGATTTTGCACCTAAACTACCCTAGAAACTTTCGATATGATGAGGTTGGCCATGATTCACAGTTTACATTCGGTCAACTGTCACAGTCGCGAATCGCTGGTCGGACGCTCGAGCGCGCCCTCGAACACATCGAACAAGTTGCAAATATCTAGCTCTGGCCTCGCTCCGGGAGTCATGGCGACTTTTGCCGTACCACGTGCTATTCCAACTATTTAAGATTGCCTTGTACAATCATGAAGATCGCGAAAACCAGGAGAATCATTTTTCAAGAGCATATGAAACACGTACTCAGTGGGTCTCTCTTACTCCCCCGAGAACGCCAGTGACGCTATCACCGTTCCACTCCATAGTGTTTCACATGCTCTTAAGGTGAGTTCCGAACCACCGCGAACATCGAACGTCCCCCCCGTCGAGGCGAGACGGGTGTAACAGAAGCAGCGCCAGCCGCGACGGGGTGGTGGGGTTTTCTCTCTGCTCTTCCCAATAACAGGACGTCGAACGATTCGAAGAGGGGCGAGAGGCGAGTGTTTTGCACGCCGAGAAACGACGAGGGGGCGGCGTCGGTGCAGGTTGCCGCAGGAGGTAGTGTGTGCAGCGAGAGCGTCACAAGCCGACGAGTGAAGCAAAGAAGAGGAGCGTGCAAAGCTTGCGGGTCGATTCGCTCTCGCGCGCAGGGGGGTGGAGGAGGACGGCCCCGGCGGAAAGACACAACGAGGGGAAAAGCGTGTGTCCGTTGTAAAACAGACGTGAGTGCTCGAAGAGAGTCAAGCGAGCGACTGTGCGTGGTCTCGCTCCTCCCGTCCAGCTTCGCATGAGCCGAGGTTTTCCTCGGCCAAACGGTGCTCGGTTTTCTTCGTGCATCTTGCGTTTCATTCTCCAAACCGTTTTTTTTTTCGCTCAGCTACTTTGGGGTTTTTAAGCGAATACGAGAATCGAGACAGGGGCAAATCGATCGGTCGGGAAGACTTCGCCGTCGCCGGGAAGAAGGAAGAAGAGAGGTCGACGCGTGTACCGTGTAATCGTGTGTGACACAAAACGCTCCGACGCGCGGTGCGCGGCGGAGGGGGAAACATAAAATCGTGCGCGGCCGACGACAACTGCTGCTGCCTGCCATCCGTTTCGCGAAGCTTCTTTTTTTTTTCATATCTCCGCAACAAGACAAACAAGAGTCACGGCGATGGTGCTGGCATATTCTATGTGACGAAACTTAACGGGAGAAGAGACAGAAATTTATTAAGAAAAAAAAACGCCTTTCCTCATCATAATTTTTCTACGTTACATTACCGTACCATTGCATATACGTGTATGTAGGTCTGCGTGTGTGTGTGTGCGGGAATGATACGACGGTATATTCGGCTAAGAGGGTAGTCGATGGAATTTTCAGTCCGAGTCCTACGGGGTACATTTTATATCGTCGATTCCGCCGTTCCTTCATCCACACGCGATCTTCGCCGCCCGCTGTAAGGTGCGATCGTTCTCTGAACATTTTTCTCCCCTCTCCTCCTCGAGCTCTCTCTTTTTAATTTTCCGTTCCAAATAAAAACGTCTCTCTCGTTCCCTTGAACCTCCGCCGATATTCCAGCCTTTCGAGCTTCGCGTCCGTGAGTGCGCGTGGAGTTTGGATGAAGGGGACTTGTCTCTGCGATACGTGGAATGACAATAAAGTCGGGAGAGCGCGCTGTTGGTACGTCGGTGGTGAAATAACGAGAACAAAGCAGGCCGAGGGGGAGGCTCGTCCTTCGAGATTCGTTAGACGACGCTAGCGCAACGTCCGGCTCAGGACTTTGACCGTTGCGAGAATAAAGGGAAAGACAATAAACAATAATTAATCTGCTGGCATGGCAATTGAAAAAATCGGTGTATTCGCAGCGAGAACGGTTCTCGCCGGTGCTTATATCGCTCTCGCCGCTGTCGTCGTTCATGCGATACCCAATGAGAACTGGGACAGAGACGACGATCCAAGTACGTATATATATAGATATATGCATATCGATACATGCATATATATATATGTGTTTCTGACTGCGAGCGTGCATTAGTGGGATGCGCCCGTGTTTCACGTGTCTCTCTGTAGTCCGCCATTAATAATCGTTTGTTCCTGATGTTTGTACACGAGATTCTGATGAAATGCTTGCAGTATCGACTACGGAGGTTAGCGCGATCCTGGGACAGTCGGCCTCGCTGCCATGCGATATCGAACCGTCCACGAGGGGCGAAAACATCTACATGGTTCTTTGGTTCCGCGACAACTCGATCAAGCCGATTTTCAGGTAATTTCGGCCGGTCCGAGGCGAACGCTGTGACGTACACGCGGAATATACAGAGGCGCAACTTCCACCCATCGCGCCATTGTTGATTACCGCTGTAACGAGTCGTCCTATTATTATTTTTTTTTGGAGGAAAAAAAACGGGTTTTTATCGTTTAGGTATTTACATCGGATTTTTTTTTAAATTTATGGTGATTATACTCGATTTTATTATTTAGCGTATTTATATTGTGTTAATTTCATTCTCTTTTAATTGAATTTATTTATTTCATTATTTAACGTATTTATATTGTGATTATTTAATTTTTATTTATTTGAATTAATGATTTTTATTGTGTTATTGTTTAGTAAATTTTTTTAATGCTTTTTTTTGTTATGGTTAACTTCAGGCCCGGTGGCCAAAATGAATGTTCCGTAAATAATAAAGCGTCGAGTATTTTTCTTATATGTACATGACATATATATATGAATTTTTTTTTTTATCCCTGATCCATTGATCTGCCGCTAGGCATATCGAATATATAGAAATCTATAATATCAATGTTGCAAGGATTAAAAGGCGATACGTGTCCGTTTGCGAATTATTATTTGCCGTATTTATTAGGCGATTTATTTTATTGAGTTTATTCAACGGTACAAATTTTTATTATATGCTTATTGTCTGCTGGATTTTCCAATGTTTCACGAAACTTACGAGAACATTCTAGATTTTAGTCTATTTAGTTCTCGCGAATATTTCGTAATGAATAAAACGTATCATATATTTTTTTTTTAACGAAATATGAACGATTTTTTTTCGTCGTCCTCGATTCACTGATTTACCGCAAACTACGTCGGATGTATGCATATATATTTAATATCGAAGTCGCCAGAATTAAAAAAACGTCTGTAAGCTTTTATGAATTATCATTTACTTTATTATTTATTTTTATTCCGTATTCATTGTCCACCGGTTCTTTCGAAATTTATTTAAAAATAATGAACTTCAGTCCCACTAGCTCGAATGAATGTTCGATAATTGATTAAGCGTCCAGTGATTTTTTTACATGAAACATACACAATATTCCATGTTATCCTCGATTCATTGTTTTACCATTAACTATATAAATATACAAATATATATCGATATGCGCCAGAATTAAAAGGGCGTACCTAAGCTTTAATAAGTTATTACTTATACACATTTGTTTTGTCTATCGTACTCTATTAATTTTATTATATACTTATCGTTTATCGAATTTTTTTCCCGAAATTTATTGGAAAATAATCGACTTAGAGCTCACTTGTACCGATGAATTTTTATTATTAAATAAGGCGTCGATTGAAGTTTTTTTAATATAGACAATTTTTTTTTGTTATTATGAATTTATTGATTTATTGCTGGCTGTACCGGATATGTACATAAATATGATACTGATACGGCAAGAGTTGAAAGGTCGTTTGCGAGCTTTTGTAGAATATACTTGCGCGCCCTTCCGGCAATCCGGCACGGTCGCTATGTACGTGCCCGGCGTATGTGCATAGGGTAGATATTTATACGGCAGTGCTAAACGACGTCGAGCGTAACTTCGCCCTCATCTCCGAGCTTATCTCGTCGTTGCAGCATCGATGTACGCGGCAAGTCGTTCAAGAACGCCCGGAACTGGTCCGACGAGTCGGTCGCACCCCGTCTACGTTTCGACAGATTCTCAACTCCGGCTGTGCTCTATCTCGAAGGCGTCGAGCTCGGCGACGAGGGTGTCTACAGGTGTCGAGTGGATTTCAGAAATTCACCGACCAGAAACTATCAAGTCAATCTGACTGTGATTCGTGAGTATGATTTTATTGCTTACATTGTTTCCACTAAAAAAAAATAAATATAAAAATATTAATTTGAAAAACAAAGAAAATTAATGCTTACAATTTTTCGTTTTTGTGTGCAAACAGATCCGCCTCACCAACTTCTGATGTACGACAGTTCGGGACACGAAATTCCCTTGATCGTTGGTCCTTACAAGGTCGGCGACGAATTCACCCTGTCCTGTGAAGTCAGAGGGGGTGAGTTTCCATCTTCATCGCTTAATATCTCAATGATTCTGGTGTGATTTATTATCTCGATCGCTCGAATTAATTTACCGTTTGATCGGCAGGCAAACCACCCCCGATAATAACGTGGTTCGTCAATGGCAAGAAGGTGAACGGTGTCGAGCACAAGCCGAACATAAACGCCAACATCGTCGTCAGCAGGCTGAGCGTACCGCAACTCAAACGGGAGCACCTCAATACGACGTACAAATGTCAAGCCGCCAACACGAATCTCGGTCCACCTCTCGAAAAATCGGTCCTGCTCGACGTTCTTCGTGAGTTACAAAATTATATATTTAAATATGGGCTGAGAGATAGAGCGAGAGCATTAATGTCTTAGCTGCAAAGTGGAATCTCGATCAAATAATAATTTTACATTTGCACAGTGTTTATGGAAGCGGATTGCAGCATTTTGCGATATGAAATCATGGACGGACTGAATATTATTAACGATTGAGAGAAAACTTTGTTCTGATCGATGCTGATGTGGCCATCCATAGAAAGTAATATTCCATGATCAATCTCATTTATCCAGAAAGGGTGAAAACTTAATTGAAAAATGACTTTGAAAATCAATCATTGGTGGAATTGATTAAAGAGGAATATTGCTTTTTTTCTATTTTGAATTTCTACTTATTCAATTTTTATTATTTGCAGCAGTGAATATGCAGCGTTTTATGAAATACAATTATGGACAGACCAAATATTGTCAGGGATTGAGGGAACCTTTTAATCCACTCGATATCAAATTTGACTGACAAAATGAGATATTTAATAGGACAAAGTTAAAAAACGCGACTGGAAATCAATAATTAATAAAAATAACTGTGGAAGAATAAACCGATAAGTAATCCGAGCATCGCTAGTCGATTCTTTAAAGTTAGCTTTGGACCGGTCAAGCTAATTTTATAGCCCATGTAAATGTATTGGCTCATTCTGACCTATCTTGCGTTGTCGTGTGTATATTTATACCACTTGTATCTTTTTAATCAACAACGATACGATGAAATTTCAGTGGAGCCCCTGAGTGTCAAGATTTTGTACAAACCCAGCCCCCTCGAGGCTGACAGAACTTATGAGCTGACGTGCGAAGCAATCGGATCTCATCCCAGAGCTAAAATCACTTGGCTTGAGGACGAAACGCCGTTTCGCAACGGCAAGACCAGAGACGGCGGTAACTCGACAGTCGTTCTCAGCACTTTAAAATTCTCGCCGAAACCCGAGGACAACAGCAAAAATTTAAAGTGCCGAGGAACCAATCCGGAACTTCCGAGTGCCTCTCGCGAAGATCTCTACCACCTAAACGTTGTCTGTAAGTTGTGACTATTAAAAAATATATATATTTACATTTCTTTTTTTTTTTTATTAATTATAATATATTTTAATAATATTTTAATAATAGCAATGGAAGTAAAAGGGTATTTATTAACAATATCGTGTATTTTGTAGAATATCTTGTACATCTCTGTGTGAGGTATCTAAAATGTTTACATAGACATTGTAGTAGGGTCATCGGCCCTGCAGTCCGTCAACCCATAATTTTATATAAATTTAGTATTTTTTAATATCGATATTTCTTAATTTTTTTTTATGAATATTTCGGTGATGAAAATCAACAATTTTGCTTGGACGTTTCGCAGTTCCGCCCAAGGTACAGCTTCATTTGGGAAGCACTTTGAACGCACAAAATATTAAGGAGGGCGACGACGTTTATTTCGAGTGCAAGGTACTCGCCAACCCCGCCCATCTCAAGATAACGTGGAGACACAACGTAAGTTACTTTGAAAAATTTATCAGAATGAAACAGTTCCACTAGCGCAATCGGTTTTTAGTTAAATCTCGATTATCGTCGACGAAAGTTTTGTCGAAAAATTAGTACACAAATTCACGTACCTTTCATTTTTCACCAATCTCCCGAAAGGCTACAACTTCAATACGATTTCGATTATCACCCATAAACGGACTATGAAAATATTTAATCATATCGATTTTTAACATTTTTCTATTCACAAATTTTAGAAAGATGCAATCGAAAAAACAAAAATTAAAAAAATGTATAAAAAATTAAAACGTATTTTTTTCTTCACTTCGAAAAGGGCCAGATATTAACAAACAACAAAACGTCCGGAGTGCTGATGAGCGCCCAGAGTCTTGTGCTCCAGAAAATAAAGCGTGACAACGGCGGAAATTATACGTGTCTGGCGAGCAACGATCGCGGAGAGTCGTCAAGTTTGGTAGTTAATCTGCGTGTTCAATGTGAGTATAAAGAAATATTCATTTATACGATGGCATTATAAATTATCGGGGGGGTCTCGTCCGACTCAATTTCATGATTTAATAGTGGAATTATCGATTGTCTACCGAGTGATGAAATATTGATCCGTAACATTTTTGTCCCCCGTCGATATTTCTCATTCAAGTTTCGCCGGTATGTAAGACGAAAGAAGTGACGATAATCGGGGCGTCGCTGGACGAATCGGTCAAGGTTCGCTGTGAGGTTGAGGCCGATCCGAGCGAAATCGATTTCTTGTGGGAGTTCAACAACAGCGGAGAGAACTTCGAAATAGCACCGGCTAAGTTCGACGGAAACAATGGAACGACCAGCGAATTTATTTACACCCCGGTTAACGAACGCGATTACGGCGCTCTGACCTGCCGAGGAAGAAATATAATCGGCAATCAGGAAGCTCCCTGTGTCTACACAGTTATTCCTGCCGGTAAATATGTATTTACGTCTGGTAGACTTGCAGCGTTATAAATTTACCGTAGTAACGGCACAGATATAGGACCGTATATTTGTATCGCTATCCAATGAATTTAAAATAATTGATTGTACGTAACTCGCTCAAATAATTATATTTTATTTCCGTTCATTTGGTCGGGCCGAACCTGCTTTCAGACGATTTCTCATCGTTCTCGCGATATTTATATACTGGTTAGATAGCATAGTTTTGTAGTGTCCAGTTTTGGTCTGAGTTATATGTAACAGTAAAAAGTATTGTAAAGAAGAAATCCGTTTTATAAGTGAATGATAAATTTGATAATTTCGTATGACGGAATCAGCTTCAGCGGAGTTCGAACAGGATAGATTTCGAGCACGCAGTTGAGTGAAGTTTCGCCCTTGAATCTAACACGATTCAAGGGCGATCTTAAGGTCCAACTAACGTCTTAAAATCCTATACTTAGTGAATTACAACCTATCTTCATGTGCCAAAATTAATTTATAAGTAATATCGATTTTATTGGCTCGTGTACGGAATCCATAAATACAAAAAATAATCCATATTATTAATGTTTGGGGTTGATTGAAAAGCACATTAAGATTTCACGTTGGGATAAAAATGTCAATGTCGATGTCTTATGATTTTTTTTAGACAAGTATATTGAAACAAAAACTTGTCGTAAATATCGAGGGACTGGATGGTATATTGCCATGCAGTCATGGACATGAATGAATCCACCTGCGATATTCAATACTAGTACTGCATAATTTGCAAAGCATTAAGATTACAAAACGTACTCAAAATAACTATCGGTGAGGATAAGGAATCTAAATCTATATATCCGATATTGAGTAAATTAACACGAATCGATTTTACACAAACCCGCAATATAATTCTCTTCTTTTTTGTCGCATTATACAGTCAAGCCAAGCCCGCTGAACAACTGCACGGTCAAAGCATCGGTGAACCAGAGTTCGGAGATTCTGGAGGTGGAGTGTGTCGCCGGTTACGACGGTGGTCTAAAACAGGAGTTTCGACTCGAAGCTTACGAATCACGGACCAACAGTCTGCGAGCCAACGTCTCAAGTCTCAATCCTGAGACGCCACTGTTTCGCATACAGATTGCCGAGCTTTTGCCTGCCACGCGCTTTTATCTTACCGCGTACGCGGTGAATGCAAAAGGAAAGAGTGAAGTTTACGTACTCGAGGATATCGCTCTCAATGATGCAGGCAAACCAGCAGGTGGGTTTTGGATTTTTTTTTAATTAAGAAATTTTTTTTTTTATCGAGAGTATTGATTGTTTCGTCTGATCTTTGCCAATTAATTTTATCGTTGCAGATAGCGGCGTGAGCGTCGTGCCGCTGATACTCCTGCTCATCGGCTGCCTCGTCGCGCTGGGAATAACCGTGCTCTCGGTAATGCTGATGATGTACCGTCGTCGCGGCACAACTTCGCCGGTTCACGTCGAACCGTACATGAAGCAACCGATAATTAGTCCACCAGACTCGAGAAACAACTCTATGCTCGATGTCACACACGGTGATCATACGTATTTCGTGGAGTACACCCTCAAACAGGTCGCTGACTACGCGCTCAATAATCAACCGGACATTATACAATCACCCCAAGGTATTGAATAATTCGATAAAAGAAATACAATGATATGAAAATATTAATTAATATATAAATGATATTGATTTATAATATAGTGAGAAAGTAAAAAGGTGGACAATTACTGCATACTAACTTTACTATAAAATGTTAATCATATTTAAAATTGGATATCAAACATGAAATCAAATGTCAAATTTCAGATACAATATGAAATATCAAATTTTTTAATTTAATCGCATCGTACGCTTCCCATTTGTTTGCAGACCAAGAGAAAATAAAACGGGAACCGCAGCTGTTTTTGCCGGTCAGACCAGACACGCTGTTTGCCCCGTACGACATTCACAAGCAAGGCCTTCAAACAAACAGGTGTAGCGTGAGTATAATTTTGAAAAAATACACACGAATCTTTAATAATTTCCTAAAAAACGAAAATAATTTTTTTTCTAATAAAAAATTGAAACGGTTGTATTTCTTGCAGTTAAATCCGTTCTCGGCAAAATCGTGGGAGCCGATAAGCTTCAAGGCCGATCGGAATCACATGAAAGAAATAATAATCGCAAACTCCATACCCGGTCCAGAGAGTTGCGTTTAAGTCATTGTCAACGAACTGGTGAATCGACATATCAGAATAGCTGAGAGAGAGACCGAGTGAGTCCGAGCTTCGGGTGGCTGCCAAAAAGCCAACGAATTAAGTACGGCGATCTCAAAGATCCCCGAAAAAAAAACAATGTAACGGGATACAAGAAGGTGTTGTATTCGCAACGATTACGGCAGCCGGCCGCCGAGAGGAGACAACGTTGGAAACGACGAAACCGCGACGAGATCGGCACTGGTCGAGAGCGAATGATTTTTCACAACGCCAGGGCCGCTCTCGCCACATCATTGTACTACTCGAACGAAACGCCATGCACGGTGTATTATTCCAAGTTTAATATATTTTGTGTCAAGTCTTGAAGAGTCTCGATACCCGAATATTTTTCTTATAGTGAAATTTCCGTCAATTCTGTCTCCAGCCGCTGCTTCAATGAAGCGAAATTTTCAGTAGAAGGCGTGAACGACTCGGGATCGCTGCCAGAAGAGGAATGGAAAATCGTTGTTTCCATTCGTGCAGATAAACGCGCCGAGGAGAATGCCGCAAACGAGACACGCAAACCCGAGGATTCCAATGCCAAGGATTATCCAATAGAACGGAAGGCAATTTACGAGAGTGGTCTTCAACCGTTGAACGAAGGTGTTGGGCGTGTTTTCCGTTGGGACTTGAACATTGCCCATCCGGTCGGTTGCGTGGACATTGTCCGGATCGACGACTGCGTTTTCCGCCGGAAGATCCGGTACTTTTGCCTTAAGTCCGGGTACTTTCGCTGAAAGTTCCAATACTTGCGCTGGAAGTTCCGGTACTTGCGCTGAAAGTTCCGGTACTTTCGCTGAAAGTTCCGGTACTTTCGCTGAAGATTCCGGTACTTTTGCTGAAAGTTCCGGTACTTTGGCCGGAAATACTTTTTCCTCCAGTGGTTTTTCACCGGGCGGCAATCTTTGTCCGTTGCGCAGGGGCGATTCGACAGAGACTTCCGGTTGCGTTTGTCTCGCTCCTAATGTGCTGGTTTTTCGGGCGCTTCGCTGATAAGGTCCTCCGTAGGTCGAACGATTAAATTCCGGTATTTCCTGCAGGATGACACCATCCAGTTAGGCACGAGTACGAAAGTAATAAGGAAAAATAGAACTTTAAGAGGCTGAACCCTCTTTTAAGTCCCTATTTACCTATTTTACCGACGAAACTAGACGAACTCTCAGTTTCAATTTATAATTATTAATATGCTATTGAAATCTTAAGCGGCTATATCGATGTCGCGACAATCTGTAATGTTTGATTTTCTTTAATTCTCGGACGTTTTCAATGGGAATTCGAGTGCGCACCGAAGCGTTTATGGCTAACATTACAGTCCTGTAAAGTTTGAGACATACATGTGGCAAATTTATATTGCAAAATAGGTTCTACAGAATAGTTTCGTTGCGTCGGTAAAACGGGATGATATAACAGCCCATTAGGATGATAGAGTATTTTTTTGGAGCTTATCTTTAGGTATCGTTTCATCGCTAGACCTTTTGCATCTGTCTGCGCACCAATTGCACGACTTTGCACTTTAAGTGTAGAAAGTTCGTGATGAACTCGTCGGCGGACGGTAGGACGATGCTCGCCGATGAGTCGATACCTATGCAGTCTGACGCGCCGCACGTATCCCGATCGCACATCATTTCAATCATCGCCACAACAATCTTAAAACTGTATTCTCTTTACGAAGCCTTAATAGGTTGATAAATTTATCGAAAATCTTATCTTCACGAGTCACGTCACGCACGCGACTCGCGAGACTGTGCAGTCGTGTTTTTTTTTTTTCAACATCGACACGCTAACTGTTGTGTTCCTAAGTTCATACTTTTCTATTCCTAGTATTCTATTTCTGACTAACTTCGACGTAAATGATGTTTTTCTTCTAAAAGTCAATATTAAATAAATTCGTTCAGAACATCTCAAAGTCATCTTTCGGGAATGATTATCAGCACGAGTCTCGTTTCTATTATGAAAAGACATAAATCTATGTTACGCCTTTACACTCAGAGAATCTCAATAGAGAAATCCATACATACTCCGTTTCTTTCCCGACAACCTCACGTTGATTGTTGTATGCCTTAATTCGCATGTTTCTGTTCCTGACTAAATTCAAAATACATATAATTTCTTATTTATGGTAAAAAAATCAAAAACTCTACGTTCATTCGCTTGGAACATCCCTGACCCATCTCTCGGAAGCAACTGTCGATGCGAGTCTTATTTTTATTAGGAAAAGACTTAATGCATACTTGTAAACAGTATACCTACTTTTGGTTTGATAGAAAAAAAAAACTTCCAATAGAAGAATAAATACATACGCCGCTCAATTAACTTTAGGCTTTCTCTCTGGGGGTGGTTTCATGTCTTTCTTCTCTGTTTTTATTTCCTGCTTTATCTCCACAGCTAGAAAACAAATGTAAAGAGAAACGTGAGTACCACGATGATACGCGTTAACAGCTGTAAAATTTTCAACGTTATATTTTCGTCGGACTCACGAGCTTCCGCTGGTGGTTGGACAGGCTTCGGCACGGGAAGAGGAAACTTTCGTGTTATTTCGGCCAGCAACATGTCGACCCGCTGTCGCTGAAACAACGAACTGGGCTCTTCCCGCGAGGGCATCTCCTTCTTTGCGGCAAGAGACTTGCCGTTTTTGAAGTCCCAGGAGTAGCCTTTGCTGGGATGGTATCTAGAACAGCTACTGGCTTCCTCGAAGGCCGACTGAACGTGATGGACGGTTGATAACTGTAGAAAAATATATACACAATTTATGTGAAAAA
The DNA here is from genome assembly GCA_963978505.1 of Listrodromus nycthemerus. Lineage (NCBI taxonomy): Eukaryota > Metazoa > Arthropoda > Insecta > Hymenoptera > Ichneumonidae > Listrodromus > Listrodromus nycthemerus. The sequence goes on along the minus strand of OZ021680.1, from coordinate 20,597,777 downwards.
TGTAATAATAAATTTTCAAATGCAAATACTATGGTCAGGAATAACTTCGTCATTATCGAATAACTTTCTTCTTTCAGACTCACCAGTCTGGAATTGACCACCGAAGCAAGGTCCGGTGCCTGGTAAACAACTCCGGCGATGATGTAGTAATCCGCTAAAGGAGTCGCTTGCGTAGGAGAGTAACGATGCTGCTTTCTAATAACATAGAGAATTGGTTCTTGAACGTGCAACAGTATGTATTCCAATCCGGTCATGTTCCTGCGGCAGACAGAAATGTACAAAACCATGCATTAAAATTAGCGTATGAAAAACCAACCACGACGAAGACTCGACAGGGCCTTACGCCAGGTTTTCGGGATTGAGTCTCTGCATCTTAACGATCTCGTTGTTGCAAGTGCGATCGAAGAAGGGATTGCTTCGTTCAGAAAAATACTCCATTATGTTGCTGGGATTGAGAATGGGAATCCAAGCGCTGTCGTGCCAGGACAAGCCCAGCGGATTGTCTGTAGGAGTGAAAAATAAATAAATTCACTACAATGAGACACGAAAATTTCGAACGTAAAAAAACGAAATTTTTCTACTTAGCGTCGTTGCTAATGTTTACCTGGGACTGGTGTTCTGCCGGACATCATCTTTTCGAATTCAATCGAAGACTTTTTATTGTCGTATTTGATATATTAATAATTTTTCTTTTGTAAACAGACGCACTTGGAGATCGCGTCTGCGACTGATCTGACAGGGCTGGATGGAGCGTCCCCCGCGATGTGACAGAGTACGAACTGACGAATCCCGAGTAAATCAAGCCAACTCGCAATCAGCTGGTCGAGCGTCAGCGTCATCTGGCGGCAATCAGAGAAACCCGTGTTACAGTCAACTCCTTCTAACTCAACGCTCGGGGAAGAGCGCGATTTCGGGATTGAATTTCCGTGCCATAAAGTAACTTACTAACCACGTTCCACCTTAGCATTTTGTGTGAAACAAATCTACTCACACCGATTTTACCTCCCAGAGATTAGTTTCGCGAACGCCGTGGAATGACCGGCTGCCGTTATGTCGGGAGAGAAACGTTGATGCCTTCTCGGGATACAGCTTGGTGTATGTCAAGGTCACTCGATTCCCCGGAAAGGCGTGGAAAGCACGCTCGAATGCGCAGCTGATCCACTCACAACGACCGAATCTACGCGAGGTCCCTGGAAGAGCCTAAAAACTCTAGTTTGTTTCGATCGTTAAAAATTGATTCAAACTTTCTGTGTGAGTATAACTCGTCGACCGCCTCGTTGCGGGTTTCGCAAAACCAGAATAGAATTTATTTTGTGAGTGATGTGCCGTTTTTTCGAGAGCTAACACTTGTTGTTTCAGGGCACATCCAGCGAGAATGACATTTTTTGAGAGTGATCCCGTTTTTTTTGAGAGCTATTACCGACATTTGATTGATCCGAGTTTAACAAGCATGGCCTCCCCCCTTTACGGCTCAGGCGTTTGTCATCCCAATCCTTGTAACTCCACGAATTAACATTGAGTTAGTGTCGTCGCTATGACTCTTGGAATATTCATGCGTGGCTTGAACATTGCATTGTAAGTAGAGATTTGGAAATAACGGTATTTTAATATTTCGTAAGATTACCTATTTTCCCGGTAATTTTTCCCAACATTATTTCTTGTGAAATTATTATCACGAAGGTTTTTCACAAATTCACTGTATAAAGTGCTAGAAAATCATCTATTTCGATTTGAAATTTTTGGTGAAGAAATTTTTTGGAAAATATACTGTGAAAGCGTATAAAGTCTATCGGTTTAAGTGATATTACCGACTGAAAAAATTATGATCACCTATGTAGTTGCGAAACTATCCGTAATAAAATGTTTCACTTTACATACCGTAATTACACAGTACAAATATGATAAGATTACTTGTGACATTTATCGCTTACATCTCTAATTGTTAGTTTCGTTGCTGTAGTTGAACTTCTCGAAATTAAATTACGATTGTTGAGATGTTTGTTTTCTTTTAGGGAAACGATGAAGAGCTCCACCTACAGCGTGGTTCCGATACACGAACGTCCAGATTTGTTCGAAGAGTGCTGCCGTATCATCAATGCCGAATGGCCGGCCAGCCAAACAAGACGGTGCATATGCGAAAAAAACAAAAACTTTTTATTTCTCACTTTAAATTAATTCTTAAATTTTTTAGAATTTATATAAATTTTTTCAAAATTTTTTTAACGAAAATCTCAACAATCGACCGAAAAAATTAAAGGCAATCCTAAAAAAAATTATGTGACTTCTATGAAACCAACGAATGTATTTGAAACGAGAACAAGCAGGTTTACTGATTATTTATTGAGCTTTTTTTTAGCAATCTGTAAATAATTTTTTTTTACAGTATTACATATAAAATACATATTCTTGGCACATTAAGCATAATTTATATTTTTCAGATTTTTATACCATTAGATGTTTAAATTCTCACTGAATCTCAATTTCGACTGAAAATTTATGTGTGATGCATCGTTGACGATTTATTTTTTCCGCAGATTAAGATCATTTGCAGAGTCCTGCGATGTGTTCCCAACGTGCTTGGTGCTTCTCGACGGAGACAAGGCTGTTGGTCACTGCAAATTATCGTTGATACCCAGCAAACACGACGGTTGTTTCCTCGGCTCGGGTACGTAAAATTGTCGCGACGATCATTGCTCTTTTTTCATCAACAAGCCAAACTGACAATGTTTACTTACTACAGTTGTAATAGACCGTCCGTGGAGATCTCGCGGTCTGGGCTCTATGTTGTTGCGAGAAGCCGAAGAATACGCCGCAAAGAGGGGAATCAAAAGAATGTACTTATCTACAAAAGGCCAGGAGGCCTTCTACCTAAAGAACGGCTACAGTGTTTGCCCACCTATCGATGTATATAGTCTATGTCTACCTCCCGTTTCTGCGACGATAAGAACGACCGTTTTCGCTCAGTACGCTAGGAAAGGATATTCGGGTCCACCGGCGCCGCCGATGCCTCCACCTTCGATCATTAGACCCTCCCCACTAACATCCACAAAAACTTACATGGTCAAAAGTTTATAGCCCGAAATACACGCGATTAAAAAAATAAAGAATAAAAAATGGGACGTTTTAATTTTTGTGCGCGTTTCATCGGCCATCCATTGAATGTTTTTACTGAGGATCGGTCGCAATACCGCAGAGCTTTTGATAGTACTGAGACTGGTCCAGACAGTCGATAAAGAATGCACCGAGATCGCACTTGGCGATCGCTCGGCCGGGCGAGACGTCGATCTTCACGGTGTACTTCGAGCTCGTCGAATCTGCACGGCAAAAATCAAGCATGGTTCATCTCAATTATACGCCAGATCGGTCGAGTTCATCCTTCTCCCGCTAGGATATACGTGCCTGATATGTGCGGTGGAAGGACGGCGATCCATTTTAGTCCGCTCTCCTTTATGGCGTCGAGCATTCTCTGGTGATCGGCGTTCAAATCCTTGAATATCGGCGGCACTTTTTCCGGTTCGTAGAACAGGAAGGCTAAAACAGTTTGATGAATGTTCTACGTATTTCACTGATTTCGAGCAATGTTCAGTCAAACAACATTTATTGTCCAAAAAAATCAACAATTTATCTTTGTGGGGATGTTTCTGAATAAAAAATGTTTCGCGAATGTACGAAATTTTTTAAAAAATGTATCGCTGTTTCCAGCAGTATTTACCTGACAAACAAACGGACACTACTTCCACCCCATTGGTCTTCATGGCCTTTAGAATATTCTTCATGCCGTCCGACAAAACTGTGGTAGGCTCTGAAACGATAAGAATGCGTATGCAATAAATTCATATATTTATTATTATTATCGGCTTACAGAAATTAAGTTTCTAGTTATTGATTTCTATATAGTATGGTTTTTCTTTTGTTAATATTTTTTTTCAATGTTCAATAGACCTGAGCAAGTATCGAAAAATAGTTCAAATACAAAGTCAAATCATACTTATTGAAACAGGATGTCATACTACACATCGAATATCCGTAATGCAAATATGTATTTAAGAAGTATTTGAAATTTGTACTCCGAGTACTAAAAAGTCCTGATGAACTTCCAGGACGTATTTGAACCATTGCTTACGTGTCTTTGAATAACAAACATACTCAAGTCATTTCTTGTTCCAAGGACAACAACAACAGCGTCTCTGCCCGAGACAGCTTTCGACACTGCATCAGCATCGGTGACATCTCCCACGAATGCTTCGACATTGCTGCGAAGGTTTTCTGGTATCTTGGATTCGTCCCTAACAAATGCTCTCACGTTTAGACCTGAAGATATTTATCGAACGGTTATTTAATGTACTTTATTATTGAAATTATTTTTTTTTTTTTGTAGTCGACTAAATGTGACGCACCTTTTTTAACGGCGTGTTCCAGAGCGCACAAGCCGGTCATGCCGGTACCTCCGAAAATTACGATTTTCTTCATGGTCGAACAGCTGATTCGTCGATTGTTGACAAACGTCCGATCGATTATCTCGCTTAGCGTACGGAAATAAATTACCTATTCACAGTACGGCGCAATCTCCTTGCTCGATCAATCACGACGTGTCTACTAATTTCCTTGGTGAATCAACGATAACGCCTAGTCACTGCTATCTGGGCACAAACAGCTGATTCCGGCCGGCTTGTTATACAACCGAGCTTCGCTTGAATCTCAATTTCCCCCACTCTCACTTTCAAACTGCGCACTGGAATGATCGAGCAGCGACGAATGATAAGGAAAATTATGTATGGAAAGACAGTGAATTGAATGAATTATGAAGTTAGAGAACATGAAATCTTGTAGCGTCATAAATTGCGTCCGCTATGTGTTTGTATTGTTTGACAATCATTTTTTATTAAGACGAGGTGAAACATGTATCACATGATGTACGGGATCGTTGGATTTTTTTAATGGAACTCATATAAGAATGTTGGACATTTTGACCAAAGGCGAAGTATGGTCGAAGATGGTATTGAAATCTTCATTCGCTGATACTTGGCTTTTTCGCGAAATGTCGATCCTGTCTGAATGTTATTTATTACGATTTTTTTTGTTACCGACTGAGTCTGTTTCAAGTATAAAATAGCTGTCGAGTTATTGTCCTATCAAACGGCTATACACATAGAGCTCTGTCCTACCAATAGTGGATACATAAGTAAAAATATTGTAATACAAAACACTCGATTAACTTCCGAAGAGAGGATTTTTCTCAACAACCAACAAGATTGCACATCAGTCAGTGCGTTGTGTTCTCTATTGACGGCAATAAAAAGCGCAGTGTCCAGCCTAAACGCAATCTTTGTTATCCAGGCTTTAAGGAAGTGTCCCGCGCGATTTTTTCTAATCCTCTTCGTTCTCATCTTCCGACTCGCCCCCTTCGCTGCCTGAGTTGTGGAAATTGTGAGTGGATTGTTAATTAATGTTTTTAAGTATGCACAGTGTATCCAAGATGACATTGGGAGTGAAGCCGAATAACTTTGTCAAACGAAGATTTATTAAAAAAATTTTAAACGGAGAAGAGGTTTTCGCTTTGGGACAATTTTCCAATACAGCTGTTATAACACAACGTACTAAATTATTGTTCCTTTCTATTTTAGGGCCTCACGTTCTGTGTGACAACTACCCAGTACCCTCTGCGTCAAACCACCGATCGAAAAAGCTTCTTCTCGTTCAATTCTTCACCAGATTCAGAATTCTTCAGAATTTCTTCAGTTTTCTTTCCTCCATGAGGAAAGGAAACTGAAGAAATTAAATCAAATATATCCACAACAGTCCTTAAACAAATTCTTTTACTACAATTATCACGCCGTGAGCAATTTTAAAAAATTCTAAATTCAACAAAAATTTATTTTTCTCAAACGTATCTACAATATTGGTCCCGTTTGGTCTTGCAATTAAATAATCCAGAATGTAATTGAATAATCTAGAAATTAAATAATCCAGTGCATTTAAAAGTAACATACTGTGGATAATTTTCTTCTGTGAATTCATGAGTCATCACTTATCTCACACATACTCAATATGTAGAAAAAAATTAATATATTTATATATCTATTGTAACTCACATATTCGTCGGTCAAGTCTGCCACCTGTGAGACAGTGACGAATATGAGTAGCACCAACAACCTGAAACAAAAAGTGATGTCAAATAAGAGTACACACACTACAAGCAAGGATTTTTGTTTGAGAATTAATTCACTATAGAATGGGTATGATTTTTAATACACATAGAACAATAAGGTATCTACGCAATTTGAAAATATTCAATATATGATGATGCATTATTCATCGTTACATTTCGATAAAAAATTAAGTACCGACCGATAAAGTAAGACATTGATTGATAACAATTTTGTATTATATCTTGACCCTGGAGTACATCACACAGTTGTCGGATAGAAATTTATGAATGGTGTAACGTGAATGGATTATAAAATATGAAATGATCAGCATATGGTTCACACTGATAACATATCTATCATATGTTGATACCATAGAAGCAAGAAATACAGAAGAAAACTAAAATCAAAGATTCGATTTGTACCAACTGCTCTCAGCCCGAACAGATAGAGCAGAAAAATCACAACAAAATTCTATTTTTACGCTATTTGTCTAAATCGTTATATATCAAAGAAAAGAAACTTTTGTTAGGTTCGGCTATTGCTGTAAATCCGGGTACGCGCTGCAAGTATCCGTTCGGGCCTCAGAACGGAACGAGTGCGAAATGACTTCTCGTGAAGTTTGTCTCTTCGATTACTCGACTGAAGCAAAGATTCGACGGTATTAATCTTTGATTTCGTGGGGAGAGCATGAGAATAGCAGAGGTCACAGAGGTTGTTATACCAAATGCGTATTTGCGAGTTTATCCGCAAACATGTTTGTAGACACAGAGACATCGATACTAGTGTTGTACGTTGCCGCAGCAGCATATGCGCGAGCTCGGAAAATGACGCCGCGAATTTACGTCCTAACCTCATTTTACGGAACAATAGGGCACGCTTCTACCATCATCACGTGAGCATGAGAATTTCGTCTGAGGAAAAAAGTCGATTTTCAAGTTTTTCTTTGTCTGCAGGAATTAGAAGAACAACATATAGTTTTTATGCACATTCAACAAACACTGTCACGAAAATTTTTTTTGTTAAATGAAAAAAAAAATGACAGTCTTACCAATAGTTACAGATTTACAATTAAAAAATGATATCGTATCTCAAAATCTGTTCGATCGAGTAAGTTGAAATTTGAACAAATAATTGACTGTGAAATCTTACATGAGAATTGGGAAAAGTACCGAAATGTACTTAGAGTAAAGTAATTTACGTACGTAAAGTTACTGTTATGAAATACAAAGTACTAAATACTTTTTTCCTTCAATCGGAGAGGCAGACTGAAACACGTTCTCTGTCGCTCTATCTCTCTCTCTCTCTCGATGGTACGACCAATGGCGTTATCTCGATAACACTCCTGGCCTCGTCACGTGACTTCGGAACGAAGAAGAGTCATCGCAAGCCTGTGTCAGTGGAATCGCGGCACGATAATGAGAAGCTTAAAAATTCTCCAACGTCCGAGCTTAACTGCCAGAGAACAGCTGGAAAAAACTTAGAAGTGAAATTCTTGTCCGACTGACCGCGTGTTTTGGCCGGTGAGCGACATTCCTCTCGACGTCGTCCTCGTCCGATCGCCCGTGACGTCGTTCTAGTCCGACCGTCCGAATTACGCCGATGACATGGCACAGACACGGACGGACCGGGAGTGCGTATCTCTTTAATCAGTGCGACGAATCGTTCGGAAAAAGTAATCGAAGAAAAAAATCACACTCGAGCAGAAACTTCGCGTGCGGCTGCCGGTCGCTGACTGACGATGCTGGGTGCCGACGCTACCGCTCTCGCTCGGACAGCGTGCACGCGAAAGCACGTCCCTGCTTGTTGTTCGATGTAACGAATCCGACGAAAAATAATACGCGCAGGACAAAGCCAGAAAGCTTTGCATCTTTCCATTTATGGATCGAAAGACGCACGGGCGTCTCGACGTCGCGTACTTAGAATAATATATATTTTTGAGCGAGACAAGCGGTATTTCATCGACAAACGCGGTAGTGTCTGAACGCCAGGTACTTGAAAAAAATTAAGGTAGTTAAGCGGGACGTCACTAGGGATACTTTACGCTAATATGTTGCACCGACGGCGGGAACGCGCGATTAACTGACCGAAGGATGTCGGTCGGTCTCGGTACGTCGAGAGTAAAGCGACAACCGATGAATACTGCGGCGAGGTGGCGACGCAGTAGCTGAAGCCAGCGCGGAAAAACGGCGGTACGTATTCCTCAGGTTTATCGAAAAGTTTTGCCGAAAAACTTTGTCGAACAGCTTTATTGATTTTATGTAGAATGTGACGTATTCGAGCGGTTAAGGAAGCGTACGGGAGACAGAAAAGAAGGCAGATTCGCGAGCGATTTTCCAATCTGATGACTGGCCGGAGGCAAAAGTTGGTCGGAGATCGTGAGATGGCCTCCGTCTACAATGCCGATGAGAAACCGACTTTCGGAGATCAGAAAATTCAGGCCGCCGAGATACAGTTTTGTCGGGGTAAAATCTTTCCTCTGAGCCTTCTCGCACGACTTCAACAATAACAATGACAGCGGTTTATATATTTTATTCGAAGCGAATGATTCTTACAGATACGATGATGGAGAGAGACTCAAGATGGCCGTCACGTTAGCTTCAATAGCGGAACGCTTCTGCCCGGCGAGTGCTGCTTGCCTATAAAACCGTGCGTTCTACAGCTCGAGACGCCCTCTGTTGCACCAATGCTTAACTCTATGTCAAGCCTAACGCAAATCTTTCTTATCGATCACCTGAATGGAAGTTTCCGCGAGATGTTTCTCCTAATCCTCGTCCTCCTCGTCGTCGTCATCTTCGTCGTCCTCATCTCCCGAGTCGTCTCCCTCACCCGCTGAGATGCAGATATTATGATGTTATTAATACAAGTGCACGTACAAGTGTCCACGACTGTCGGTAAGTTACTATCAATTCGAAAAACAAAAAGCCAAATACATTGTGTATCCTCACCGAGCTCAAGTGGTCCGGGCTTGCTGGGAGGCAAGTGGGCGATTCGGTAAGCCTCCTCCGCCTCGATACTCGGATCCATTATCTCCAATACTTCCGGACCGATATCGTACTGCTCCTGAATCATCGGCATGCCAGGCGGACTGTAATTATAAGGGCTGAACTTCTGACCCGTGCCGATGTACACGTTGCCGTATATCCTGCATAAAAATTGGTTATTTTTGTCTTGTTTTTCTTTTCTTTTTAGCGATCTTCACTGTGGCTCGGAGGAACGTGTGTATACAGCGTACGAACTTGCCCCTGGAGAAAGCGAAGCTTCCCGGCCAGATGTTCGACCGAATCATCGCGATGGCTGTACGATTCGATTTAATTGACGAGGAGGCTCGTCCCGTCCATGCTCGAATCGATCCGAGGCTCGCGTCTTCCGACAACGGAGTTAGCAACGGTGGACCAACTTCTTTCCGGACAAACTCGGCATTTTCACGCTCGATCTCCTCTTCATCTTCCTCCTCCTCTTCCTCCTCCACGTCAGTTTCATCCTAGAGCCGATAGAAAAAAAAATAATTTTCGCAGGAGGTAAAAAAATGTCTACACTTAAAAGGCATCGAAAAATCACAATTCTTTTTTTCTCACTGACTTGATATATATGCATATTTTTTTTAGACGAATCTTTTTTTCTACTGAAAAAGTTTAATTGCACAAGAAAAAAAATTTTGGACTTTGTGGATGAGATATATCTACATTGTATCTCATGCTACCATTGACCTGGACAATGAATAATCTTAATGAAATTTTAATGGTTTTGGGAGCTCATAGGAAATTCACCATTTCTTTTGCTTGTCAACTTTATATATATATTTTTTTAGATGTATCATATTTTTAAATCTACATTTTAACTAAACGTTAAAAAAAATTGTGATCGTTCGTGGACGAGAAATATCTACATAGCATCTTGTGCTATCTCTTATCTGACCAATTAAAACTCTTATTTGATTTCTAATTGTTTCAGGAGCTCACATCGTGGCCGCGAGCGGTCTCCTCTCTCGGGTTCCACCAGACTGTGCGACCTTGATCGAGAATATAAGGACTGTGATGGCACCAATTCGCCATCGACGGATCTATCAATTCCTTCAACGGCAGGGGCTCGTAGTGTCGATTCTCCGATATCATGGCCGAGCCTGTGAAGATATCTTATTCTTTTTTCAAGTCCCTCAGACTAATCGATTATTAAGTTAAAAAAAGAATCCCAATTTAAAAACAAACATCAAAATGAGAAACAATCTCAGAAAAAAAAGTATATCAATCGGCAGAAACTCTGTTCTCGCATGTTGTGAAGCAAGGGTTTGTACGATACTTTTGTTTTTACAAAACGTTTCCTTAATTCGTGCGATTGCACTAGACTTTGGCTTGAGCTGTAAATTCACACTCAACAGATTAAGTTTTTTTACACTGCTAACGTTACATTACCTGCCTCGTCCTCCTCGCCGGCGATCTCCGTGTCTGCCTCGGCCTCATCTTCCTCGTCGAGGCCCTCGCCGAACGTGAAGAAGCCGATTGGGGAGACGATCGTCGAAGCGCTTATTCGCGCTATCTGTGCTCTGAGATAATTCTTTTCCGTACCGGGAAACTTCGGAAAAGTGTTTATCTGCGCAGATGTAAAGCTCGACTCATGGGTATTACTTCAATCATGATTTATTACCGGGAGTGCATGAGTCTTCTCAAAAATGATAAATCTCGATCGTTAACATCCATTCGTAATTAGAGAATACGAAAAATCTCCGCGAGCTCATTTTAAGGGTGAAGAAAAATATTAAATAATAAAAAGATGACTTACCGATGCCTCCGGGTCACCGGTGCAGATTCGAACGATCTGCCTTGCCGCGATAATCTGTTGCGGTGTTACCGACGGCAATTCCATCCAATCTTCTATACCCGGTGAATTACAAGCGTAGTAGATTTTTCCGTTGAGACCCGAACCGATCGCCTCAGCCGGCACGTCGACGGGAGGCTTCCAGAGACTCTTCGGGAGCGGAGGAAAAACCAGCTTCAAAGTCGTTGATTCTTCGGTTTTAGAAATCTCCTGTCCGGCCTCGTTCGTGTCGGGTTCTTCCGATTTTTCCTCGGGACCCACTTCCGGTTCAGGAACTTCCTGCTCTTCCTCGGCAACCTCGGTAGCTTCCGCCTCCTAAATTGAAGTGTTGAATAATTAAATGTGTAAAAAAAACTCTAAAAAACGGGGGAAAATCTGCAACATTTAAAACGCCAATTTTTGTAACGTGTGCATAGCTTCCTCTTGTGGAGACGGAATAATAAATTTTTACCGCCGTTTTTCGAGCGAGAAGCTCCTCGGCGAGAAGTTCTGCTTCGACGATATAATAGTTTTTCGGTTTGCCGATAATCTTTCCCCAAAATCTACAAAACGGGAAATGTTAAATAGAAGCTTTTAAAAAATTCTGAAGTAGTTAAACTAATACCTCACGTTTTCGATGGGCTTTTCAGCCAAGAGTTTGCGAATTGACAAATTGAGAGCGATGATTTCCGAGCGCGGCAGAGCGACGTCGATCTGCTCGAGGTAAGCGAATAGTTCAACCACATCCGGTGGCTTCCGTCTCGGATCGTCGTCCTTCTCTTCCTCCTCTAATCCGTCCTGTCCGTCGTCCTCACCGTCGTCTTTCAGAGTCTACGAACAAAATGAGAAATTATTAGTTTATTATTTTTATTCGATAGATATATCAATACTTTATACTACTTTACGATATATATATATTTAAAAATTATATTAATTGTAATCTATAAGTAATATAATTAGTTAAATTTTTTTTTTCGATAGGTAAGACAACTGATGGCAACTGGTGTCTCCCGAAGTCTGTTACCTGATAGAGCTCAATGAACTTCTTCGCTTCATCGTATTGTGCAGGCGGTACGTAGCGGTCTCGAAGATAATCGCTTTTATTCTTGAATCTCTCGTCCTTGATTTTTCTGCTGTAATCCTCGAATACATCTACGGCATTTTTCGGTCGCTCTGCCAAAATCTTCTCTAATAATTCTGCCAGATGATCGTATCTGTAATAATCTTTTGCGGTGTAAATAAAATAAATAATACTACTTTATGATACTAGTGCGATAAAACGCTTTCTAACGAGTGTGAAATTGCAGGACGGACGCTCTATAGGAAATCCTACGAAATTTTATTTCAAAAAACAAGGTTTGAAAGAGAAGTTTTACGCGCGTAGAACGAGCGTGAAATTGTGCTTTACGCACCGATTGAAATAAAAACTGTCATTGGCTGCAGGACCCAGATCGATGGCCCTTTGCCAAGGTGTAAAATTAGCATAAAGTATAAAATCAAGTAAATGAAGAGAACTACAAATTTTTACTTTGGCAATAAATCTCCTTTACTAAAATAAATAAAATAAATAAAATAAATAAAGTAAAAAAAACAAATAAAATAAATAATTGTTACCGTTGTCAAAGTTGTGTGGGAATGCTTACAAACAGTCACCGCTCTCAGGGCTGTGCTTGAGAAGAAACTTTTTAGCGCGACGAAAGTCTATCTCGACAGATGGAATTTTCTGATCTTCCCCGGAAGAAGCTTCCTCGTCGACGTTGTAGACAGAGGCCATCTTCTTGTCTTTTACGGATTTTCCCGTCCGGTGGCACGTCAGGCCGGAAAATCGCTGGCGATTTCCCAAGCTCGCTTTTTTTCACTCGTCCGCGGTCTTCGTTGAGCGTTCGCGCTCGAACACCTTTCATTTGTCTGGCGGCTTCGAGAGCGTGGTATTGGACAAAAATAAGTACGCGACCAAGTCATTCGGCGACTCTGGTGTGCCGATGAAAAATCTGTGCACAGTTTTTCTTTAATGTTTTATTTATTCTTTTCGATATCATATTGCATTAAACAATTAAATGTGCAGTTAAATTTTTCAAGTAGGTGTTAAGAAACGATATTTATCCTAAAAATGCATTATTTATCGAACTAAATATACGCCTGTCGGAAATAGCTTAACTATATTTTCTTAGGATAAAAGGTGTCCGGTTTCGTATCACGAGCAACACGATTAGCCCACAGAAACAACCATATTGACTTGTATAATATGTCCCCCTTGATTATCAATATTATGCCAGATTGTTAAAACAGTAACATCCAACATTTTATATCTTTACATCTGCATCGAACGCAATACCGTGAAGTATGACATGACGGTCCTGAGAGTCTGCAATGTGAAATAACTTATTAATTACATTTAGATTTTAATTAAACGGAAGTCACAGAATTTTTGTAAACTTATAAGAAAGATCGGTCCTACCTGTGCGAAAGTTTTCATAGATAAGATTAGAAAATTCCCAGCTGTTAGCTTAGAAGGCACCGTACAACGTATTATCATCAATTGTAAGAACTTTTGGGCCTTAGGCGCCAGCTTGTACCAGTGGCTGTCATGTCTGCACGGTAGAAAACTTTTTTTGTGAAGCCGCACCACATTCCTCAACTACTTACTCACATATATAAGTAAATACTGATACTGTGATCCATCAGCTTTTGAGAAATGTAACACTCTATGTATAAGTGCAATATCAAAGCCAATCCGACACCGATAAATCTCACAGTCGCTTCAGGGTTGCTTTGTCCCAGAAGAATCTAAACGTAAACTTAATTTATCTTTGGGTCTGGAATAAGAAAATTAAATCTTTTACCTGAAGGCCTACTAAGATAAGAGACAACATGCCAAATCCGAGGACATAGAGGATAGTTGTTCTGTAAGTTGCCTCAATGAGGTTGGCGCAACTGACAATAGAAAATTCATTAATAATATTGAACTGTTTCACTTTCGCAGGATACATTTTCTAAACTATCTTACTCAATAGCGTCGTTATGTCTGTCGACACACGAAGCAAGGTCTACCATATCTCTTTTGTTCATGACACATGCCATTTGTTCTGGTTGTTCCAATGTGTTATTATTTCCAATCCTTTGTAATTTACACCTGGACATTGCGGTTTAAACTCATTGCATTGATTACTATTATCAGTTAATCATTGACTCACCCCAAAGCCGAAAAAACACCGCAGACATGTTGTACGCAAATTACTAACATAATTTCACTAGCCATAAAAAATAACACACCCACACTGTGACATATACAGATATCCAAAATAATGTAAAAATAATATTTCTGCACGTCAAGATGGTAATAGTCGACGGGAGATGGGAATTCTCCGGGTGCGGTACCGTTTCTCAGCAAAACATCGATGATCTTCGGTATTGTCGGTTGGGCCACGAAAACGAGAGCGACCGAGTACATCTCAACTGAATGCAATGTCAATAAATTTATGAAACGTTTGTCAACCTTTTGGGTAATCCTTACCATACTCGATTAACCTGTGAACACGAATGACATCTTTCTTCCCTGATCCGCGTACTCGTGAAGAATGTTAACCTCTCGATCCTGAGACCACACTTGCCAATCCATACGAATACAATTCAGCAGCTTCGTTATTTTTTGCGAGTTCCACAGACAACCAACTCCTTTCGCAACCCAAATAGCTTCGAACAGGAGTGTTGTAATGCAGTGGACAACGATTGACTGTTGCTCACGGTATTTCACAAGAGCTAGGATCTGAGGTACGATTTGACTGATACCAATAAACGTTAAAAAACCGAAAATGCTGCATCTGGCACGTTTACTCTGATACGGCCAAGTTCCACTCAGCGTCATTAAGGTTTTGTTTAATTTATAGTAACGGTGTTCAAAAAAGTCCATCGCAACCTCAAGTATTATCGGCGATGGTGTTGAGGCTACTGGTGCATCGACTCCCGAAGCAAGAACCTCCACCATTGTCTTCCTTTTTCGTGCGATTCATTATTCTCTTCTCGGCATGCATTCTCGTAGAATTACATCAAGGTATCGCAGGTTGATGGACGCTCAAATTACCCCACGTCAAAGTTGCCTGTCGGCGATGCCATGGTGTATAGACTCTGCCATGCGTATCCGTTGTTACATATTCAACCTCTCCAACCAAGCCTTACAAAGAACTATACAACATATTAGGTATCCTTCATAGGTAAATATTTTCTAAAAAAAAATAGTCTTCCACCCATCAGTATAACCATCAATTGCTTTCAGCGCTACCTTGAAACGTGAGAGTTGAGTGACAGGCGTGGAATGGTCTCTCCCTTTAGATGGCGCAGCCGCAGTAAGGTGCTTCGATGGGGGCCAAGCCAGTGGAACGATGAGCGGGTCAGTAGTAGGTTGTAGACATCCGTTGCGTCCAGAATGCTGAAGTGTGTGCATTATCTTCACTGCCACAATGAAATACATCAAGGCTTTTGATCCAAGCTCTTCTGAAAAGAGTTCATACTATGAGAGAGTCAACTTCATCTCGTGTACATTAGCCACAATGACGGATGTAGAGGCAATATAGTTTTTGTTAATTTCTCATGTCTATGTATGCATATATGTACGCAGTCATGAGAGTGGCGCAGTAAACAATGAACGCGCTAGCTGGTGGAATGGTTGGGAGTTAGGTGTAACAGAACGTTGGCAGAGATGTTCAGATTATTACGGTTTCACCCTGAACGATGTCAAACAAAGGGAATGACGACGAGTGGCGTGCGTTACGAATCATCGATCTGTTTCACTGCGATTCCCCTTCGTCGTGGTAACTGTAACACAGACAGTGGCCGGTTAGATAAGAATCTCTGTACCATTTGTTCGATTGAAGGAATTGCGACCCTAGTCAAGAGCTCCAAGGGTTAAAGTGATGTATCGACGAATTATGTTCTAAAATTTATGACCAAATATAAAAAATCTCTTCGGATAAGATGTGGGAAATATGTTAAACATTTATCGTGAAGATTAATGTAAATGTGTGTTTCGATTATCCCAATTATACCCGGTATGGACCGGTTCGGATAATCGAGGTTCCACCGTGTTCTTTTATTCGTATCAAGTTACAGTACGTTAAAATTACTCGTCACAATTGACGCGTCGTACGTACTGTACAGTCACGAGCACCTCCTGTCTGCACACGACCGCCTTCCCGCCAGCAGTGTTCGATACTCTACCCCCACTACACAATTACCCTTCTCAACACTTGTCTCCTCTACGCTGCCGTGAATAGCTCCCCCTCCTACGAGGCTTGTAGTGGGGGCGCCCGCGTCCGATTGCGTCCCCACTTTTCCTCTCCTGACCACGAGCTGTGCTGTGCTCGGAAGCGTACCGTGTCTTAACGCGGGAAACTGAATTAGACGGTTCGATAAATCGATGTTTTTCGGGAATTTTTTTTAGGGTAAAAAAAGGAAAGAAAGGGTCTAGCGAAGTTTTTAGATTATTTAATTACATGTCTAAACATGAGAAAACAATTTATTTTCAAGAAAAATATTAACAGGCAACGTTCGTCTGAAACAAAATAAAAAAATAAAAACTATTTTTCTTCTATATGAACTGGGATAAACTAAAGGAAATTATGAATTCGAATGTGAAGCAGAAAATGTCCTTTTTTGGGAAATTTTTTTTTTCTTCAATTTTCTAAAAAAAATTGTTCAGAATTGTTTTTCTTGGTTTTTCTTAGTTTATGAGCTACATCCGTCACGCCGATCGGGAACAGCAGTTGCACTAATGTTCATAAAAATCGATTGCCTGTTAATATTTTACTGAAAAAAAAACGATTCAATTTGAGTCTGAGGACTACCGGAACCGAACACTATTCTGCATCCACTGCTGTGCGTGTAGAACCTTCTACGCTAGTCAGTCAGTGGCGCCCGCTACTGCAGGCAATGCTCGACTGCATTATCGAACTAAATAAATTCTCTATTATCGACGGTCTGCAAGGCCGTTACCGGAAGAATTTTTTTCTAATCCTCGTCGTCGTCACGTCCCTCGCACCTGCCGAGTTAAAGAGGTTATGATCGTATTGTTGCAAGTGCAAGTACAAGTTCCCGCGACTGTCGGCAAGTTACTCTCCGTCGTAAAAACAAAAAGCCAAACACGTTGTGTACCCTCACCGAGTCCGAGTAGTCCAGGCTTGCCGGAAGGCAAATTAGTGACTCGCTGAGCCTTCTCTGCATCGATACTCTGATACATGATCTCCGATACTTCCGGAACGATATTGTACTGCTTCTGAATCATCGACATGCCAGGTAGACTATAATTATAAGGACTGAACTTCTGACCCGTGCGGACGTACACGTTGCCGCATACCCTGCGTAAAAATTGGTTAGTTTTATCTTGTTTTTCTTTCAGTTTTTTTTGTGTCCATCTTCACTGTGGCTCGGAGGAACGTGTGTGTACAGCGCATCGCCCCTGGCGAAAGCGAAGCTTCTCGGCCAGATGTTTGAGCGAACGATCGCGATAGCTGTATGATTCGATTTAATTGGCGAGGAGGCTCGTGCCGTCCATGCTCGGATCGACCCGAGGCTCGCGTCTTCCGACAACGGAGTTAGCAACGGCGGACCAACCTCTTTCTGGATAAACTCGGCATTTTCACGCTCGATGTCCTCCTCCTCTTACTCTAACTCTTCCTCCACCGGGTCAGTTTCATCCTAGAGGGGCTGTCAGGCTCGCCGATAAAACAGAAATTTTTTATCGGCGAGCTTGACGTGCAACAGTTTTTTTTTTTACAAATAAAAAAAAATGTTGCCACGCAAGGTAAAAAAAGTTTCTACATTTATAAAATATTGATCAATCGTAATTTTTATATTTTGACCGATTTTATACATATATGTATATTTTCGACTAAAAGAGTTTTATTCCAGAGTTCTTCCTGCTGTCTGAGCTTTGAGATTCTTTTCCTTACCGGGAAATGCCGGAAAAGTGTGCATCTGCTTTAACGAACGTTGCGCACCAACGGAAAGCGTGACTCATGAGTTATACCATGTTTTAGCGATAATTCACTTCGGGAAGTGCAAGTGAGTTCGCAGAAATTATAAATCTAATCTCAATCGTTTACGTCTATTCGTGATTAGAGAAAGCGAGAAATCTTCCGGAGCTGTTTTCGACTGAAGAAAAGTATTAAATAAAATAAAAAATATTAAATTACAGAATGATGACTCACCGATGCAAGCGATTTGCCTTACTGTGGTAATCGGTTGCAGCGTTATCGACGGTAATTCCATCCAGTCGTCCATACCGTTTTCCGTTTAGACCCGAATCGAGGCGAGGCTTTCAAAGGCATTTTTAGAGCAGAGAAAGAAGCAGATTCACACTCGTCGATTCTTTGGTTTTGGGAATCTCGTCTCCGGCCTTGTTAGTGGGCGGTTCTTCTATTTTTCTTCCGGAAGTATTTCGGGTCCGGCAAATTCCTATTTTTCCCAGTGGACTCCGGCAGCTTCTACCTCCTAGATTAAAATGCAAAACAAATAAATGGGTAAAAAATTCAGAGAAAACGAAAAAATTGAAGTTTGCGTATTTCGGCGTTTAGAGGCAACCGAATGAATCTATTTATCACAGCTGATCACAAAACCATAATACATTTTACTTTTATTGTGATGTGCCAGTTAGAATCTGAAAACGTTTCGGTGAAACGTAAAATAAAAAATGTTCGATAAATTATTTTCATATATTTTCGAAACAATTCGTAAGATTCGAGAGATTGAAAATATATTTAAAATTGCCTCAAAATATTCCGTGCTATTTGGGTGATGTTTTAACTGATGCAAGCCGGTCTCTTTCTAACACCCACACACATTCACAACCATACATCCGGCCGCCATGTATAAATCTCTTTTCTCGAGGTTTCTGATTATTTTAACTACTCTGTTATTGAAATCTCGATTTTTTACGCAAACACAGCTTCTGCTGTAAGGAAGCAAAGAGAGAAATGTTTACCGTCGTTTTTCAAACAAGAAGCTTCTCGGCAAGAAGTCCCGCCTCAATTATATAATAGTTCTTGATTTTTCCAATAATTTTAGCTTCAAATTAGAAGCTTCAAGAAATTCTATAGTACTTAATCAAGTATTTCACGTTCTCGATGGGCTTCTCAGCCGCAAATTTATGAATTGGTATATTAAGAGCGTCGATTTCCGAGCGTGGTAAAGCGACGTCGATCTGTTCGACATAAGAGATAAGAGAACTTCAACCACATCCGGAGGCTTCCGCCTCGGATCGTCTTTCCTCTCGTCCACTTCCCGTCCACCCAGTTCCGTCTCGCCGTCAGCTTTTAAAGCGTACGAAAAAGAAATTATAAAATAATAATTTAATTTCCGAATTTGATAGCCAAGACAGCCGACGACAAGTGACGCCTCCCCGGACCTATAATCTGATAGACTTCCGTGAACTTCTTCACCTCCTCGTACTGGGCCGGCGGTACGTAACGATCCCAAAGATAATCACTTTTACTCTTGAATCTCTTATCGTTGAATTTCTGTTGTACTCTCCGAATACAACGGGATATTTCGAGGGCTCGACTAGAATCTTTCCCAGTCATTCCGAGAGATGATTGTACCTACGATAATCATTTGGCATATGAATGCAAAAAATGAGATAAATGTAATAGATAAGATAAATAAAATAAATAAAATAAATAAAATAAATAAAATAAATAAAATAAATAAAATAAATAAAATAAATAAAATAAATAAAATAAATAAAATAAATAAAATAAATAAAATAAATAAAATAAATAAAATAAATAAAATACATAAAATAAATAAAATAAATAAAATAAATAAAATAAATAAAATAAATAAAATAAATAAAATAAATAAAATAAATAAAATAAATAAAATAAATAAAATAAATAAAATAAATAAAATAAATAAAATAAATAAAATAAATAAAATAAATAAAATAAATAAAATAAATAAAATAAATAAAATAAATAAAATAAATAAAATAAATAAAATAAATAAAATAAATAAAATAAATAAAATAAATAAAATAAATAAAATAAATAAAATAAATAAAATAAATAAAATAAATAAAATAAATAAAATAAATAAAATAAATAAAATAAATAAAATAAATAAAATAAATAAAATAAATAAAATAAATAAAATAAATAAAATAAATAAAATAAATAAAATAAATAAAATAAATAAAATAAATAAAATAAATAAAATAAATAAAATAAATAAAATAAATAAAATAAATAAAATAAATAAAATAAATAAAATAAATAAAATAAATAAAATAAATAAAATAAATAAAATAAATAAAATAAATAAAATAAATAAAATAAATAAAATAAATAAAATAAATAAAATAAATAAAATAAATAAAATAAATAAAATAAATAAAATAAATAAAATAAATAAAATAAATAAAATAAATAAAATAAATAAAATAAATAAAATAAATAAAATAAATAAAATAAATAAAATAAATAAAATAAATAAAATAAATAAAATAAATAAAATAAATAAAATAAATAAAATAAATAAAATAAATAAAATAAATAAAATAAATAAAATAAATAAAATAAATAAAATAAATAAAATAAATAAAATAAATAAAATAAATAAAATAAATAAAATAAATAA
Source organism: Listrodromus nycthemerus (assembly GCA_963978505.1). Lineage (NCBI taxonomy): Eukaryota > Metazoa > Arthropoda > Insecta > Hymenoptera > Ichneumonidae > Listrodromus > Listrodromus nycthemerus. The sequence continues at coordinate 20,577,210 of OZ021680.1, read as the reverse complement.
AATAAATAAAATAAATAAAATAAATAAAATAAATAAAATAAATAAAATAAATAAAATAAATAAAATAAATAAAATAAATAAAATAAATAAAATAAATAAAATAAATAAAATAAATAAAATAAATAAAATAAATAAAATAAATAAAATAAATAAAATAAATAAAATAAATAAAATAAATAAAATAAATAAAATAAATAAAATAAATAAAATAAATAAAATAAATAAAATAAATAAAATAAATAAAATAAATAAAATAAATAAAGACCGAGGTTGATTGTCTTTTGATGAAGTGTAACATTGCTGTTAGGTATAAAATTTAGTAAAAGACGACAACGGTAAATATCAACTTCGGCAATAAATCTCTTATACAACTATCAACCCAAATAAAAAAAGTGACATGCGGCTGAGGGATTTTAATTGATGGTCAATTAGACATATACATTTCCCAAGTCAATCTACGTTATGTCACACTATATTTAAAAAATTGTAGCATCTCGCATATTGTCAACAAATCCACTATTACTACCAAATAAAATGAAATTAAATAATTAATCCATTGATATTTGATTTGTCACAGTAGTGCGTGAATGCTTACAGGCAGTCACAGCTCCCGGGGCTTCGAAAAGAAACTTGTCAGCGAGACAAAATTCGTTTCCTCCCCGACGTTGCAGACACAGGCCATCTTCTTGTCTCTTGCCGGACTTGTCTTCCGTCGACTCGTCAGGCTAGAAAATCGTTGGCGATTTTTTTAGACTCGCTTCTTATCCTCTGGCCGTAGTCTTCGTTGATCGTTCGCGCCCGAACATATCTCATTTGTCTGGACGCTTCGAGAGCTTGGCATCCGGTAGGAAGAGATCCGCGTCCTCTCCATCTACCAGGCGCTTTTTCCCTATCGAATTTATGACGTGAACGCGCCGAACGAACGAGTAACCGTTATACGACCGGGCACATTATTATCGAACGACCTAATTAATTTAACGAAGTTGAAAGACCAGATATATATATATATATATATATATGTGTGTGTGTATTATTAAAAAAATAACCAATTGATCTCCACCATTTACGAGTTTGAAAAAAAAAATTACGAGAAATCTTGTGTGTCATTTCGCAATAAAAATATAATTAAAAAAAAAGGCGAAAAAGAAATGATGAAAAATTGAAGAATAAAGTTGAAGAAAAAGAAAAATCGGTCTATCATGAGTTATTTCCCAATAATTTTTATACACAGCACTGCGTTTTGTACATTTTTTTTCGGATCTATTTAATCGCCGCACGATCGCTGTAATCAATAAATAATTATTTTTCTCAATAAAAAATAATGGTAAACAATTTTTTTTATCCGATAAAAAAAATTCGAGTCGTTTGAGACTTGAGTCAATGAAAAAAAATGTGCATTCGAACCGAGATGCGAAGAGTTAGACTCGGGTCGAAATGGTATTGAATGCCCCATAATACATGTGTGTGTGTGTGTGTGTGCGGGTAGATTAAAACAAAAATATATTTTCGGTAATCGACGAAATAAAATTAGAGCGCGTCGACAAAAGCACGACTGAATCGTGTATAAATGTTTCGCGATACGGGACGGTCGCTTCCTGAAAGAGTAGGACGATTTTAATCGGCCGAGGTCTTCGTACGAGCGATTACTTTCGTCCGGAAGAAGCCCCAAGATATTGTTCGACCGATTCACTCTCGGTGGCGATGAAAATATTTCAAAATCTTTTTTTATATATATATATATATATATATATATATATATTTTTTTTTTTAACATAGCTGGTGAGCAGTTACGCTGGAATTTACTATCGGTTATCGCATCCTGACTTCCACATTTCGTTCGTTAGTTCGGTTGTGTCCTAAATAACGTTTGCCGGCGAATGAGAGACAAGAGACGATCCGGGCTCCTCGTGCCGCGAACGTGCAAGCTCGTCTCGTCGCTTCCTATCTGTCGGGATGGAGAACGACGATCGTGAAAGACGGCACGTGCCGCTATTCACATCCGCCAACCGGAAATGTATCGAGATCCGTGTTCGACGCGTCGCGACGCTTCAACGAATCAAACAATTCCATCAATGAGAAAAAAAAATGAATGAATTCCAAATATCTAAATCTGTCCCGCATGGAATCAATTGAATTGGGATTATTGATTCAATTTTCCGATTATTTCCCGATTATTTTACGATTATTTTTCGATTATTTTACGATTATTTTCCGATTATTTTCCGATTATTTTACGATTATTTTACGATTATCTTACGATTATTTTATGATTATTTTCCGATTATTTTCCGATTATTTTCCGATTATTTTCCTTCGCTAAACTGCATTTATGTGAAATTTCATATTTTCGGGAGCGATGTGAATTTTTTAATTTTCATTTTTAACAACGCTCGGTTCTCGCTCAACTTTCTACCGAAATGGGAAAAATTTTGAGGCCAGCGCAAAAAAATTGTCTTATTAATTTTCAATTTTCCGGGTCTTTTATATATATTTGTCTGTGAATAAACTAATGTAAAATTGAGTGAAACAACATTTTTTGTATACCTTAAAATACCAATAAAAAAAACTTGTAATAATTCCAACGACGATTGCATTGTATTTTTGTGTTGAAAAAAATTTTTGCGATTTAGAGTTTATTCGAATTAGTCAAATTGTCGATGTTCAACAAAATAATAAGTTGCAAATTAAATCGATTTTGCAAAATAAATTTTTCTTCGCTAAAAGTCTGTAATAATCGATGCATCGTTCAGCAAAAAAAAAAAAAATAATAATTTATACACATATTTGCATTAATCGAAAGTGAGGTGTTGTACAATCTGATTATCCATTTCTTACATTTCTATTGCTGTGGTATGAGTTGCAATGGCATCAAATGCATACGACTTGTGAACCGCAGAAACCAAACTTCAGCTCATTCGAAAGGGGATCCAATCGGCAAACAAAGTACTAAGTTTCCAAAGGATCTTCAGTGGTCGCACCACAGATAAATATTCATTGATAATTATCGATTATTTTTCATAATTATCGATGCACAATCACCAAATGGTAATCGATTTAGAAAAAAAATAAATAAATAAATAAACGTTCTTCCACGTTAAATTGATGATTCAAAAATCGAATGAACATTGTCCACCATTACGTCACATTAGGTCACATAATTAATGCCTTATCTTCAAGCATTATCGAAGTCGTCGTGATAACACAAAAATAACGTGTCTTCTATGTTTATAACTGCATCGAACGCAGAGCTGCAAAGTATGACATAACCGTCCTCATTGTCTGAAACATAAAAAAAACTGTGAACCGTATTCCGATGAATTTTTATCAGGAATTACATAATTTTTGTGATTTATCAATAAAAATTAAAATTAAATTAAATTAGAATTAAAATTAAAATTAAAAATAAAATTAAAATTAAAATTAAAATTAAATTTAAAATTGAAATTGAAATTAAAATTAAAATTAAAATTAAAATTAAAATTACCTGTGCAAAGGTTCTCATTGACAAGATAAAAAAATTGCCGGCCGTTAGCTTGCAAGGTACACGACAACGTATTATTATCAATTGCAGAAGTTTTTGAGTCGCAGGCGCCAAGTTGTACCACCGGCTGTTGTATCTGCACAGTAGAATAGTTGACTTTATGCGACCACGTCACCAAACTAAGACTATTTACTCACACACATGAGTGAATGCTGATACTGTGATCCATCAACGTTTGGGAAAAGTAACACTCTATGAATAAGAACATTATTGAAGCTAAAGCAACGCCAATGAATCTTATGGTGGTTTCGGGATTGCTCTTTCCCAGGAGAATCTAAATGTAATTAATTCATCTGTGAATGAAGAAAATTATTCGTCATTGGGCAAAACTTTTACCTGAAGTCCCACCAAGATAAGTGCAATCATGCCAAATCCGAGGACGTAGAAGCTAGTCGTTGTGTGAGTAGCATCGATGAGGTTGGCGCAACTGATGATGATAGATTCAGTCAATGATATTGAATCGTTCAAGCAATACAATATAAAGTCACTGAATGATCTTACTAGATAGCATCGTTATGTCTGTCGATACACGAAGCAAGCTCTGACATATCCCTTTTGTTTCGCACAAACGACGATCCTCCTGATGCTACCGAAGAGTTGTTATTCCCGATCCGTTGTAATTTACACCTGAAGATTGGGGTTGAAACTCGTTAAACTGTTCGTTACGATCAATCGACAATCGACTTACCCCAATGCCGCAAAAACACCACTGACGTGTTGTACGCAAACGATGAACATAATTTCACTGGCCACAAGACTCAACACACCTGCACAGTTACACACCCACGTATGCATGATAATGTAAAAATAATATTTCTGCGAGTCGAGATGATAATAGTCAACGGGAGACGGAAATTCTCCGGTTGCTGTACCATTTTTCAGCACAACGTCGATGATCTTTGGTATTGTCGGTTGGGCCATAAAAATGAATGCGACCGAACAGATCTCAGCTGTATGCAGTGACAACAAATGCATAAAACAATTGTCAACATTTTTCAATAATCCTGACTACACTCGACTGACCTGTAAATGCGAGCGATATCTTCCTTCCGTCGTCCGCATATTTGTGAAGAATGTTGACTTCCCGATCCTGAGCCCACGCTTCCCAATCCATACGAATACAGTTCAGCAACTTTGTTACCTTCCGCGAGTTCCACATACATCCAATCCCTTTCGCAGTCCAAATTGCTTCGAAGAGGAACGTTGTAATGCAGTTGACGACAATTGCCTGTTCCTTACGATATTTCACAAGAGCCAGTGTCTGAGGTACGATTTGACTGATGAGAAGAAATCTTAAGGCAACCGCAATGCCACGTCTGGTACGGGTGCTCTGATATGGCCAAAGTCCACTGAGCGTCATCATAGTTTTATTCAATCTATAGTAACGGTGTTGAAAAAAGTCCATTCCGGCTGAAGTAGTATCAACGATGATATTGGGGCTACTGTTGCTGCTTCCGAAGCAGTACACCATACCGCTGGAACCCTTTTTGCATATATTCCTCTATTATTTTCTTCGGATTAATCGTGATAGAATTTTTTGAAACTATCGCAGCTCGATGGACGTTTAAATTGAGCCCTGTCAAAAGTGACCGACAGTGATGCGATGGTGTACACTCACTCTGCCCTCCGCATTCACCATTACGTATAGGATCCATCCAAGCAAGCTGTAATAAGAACTATAAGAACATTGAGACATTGAACATAGGTAGGTATATCCTTGAAAAAATATTCTTCCGCGACTAAAAACATCAATTATTTGTAGCTCTAGCTTGATGTACAACAGTTGAGTGATAGGCGTGAAATTGTTCCCCTCTGCACACGGCGCAACCGCAATAGAGTGCGTCGATGAGGGTCGACCGGTAAAACTATGAGCGAGTCGTCAGTCGATAGAAAACATCCGTTCCGTCCGCAATTTCAAAGAGTGAACATCATCTTCACCATCCAGATTTGGATACATCGATATATTTTTTCACCATAAACGATACTCGCCATTCGGTTTCTCACTTGATATGCGATAAACCTAGCTCGGATGCGATGCTCCACCGAAACAAACAGAATATAAAGCGGTGAGACTTACGATTCACATGTCGGTTCTATTGCGATTCCTCATTCTTCATGAGAACTGTAAGGAAGGCAGATGTGGTTTGAAGGGGAATCTGTGTACTGTTTTCTCGATTGAAGGAATCCTAAACCTACTCGAAAATTTCAGGTTTAAACATTTTTTAAGGCATTATTCAAACTAAAGCACTCGATCAGCCCATTGTATCTGTCGATACAAGAAGTAAGGTATGCCATCTCATTTTTGTCTTCCCGTGTATACGCGGTTTCTTCCTTTTCCATTGGTGTGCCTCTACTTCCAACCGATTCTAGTTTGTTCCTCAACGTTTCAACTGAACCTTGGCAATGTGTCGATCGCAACCATACATCCCATCATGAACCAACTCAAACATCGCGACTACAGCGCAAGTGTGTTCCACAAAAATTAACAACATTACCTGATCGACGAATTCCGTAGGCCCACCCGTCAATACGCCTACGTAAGTGTACATAATGAAGAGACAATAACATTTCTATCAGTAAAGATTATCATAATAGCCGGGTATGACGTTCTTCGTTTTTCTGTATAAATTTTCTTAGAAATGTATCACAGTATCGCATCTCGAAGAATGTTCAAGTTATCCGTAAAAAATTACCGAGAACGATGCAAGGTTCCGTAGACTTCGCGCGTCGTGCGTACAGTCCCGAGCGGCCGAGCGCGGCCGCTGTCCCGACGAGACTGCCCGGTAGTCTGCCCCCACTACAGCGCTGCCGTTCTCAACAAGCTCCGCCAACTGCGCTCCCGTTGGTCTGCTTGGATCGCGGCCGATCGTATCCCCGCTTCTTCAGCCCTGACCACGTGCTGTCCTCGGGAGTGAACCGTCTATATACGTATTCAATCTTCTCACACAAACCCCAGAAAGAATTTTGACGAGTCCGACGTCCGTTAGACGTTGACTTTACGTTGACATCATCTGGAAAACTATTCTACTGTGGTCAATAAAAATGATATCAATTATTGAACAGATTATGAAGCAGGAAGAATATTGAACATTAAACAAAGAAGTAATTTATTGAGTGTTAAATGCCATTATGTGTAAAATTATGTAGGAACTTCTTTTTCTTCAGAGTGAGTCGTACAATTAACGACGTATTTCTATTGGTCATCGAAGTCGTGCAATCATAACATAAAAATATCACACATCGTCTTGTACTTTTATATCTGCGTTGAACGCAAAGCCGTAAAAAATGACATGACTGTCTTCATTGTCTGCAATATAAAATAAACTATTCATCATTTTTCCATTGACATTTATCGGGAATGACAGAATTTTTGCGATTTTTGCGATTTTTAAAAGATTGATAGTTCCTACCTGTGTAAATGCTGTCATGGACAAGATCATAAAATTTCCGGCCGTTAGCTTGCAGGGTACGTTGCAACGCATTATCATCAACTGCAGAAGCTTCTGAGCCTTGGGGCCCAACTTGTACCACCGGCTGTTGTATCTGTGTGATAAAATACCTTTCTTATGATGCCACGCCACCAAGCCTTAAATATTTACTCACATACACGAGTGAATATCGATACTGTGATTCGTCAGCATTTGGGAAATGTAGCACTCCATGAATAAGTACATTATCGAAGCTAATGCAACACCTATGTATCTTATGGTGGCTTCGGGATTGCTCTTTCCCAAAAGAATCTGAATGTAAACGTAATTTCTGTCGTGGATTCCGAAGATGATGCATGATTATTCGAGCCACTCACCTGAAATCCTACTGAGATAAGCGATATCATGCCAAATCCGAGGACATAGAACATAGTCGATGCGTAAGTAGCCTCGATAAGGTTGGCGTAACTGACATGAAAAATTGATCAATAACATTGAATGATTTTAGCTTCACAACATACATCATTCAAACTATCTTACTGAATAGCATCATTGTGTCTGTCGATGCACGAAGCAAGGTCTAACATATCTCTATTGTTCGGAACATACGGCATTTGTGCTGATTGTACCGTGTTATCATTTCCGATCCGTTGTAATTTAGACCTGATGATTACAGTTTAATTTCGTTGGATGAATTATAACGATCAATTAATTATTGACTCACCCCAACGCCGAAAAGACACCACAGGCGTGTTGTACGCAAATTATCAACAGAACTTCACTAGCCATAAACCATAACACACCCAGGCAATGACATACACAAATATCCGTTATAATGTAAAAATAATATGTCTGCAAGTCGAGATTATAATAATCGACCGGAGACGGAAATTCTCCAGTGGCCGTACCGTTTTTCAGGAAAACGTCGATGATCTTCGGCAGTATCGGTTGGGCGACAAAAACGAAAGCGACCGAATACAGCTCAACTGTATACAACGTCAATAAATTAATGAGACAATTGTCAATTTCAATGTCGGTCATTACCATACTCGATTAACCTGTGAACGCGAGCGATATCTTCCTTCCCTGCTCCGCATACTCGTGAAGAATGTTAACTTCTCGATCCCGAGACCACACTTGCCAATCCATGCGAATGCAATTCATCAACTTTGTTACCTTCTGCGAGTTGCAAAGACAGCCAATTCCTTTCGCAATCCAAACTGCTTCCAACAGAAATGTTGTAATACAGTGGACAACGATTGCCTGTTCGTCACGATATTTGACGAGAGCCAGTGTCTGAGGTACAATTTGACTGATGCCAATGAACGTTGACAAAACTAAAATGGCCCATCTAGTACGCGGGCTCTGCCACGGCCAAGTCCCACTGAGCATCATCAAAGTTTTATTTAGTCGATAGTAACGGTGTTCAAAAAAGTCCATCGCAACCAGAAGCGCTATTGGCAATGGCGATGAAGCAATTGCCGCATCAACTCCCGAAACAGCAAGCTACACCGTTAGGTCGCTTTTTTTTCATGCCATTTATTCTTCCTTTCTCGGAATGAATATTTATGTAATTACATGAGAGTACGGCAGGTCGGTTGACGGTGAAATTGCCACATGTCAGAGTTCACCGACAGCGATGCAATGGTTTATGCATTCTATCCTGCGTATCTGTCCTTACATATTCAACCTTTGAAAGCAAGCCTTACACAGAGCTATAAGAACACTGAGGCGTCGAGCATAGGAAGATAATATTGAAAAAAAATTGTACTACCACTCATTCTCTTCTTTTCCACCCCAGCTTGAAATGCAAGAGTTGAGTGACAGGCGTGAAATGTTTCCCCTCTGAATACGGCGCATGCGAAGTATAGGGCTTCCATGGGGAACGCCGATAGAGCTATGCGCATCTGGGCAGTCGGTCCGAGACATCCACCTTGGCCACAATGCTAAAGTTCATATCATCTTCGGTATTGAGAATGGGATTGGTTCATCGATTTCTGCCCGAGCTCTGCAGAAGAGGCAAGCTCATCACATAGAAGTACATACGACAGAAGAGTTTAAGCACATCCTAAGAACAATCATCAATGATGATGTTCAGATCTAGAGGTAATCTAGCTTTCATTCATTCTTTTTGTCTACGTATGCGTATGGGTGGAAGAAACCTTAAGAGACAATAAGTCAACCCGCTGACGGATTGTTTTAGAGCACAACTTGACAGAATAGTGTTCGAATCACTCAACGGGAGTGTAACTTACACCGGCAAGACTTACGAATCATGATGGAAGATAGAAAAAAATGGTTCTTTAAAGTGAGCAGTGCGAATGAATTATGCGGGGTTTCTTAATCGACAGCCAGTCCGGCAGAGATGTTGAAGTCTAAACATAATTGTTTTTACTTGTAACAACGACTACAGTACAATATGTTTTCTAGATCGAAAGATCAGACAATCTTTTTACGAGCATCATATCTAGCCCGTAGCAACTCGAAGTTCTGTACTCGAAGTCCATATTTCTTCACGTTGAGTCATACAATTGACTGCTCATGTCCATTACTGAAGTCATACAAGCCCGTTGAAAAAATAACATGCTATTACTTGTATCTTCATAACTGGATCGAACGTATAATCGTGAAGTATGATATCAGTGTCCTCATTGTCTGTTACATAAAATAACTGATATTGTTTCCACGAACATTCATTGGGAAACGTGAACTATTTATGTTCTAATAAGAAAATGATCGTTCGTACCTGTCCGAAAGTTCCCATGGACAGATAGAAAAAATTTCCGGCTGTTAACTTGCCGGACACACCGCAACGCATTATCATCAATTGCAGAAGATTCTGTGCCTTAGGGGTCAGCTTGTACCACTGGCTGTCGTATCTACGCTCGGAATGATTTTTTTATGAAGCCTCACCACCAATCCTCAACTATTTACTCACATATAAAAATGAATACTTATACTGTGATCCATCAGAAGTTGGGAAATATAACACTCTAAGAATAAGTCCATTATTATAGCCAATGCAACACCTATGAATCTTATGGTGGTTTCGGGATTGGTGCTTCCCAGAAGAATCTGAATTTACAGGCAATTCATTTGAGAATTCGATAAATGGTTCGTCATTGATCAAATGGTTTACCTGAAGTCCTACTAAGTTTAGCATAATCGTTCCACAACCGACCATATAAAAGATAGTCCATGTGTAAGTTGCCTCGATGAGGTTGGCGCAACTGATAATAGTGAATATGTCAATAATATCAACTTTTACCAGATACATTCTCTAAACTATCTTACTCGATAGCATCATTATGTCTGTCAATGCATGAAGCAACCTCTTCAATGTCCTTTTTCTCCAGGGTATGTGCCATCTCTCCTGATTGTTCTGATGGTTCATTGTTTTTCATTCTTTGCAATTTAAACCTGAAAATTTCAGATGAAACTTCACTCAGATTATTATCATTGATTGTTTGGTAACTCACCCCAACGCCGTAAAGATGCCACAGACGTGTTGCACGTACATGATCAACATAATTTCACTAGCCACGAAGGGTATCACACCCATACACAGGCATACATATATGTATACGATAATGTAAAAGTAATATTTTTGTGAGTCAAGATGATAATAATCGACGGGAGTTGGAAATTCTCCAGGTGCGGTACCGTTTTTCAGCAATACATCGATGATCTTAGGTATCGTTGGTTGGGCAACATAAACGAAAGCGACCAAATATATCTCGACTGCAATGTCGAACAAAAAGTGGAAAATGAAATTTCAATAAAAATTAAAAGTTCCCTCCTCATCGAACATAAGTTCTTATAGAGGAGGCTTCGCATATAAAGAGACATTATGAAAAACTGTTATGAGAATTGCAAATTTCAACTTTGATGAGGAACCCATATGAAAATTTCAATTTTCAACCTTTTTTCAACATCAACGTCGCATTTAACTCGTAGGCAAAACTGCTAGTCGACTCACGTTTAGCGAGAAACAATGCATCGACCTTGCAGTTTTTTGTGGAAACGAATATCGAATTTGTGCTTGGCACAAAGAAATACATAGAGTTATGTGTTTTTTTATTTTTTCCTTCAATCTTTCAATGTTTACTCGAGACCGTCTGAATTACACTGTTTATCTAATGTTCTTCCTGTAGAACATGATAGGCGCCTCAATTTTTTCTGCAATCCTATCAGAAAGCATAGAAATTTCTCTTTGAAAATAAACAAAATCACAAATTTTTTCAATTTACGCTAAACAAATGACCGTTTAACATTTTCCTTCGTCTTCAATTCCGGACTGTACTCCATGTATTTCTTCACTTCGATTACGAATCTGATACTTATTCTAGTCACTAATGAATATTTTATGTGTCTGAAGTAAGGTGCAACTTTGCCATGAAATTCGTGAAATTCAAAACGACATAAAATGAAAACGATTAAATTGATTCTCTTGAAATTTGAATGAGATCTTCTCGTGATCATAGTTAATCTGTGCACGCGTTTTTACCCCGATAGCTGAAAAGTCGCGAGCGTTGCGTTACGCACGAACTTCTTTGATGAAATTAAAAATGGCGTACAAAATAATCCAAAACATTTCTTGACAAAGAAGCGGGCCAGATTTTAGGTAAATCGGTTAACGCAATCTCGAGTTGTGGTTGTTTACTTCTTCGTGTCCGATTCACACACTCACACACGCACACGCACGCAAAAAACATACACACACACATCCGGAAATTTATTTTCCAAATGTGATTTTTCGATGTTCTCCACCATTGTGAACACGTTTTTCGTTAAAATATCGAAATTTTTTTCACCAACAAAGCTTCCTTAATGAAGAACCAAAATACATAAAAGATGGATAACTTTTCTAATAAAACCTTACCGTACTCGATTAACCTGCAAATGCAAGGGACATCTTACTTCCCTGCTCGGCGTATTTGTGAAGAATATTAATTTCTCGATCTCGAGCCCACACTTGCCAATCTGTACGAATACGATTCAATAACTGCGTAGCTCTCTGCGAATTGCACAGACAACCGAGGCCTTTGATGGTGCAGATTGCTTCGAAAAGAAATGTTACAACGCAGTCGATAACGATCGTTCGTTCGTCACGATATTTCACAAGACCCAGTAACTGGGGTATGATTTGACTGGCGAGGATAACAATAAAAAAAGCAATGATGCAACATCTGGCACGGTTGCTCTGGTATGGCCAATATCCACCGAGCGTCATGAAAGTTTTGTTCAGCTTGTAGTAACGGTGTTCAAAGAAGTCCATTGCAAGTCGATGTGTTATGAACGATGAGGTTAGAGTCACTGCTGTTGCTCCGACAGCAGCAAAACGCACCGTTCGATTGCTCCTCTTCTTTATTTTCTGCGTGCGAATTTCCATACAATTATGTCAAAGTATCGCAGATCGTTGGGACGCCTGTCTCGAGTCGAGGTTGAACGACAGCGATGGTGTATAGACTCTTCCCTCCGTTTCTGTTGTTATCCACACAACCACCGTAAGCGAGCCTTAAAAAGAAGTATAAAATCGTTGAGACATGTACATAATGAAGATAGTATAGCCTATAAAAAATATACTTGCACCAGTCACTCGGAACATCAATTATTTCCAGCCCTAGCCTGAAATGCAACAGCTGAGCGACAGGCGAAAAAATGGTTTCTCTCTGTTTACGGCGCAGGCGCAGTGAGGCGCTACGATAGGTGGGAGGTCGGGAAACTACGAGCGAGCCGGCAGTCGGTAGTAGACACCCGTTCCGTTCGCAATGCTAAAGACTGCAGTAGTAGACCAGGAGTGACTGGAAGTCGGATCGGTGTACTATTTACACTTGATCGATTGACTCCTGGCAGCAGTCGAGTATTTCGGGGTTTGTAACTATTCATTGTCAAATGATGTTCCGAACGTTACGATACAGTTCATTGCACTTAGTTTGTCCAAAGTAACTATGACATTGAAATGAAAAAAATAAATTAAATGAATTTATATATTATAATTCTTGTCATATTTAGGTTATACTAACGGTCATGTTGCCACTAGCACTCCAGGCGCTCGCACAGACGGCATCGTTGTACGCATTTTCAAATGCCCTTTGCTTTGAGTACCAAATTATTCAAAATACCTGGCATACAGAATGGAAATTTGGGAATTTTTCATTCTATTCTACATGCGACAAAAACCATAGGAAAGCAACTTCGTTGAACCAATCTGCTAATCCATAGTTTTTTAAAAATACATTAAAAAATAGTATTTATATTAATATCAGTAAAAGTACATTTATCGATAACATCGTCCATATGCATCGTAACGTATGCATCGTTAATGCATTGCGCAACAATTTTTCGATAATATTTAATATTGTATATCGTATTTATATTTAAAAAAATTAAGTATTTAGTTGTCCCTTTGAATTCTGACGTCACGCCCTTCCCCCACCCTTTACTCTTCACAGTAAACGGACTGAATTTCGAAATCCGAAAATTCCATTCCATATGCAATATATTTTCCCATGCTGTGAATGACGTGGTTCGCGCGAGCGCGCGAATCGCCCTCGCCAACATAACCTCTACAAACGCAAACACTTATTTACCAGCCGGTAGGGACAAAAATTGCCGCCAATAAATTCTCGATTCATAGAATCGTTTTTGTTCACAGTTACAAAACATTTAAGGTTCCAGCCTCCTCACAGTCAGTAGCAAGCCCCGCTCGAACAGCAGCGAGTATTTATTTTATCGTCGCGGGACGATAAATAAATGCCGCACGGTGGGAAGGACGATTAACAGGCAAAGTTCGTGACAAACGCGGGCCGCGCAGTCTCCACCGGCTGTGTACGAAGATTTAAGAAGTTAAAAATAAGATAACTCGTGAGACTCGCTGTGGCGACTGTGCCGAGAATAATACGAGTAAAGCGAATCCTTACGCAGCGGAGATTGATGCTGTACGCGCTACACGAAGTGGCCGTTAGTACAGTCGATCTACGAAGGCGTGGGTACGAGTGAGCGAGGAATCCTCCCTCCCATTGGACCGAATGGCAGATCTCCCTCCATCGCCGCGTTCTCATCGTTAGTCTTCTCTCTCTTTCTTTCTCACTCTCTCTCTCTCTTTCTCTCTCTCTGCACTGTGGTCCTTCAAATAAATATAATACACGTGTTTGGTCGAACAATCGAACATACACGCGAAAGACAAATGAATTATTTTCCTTCCCTGATCGTGATGTGCCCACAAAATTCATGCGTCCGTCGTTCCCTTGGCCGAGAAGAGCGCGCGACGAAGATTCGATAAGAGCGGCAATGGCGGCGGAGCAAGAGGAGGAGCGCGGAGAGCTCTGCACGCCGGCCCTTGGATCGCGGTGGTGGCTGCTGCCGGCTTGCTCTGTCCTCGGCCACCGAGTCGCCACCTCGCCGCAGTATCCATCGGGGGTCGCTTCACTCTCGACGCCCCGAGCATCCTTCGCTCAGTTACTCGCGAGTTCTCGACGTCGGTGCAGCACGAAATATATTCCTCCTCGTAACGGTCGAAGTAAACCGTCGCGACTTGCGTATACCAGTCGACGCGGCTCGAAGTCACAGCGACACGGTCGCAAAATAATTAATTCCGCGTTGCCACATTTGTTCTGCGATAAAATATATAAATAAAAAATTGCGATAACGAGAGACGAAGAAAAATTGTATTTTTTGTTTTCCGCGACGTCTCAAGGGACTTCTGGAGTTTCGAAAGGATTCCCCCGAGTCCAGGCGGAAACGCCGGGGAGACTCCGCATCAAAATGCGCCATCGACTTGCTTGGTGAGTTCGAAATTCTAGGTTATGTTACTTTTTTTTTTAATTTAAAAAAATGTGTTTTTTTTTAATTCGACCGGGGATATTAGAGTTAGTTCGTGGAACCGAAATGTTCGTTAATAGACCACAGTGAAATCTCCTCTGTGCCGAACTACCTGAACTCAGACCGCCCTCCCGTGTCTATACGGGATGAGAGCTAAGTTTCCGGAATGGGTTCGCGCGCGGCAACCGACCAATTAGCGGTTCGTTTTTAAGCCGGTCTAACCGAGTAAGGCGCCGCCGAGCACATTTCCTCTGCGCCTACGTTAGACCGACGACATTCTTTATTTCTCTCCGATCGCCGGACATCACCAAAGTCTGCCAAAACCGCGCACCGTTCGGTACAACTTTCCGTTCTTTTTTTCCAAGTGTTCATGCGCAAGCGCATCACCGAACGAAGCCCACACCGCGCAGGCGACAATAATTCACTCTCGAATTAAAACAGAAAAAAAAAAACATTTAAGACGCACGCACAAACCATGAAAAATCTCTTCGCAGAACGACCACTCGACACGTTACAGTGTACGAAGCAAAAATCTCTCATGCTTTTGACACGATTTCATAGTCAGCGAGACAGTGACTTCTGGCTAATAAATTACTCGGCGCCGCTACACCGTCCGGCTTTCTCGATAAAGCATCCGCTTATGTGCGAACTATGCATAGTTCGCGTATCGCCAATTCCATAAATGGCATGATGCAAAACTTTCTCGCTTCCTCCGGCGCGTTTTTTTTTTTTCGTTGCGAAGATTCGATTACGATTCGGTACGAGGAACAACAAGCCGAAACGTGCTTTCGCGCGCGCGCGCGCGCACGCTGTCCGAGCGAGCAGCGAGAGCCGTAGCTTCGGCACGCAGCATCGACAGTCAGCGACCGGATCTCGCACGCGAAGGTGTTGCTCGAGCGTGATTTTATTATTGGGTTATTTTTTTTTTAAACTCGCATCGAAATCACAGGTTGTCGCGTTGTCGCGGATTAGAGACACAAGCGACCCCGTCGATGTGGTCCACAGTGTTCTGTGCAATAATCGTCCGAATAATCTCGACGGTTGGATGAGAACGACGAAGCCGACGATCGGACGAGAACGACGACGCCGAGGGAAATGTCGCTCACCGGCGGGAACACGTGGTCAGTCGTACAATCATTTTTCTTCCAAATTGTTTCCATCTGGGTTCCGGGAGTTAAGCTCGGACGCTGTTTAGGCGGTTTTTGCGCTTCTCATTGCCGGGCCGTATTCGAACTGACGCAAGCGTCCGACGACTCGTCGTTATTTGGAAGGCGGCACGGCGGCCATGTTAGTTTCGGTCGCATTCAAATGCGCCGCCATTCGCGTCGATTCGTTCAATAATATGTCGATTTAAAAAATGATTTTTAAATCGGTTAAGTTTTTTTTTTATTATTGAAATATATAAATGAATAATGAAATTATTACTAATCGGAACTTATTACATCGGACAGCGTAACTCGAAATCCGTTCGTCCACTTGAGTCGAAATTTCGACGGATTCTTTGCTATAACATTTTTTATCCAAGACGCAAGCGTGACATAAATTTTCATCCTTGCCAAGTCTCCGTAAATTTTTAAACTTTCCCGATCAAAAATGTTGCGTTGTAAAACCTAACCTCTCTAACTTAACGAAATTTAGCCTCATCAAAATATCCTCACAGTCGTAAATAATTCCATTAATTAATCGAGCATCCGATCGAGCCTCTTTGTTCGATATTTGTATTTATTTAATTTATTACCTTTTAACCAACACTCGAATCTCGCCGATTCGTTAATTGTTTCCGAATCTGGTAATTAGCCTCGCGTGAATTTCCGAGCGCCGAGTCGGACCGTGTTAAACTGCGCCGCCATGTTGTTTCCTGTCTCTAATATACATATATATAAATCGCTCGGTAAACGTTTGTCGTTGCGAAGCAAAAATATTTGATCAGCGTGAAACCGAAGAGATCGCGTGACGGCGTGAAGAAGCGTGCGAGTCTCTTTGTCGTTTAGCCAAATGAGCTTAGCACGTAAATTCGCCGGATCGTTCTGCGAACTCGCTCACGTCTCTGCGGCCACGTACAACACCAGCATCGATGCCTCCCCTTGTACGGATATGTTCGACGATAGACTCGCCTCTAACGGCCACGGAAGAACGCCTCTCGCGTAACAACCCCTATGGCCTTGCCTATTTTTCACGCTTCTTCCACGAAATCATAGAGATAAACAGCGTCGAGCCTTTCTCCGGGCGGACTATCGAACAAACGAAATTACCGAGAATTCGCTTGGACGCCTGCTGTGCGTATGCGAATTCACGGAAAAAGCCGACCCTGTTAAATTTTTTTTTTTTTTATTCAACATGACTCGGACAAATAAAATTCGAATAGGATTCTATCGGGTTTTATTTGCTGTATTTTTTCAGAGTTAAAACCGTTTATAAAAATCGGGTCGTTTCGAGACTTTTTATTTTCTTTTATATCTGCTTTTTTTCTATTGTCTTGATATTATATATATATATATAGTCAGTATTAATCGTGAGCTAGAGAAATTCTCATGCAGAAGAAAGTGAAAAGAAAAACCCACAATGCTAATTAGACTCAGTTTAAATCGATGAAAATCGACGTAAACATTGAAACTTAATTGTATAGCAGCAAAAAAAATTTCAATTATTTCTATTTACTCAACTCTCATCGACGCCGGAAAATCCATCGAACGTACCTCGAAATCCGCTATCCACAATATACGGCACTCAGTTGCATTGATATTTTTTTTCCGTCGTCCTCTCAGTATCAAGTGAAGGTAGAAAAAAATGCGCGCATACAAGTTTTCCCCAAAAAAATTAAAACCAAAAAAAAACACACACTACTGCACAGCTGTTTTCTCATCTAAAAGAAAGCGAAAATAAAAACCCACAATGCTAATTAGACTCAGTTTAAATCGATGAAAATCGACGTAAACATTGAATCTTAATTGCATTGCAGCAAAAAAAAAATCCACTTAATTATTTCGATTTAGTCAACTCTCATCGACGCCGGAAAATCCATCGAACGTACCTCGAAATCCGCTATCCGGAATATACGACACTCAGTTGGATTGATATTTTTTTTTTTTTTTTTTCGTCCATTCCACGCCTCGGTAGGTCGTCGATCGGTTTGTATCTTGTTCGCTCGTCGACATCGGGGCGCCGTGTGTGCGGCGGTCGAGCGCGCACGTGTGACTCTCAGCGACACCGACTCGTGCGAAGAAAAGGCGGGTGCGACCGTTGGCAAAGTCGCCGTGGGGTTTTTCACCGGGCCCGTTTGTACGACACGTGTTCCGTGGGGAGGAGAAAGATCTATAGCGCGTCGACGCACTATCTAGCGGGGACGATAGCTCGTCGTTCTGTTCTTGCTCCTCGGCTCGCATCTCGCCGTCGGCTGCGGACAGCGAGCGTGAACGTGAGAATGAAAGAGTCATCGGTTTGTCTTCGACCTCCCGGACTTTTCGCCCGTCTGCCGGCGCACGGGAACCGTCGGCTCGAGCCCGGCCGGCTTCGCGCGGCGTATCTCTTCCCGTCGGGAAAACCCCGCTTCGCTTCGCCGTACAAGCGCGAGATTTTCGGACTCGCGCGGACCGTGTGAAATTTATCGAGCGTAAGTTCTGGCCCCGGAGAGTCGAATGCCTGAACGGACAGTAACCGACGATAATTAACGATAGGACGAAAAAATCGAAAGATACAATTTTTCGTCGAAATTATATTTTTCTTATCGGAGATGATTTTTCGATGCGTGGTACATTTTTTTTTTTTTTTTTTTAGAATGTTGAGGTTACAAAAAAAAAGAGTGACAAAAACTCATCGAAAACAATCTTTGTGCTGAAAAATATCGAATATATTTTTCTCACATCTCGTATATGTATGTAAACTATATGAAAAAAAGAATAATTAAAATATGTGGTTTTCGGGTTAAATATATATTATCGCGGCTGTATTTCTGGAACATGTTGTATATAGGTTTTTTTTCTTGCTTATTTATTTTGGAATGTTGGGATTGGAAAAACGGGGAACGGCAAGAATCATCCGAAAGTAAATAACATGGTAAAAAAAACCAAATATATTTATTCGTACTCGGAAATATATTTTCCTTGCCCCAGATGTATTTTCCGTATATGCCATAAATAGTTTTCCGATTTGTTTAACGATGCTTAGGACGGTGAAACGCTAATTCTTTATCGCTCAAATTCACACCTTGCGAATTAACCCACGCTAACTAATATCGAAAAGTCAATTAATCACTCGTATCTATTATCTGGGGTGAACAAAAAATAATAAGGGTTGCACAATTGTGGATTACGTATAAAGCAACGTCGAATATTTAGGATGCAGTAAAATAGCTTATACGTGTACCCGGACCAAATATTTCAACGAGATATTCATTAAATATATATATATATATATACAATATACACGCAGTGTATAGAGACACCTGGGTAGAACCTTGCAAGAAAGTAATACAGTGCTCGCCCGAATCGCGAAGCTCTTTCTTGCAGTCCGAGAGGATATTCGAACGAGCAGGACAATGCTTTATGCTAATTTACTCGGGACACATATAGCTATAGCTTGGTCCGGAGTTCCGTCCGAGGCGAGTGCGCGCCGCCTCGCGAGCAGGAGTCGAACGGTTTCTTCGTTCCTTGCCTCCTATCATTAGTACGCCGCGCTTGGTATCCAAGCAAGAACGTCTTATTTCCCTCACACTCGATAACACCGGCGTTGGACGATTCAATTTTCGTACTTGTGCACGGTGATCGACCACATCATTTCAAGAAATAATTTAACGTCGCTTCCTACGGTGGATCCTCCGATACCAAAAAAATTGCCAACCCAACTTCGGTAGATTTGTATTTGGATTTCACAAGAATGCTCCTTGCTTGGTGAATCACATTTTTTTAACACTATCGCAGATATATGTCATCGACTTTTCAGATACAAAATTGAATTAAATTGTTGAACATTTTCTGTTTATGTATATGTATTATAAATATTATTTTTCGGTGTATCTAAATATTTTTTATATATTTTTTTGCTCTCGGTCAGTCGTAATCTGAGGCTGAGTTTCGATGCTCACATAACAACTTGTCGAATGTCGAGGTTTAACGGAGGAGAAAATTCCGATGATCTTCGGAATTTTTTTCTCAATTTGCCAGCGAGTTGCAGTTATGACACTCGATGACGCGACGGATGATTTAATTTTCCTGCTAAGGATTCTGATCAACATAAAAATAAAAAAGTAAAATAAAAAAATAATTAAAAAAAAAAAAATTCTGTAAGTGGAAGCAAAATGAACACATGCTTCTGGTCTGGTATCTCAGTTCCCAAGGTAGCAAAGTTTAGATTTCGACGTTCGACCCTGTAAATGAATATTTCCGGCCGAACTAACGACCTCTAAAATTTTAAGGAATAACTGAGCACAAAATTGTGTGATAACCATTGGATTTTTTTTTCTCGAGTTGGTCGATGAATCACAGTCATCGATGGACGTTGCGCGCATGGCTTCGTGTATATATACGAAAGCGTGAATATACAGAGTCCGGGTGTAGTCACGAGTTAGACAATCCAGCTGTACCGAGCGACCGTGAGAGCGACAGAGATCGTTTTCTTATACAGGGATCGTGTAAAGCTGGTTTGTAGCTTAGACTCGGGTTATTTTAGCTTCCGGAGAGTAACTGTTATTTCTGTGCGTATCCAAGGGTTCATACACCCCGCAGCCTTGTCACATACGTTTCTCGTACGCATCCTAGAGTGGCCAGCGTGAATCCGTAATACCGTCAAAATTCGTCCATTCTCAGCCCCATAAATGCTGAAAGCCTTCTCTCATGTTATGGGCTTAAAAAATCCTCGGCTACCAATCGAAAAAACCTAACTGCGTATCCATTTGCGGGTAGTTACGCCGTTTCGGTTCTCAGCCGCCGATACATCTACGGCGTGATTCGGTGCAGTTGCCTCGACGTCTGAGAACCGAACGGGCGCAACTGCCGCATTCAATGATAGAAAGTTTCTTTTTCATTATCAGTGGAGGTTTTTTTTTTTTTTCTTCGTGGTAATTGACCGTGACTCGATAAGTTACACATGTGAGAACCGAAAATTTCGACCTTCCGAAATACCAAGATGCTTCTGTTTTTATTCCCAGCTCAGCAAAAACACTCTTTTTTTTCCAAACGAATGATTGAATAAGAAAGTATTAATTTTTCGGCTAATAATTTAAAAAGGCATAATTAACTTTTTTTTTTTCTATAAAACTATAGTGCAATTGCCACGACCAACTGATACAACTGAAAATCGCTTCTCTCAATATAACAAATATTCTACATAATGAATCATTAAAAAAAACTTCTCTATTCATTGAAGCGGCGTTTCTGCTTGGTTTTTCAATGGTAGTTGAGCCCTTTCGCTTCTGAGCCTCCGACACAACTATAACGCAAGCACTAGAATCGACGAACTTGCACACGCGAGAAATGAAACGTTCCATCTGGTACGATCGTTTCGTCGCATACATTTTGTCACATCCCACACATTCCGCACACATATCTATATATATATATATATATATATATATATATATATATAAATATATAAGTAGGGATGCGCTCTTTTCCATTACGCTAGGAAAGTATCCAGACGTTTCAGTATTAAGGTTTACCCCGTGAACTTTCTCGTCTCGGTGGATCTACCCCCCCCCCCCCCCCCTCCCGACGAAGGGGCAAAGCCGGAGGAGAGTTTCTAGATCCACCGGGACATGATCCGACGGTTCGATGCTTCTTGTGTGATATGTGAGGCCACAACTCGGAAATAAACCCACCCCTGAGCAGCGCCAGGAGCTCGAAGTGTTTTCTCGGTGAGCGGGCGAGAGTGAGACAGTTTACTTCCGCGCTGGATCTACGGCCTTTAACTATTATATATATATATATATATATATATATTTATATTTATATGGGGCATTCAAAGTCAAATTGGCAATCTGCATCGCACACCTGTCGATATTGTTAATTTTTTTTTTCAGTCTTTTGTTGATACCGAATAGAACGATTTTTTTCGGATTTTTTTATCAACCCTGAAATATTTTAATTTTCGTGAAAGCAATACCGAAAAAGTAGTTTTATACGGATGGAAAATGATTTTATGATTTACAATATGATTCTTAAGCAAATCACCATAATGGAATCTCAATATTCAATTTTTTTGCAAGCCTTTGTTTTCTGTCGTAATTGAAGTTGAAATTTTTCTGATCAATGGATTTCAATATTTCTCTTAAGGTTAGGAAAATACCAGAAAGCCTAAATACAATTGATGTATTTTTTTTTTAAACAATATATATATATATATCGATATTCGATTATGGTGTGGCGTTCAAAAACCATATTTTACATCATAAAATCAGTGAACAGTTTTTTTCGATTTTTAATAGCTACCTCATCGGAATTAATTTTTCGAGAATTAAAAAAAATGTTATCAGTTATCTAAAAAAAAAAATGTTAAAAAAAAAACTCCCGAGACTCTTAAGCTGAGGCTGAAGACCAACATGTAAGATCCGAATCTTTCAATACATAATCGACATGAACTGTCCGTTTGACGTGGAATGGCCTGTATGTACATGTAGCATGAAACGACATCTCGTTCGGTCCCACGGTTTGAGTTATGGTCCCGTGAAGAGCATCTTCGCGATACACAGTCGGGATGGGGTTGCCGAGCTTTCCCGTCGTTTTTCCAAAGTTCACATTTTCTCGATCCAAGAATGAATGTGAGAAAAAAGAAAAGTCGTTGTTCGTTTCTGGAAGAGCGAAAACCAAACCGTGTCCGTTCACATTTATTTATAAATGTGAACGGTGCGTGTTAACTCGCGGACTCGCCGTGGAAGAAACATTTTTTTTTTTTTGGAATAAAAAAAAAGTGTAACAGACGATCGGCCACTCGAACGAGGTCTAGCGGCAAACTGGCAATACCCTTCGGTTTTATGTTCGGTTGTGCCCGGTTCGTACCCGCGCCACACATATTTCTACCATCTTTTACGAGGCTCCACGAAATATCGAAATAACCCCGTTGACCCGCTGGCAACAGTCGTAGTGGTCGTATAGTTTTTTTTTTTTTTTTTTTTTTTTCATATACTTTTTTTTTTTCGCGTGTGATATCGAAGCGCCTGGCTCGCGTCCGGTTTCACGAACCTCCGGCTCTCCATCCCACACCAGTACGAAGACCATCATAATTATTCATTTATTTACTTGTACTGTGAATTTGAAAAAAAAAAAAAAAAAAAAAAAAAAATTTAACGCGGACAGACTTTGGGTGGAGATAGACTATGATCATTTTTCGATTGTGTATCATGAATTTTTGTACGGACTTTCACATCCGATTTTACCCTCTTACGAATACTATGACAAAAACAGAAGAAAAAAAATGAAGATAGATATTGAGTAGGAATTTAAAAAAAAAACACCCATAATTTTTCGATTATGAATTATGAATTACAATTAATCAAATTCAAGTGAAAAAAATATTGAATTAATTGAGTTATCAAATTGAACGATCGAATTGAAAAATAAACGAGAGTATTTTACTTGCAGTTCGAGCTCCGCTGCATGTAAAAAAAAAAAAAAAAAGGAGGGGAAATGTCTCGCGAGTGTCTTCGATCCCCGTGACGTTAATATGTACAGAGTATCGTCCGGAGACTTTCCGGACGTCTAAATATTATGGCACAAAGTGACTTCTCGTATACAGTGACGCAAGATCTGCTTTTTACTCGGTAGAAGGGAAGCGAGAACTAGCGCGGACTCAGTCGTTGGACGGGAAGGGGGGGGGGGGGGGGGGAAGAGAGCTCACGATATTCCATATAGAGGTGCACGTGCGAGAGAGCTAAAAATCTCTCATAAATTAATGCTATTTTTGGAACGGAATTGAAATTCTAGACGGTCGCTAACTTACCGCGTAAACTTTGCGCCCGAGGTCACCCAATCCTCGTCTCGCGCCGTTACCCAATTTAATCTCTGGCTTAAACAGCGAAAACATTTTTTTTTTTTTTCAACACTCTCCATTCCACCGTCGTTTGCAAATTTATCGCTGTTTAAAATTTTTTTTTTTTTTTTTTTTGAAATTCCCAGGTGCTGCAATCAATTTTATTTGTTAATCGTTATCGCAATAAAATTTTATGAATTCTCGGATTTATTCGTGAGTCCCAGCGTTACGTCAATAACGTAGTATTCCTTGTAACAATAATTCGATAATTTTTTTTTTTTATTTCTTTACCATTGAGAATTTATCGCGTCGTGTGACGATTAAAAACGTCTCAATCGTACACCGAACACGGATGTGGATATGGAAATTAATCAATTTAATTTGCAAATATTTTCCGTTTGCAGTATTTTTCACGGTTAAACTTTGAACCCCTTTCAATTTAATGATAACACCTACAGGTCTCTTTTAATTACACGAATACATACGTATTCTTTATAAAACAAAAAAATACATATATACATTAACATAATTTTTTTTTTACAAAAAAAAAAGATGCATATATTTATCGAATTAAATACAACTGTACAAGTTAAATTGCTGAAGAGATTCGAAGATTGATCGCGCGGTCAAATTTTAAACCCCTTCAATCAAACACACACACACACACACATACACCCACAGATTTTTACTACAAGGTTTAAGTAGGTTCTATTATGATAGAAAGGACTTGCAAGATCGATCGATTCCAAACGATTCGATACAATTCTTACACTGAAAACAGATATAGTTATAGATCGCTCAAGATTGCCGCGTTATATATATATATATATATCCTATATATCGTCTTACTCGTCTCTCGTTGGTCGTCCCGTAAGCTCGGGATAAACGGTCGAGCGTGAGAGCTCGATTATCCTAGCCGTTGGATTGTTTGATTACGGTAATTACGAGGCTCTCTCGCGAGCGAACAAATACACGGAACGTATACAGGCCTGTATCGTCCTTTCGTTAGATTGACCATTGAGCACCGAAAGAATCTCCGAGAAGTGACCTCGAATCGAAAAGACCGGTGCGCGATTGGCGACGGCAAAATCGTGCGCGGCCAACGCTGGGCGGTCTCGAAGCGTCGTAAACAGCTCGCTTCGAGCCACCGGACAGCGCGCTTCGCTTCTTTTGTTATTTTCCGTCGCCCTTGCCGCACATGTATCGACTGTGAGCGAGCAGGACGCTTCTCAGAATATCCAACGTGAACGATGCCTTCGAATAATACGAATACGTACGAATAAATAAATGGTGACAAATATAATGACACAAATTGAATATATATATTTTTTTTTAGTAATGTCCTTAATAAAAGTCAATTTTCGTTGATACATTTCATTGCATACAGTGTTACGCTTTTGTTTTCTATTGGTCAATATGTACGTACATAGATATTGATAAAAGGAATAGCAACGATACAACAATTAAAATTTAATTTTTCGATAATTTATTATTTTCGAGAAAATTTGAAATAAACACTCGCACACGCAAATATGAATAATAATTGTTATTGGAAATATTTTGTTTGCATGTATTTCACGTGTACGATTTTTTACGATCTCACAATCCCGGCGTTGGTCGACGGTGCTGCCGCCGCTGTCGCGCCTCGTTAGATCGCACCAGGCCGATAAAATATCGCGACGAGGTCGGTTTATTGCTACTGGAGATTATTTATCCGCGCGAGGGAACGATTTTGCACTACCGATGCAGCCCCGACACCCCGATTTCCTTTTTCTTCATCTCTTCCATCTCTCACATATGCGTGTATATGTCTACATATTTACACGCGTGTGTGTGTCCGTGTCGGTCTGTATATATGATCGTGCAAAAAAAAAAAAAGTTAAAAAAAAATGGTCAGAATAATTCCGCGGGTGGAAGATGAAACGTTCGGGCAGAAACGATCCTCGTTTCTCATCGTCCTTGCATCCCAGCAATATTCCTTTTCTCCGGCCATCGCCTCGATTCTCATTCTCCCTTGCTCACCGCTCCCAGCTTTGGTTCTATCTTTCGCCGAATGAGATACTCGGCGCTGATGGAGCTTTCGCGTGCGCGAGTACATATTACTTTTCTTTAATATACACGGCACCGTGTTGCCTGAGTAAATCGACTATTAACGGTTGTATACCGGCGTCAAAGTGCCGCCAGAAGTTCGGACCTTGCACGGTGTATTTTATATATATATATATATATATAAAATGTATATGTATGCTGTAGGTAAACCCATGGGGCGTTTCGCGTCCAAGAACCTGATACTCTTGAATCGAGCTGAAAGTTTGCGATGCTACAGTATTGCATAGTCTGAGTGTCTGGAATTTTTTTTAAATTTTTGTCGCATCTCGTTGCCAAGTTAGCGGATGGGCGGATTAATGTTTTTAATTGTTATGACTCATAAACTTGTGGTCGTGGGAAAAAATATCGTGTGGAAAGGAGATGGTACTTTAGATCGGTTTCATAGATTTTTTTCGAAATTTTTTAAGGATAAGAAACTTATGGAAAATTGGAAAAAAAACACGGAACCTTTTTTTATTCTTCAACAGACATGACTGTCGATTTTGCTCAAGATTCCGCAGAATGTTATTTTATTATTTTGAGGCAGAGTGTATAACATTTCAAGTAACCAGTTTTTGTAAAATGCACCGAACCGTGCTTGCTTCAAAATTTTTGCAAGAACTTTTCTTATTTTTTTTTTCAAAGTTTCTTGTACCCCGAAAATTGTAAAAAAAAATTATGCGAGCATAGTTTATTCAAAATAGAATCTTTTTTCCGGATGAAATTTTTTTGTACGACCGAAAGTTTCAGACAGAATAATTTTCTGCATCGACGCGTCGATATGCTGAGTTGAAAAACAGGGTCGATAAAAACCTGAAAAATATAAAAATTATACTCTATTTAATAAACTACAGCACAGCAAACTTTCAGCTGGATCTAAGCGGGTCAGGGTTTCAAGCCGTTCGACTCCACGTGGAATGCCCCATATGTATACTGTGTACACACACATACACACATCAAATAAAAAAAACTTCTTGAGTCCAAAGGACGAGTCACGTCCTGGGCCGTGAAGAAACAATTTCTCGGATCGGAGAGCCGAGAAAAAAAAATGATTGGATCCGGTAGCCCTCGTACTCGATCCTGGTTTCTCAATCACTGTACAAGCGATACAGGTAATTCGGAAAAAAAATTTGGTTGAAACGTATAAATTTTTTTAATGCCATCGGACGTTATTCAAACAGATTACATTTAAAAAAATATTATACGAGTAGGTGTGATAACTCAATTACAGGTAGTCTGAGATAAATTAATCGCCCAACACCTAAGTTTTGATAAGCTTCAAAAACATGGCTCGTCGTAAAAACCGCTCGCATACAAGAATACAAAATTAAACGGTAGAAAATGAAATTAAAGAAATTTAAAAGAAACAAACCATGCGTGTTCGTAGAATCCTTACATGCAAATGAACCATTAAAAACTAGTCCAAGCGGAAAGCCCTGAGTTGAACAAAATTTTCATGGACAACATTGAAAAAAAAGAAAAAAAAACCGCAATCTCTCAGCAAAATTTCAACGAATGAATATCGTTTCGTCTGAAGTGCAAATTTAAATTTTCAATTTTAATCGTACGGACAAATCAATCGAATATAAAAGCGCAGAGCATTGTTTAGTTTGGGAACTTTCGGCTTGGAGACCGTTGGGCCCGGGAAACATAAATAATGTATGTCGAGTCTCTTCGCGAAGGTCCGATCGACGTTAAAAAATAAAAAATAAAAAAAAGCAGAAAAAAATATCTATCGTCGACCCTCATCGAAGAATTCCTGATGCGAGTAGGTTAGTCGGTTCGGTCGATTCCGAAAATCCACATCAGCTGAGCTCCCGCCGCTGTACGAGTCTCGCCGACCTGTTGCATCGCTGCTGTTATTTTTCCCCCTTTTTTTTTTCATTCTTCTTTCCCTCTTGATCTTGCGCCTTCTCGTTCCAACGATTCTTCCCCCCTCACTGACTCGTCCCACTACTCCGCTCCCTCACGTATTACATTCTCAACACACATAGCACAGTCTCGCTTGCCCCCTCGTGCATTCTAAGCCTCTTTTTTTTTTACTTTTTTTTTTTTTAAATCTCTTCTCTTCCGTCTATCGCCGGCCGGCTTTGCAGCCTCCCACTTTAATGTCGGTTTGTTTTCTTCTCCTCGTTTCCTCGTTCGTCACTGTCGCGCCCGTTGTGCCTGTTATTTCACCGCGGTTACGGCAAAGCAAATACATCTCGCTACCTTTTTTCTCGCTCGACGTCCCGCCGTACTTACGCGGCACAACAGCGCCCTCCCAGCCGGCTCGGCCGCCGGGCGAAACGCACCGATTCCGCCGTCGCGTCCCGTTCACTCCTCCCGACACGACGATCAAACGCCCCACGTTGCAACTTCGTTTTCTACTCGTTCGCTCTCGTGTTTCCCCGATACCTCGACGGTCTTGAACGTTCCACTCTCTGTTACTCTTTGCCTCGTTACGACGCCGTAGATTATTTCCCCTTTCTTCCTCTTCCGGAGCTTTCGCGAGCGGGGCGTCCGCAGCGCCGTCCCACCCGGCCTTCAACGACGGACACTTTTTTTCACAGACATCGGTGATTCACCGTGGCGACCTTTTTTTTTTTAATTTCAAACCACTTGAAATCTTCACCATTCTAGTCAATTTCTCAGCAGTTTCGGGTCATTTTAAAGGAATTTTTTAAACTGGTTGCGTTGGTAATTTTTTTTCTAAATCAATTCACTAGTAAAACAATATCGTCGAATCAATCAAATTCTCGGTGTCGATTTTTTCGTAAACGTCAATAATTCAACAAAATTATTATCAGAAATAATCTACTCAGGATTCAACGACTATTTTTCACGGTCGCAAAGTTGCTTAATTTTTTCGCACGTCGGATTAATTTCGAGTTAATTTTTCTAACCAGTAGATTTCTCAAACGATCCTTATCTTTCAAAAACCAATTAATCAATGAAACATCCGATCGACAAAATTGATACTTCGTTAGTTTCGAAGTTGGAATCGTAGAGGTTTTGATGGATTTCGCATCGCTCGGTCGACCGTCACGTGACCGCTGGTTATAGAAAAAAAATTGTAAACACCTAGTCGGCGCCCAACTCTGAACACACGGCTCGGCCGTTGGAAAACGGCACGGGGCAGCGAGTTCTCTCAAACTCCCTACTCTGCCTATCAACTCTCGCTCGTTAAGTCCGAGGACTCGTCCGACCTTCCTCTTCCGGCACTTTCCGGGCGTTTCGTTGTGCCAGCAACGCGCTTTTCTCTTCCCATTCTTCCGTTTCTTCGTTCACACACCGAGCCGGCTCTCCAGCCGTGTTAAGTCCGCACTCTTCGACGTGTATATTTCTCTGCTGAGAGAACCTCTTCCTCTCTTCGCGATGCCCTCGGCGCGCCACTGCCGTTATGCTACTGGTCTCCTGTTCCGCGAGGCGAATAGTTAGAAGAGCGCGGACACGAACGACTTTCAACCCCGACGTTGTTTGGGTCGTTTATTTATTTTGAGTTAGAGTCGGATTCTAAATTGATTGTTCAGAGTCGAATTTACCCAAGTTTCAGCTCACCTTCTCAGTTTCGCATGCTGCATTATTTTTGTTTGTGAAACAATTTTGGTGAATTAAAAATAGGGACTTGATTGTAATGACCTGATGAAAACTTGAATTCCGGTTGTTTTTCTACGGAAAATCATTTAATCAAATCGGGACCTACGAAGAAAATTCAAGCTCTCAAGTCTATTCCGACGCCTGATCTTTTCGAGTTTCTTCTCGTACTCGAATCCTTAAAAAAAAAAAAAACCATCTCGCTTCCTGATCCGTAGAATTAACGGATCCGATTGCGCACTCTAGAAATTTGCATCTTTTTTCTATGGAAAATCATTTAATTAAATCGGGACCTACGAATAAAATCCAACTCTCTCCCAAGTCTATTTCGACGCCTGATCTTTCCGAATTTCTTCTCGTATTCGAATCCTTAAAAAAAAAAAAAACCATCTCGCCTCCTGATCCCTAGAATTAACGGATCCGATTGCGCACTCTAGAAATTTGCATCTTTTTTCCACGGAAAATCATTTAATCAAACCGGGACCTACGAATAAATTTCAGCTCTCAAGTCTATTCCGACGCCTGATCTTTTCGAATTTCTTCTCCTATTCGAATCCATTAAAAAAAAAAAAACCATCTCGCCTCCTGATCCGTAGAATTAACGGATCCGATTGCGCACTCTAGAAATTTGCATCTTTTTTCTATGGAAAATCATTTAATTAAATCGGGACCTACGAATAAAATTCAGCTCTCAAGTCTATTCCGACGCCTGATCTTTCCGAATTTCTTCTCCTATTCGAATCCTTAAAAAAAAAAAAAAAACCATCTCGCCTCCTGATCCGTAGAATTAACGGATCCGATTGCGCACTTCCACGGATCACCTGTTCATCGAGATTGATCGTCCGACAGTGGCTCCAATAAAATCAATAATTTCCCGAAAAAAATAAAAATCTCTAGAAATTTGCATCTCTCTTCTACGGAAAATCATTTAATTAAATCGGGACCTACGAATAAAATCCAACTCTCTCTCAAGTCTATTCCGACGCCTGATCTTTCCGAATTTCTTCTCCTATTCGAATCCTTAAAAAAAAAAAAAAAAAAACCATCTCGCCTCCTGATCCCTAGAATTAACAGATCCGATTGCACACCTCCATGGATCACCTGTTCATCGCCACTGTGCTCTCCGACACGGATCTTCCGACAGTGGGACCTGTTTTCTCGTTAAGCGCACTCGCCTCGAATATCCGATTGTATTTAGGGTGAGCGACCGGTGCCGTTTGACGATGGTAATTTGCCGGCGGTCGTTTTACGGCGAGCACGAGTGAGCTACAAAGCCTTGGCGTGTTCCGCATCGGTTATTCGGGATTTTCGGGGTTTCCACGCTGGGAAGCGAGACGGCGAGACCGAGTCGGGTCTGTGAACGAGTGAGAAAGTTTCAGGGGCGGCGAAGCCCGGTCACACCGCGTGGCCATTGTGCCTCGAGAGTGAATAAACTCTCCTCTCCGACTCCCTCTCGCTTATTCACCTCACGCTTCTCTCGTTTCTCCATCGCTCTCTCGAGTTCGCTTCTCCCGACGCGAGACGATGTATGAAAAGAGACTTGCGCGCGCTCTTAGCTCGTGGCCGCAGCTACCTCGGACATTCCACGGATACCTGCTCCTTGCCTATATATTCGCCCACCTCGGATATAATCCTCGGCCGCGGCTCTGCCGGTCATTCGATACTCGTATTGACTAGATTAACAAACCCCGTCTCGCTGGTTCTTCCTCGAGTCGATGAAAAAAAATATATATATATAAATAAAATTTTTAAATATATATAGAAATATGTGTACCATAAAATGGTAGAAAATTAAAAGTCGAGACGAAATTTCATTGCATGGAATTAAAGAGTAGCTTCGGATATTAAGAAGATGATTTAAAAAAAAAAAAAATTCATTATTAATTTAGGTGGATGATCGATTTATAGTCATTGAAGTGTCGTGACGAGCCCAATGAGTTATCGATTGATCCGTCGATAACTCACCGTCTGTGTCATGCATTTTTACTAGATTTTCCCCCTTCGACTCTTCACGGCAATATGACGAATAGTGTTGAATTTCAGAAATATTGACTTGAAAATAAAAATAAAGATAACACCTCATTCTATGAATTTGAAGTGTCGTTCCGAATATTAAGAATATAAATTGTGTGATGATTAATTCAATAATGGAATGCTCAATTTATTCATTGAATTATTGATGAGACGAGTCCAATAATTATCGGTCGATCTGCAAGTAATTTATTATGTATTTAATAAATGATTTAATTGCAACTGAATAATGAATTATTATTAAAGTGCTTTTCTGTCGCGTCACAGAAGAAGTTCGTTGAGTTCCGGACGAGCGGACAGTGGGCTTAATTATTACGTATCTTATCGCTTTTGCCCTTTGACAACTTCCCAAGCGGCGCCCTCCGCAGAAGAGTTGAAAGATTTTTTTTTTTTTTTTTTTTTTTTTTTTTGCAACCGCCGCGTCTGTTCCGCTTTCGAACGTCCAAAGTACCAACTGCTGCTGCATGCAGCAAATAACAGCAAATGTATAACCACTGTACAACTATGCTTTCGACTACTCATAGAATCGAACTGACTCGCTAATTTCTCGTAGCATCCCAACTCGTCGCACGTGTATTTGCATTGTCGTACTCGTCCATCGACCAGGAATTTGCGTTTCGAGTTCTCTGTAGTTTCAATGTTTTAGCGATGAGACGAAACGAACGCGGAACTGTCTCCTCGGAGCCTAAAAAAAAATCCCGCTCTCGGATCTCTCTTATCCTTCTCGACACGAAGTGTAACATCAAGAATGATACACAGCCTCGAAATTTTTGTTTCACGCTCAAGAAAATAACGAAATTATTATTTTCGACATTGGTAAAGCATTTAAATTATTACCTCATCGCAGTAAACGATCAAAATTATTGTAGTCAATAGGAGAATAAAATTAGAGATTAGATTCGAAGATTAGGGACTCAGGTTCGAATGTAACGTTAGTTTGAATTTTAGGTCGCTCACGAGATGAAACTTCATTGCTCCCTCAAGTTCTGTCTCAAGCTCGAATTTAAGACAGACTCTCAGTTTATACTTTATTTCGTGATTAAATTTTGTATCGATTTGTAACTTACGTCTGACCTTAAAACAAATTCTAAAATGCAATGAAATTCTGGCATACGCAGTAATTATTCTCTTTCTCACAAGAAACATTTCAAATGACTACAGTCAGTAAAATAATTTTAAAATTTTCCGAAGATTTTTTTTTAACCTTCTTTTCGCTACGAGAAACATTTCAAATGACTACAGTCAGTAAAATAATTTTAACATTTTGTAAAGATTTTTTTTTTTAACCTCAATATATCTATACATGCAATGTGTTGTACAACTGCAAAATTGTTCGCGAATTGACAACGATTAAAACGCATTTTTTTCCGAGTCGTTCGAGTCCCAAAACGCTTACCCCGGTCGTTGCATTTGTCCCCGGGGACATTTTTCATAATAGCCAGTTTCGCCTCGAGGCGCGCTCCCCGGTCCACGGCCGCGTAATACGATGTACCTGCTTCTTCGTCCGCCGCTCTTCGCATCTTCATGCCCCGGTATATCCATCGACGTGAGCGGAATTTAACTCGGCCCTCGCCCGCTCCTCGGCGATCCTCCCCGATGTCTTCTTCGTTACGTAAGAAACTCATTTCGGGACAAACTTGCGGTGACGCCGTAATACCGGTTCGCCCGACGCGCCTCGGGAAGACCCGATTTGCCTGACGGCACGAAACTCACCGGGAAGACCCGTCGCCACTATCAATTCACGAGCAGACCCGGCGTATCGCGTACTTGTCTTCATCGCCGAATGTCGTCCCCCTCTCACAGCCAGCTCCGGCTCCCAAACGACCCGCCATGCACTCTCAATATTCCCTGATACACCGACCGAGACTTCCGGCCCGCTCGGTCCGAGCTGCAGCCACTTTGAAGGCTCTTGCATCCACTTCGGTGAGAAAGTACTGTCGGATTTTCCCAAACGGAAAAATTGAAATAATTGAGAAAAAAAAAAAAAAAATTGTAAGGAGTACAATAAGTGTCTGTGGAAATTTATTAATATTTTTGTTGAAATTTGGGATTATTTTGGTTCACGTACTCGCTGCGGGGGTTCAGTATAGAATTTTGGAAGTTCAAATACATTGTATATGCTGAAATATTAGAGCTTTTGTAAATGGAAAGCTTATAGAGGATATTTATGGAATTTTGGAATGCATTTTATATGTGTTGTGAAAATGGAATTTCTTAAGTTTTAGAGGGCGGTGTAGATTTTCAGAATTTTCAATGCTGTTTGCTACGATGACCGACATTTGAAGCAACCAACAAATTTATTACCAAAAAAATTCACATGTATTATTGTTGTTGTTGTCATTGTTACCAGGGTGTCGGACTCTGTATGTGGAAAAGTTTGCACGTACAAGCGTGAAAGAAAAATCCATAAATGAAAATTTCAGTGAAATAAAGTAAAACACGGATAATATTTCGGTAAAATAATATAGTAAATAATTGGTATTGAAAATATCTCAAAGATATTCTATTTTTACGCGGGAAAAAATATTTCGTACACACATCGTATAATTTTTTACCTACCTGAAAATATTTGCCTGAATCTCCGTCAGATACATTTCATAGAATAATTATTTAATTTCAAAAAAATTTCCAAGCACATACTTTTGACATACAAAAATATATTAGCGCATCCAGTATTTTTCTATGGGGTTTTCTGACCAATAGACGATGCGCCTTTGATCTTGGGAAAACATAAAGTACAATAAACAAATAAAAAGAATAAATAAGGTGGCCGGTCGAGTCCGTTTCCTCGACAAATTGGCCGAGTCGGGAGCGTGCAAGGTGGTTCTCAGCGGATCCGGCTGGGATCAGAAGGAATCCCGCAACCCCGAGGAACGGTCATGAGCCGGCTGTGCTTGCGTCCCGATCCTAACTCAACACAAATCACCGGTCGCAAAGAAAGAGCCAGATTAGAGCGGGAGATAAGCGACGAGGAAAACATCGAGGAATCCTCACTAACTCGACGAGAGTCACGTATACGCCACCCGCACCACTTGCGGATCATTGGGCACCGCGTGCCTTGAGCCGTCGTTACTTTCGCTGATATACACGAAAGCTGGAAAAAGCTCACGCTGGACGCTCGCAACATCTTTGCCAAGATCTCGAGTTGAACCGAATTACGACCACCCGAGAATTCTTACATCATTGTCCAAAATTAATGTAATTTTATTTTGTATAGAATTTTTTTAATTTCAATTTTATGTACAGTGGAATACGAGATTAATCGTCGAACGGAATTATTTCCACCTGAGAATTCTTACATCACTGTCGAAAATTCATGTCATTTAATTTTACATAGAATTTTTTTTATTTTTATTTTATATACAGTGGAATACGAGATTAATCGTCGAACGGAATTATTTCCACCTGAGCATTCTTACATCACTGTCGAAAATTCATGTCATTTAATTTTACATAGAATTTTTTTTATTTTTATTTTATATACAGTGGAATACGAGATTAATCGTCGAACGAAGTTATTTCCACCTGAGAATTCTCACATCACTGTCGAAAATTCGTGTCATTTAATTTTATATAGAATTTTTTTTTATTTTTATTTCATATACAGTGGAATACGACATTAATCGTCGAACGGAATTATTTCCAGCTCAGGATTCTTACATCACTGTAAAAAATTCACGTTATTTTATTTTATATCATTTTTGTAAATTCTATTTTATATGCAGTAGAGAATTCAGGATTAATCGTCGAACCAATTTATTGCCACCTGAGAATTCTTGCATCACTGTCCAAAATTAATGTCATTTTATTTCATATAATTCTTCGAAGTCTTATTTTTCATATAGTAGAACTTCGTATTAATCGTGCGTCTTCCGAGGAATTTACTTTACAATGCTCGGATCAAACTAAAGTCACCAAGACTTGGGAGAAAAAAAAAAAAAAAAAATCTTACGTACTATTAATTTAAAAAAAGTTCCAATGAATTTTATTCTCGTTCACACTATTCAACAATTGACTGCAATCCTCATCACCAACGAAACATGAAATAAAGTATCATCATAAAACATTATTAATTATAATACATTCGCTGTCTAGTTCAGATTAATCAAGATTTCGATTATTCTCGGATTTTCGGTCCCGAATATTCCGATTAATCGTGATTCACCTCGAATTTTGTACAGTTCAATTTTTTTCAAAATCACACTAACTATACACGAACGTTAAAAAAGACAAATGAAATAACCCCAGACGAGACCGTGAAAAAAAATCACAGCGTTGCAAAACTCGAGATAATTGTTGAATGGCCATTTTATCCCAACGGTACATCCGAATTCCCAAACCCATATTACCCCTCTTAACACAATCGCAACCGTCCGAAAGTCATCGGAAAATTGAAATTTTACTCGTCGTCCCATTTTACCTCACACTCCTCTGAATCTCCTCGTTACGGTCCGCAGAGTCTCGCGTTACTGGCCGAGCGGCCCCCCCGGTCGAGCCGCAGCGCTCGTTCGGAGAAACGGTTGTAGTCCATTTGTCTCTAGCCTAGTCGCTCCTCTGCGGCAACTCGAAGTTCGGCGAAACGTGAGCCGCCGGGGCGTGTCCAATTGGCCGGCAGAGATAGGAGCTGCGAGATATAATCTATCAGCGGTGCTAACAGAACGATCAGTCGGACGATTAGCGGTCACGATCGATCCGTCCGGACGAACACAAAGAACGTTGGTTTGTGTACGTTCGTCCCGTAGGAACGTTGACGATAGATGGTCCATCGTTGAATTTCCCTCGGCGCCTCGTGGCGCGCACAAAGCCCGAGCAGTGAGGCATATAGATGCGATTGACGAGTACAAGAACTACGAGCGACGCCCGACGGGCAAACACTGAATCGCTGCAGGTGCGCTAGACACGGATCGAGACACGAATATCTCAGCCGATCGCCGTGTTATAGATCAAATTTTGATATCTGCGGTCGACGCTCGCAGACTCCTACGGAACCCGTCTATCTATCCGACGCTCGCCATTAATTAGCGGGCGGCGATGCGGCGATAATGGCCTGGCGGCGAAAGCCCGAACGCACGTGACCGCAATATCGAACCGCCGCTATAACCGAATCCGCACGGTCAATATCAAATTACACGACACTTGGCGAAATCGATTCACGGGTTTATTTGAAATATTGCGGATTTTTTTTTTTTTAATAGTCTCTGGTTAGTAGATAAGGATTTTTTGGGAGCGATTTTTTTTAGGTAATTTCAACCAGTTGTAACTCTTTTCGCGTTTATTTTTATTGCATGAGTATGGACTTTTTTTTAAATTTCTTCTATCCGTTGGTTTAACGTTCCGACATAATTTTTTTATCGGGTTTCAGCGATTTTTTTTTTTTAATTCTTTTCAGCGGCTTAAATATTTTGAGTTTTTTTTTTTTTTTAATTTTATTCAAGGCGAATCGAATAATAAAGTAATATCATTCGATCTGCTCAAATAAAATCGCCATAAATAATCGTCCGTAGCAATGACAACGAAGTTTATTGTAATTGTTTTGATTACCGTCAGTTTCTCGCCACCGGTTCAACCATACCAACCATGAAATCGAACCAACCAGAATAATTACAAGGTCGCGATATCCCTCCTAATAACTTCCTCTCCTATCCACAGAGATACACAGAAGTGGCTCTCGTTAGCGAACGGAATCTTGAAGTGATCATTAAAGCCTCAAAGTAGTCGATCTCATTCAACACTTCTTTCTTAATTATCATTAAAATAAAATAAAATTCTCTAACCGAAGGTCTCACGGCCTCTCCTATATATATTATACCAAAGAATATATACATATATATATATATATATACAGGGTGTCTCAGAAGTCGTAGAAGAAACTGTTAGGGTTGATAGAGAAAAAAATTCTGAATCGAAAGTTCCTGAGTCAAAAATTTTTTTGGGCCATAGAAAATTAGTTATTAATTAAAAACGGTAGCCAATCAGGAGCGCGCTACAAGAGAAAAAGGAATGAGCGGGGGAAGTAGCGGAGACGCGAGAGTGAGAGCGGTCTTGTAGCGCGCTCCTGATTGGCTACCGTTTTTAATTAATAACTAATTTTCTATGGCCCAAAAAAATTTTTGACTCAGGAACTTTCGATTCAGAATTTTTTTCTCTATCAACCCTAACAGTTTCTTCTACGACTTCTGAGACACCCTGTATATAAATGGTATAGATCGTTGAGCTATAAAGCGATGAGGCGACGGCACTTCCTCTTGTACGTAGCGCGTAAGGCGATAAAAGGCACGCATGGGTGGAATGAACGCGACTTTTGTCCCGAGTAATAGCGAGAGGGATCTGGTCGAAGTAATCGTTCCCTCGTGGTGCGGCCGTCGCGACGTCGACTGGACCAGTCCGCACTTCCCCTTTCTTATCGTCTCACGTAGCTTCCGAGCGGAAGGAAAACGCGGTGGAAGTTAAGAGAAGAGAACGAGTTCGGTTCACGGGAGAACTTGCCCGCTCCTTCCTTTCTCGCGATGGTCCCGCCTTACGACGACTTCGGGCACCATTTGTCTCTGACCGGAACAGCGGAGAGTGCAAGTCCGCGGAAGTACCTCGGAAATCTAGAATTGAACGGAACGAGAGAAACAACGAGCGCAGAGAGCTGTGCGGCAGCCAGATGACTCCCGACCGAAAACCTCGCTGCACCTACAAGCCGCACATATACGAGGACATATATATTGAATTAACTACCGCGGCGCTTGGCACCCTCTCGCTGAGGCGGTGATATCCATTTGCACCAGGAATTCAATTTATTCTATGGAAAAAATTTTATTGCACATTTTTTTTTTTTTTTTTTTTAGATTGAAAATTGGTGTTTTAAACGCTCGGACGATATTGGTTCGAATGGTTTTCAGAATAACGGGATATTTTTTTTATTATTAATCCTGCGGAAAATGTGGCGGAATTCCGTGATGCTTTTCATGTATTGGAAATAGTTCAGCGATTAATGAAATATTATTGGCCACATGCACGAGGAATTTAATTTATTGTATGAAAAAAAATTTCATACATTTTTTTTTGTGGATTAGTGGCCGGTGTTTGAGGTACTGGGACGATATTGCCTCGAATAATTGTGACGATAACGGGATATGTTTGAGTAATTGTGCGAAAATGTGTGTGTGTGTGTTTTTTTTACTGTACGTGAGGCTGAGTCGTGGATCAGAGATCTTTTAATATGGGAACCTCTTCTGTATGTTTTTTACTTTATTTTTTTTCTGAGTGCTCGAGCGGTAAAACCAGATGACTTGGTTGCCTGATGTCTCCTTCTGAAAAATCCTGCCGCATTAACGACATATTTACATACAACTAACAGACATCCCTTTCCCTCACGAATTAAATTTATTCTCCAAATAAAAAATTTAATATTATTTTTTTTTTCATACAAAAAATAATACAACATTTTTTAATGATCTCGAATATTATTAGGTTTTCTGGTCGCGGAAGACACTGGCGCGGATAATAACAATGATAACGAGTTCCGTTTCACAACCTGTGCGAAAAAGATGTCATAATAGATATTTTTTTAATAGCTCAGAGATTATCAGGTGTTTTCAGTCTCGGACAACACTGGCTCGATTAATCATAGCGATAATGAAATACGTGTTACGAGTCGTCCAGAAAATGTATTACACATTTTTTTAACCCTCGGGTGGGTCCCGGATCACAGGTTTTTTTTTTTTTTTTATATAAGTGATATCTTTCATGTTTCTTATTTTTATTTATATTCCCAAGAGCTCGAGCGATTAAGCGGTGGATGGAGAGCGTCGCTTCGAGCATTGCTCGATTGCCCTTTGCCCGTAGATAAAACTCCCTCTTAAGTAGGTCATCGCACACGGTAGAAAATAACTGTAAAACGGATCGCTGACAAAAAAAAAGCGACTTTGTCATTTACAAATTCAACCTCCCGCTTGTTGGGTCATTCTTAGTTTCCCTTTCATGTTTTTCTCTTATGAAATAACTTTTGAAAATTCGTGAAAGTTTGTGAACGAGAAAAAACAATTTCTATTAAATTGAAGCTACGCCGCAATCTTTCCCTCTGCCATCAAATGGGCATCTCACCCATAAAAAAAAAAATAAGATGCCTCTGCAGAGTTGAACAGTGTATTCTGGAATTCTTGAAGAAAAATCACACATATCGTATTATCTATAACAAAGTATTTTTCTCTTTTTTTCAGAGAAGCAAAAGTTCATTGCATTCAAAAAAATCTACGAAATTTTGCTTGCAAAAGTTAATTTGACCATCAACGTGTAATGGTTTGTCGTACGAGTAATATTTTGAAAAATACAGTTTAAAAAAA
This sequence comes from Listrodromus nycthemerus, assembly GCA_963978505.1. Taxonomy (NCBI): domain Eukaryota; kingdom Metazoa; phylum Arthropoda; class Insecta; order Hymenoptera; family Ichneumonidae; genus Listrodromus; species Listrodromus nycthemerus. Next base: position 20,537,434 of record OZ021680.1, on the reverse strand, counting down.
ATGTTTTCGGCATATAAACGAAAAAAAAAAAGACTGAACATTGCAAAAAAAAAGAAAACAAAACGAAATTCCCTTGTAAATAATTATCAATCACGGTGTTTCATAAAAATATATTTTTTTATCTCTAAAATGAAACAAAAAAAATGGTACAAGTTTGTGGCTGAGCAAAAAAATTATCTTATTAAATAGGAAACCTGCTCTCTGGGGGTGAATGAAATTTTATCGGCAACGAAGCTGTCGTGTCGTTTCTCAAACTCGCATGATCCGCTCAAAAAAATTAAATACAAAAATATATATAATGTTGGCAACGGAATTTAACTCGAGCGAATAATGTGCATTCGTTGCGATTTTAATCGCAAAGCAACCGCGGCCTTTCGAGCGCGGTGAGACGAGAATATTTGCGGATTTTTTTTTTGCCCCAACGTGCATGTCTTGCGTCTTTTCGTCCGGAGAGCCGAGAAAACCCAGCGGCGGGTTGAAAATGCGGGTAGGGAAAAATCCGTGGAAAAGTGTTCGCTAACGAATCCAATTTACTTTGAGACCGCTGGCGCCAGGCGTTTTTCTCAAAGCTTCGGCTCCTGGCCGCGAATAATGTGGGCGCTGTGTGGGGCTCTGACGAGAAAAGCGCGCAGCGTTATCACCGTAACGTTTATATCGTTATATTACAGGTACACTTTGCTACGTTTTCCTTCGCGTCGTTCCCTAAGGGCTCCTTCCGGGATGCAAAGGTCGAGCAAAAACTATGGCTGGACTAAATTCTACGGAAATATATTTCGGTTCCGGAAGTAACGAGGCACTTTTTTTTTTAATTTTTTTTTTTTTTAAGAAAACAATCCAGCAATTCTGCCCGTATTTTTGAAGCGATAGCGTCAAAGCTTACGGCAATATTTACGAAAGTTTAAATATTCGTTTTACCGTTATCTGCAATAATAAGCGTCGCACAAATGCGGAAGCGAAGTCGTTACGTAAATTTTGATTCCCGAATTGTTTTTATTTCGGTCTAGGCGAACAATTTCCCAATACAGACCTTTGTATTTTTAAATAAAAAAAATTATTATTTTTTTTTTTTTTTTTGGAAACGACATCCGATTCGAAACGAAGTTTCGTTGTTTGCAATTCTTCGGCGTACTATTATTTTTACATCGCTACATTTGACGCATACAGCGAGCATCGAAATCTCTCAGCGTGATATTGAAAAAGCTGAAATAAAGTATTGAAATAAAATAATCAAAACACATTCTCATCTCCGAGACGTGAATTTTAATTGTTGTTTTGCGACACGAAATTTCGAGCGCCCGAAGCGTGATGCAAATGTAAATGCCCCCACTATACACATGTACGTATACATAATATATGCACAGATATTTTTATCACCTTCGCCTCCACTCGCGAATATCTAAGGCAAACACGTACCACCTAATGTACATATACTATATATATATATATAATACATAAAATATTACAGTAAAGCACACGACAGCAGCAAGTCCGTGGCTGCCGTGTACCCTTCCTGTATGCAGCATTATCAGTAATTCAGTGAACACGTTGGAGTATTAAAGCACGATAGCCAGGTGGTTCCGATAAATAACTTGTCGTCTCGATATTTGCCGGGGCACTCGAGAACGAGCGTCCGTATCGCGTTGGTTGGAGAGGCTGCGTGCCGGGGATTCATCTGGCGAATTCTCTGCACGCGACTCTACCAACGTACGTCGATGGTCTTGCAACTATGTGAATTTAACTGCTCGATGCAGCGAGGGGCGAACGGGTGTGCTTGTGCGCGTGCGCGTTCATTAGCAACTGGATTGAAGTCATGCGAGCCAAGATTCACCTGTAAAGATACACAGGTGGGATTCAGTGTTTAAAGGCACTTAAGGACGTCGAACAATGTTTTCCAATTGCCGAGCCGGCAGGATACTCTTTGAGGGGAGCTCTCTGAATTCCTCTCGGCCGGAGAGAGAAAGGGAGAGAGCCGGGAGAGGAAAATTTCATGGTCCATCGGCCCGTAGGTCCTGCGCATGCGCACCCACGAACATCCTAGAACACGGTTTCTCTTCTACCGGCGAATCCCGGCAGGTATGCCGTAATTGCGTTCGATTAAAGCTTACGAGGCTCTCGTGGGGGCAAAACGGCACAAGGCCGCACGAGAGGAATCGAAGAAAATGGAGGGAATCGGGATTATCGAAAGTTGGACGTTACGCATCGGAACACCGAGTCGAAATGCGTTGCACTTTGTACGATTTTGGGGGGGGGGGGGGCAAAATGGGGGCAGTCGAAGATCAAAGACTGGAATGTTCGGCGAAAAATAAATTCCGGGTCAAAATGGACCACTAATTATCGACCCCGAGACCGAAAGTAACTTGTTTATTTTAGAATGCAAAATGGGGCAAAATGGCCTACCGTACCATTTTGCCCCAGTCTCTCCTGTGACTTAATTAATTTGATAAATTTTTTTTTTTGGTGGTCCATTTTGCCCCATGTCTAATACAGAATCCCCATTTCGCTCCGGGTGACCGTTTTGCCCCAGTCTCTCCTGTGACCCAATTAATTTGATAAATTTTTTTTTGGGCGGTCCATTTTGCCCCATGTCTAATGCAAAATCTCCATTTCGCTCCGGGTGACCGTTTTGCCCCGGTAACTCTCTCGCAGGCCGCGTCGGCTTACTCCGATGCGTTCGGATCGCATTAATCGTGTCCGTAACGAGTCTCCATGAGCCGCGCTAACTAACTACACCACCGGGCTAACAGCCACTCCGCTATCGAGCTCAACTCCGTTGACACTAAGTTTCTCGGTGTTATACTATTTCGGCAAATTCTCACGGGATTAACGACATCACAATACCGAACGAGGAGCCGCTGAACAATCTTGTGTACAGAGAAATTCACGAGAGTTTATCGTGGAACGGAAACTCCGCTGAGGTCCGTCGTCAAACATTTCTCGCCACCGTTCAATCCCGGATCGTGTGTATTCCTACGAGTGACGGGCAAATATATTTTGCCGCACGTTCCAACCGTAGCTCCAACCGGGGATAATCGTTGACACGACAATTTACACTAATTGTCTGAACTCACAGTTTGTCCGACCGCTATTATTTAGATCCCCGCGAAGCTCAAACAGATTACTGAAAGAATACCAATTAACACGACGGATGCATTAAAACTAATATAAACGCTGTATATACGTATATACATTTTTTTCGCCCTGGAGAATTTCTAAATCGAGTGTTAAAATCTCACGTTTTTTTTTTTTTCTTCTCCCACATGATTTCCAACTAGAAGCAGAAATAATTTGCGAAGTTGTAGGGATCTCAGTTACGTGGAAAAAAATTCTAATAAAAAAAAAAAGTGTAAAAAAAAAAACATTAATGTTCGGTCTCGAACTCGTTACGCGTGCTCCGGGGCAGCCCGAGGAAGAAAGTTCGCCGGGCGATAAGGCGTTCGCGAGCGAGCGAGGAAAATCTCGAGACCTCGGGAGATCTCTCCGCGGCGATTACTCGTGTCTCCTCTGGCCGGGCGGTCCAGACGCACACGAGAGAGCCCCGCAATGAATCACGCGAGTGATCTTCTTGCCTTCTCCGCGGCAAGTGCGCTCTTCCTTCTCCCGGGTAGCTCACCGCTCGGGCTTTCACGGAGCAAAGAGTGCAACGTGCGCGTTAACCGTGTGTGTTATACGCGCCTTCGCGCCCCGCAGTCTCGTCAAGGCAGACGGCGTGGCGTGTCTCCCGCCCGATCCCCGGCGCGGGTTCGTCATTCCTCCGAGAGTCTCGACGAGAAATTCTCTCGGTGCATCGCTGGCTCGCCGGTCGAATACGGCCGAGTTACCCGCGTCGCCTTACAAGCCAGACAACTCGCCGTCTCCCATCCTACGAACCCACACTTTCCAATTAGCTCCTCGTCCGACCTGCGGACTCGTTTTGCACGCATACCGAACAATTTGTCTTATTCGCGAATTCCATTAATACAACGTTTTGTGGAGAGCTCGCTAACTCGCAATATGCATACACAAGGGGGGCTTTTTTAAGATCACATTTAGTCGAGGACTTCTGAGGGACTTGGAAAAAAAATTCCATGTGTCATTTTACCCCGACCTTCTCTATCTCTTGTATAATTATTAGCTCGACCCTAACCCTACGCTGGTAAAGTCAATTGTGAATTCATTGATTTATTATTATCAATTCGTGTTGATTAAATTTTAATGTGATGGCATTTTAGAAAATTCAAATATCAGATAGTGAACGTGATAATTTTTGGATAGATCGACCCGTTTATCGGGTGTTTTGGGGTGCCTTGATAACAATATAATGTATCAAATAAAAATTCTCCCGAAACAGACGGAAATTTTGGTTAAAAATAAAAAATATAATGCAGGATTGTAAGTGTTTGAAAATCAGTTTACAAAAAATCACTTTATATATAAAAAAAAGTGCTTCAATTCGGCTCTTCGTTATTTTCGTATACGCGTTAATTTGTCTTCATAAATATTAAACATGAAAATCTTGATTTCACGACGAAGGTTCACCAGTCCGTAACAAGATTCCAAATTTTCAAAAAACATTTCTCTACCCAACTCCGACAGTCTCGTTAGGAATTCACAATACAATAATATTTTTAAATCAATGTAAAAAAAAAGTGCATAGAACTCCCTCAAGAAAAACTCCATTCGTTACACACCATTATCATTTGTTCACACGAATTTATCCCAGCCTCGCCGATGCTCGAAGAGCCGTAAACTTTTAATGCAGACTTTTCCATGCGCTGTAATAATATTCCTACATTAACGAAGACGAAATAAGAAGAATAGCGGTAGAAGAAGCCGGACGCTGACAGGACAAAGCCCCATGGAATTCGAGCGACGAAGAGACCGGTCGACGGCGGAGGAGTGGGGCGAAGCGCGGTCTGGTAGGAGAAAGATTGCGAGTTCGCCCGTTCCCTCAATATAAACGCGCCGACGTCGTCCCAATTAAAAAATAAAAAAGCATCGTCCTCGGCGAGCTTCGCCGGTTCTTTCTCTCAGTGAGAGGAACGAGGTTGCGTACGATTCTTCTTCTTGGTAAAGTCTATAGGGATGAGCTTCGCAGGTCAGATTTCCACGCGCGGTCTTCCCCCACTTGCGCATGCGCGCCGCTGAATTGCCGGCTACACGCGCTGTGCGGGTCACACGAGACACAGTGCGGCAGCGACGACGCATTCTCGCCTGGGGCAACGAGCGCGCTGTACCGATTGAAACTCTCGGAGAAGAGAAATAAAAAAAGGCTTCTCTTAACGTCTCTATCGTCGAACGGAAATCTCGTAGGCCGCGCGACGTCGAACGAGCGAGCGCCCGTGCGCTCGGCGTGCCTTATGGCCGCCTCTTTCGGCCGACCCCCTAACTATACCCGTAGGTCACGTTATAATGAACGCACTCGTCGGCCACCACGCTGCAAAGAGCGATAATCTCGATACCCCTGCATATACGCATTATTATCCCATTATTATTCTTCTCGCGAGAATTTTACGGTACAAAATGTAAATATATATATATATATATATTTATGAATATATTATATGAGATATAAAAATATGGAGACGTCTTAATGGAGGAGTGATTTAGCTGTGCGGCTCAAGTTAGCTCCGTCGCGGATCAAGCTCATGATCCTTTTTATACATTATACCTATGAAGAATAAAAATATAGAAAAGTAAAATAATAACGATAATAATGGAAACGTAAGATGACGGGTCTTTGAGTGGTTGTTATGGCCTGGGGTGGCGCTTTTATATCGTCGATTCGCCCTATGTGTACGTGGGCAAAGATGAAGTTATTCATGTTCCGATGACTTCTCAGTATAGTCGATTGCACTCGGTCGAGTAAGGGAAATCGATTCGACGAATATAATTTTATTGTCTTACGAAATATAGTGGAACGTAATTGGATTAAGTAATATTTTTTTAAAATTATAATGAAGCAAGATTTTCTTGGTGGGAGAACGTTATGTTGTACGGGGTGAATTAAGATTAACGTTACCGTAAACCAACTCGATGAATTTGTTTATTTACTTTTACGAATACGGTTGCTTTTATGGCAAGGTAAAACCTTAGCTTATTTTATTAAACCATTTATTTCCCATTAAACATTGAGCAATTTTCATTCGAGTCGAGTTCAATGTACAAAATATAACAATATATAATACAATAACATCGACATTTTCCACCGCACTGAAACCAGTAAAAGTAACAAAAATAATAACATCAATAAAAATCACTGACGAACCGCAGCGAATGGTCAATTGGAAATTTGCGGTATACGTGGAAAAATTTTAACAGCCATAAAAAAACTCATAACAATTGTATATTTTGAATAAACTCACCGATAATAAAAAGTATTTCTATATTCTCGTTTAGATCATAGATTGGCCTTTGTGGACAAGCGAAGCCAAAATTATTCTTCACAGTTTACTGAGAAGCGTCGATAAGGTGGATTCCTCGATAAACTCCCAGGCTGCAAGATAAATAAATTCGACGACTTAAATGAATTATAGCGCGTGATTAATCGTCGGGCAAACATCGTTCGTGCCAATTTCGTTCACACTTTTGTTTGTTCGACGTTATTGGAACACGGTGAAAGACACAAATGTATACAAATGCGTGTGTGTGTGTGTGTGTGTGTGTTTGCGCTAGAGAGAAATATCTACGGTTTGGACAGCCGGACGAAAAGATCGTTTGCGACGGTCAATCGTCACGATCGCACGTCCCATTTATTTATCGTCATCCTTAATCTCGTCCGGTAATCTTGCCGTCGGCGTGTCTGCTCGTCCACAGAGTCCCATATATATGATCGTACGTATCGCCGGGGCCGAAACCAGGAAGGGGTATTTTACGCGCTTAAAAAAGATAAAGCTAACGTCCCTCTGATTTTGGTCACGCGATACGAGCGTACGTGTTCGCTTGATGACGGTCCTATCGAGTTACCCCAAAAAAAAAAAAAAAAAAAACGAGTCAGGAGTGTCGAGAGACTCGAGCACGACCGCCCGTGATTCCCATCTACGGACGATTTATACTTTTTTACCTTTCCACTGCAACTGTGTGGACGCGGGTTCGATGGAAAAAAATTCTGGGTGTTTTTTTTTTTACTGAAAGCGCAGTCATTGGCCGCCTGAAAATTGCAATTAGAAAATCGAAGAAAAAATATGTGTACATTTTTTTTTATATACATAAATGTGCATACGAAAGAGTGTACGAGTACTCGGCATACATTCTTAATTTTATTCGTATTTATTCGTTGATAAATTTCTTATAGCAAGCCAAATGACAAATCATTCCGTTCTAAGATCGTAGAGATGTAAAAAATAAAAAAATAAAATTCTTTCCCGCACCGTCGTGTATTCCTTCGAGTGCCAATGACTGTCGCTCGTGAAGCGTCGTCTCGAGGATTACGCGCAGCACGGTAGCCGCGCTCATCTCGCCAGCGGAGCGGGTCAACGAGAGGCCTTAATCTTGGATTCTCCTGGCGACCTAATCGCCGCGACACCGTTGCCACCAACAGCGCCCGTTCCGGTATTATCCGATGATCCTTCGTTGTTATAGTCTAGAAAAAAAAAAAAAAAAAAAATTGAAAAAAAAAAAATGAAAAATATTCCATACCATGCCCGCTAAGAGGATGAGCGAGAGTGCGGTTTCAAACGACCCGACCAATTTCCCAGTCCTCTAACGATCCCCCGAGGCTCTTATTTTTCCCTTCCTTTTTTTTTCCCTCCCTATCCGCGGTCGCTTCTTCCTCGCCGTGTATTCCCGTAGCGAGTGTAGCTGACCAAGATAATCCTTAATACGGAGCGTCTCCCGGGACGACGAGCCACACTCGAGAGATGACTCAACTGACGGTCGACGTCGTCGTTCGGCTTTCTCGCCCGTGCAGGACTAATCGTCCCAGACTCGCCGCACGTAAACACACTCATCCTGTATACGGTAGAACCATACATATAGTAATACATTTGAGAAAAAAAAAAAAAAAAAAAGATTCACCGCACCCGAAAGAAAAAGTTTCGTAACTCGCAGTGTCGCACTACTCTTCGCTCCCTCTCGTCTTGAGATCTTGATTTTTTTTTCTCCACTCGGTCCTCTTTGCCCTCTCGGATTTTTCGGCTACGTGAATCCTCGGATTTTCAGCACTCGAGTCCAGACCCATAATCGTAGAAGTACTCTTGTAACTCTCCTCAGACTCCTCGACTACGGCTGGTACATCTATATTGATATATATATATATATATATACACACACGAGAAATTCTTGCATCTATTACGTCCGTGAGAACGACTCGAAAGTCACTACCTTCTCTCTATCTTACACTATACTTAACTATAGTGTAAGCTACATCACGATTTTTAAGGTTATATATATATATATATATATATAGAAGATTGCATTAATAACGTTCATTAATATTGTATCGTAGACTCGCGTGAAAAAAATTGGTATACAATATATATATATATATGTATGTATGTGTTAGCAAGCAACGTCGGATGCTTTCCATCTTCGCTCGGTTGTCCCGTGGAGAGTCTCCTTCCACCTTCCAGCATGTTTATATTCAAATGTTTCTCGTCCGAGTATCAGTCCGGAACGTCGGGTCCGTGTTAGAGCGCGCAGCGCAAGAGAAGATGACGAGTGGTTGTGTCTATCGTGGAGGGGGAGGGCAGGCATCAACCGTGTATACATTAAACGTGTACGGCTGGCGCGCGAAGGGCAAAAGGTTAACACACTCGACCGAGGCAATTCCACTCGATACACGCCGCGTTATTTACTCTTCCCATGTACCCCGTACACTTCTATTTCCCCGTGCAAATTGTGCGCCGCACAAACGTGCGTGCCGTGCAATACGCTGTGGCCGACGAGGGCACGTACAATTTTACGAGAAACCTCTTACCGATATTCACAAGTTCTCCCGTCGTACGCCGAGTCACTTTCGACAACGAATTTATTTATTTTTATCGTGACGAGCATAAAAAAAAAAAAAAATTACTACCCTTGTTTTCCATCTTGGACCATAAATTTATGGTAATTCTGACGACGATCCTCGAAACATCATCTGCAACGAGAACAAGAAAAAAATAACGATCCGTAATTATCATTCGTGTCCAACTTGGGCGATTGATTGTGATTTAGTCGTTGAGACATCTCCGCCGCCTCACGGCTTCGCCGACAGAGTGCGCGGCGCTCCTCGAGCGTCCGGCTTTTATACTCCCCCCACTCCGTCGCGCCACCAGCGACGCCGCTACCGCTGTCGCCCGAACCGCGTTATGTCGGTATAACTTTTCTGAATTTCGCCAACGAACCGCGGGCTAACGCGCGGATCTGTCGAGTGCAAAGTACACGAGGTTCACGCTCGCGTCGTGTTCCACGCCATAATGCACTGTCCAGTGTAAAGCGCGTAATAGTATATACTGTACACATCTCCGGGTCCTCGAAAGCCTCTCCGTATAACTGTATATATCGTCGAGAGGGACGGTCAGCGTTTTCATCGCCGGCAAGCCCCATCGCAGCCGCCGAACGCGATCCTCGAAACTCTCGAATCCATCACGCGATCCAATCCCGTACGGACTCTGAATAAACGCCTGAATCATCCGTTAATATACAGATATAACAACTGTTTTAATGCTGCTGTAAAAGGATTTCTCTTACGAGCGGCAAATCGAAACTCTTACGCTTCGTGTCAGTTGAGCACATTCGCAGAGTGTGCGAGCAATAATACCGGTGCGAAGCAACGACATATACATGTATGGGACATTCCATGTAAATACGACCTGTGCTGACCCTTCCCCTATTGGATCGGACCAAGCGATTTTTCATATAATTGCGTTACCGCTCGAGAGCACTCGGATTTTTTTGTAACATTAGACATTTTTTTTGGATAATTATTGATTATCAAAGAAATTAATTTATTGGTTGTCAAAATTTTTAGGTATTCACGTTGCGACTGAAGTTTATTTTATTTTTTTAATTACAGATAATTATGATGTTTTTAAAAGTGTAATAAAAATTCGTGGAACCGACCCAAGTTCCGGATAGTCAGATCCACGGACAAAATAGTACGGAATTTTCAATATACAGATGCATAGATACATAAAAGACGATTGAATACATTGGCTAGATCGTAAGAGAAGTCGATGATACAGCACAATAATCGGGTTTAGTCGTCCTCCCGTCGCTGACCATAAAAGCGAGCCTCCGAGTTCGGCCGTCATGGCGCTGGCGTCGCCGCGTCTTTGCTCGAGGCGTCGCGTCTCCGCCCGTTTCACGCGCGCAATGAGGCGTCGAGGCGAAAGCGAAACTAAAAAAAATCATCTTCTCGTACGGGATCGAGTGTGATGCGTAAGAAAAAAATGTTTCGACGCTCTCCGGTTGGATGGAGGTCGGTCGAGCTATTGTGCAATATATACGATAGCCTATATTCGTAACGTTGCCCCGGGAGAGTCGGGACGGAGGGATAAGTCGAGGTTACGAAGAGCCGAGCCAGGCCCGAAGTAAACAGTCTCTGGGGAGTGAGAGAGAGTCGCGTTAGAAACTATCCAACCTCTGGTGATACGGAGAAAGAGTCGGGAGGCGGGGCCGCATGGGATGCCGAGAAACTCTCTTGCCTAATGATCGAGTTCCACGTTATACGATTTCGTATGCATTATATACACTCTCGAGGTTTAACCCTAACGAGAGCCAATGGCCCGGACGAACTCTGTTGTGGCTGTTTAACGAAGAAGTTCGCGCGCTTTCCCGGTACGCGAACGGAGACACGGACACGGACGCTGTTCGGTGTCGAAATGTACACAAGCGCGGCGGAGAACCGACGGCAGGAGTTCTCGAAATCTCAAAGCCGTGAGTTACACGCAAGTTCAAAGGACTTACACACGTGCAACTCGGACGTTTATTTCCATGGCTAACACGATAACCGCGCAAAATATGTCCTGTGCAGGAGCGCCATAAACCGGCACTGTCGTTTTTAGGCATCGTTGCAGCTTTTCGCGTACCGCGAATCGCCGGAAGTGCCGTTTTCAATCGGCTACATTTTCATTTGTTTTTTTTTTTTTTTTTTTTAGCGAAACTCGCAATCGATGAAGATCCGAAGTTTGCCAATGGCGATCTTAAAACGCATTTTTTTTTAAATTACACATCTCTTGATGGAGGAAGATACAAACTTTGGCTATTTTAATCTGACTCGGAAAAATAACAAATTATCGTATAAAAAAAATCTTAAAGAGGGTTTTTAAGGCACAAGCAAGAGAAACGTATTGTAAAATCCATATCGTTTCCATAAGCAAAGGTCGTGTAGTCAATAGTTTGGTGCCTTGAGAAGTTCGCTTTCAGTAGAAATTTCTTTTTCGTACAGAAGTAACAGAATGATTTCAAATTCCCTTTGACTTCTGTAGTTCCTGTAATTCATAGCTTCATATAGAATTCATATATTAATATATGGCAGGAAGGTAGAGGGGGATGGGCTCGGTAAATGCCTTAATAAAATAATCTTTTTTTTTTTCACTATTTACATATTCGTTACTTCAGCTCAACTTTCGTTTCTAAGACATTTGATTTTTATTTAACGATTTCATTCTTTCATTGTTCAGTTTTCCCTTGGGACATCTCGGCGTCTCGTTGTGTGTTTCGTTTCATTTGTGTCTCGCCTGAATACACGAATGAGACAACGCTATTCTATAACAAAAAAAAGTAATTAATAATTAAATCGAACTCTGATTAAGCCGTGCAGAGATGTCGACTATTGAGAAGCAGAAGGGCTCATCTCACGCGGTTTTTCGCGTTAAATGCCGTAGGACACGCCCTCCCGTTTCACGACAATCAACACACACACACACATGTATACACTCTGGGAATACACATATATATATATTCCCGGAGACTACAAAGAGAGAAGAGGATATTGAATAGTCGGCGCCGTCGCCGACGACAAAATTCCACGCGTCATTGCACCCCGTAACAATCTCACTACCCAGCATACGTACCGCCACAGTACGAGACTTTCGTACGGCACAAGAGCCCAGAAAATAAAACACGCGTCTCCAAAGAAAAAAAAAAGAAAAAAAGAAGAAAAAAATTCATCGCTATTAGAGTTAGTGAAGCATTACTGCACCATCACCATACAATTACCCTCCTCCTTCGTCGTCCGCAACACAGAAAAATCCAAGTCCCCTCTACCGTGGCAAATCTCCTTGTTCTCGTTTCGAATTTTTAACTGTAATCTTAATATCTACGTTGGCTGGGCGAGCGTCCAGCCTGGCTCGCTACGAACGGTTGCCGTGCCGGGTGGGGAGTGAAGTGTTGTCGTTGGCGCGAGAGCCGCAGAGGGGGGATGAAGTCACGTTCAACCGCCACGAGAGAAGACCGTTGGGTTCTACGAAAAAGCAGATCGGTTGGGACGATTAATAGAGTCGCAATTCGCGGCAGATGAACGATCCTGATCCGGTTCCTCCGTACAGAGCGAACGCTCTGTATCAACCTCGCAGCAGCCGTATAATGAGACCCGGCTTTGCGTAGCTCGTGAGTACCTGCGATTCAACGCGGCAGAGTTACGCGTTATCTGCACGGCCACAGCTGTGGTCATGACTGACCGTCGACCAATTCTATCGGACACGCACATACGTATGCGTCGTGTAACGATCTCGATGGACGGCATTCGTTTTGCATCTATGGGCCACGGCGGAAATTGTCTCTTTTTGCAAACGCTTTATCTTTTATTTTTTTATTTTATTTTTTTCTTCACTTTGAAAATTTTTTTTAACCGACAAATACGGTGGGCAAAAAAAAAACCAAATGAGTAAACAAGCAATAATAAAGTTTTCTGAATCAATGAACTTGATTTCCTTTTTTTTTGACCCGCAAAAAAAAAAATTGAGAAAATAGTTAATCGTTGGTCCAAAGCGACCGCATGAAAATAATATATTTTTATTTCTTTCATTTTTATTTTCTTACGTACTTCATGGGTGTGGAAGCGAATCATCGAAGTATGGGGTACGATTTAAACGGAAATTCCGAGACGCGTGTCTCGGCCAGTTAGCTTGGCTAATGGTCGATCCCACCCCGCGGCTAACTCATTGATATTCGCGTTTTCTCCTCAGTCGAGCCTCTCCCAATCGCTGCCACCGCTGATCGAATCGCCCAGCGAGCGTGGCTAATCTGTTGCGGAATATGTTGCACTCATATTCTCTCTGTGTGTAACGCTTTTGCATTGCAGGAGTCGATGATTACGGCCCGGTCGACCTCGCGAGATATTCGACGTCGCGACAGGACAAGAAAAAAAAATAAACACGTATCAACACATATAGAAACACACACACATATATATATATATAAATAGATAGCAAGGGCAGTTTGTCCGATCGCTTGTCCGACACAGTAAAACTCTAATTAAAATTCACCTAGATTTTTTTCCAAGCGATCAGTGGGCCAATTTTGCCCCATTAACATGTTCATTTATTTTAAATACATTTATTTATTTTTATTTGATAATATTTTTTTTTTTTTTACGAAAGAACCTTAAAAAAATGAAGAAACGTTACGAGCGAGCATTACGGAAATTTCAATTTCGAATTGTGTGTGAGAGAACCGAATGAAAATTTTCGACATCCGCTTTCATGAAAAAGTAATCTGAAAATTTCGAATTTTACTTTTTCCCCATATATGAGAATTATCAATTATCAGCTTTCCAAATTTATTTTCCTTGTTGTATGTTTTAGATTTTTTAAAAAGAGATAGAAAAAAAATTGGGTCTACACTGTAGAAACTGTCCGGGCCATATTGTCGGCGAGTCAATGCCAGGCTGGGTTTAAGAAGGATCGGCGGGATGAGGGGGGAAGGATCGTGTGCTATTCCGACAGCAGACACAGGCAGGATGTTCCATGACCCAATTATTTAACGAATAAGCGACGATAGCGATACCGGCGGAGCTTCATAATATCAATATATGTATAGTGTACGTGTAGAGCAGAGTCGACTGCTGTCGTCGACAGGCGGATAGGATAGACCGTTGCAAAATAGCTCGACGACTGGAAACACGGTCCGGAAGTTCGGCCTGATGTTGATGGTGATGCTGAACTATGAACACACGCAAACATATATATATATATATATATATATATATTGGATTCGATAACGAGTTCAGGGAATAATTCTTGCTATCAAAGGATTAGAGTTAAATGGTTAAAAATGGACAACTTTATACATTGCTATCGAGTTAAAAAAATATATTCTTAATATATATATATATAATACATATTTATTGCATTGAATGTCAATACTAATATTAATATTCCTTCTCGAACATAAAATATTTATATCTATATAACTTTATTTATATTTATATTACTGCGTTGATGTATTTGCATCAACGTAAAAAAGGAGAAACTACGATAGAGTACAAGTCTTCTCGCCGGTCATTAAACAGCTAATGGGTCGTATTTATATTGCGCGGCATAAGCCGTGCATTAAAAGCTCGTATCTGGACCGAGGGTATATGAATCGGCCGAGGGCGCACGTGGAGGCAAAAAAAAAAAAAAAAAAAAAACCCCGAGACGAATCGCTATGATAGTCCGTATAGAGCTGAATGAGCGGAGCTAAAAAAAAAGTTCCGAAACGATTTACTACGGGGCGAGAAATCGGCGAAGAGCTTCGGCTCTCGCCAAAAAGAGATTATCATTTAAAAAAAAAAAAAAAAAAAAAAAAAAAAAAAAAAAAAGTAGATGAACGAAAAAGGTCCGACGGCGTCGGACCGTCAACAGTAGAACGAAGTGTGTATCCAAAAACCGGGTGGTCCTCCGTGCCGAACAGTGTACACAAAGACAGTGGGAGAGCAGCGCACGCCTTCTATCGCGCGCAGAAATGTGACGCCGAAGCGATAAGACGAACGCCGGACCGTAGATCTTTGACTTCACAAAATATTCTTCGACTGGAACATCACGGCCAGACTTACCGTGGGCGTCAAAAACGCGGAACGATTTAACGCGAGATCCAATATCGTCGAAGCAATTATTTAAAAAAATGTTGGTTTCGAAGAAAAAAATTATTTTAATAACGATACGAGAGTCGTCCATTCACCGGTCGAGTTTCCATTCATTCGAGGCTCTCACACGGATTCTCGAAGCACTGTACGAATGCGTGCCGTAGTAGAGATTCCAGTGGCGCTCTGAGCGTGGGCGAGCGTTGATACTGTCCGCTCAACGTGACTGGTGGCCGTTTTGATAAGAACGAAAAAAAAAAAAAAAAAAAAAAAAAAAAAAGTCGTAGAAAAAAAAATTGTTTCCCGGATGTTCGACGATAGCATCTCGCATCCCCCGCATTTCCTCGTATCCCTAATTGGACCAACGTATGCGTGGCCCTCTGTAAACGATCGAGGCATTCTTCCCATCCTTCGTGCCATTATAGTAGAACCGAAAAAAAATAATGCGATTATTTCCGATGGAGGAAAAAAAAGGTTGAAAAAAAAAAGAAACAAGTTGTAGAAACAAACTTACTTGAAAAAAAAAAAAAAAAAAACTTTTGCGTGGAGCTACGGTTCGCCGAGAGTTTATTCTTTGGACGAGAAGGCAAAGTGTGTTTTGAGGGAGGGAAGAGCACGGTTTCGCCGACTGCCGAGTTTGTTTGGAAAAATCACACGAGATGAAAATTCACGTCAGACTTTGTTGAAATAACATTTTTTGTGGCAAAATCGTCGTGTTTGCTGTTACATGCAATACGGTATCCGAAGAGAGCATGAGAGGGCACTGTGAAATGTTACAGTGGGGCAAAACGAGATGAACAGTCGGGATGCGTCGATGGAACAAAATGGAACATTCTAAAATTATTGGAATAGTGTTTTAAAAATTCAGTTTATTCATTTTTCCCCCATCGATGCATACCGATTGTCGTTTCCATTTTGTCCCGCCTTCTTCTATTGAGATCCATTACCTCATAGGTAGTAATAGAAAAGATCGGCGCATGCACACAAGATAATAATAATTATCGATTAATAGTCGACGATTTTTCGCCCGTGTCAGAGGAAAAAAACAGATGATTATTTAAACGATGTCGGAACAAGAATTCATTTGCTTGTATAATGTATGTATATAAGAACTGAATATAAAAATGTACGTAGATGGGGTATACAAAATTAATTTTTTTTACTTCCTGATGTAAATAATGCCATGTTGCAATCTTCCATTTTAATTTCTCGCCGCTTCGTTTCACGAGTTAACGATTTTTTTTTTCCTCGCGAGAATCGATTATTTTATGTTTTCTCAATTTTAATCATTGAATAAATCATTTTAAAAGCTTATTTTTTGATAGTCTGAACTTTGAGAAAATTTATTTCACGCTTTTTTTGTAGAGCGTTCAATTTTCTCTAAAGACTGTCTTGGGTGTACTTAACGACTATCGGGTTACCCCGTTACAAACTTCCGAAGTTTGATAAAAAAGATTTCCATGTAATTTAAATGGGAAATAGAAAATTACGTATCGCCACCCCCGAATAATAATATTGAGAGCTTCACTTTTAACAGGGTCATTTTCTCCAGTTACTCTAAAGCTTTTTCAATGTTTTTCGAGAAAAAATAAATACTCGTTTTTTTTTTAGACACTCCAATATACACCTCTTGTTCTCGGTTCATTTCACCAAAAGGATTATACAGATCGCTTTTCCTGACCGTAGAACAATTATTTGAACGGACCGGTTGTGAATGGAGTTTGCCAACTCGTTTGCGACGTCACCGCCAGCGCGCTCGGGCCGGCGAAAAAGGCGCCCTGCACGAATGCGGCAAGGGGCAATCTCACGGCTCGTGTATTTCTCGCGCGGTGCAGACAGCGAAGCGTTTAGACACCGTGGAACTTTGCACACGAGCAGAGTCCGCCTGTCCGAGTGATATATCGTGCTTTCCGTTCGAGCCAAAAATCGTCGGTCGGTAAGAGTCGGAAAAAATAAAGTAATGAAAAAAAAAAAATTTAATAAAATAATTTTAAAAATAGATAGATAAGAAAATGCTCGGGACGAATGGGTAGTTCTGAGTGTCTCGTAGGGAGTCGTTTAGAGCGTGTTTGGATGCGGAAGCTCGTGGCTCGACCGAATAATGGTTTCGAGGAAGGAGGGACGGATCGTCGGACAAGACCCGGTCTCGGTCCCGTTGCCGCTCGGTCTCGGTCTCGCGCGCGTCTTTCGATAATGTTCTATATATATATATATATAAATCTACTGTACAGAATAGCGTCTCGGGCCGCCCGTCGGTAAATTAACGACGCGCAATCTTTTCTCCTCTGCCACTGTACGGAAAGCTTCAGTACGGCAAATTACATCGAACTCTTGTCTACATGTATTTGCTTCCTTCGATCGAAGACGAGATAGTGCATTTAATAAGCCTGGAACTTCATATAGAATTTTCTATGAATTTCGTATTTAAGATGGACATTCTTAGGAATCATTAAATATTTATTTTCACGTATACGAATAATCAAAATAATTATGTAATAATAACATAATTACATGATTAGTAATAGTGAAAGAAATTTATTGCCATTACACAATTATTATCTTATATCCGACGATAATTATACACATTGACAAAGGGTCATCGACCTCGTAGTCCATCGAAAGTAGAAGATTATTTTTCATGAAAATAATTCTATTTTAATCAATTTAATCGTTTCTATTAAAGGATTTAGAAAAATTGCAGGTCTCAAAAGGGTTTTATCGCGATTGGAAAATTCGGTTCTCCATTCCAATGAAGTGAACAGTGAGTGGAAACGAAAACGACGTCTTCCCGTAGAATTTTAACCCTCTCTCGACGAGTAAATATAATTTTTTTTCTCTCTTCGCCACAATGGAAATGACGGTAATAAGGGTTAAAAGAAACTGGAACTTTCTTATTTATATAAAAATCATATTTATAGACATATTGAAATATTAATATAATATATAATATTCAATAATTTGTATTTTTGATATTCGAAGAATCGCGGCTCTTAAAAGGGTCTCAACGTGATTGGACGATACGCTTAAGTACTGAAATAAAATTAACGGTAAATGGCAACGGAAAAGGCATCTTTGCGTAAAAATTTAAGTCCTCTCTCCGCGAATATAAATTTTTCTTTCTCGTCTCAACAATGGAAAAGAGGGTAATAAGGGTTGGAAAAAAAAAAAAAAAAAAACACAACGGTGTGAGTGAGAGTAGATGAGCTCATCGTGGAAAGTGCAACTACTCTCTGCGCGCTCGAAGAGCCACAGACGATATTGTTCTGGTATACTTGGTGCTTGCTTTGGCGAACAGAGGGGAGACGGGGACGAGCGTTGAAGCTGAATTCAACCGGGAGGACAAACGATCGAATACGGCTCGTGGCCGGTCTCCGAAGCGAACCTCACTCGCGAATATTCTACGACTGTTCGCCTTGTTTTCTTTTGGCCATTCGTCATTGTCGTTAAATGCTCAGGTATGCAAACTCAACGGGGGCACAACGGGTTCGTGAATTTGAGAGAAAATAAAGAGTTCCGAGAAAAATTGCTGGCAAGGGCTGTGCCTAAAAAAAAAAAAAAATTGTCCCGGGAAAAAAATCCAAATCGTACGTAAACCGTTTACCGTCGGAAAACAAAAAAATTATTCTTTTCGAAACTTTTTTCTTTTAATTTTTGTCAAAAATTTTTTACAACACTCAACTTTTGATAAACTCGTATCTTTCAATTTTTTTTAAATCGGAATCGTCATCGACTCGTTAACCGAGAAGAAATTTTAAAAAACGTGGTATTAATTTTTTTTGCGGCGAGATAATTTTTTTTTTTTAATTTTAGTGTATTTGTGTTGTCCTGTTTGTGTTTGCGTTGGGTTGACGGCACAGGATAAATTTCCGTAAGCTGCAGAGGACCAACAGACGCGAACTGGCGCGCTCGAGTCCGATTATTATCTCGAGTTTCAAGCGGCAATAATAATAATCGATGTACCAATTACAACGTTATCGAATGAAGCGTTATCCGTCCGGAATTGCTGCAGGCAACTGAATTTCCATCCCAGAGCGCGTAGATAAACCTGCAAAATCAAAGGCATATTGAATTATGCAACGAATTAATCCACCCTGTTACGGCACAACGCGTTCGAAAAACATGTTTTTCTTGACGACCTTTTGTTTTTGCTTTACTAATTTTTCAGAAGCATTGAAAACATCATAATTGGCATCTTATACAATCGTTCATATGCATTGCAATTAACACGTAATTTATCATTGCATAAATAACAGAGGAAGTGGGGCCAAATGGACCAGTAAGCAAAATGGTGATTAATAAAAAAAACAAAAAAAAAAAAATTCTGCGTCAGCCTGTAAATTGTCTACGACTACCAAAATTGCTTCTTTCCACATTTTAGACCAAAAAAAAAAAATCATCAATACCAACCGAGTTTAGTGAGCGGTCTGTACATTTTTTTTATTCCTCTGTATCAAACAGAAGAGAGAAGCTCAAAACTAATAAACGCACCTGAGAGAAAAAAAAGGGTTAATGGACAAAACGCAGGCTTAGCTCGCACGTAATAAGTATTTAGCCTGGAGCCCCGCGGCAGCGAAAGCGTGTTAATGACGTGGTTGTACAGGTTTTTTTTGTGTTTCCGGGAGACGAGCCGAGTCTAGACACGAAGAAACAAAACAAGAATTTCAAAAAGCATCATTTCCCGACTCGGTGGGACACGGCTGAGGGTACACTGCGACTTCTCGTTTTTTTTTTTTACTCTTAATTTCGACTAGAGAAGGATAGTGAAAATATCCACGGCTGTGATGGTCTTCCCCGTGGGAATAGTCAAAACTTTTTTGAAGCGGCTCTCTGTATCTCCGGGTGCAATTGTTGCCGCTTGTCTGTCGATGGAAATCTGTAGATCCAGATTTATGGATTCAGATCTATGGATCCAGATTTTCAGATCCAGATATTTGGATCAAGGTCTGTGGACTTGGATCTATGGCGCCGGATCTATGAATTCAAATCGTTGGATCCAGATTTTTGGATCAAGATTTTTGAATCAAGACCTATGGATCAAAGTATGTGGATTTGGATTTATAGATCCAGATTTATGGATCCAGATCTATGAATTCAGATCGTTGGTTCCAGATTTTTGAATCCAAATCATTGAATCAAGATCTATGGATCAAGATATGTGGATTTAGATCTACAGATCCAGATTTATGGATCCAGATCCATGGACCCAGATCTATGAATCCAGATTTTTGGATCCAGATCTTTGAATCAAGATCTATGGATCAAGGTATGTGGATTTAGATCTATAGATCCAGATTTATGGATCCAGATGTGAGAATCCAGATCTATAGATTTAGAGCTATGGATCCACATCTATGGATCAAGATCTATGAATCCAAATTTTTGGATCCAGCTCTATGGACCCAGATTTATAGATCAAGATCTATGGATCCAAATCCACGGCTCAGTCTCACAAATTAGCTCGAAACTAATAAGCTCGAAACTTACAAAAATGTGTAATAAACAAAGTCAGCTTAGTTCCCACCTAATAACCCTTAAATCTCTCGCTCCCCACCAGCGAAAGCTTGTTAATGACGAAAATTCTACAGGCGTTTCTCCGAAAAAAAAAAAAACGAAAAAACGGTGTCTAGACATGGAAAAACAAAAAATTTATTTTTTTTTTTAAAGCATAGTTTCCCGGCTCAGCCACCAGAACCAGCAGCGGTTCAACGCTGGCTTTTTCTTCTTTTTTTTTTTAACCCCGATTTCGACTCGAGAGGAATAGTGAAAACGGTCCCGACAATGTCGCTTTCCCGAATGGGGAAAAGGTTTCTCTGGCAGCTCTGCGCTCCTCCAGGTGTCGTTGCTGCCTCTTGCGTCGTCGCTCCACGCCGGTCCTCGTTATCCCACTGCGAACCGCCGAATGCAAGCTTTTCGTACGGACACACCTAGCGGGGCTCTTGGTACGCCTCGCCGGTGAACAACGACGAAACATTTGCATAGTCGCGGCAGCCGGCGTAACGCATATAACTGCTACTCGTTATTGCACCTCCTCCCGCACCGTCCCGCTGTTTTCTACGGTCGTTTTCATGGATATATGAAAAAAACGATGACGACGATTGCGAAAGCCGTCGCGAATGGAGAGAGAAAATGAAATGGCTCGAAATCATATGCCTGCTGTATTGCGAAATATTTTTGCCTTGTCCGGAGCATTATTGTGCTTTCGCTGGCGACAAGCGCTAAAGCGCAACCGAGCTTCAAATTTATTGCTTTTTTTTTAAGTACATGAGAATTAAAAAAAAAAAATAAGGAAATTGTGAAACTATTGGATAGTCGATGGACGAAGCTCTTCTCACGCCTGGAACAATATTATTCCTTGTTTGCGTGTATTTCAGTTGGGCTTTAATAATTAAAAATTGCGGTCTTCAGGATCGCATGAAGAAAATTATGTGAATAGTTTGCATCGTTATGATTTTTTGCAATTTTTGTAGATTAAATTTATTTGAATGACAATTCGGTGTTAAAATGAAGTAAAATTATCTTGATTTACCTTCTGATTAATTATTCTGGACTACTTTTTTTTTTTTTAGACTAGAGTGTATGAAAAATGATTATGTAGTAGTGAGAGTTGTAATGGTAGTAATTTGGCGCGTGTCCTTAAAGAGTCCTTTGTATCGAGGGCGGTCGAAAAGTTTTTGCAATTTGAGGATTGCTTTACCTTGTCCGGGCTGTTATTGTGTTTGAACTAGCGACGAGACCAGCGAGATATTTGATAAACGACGCGGTATGAAAATGGAGCAAAATAATTGTAGCATTTCTTGTGACCTGGAGACCTGAGCAGATGTGCATTTGTCTAGCCCACAATTTTCGTCATTTAATTGCTACTGATTATTTTAAAAAATCGACTATATAGTAGTAATTAGCCGAGTCTCTTTAAAGACTCATTTTTATCAGAGGTAGAAAAAATGATTCACCATTTGACGAATGTTTTGCCTTGTCGGAGCATTATTGCGTTTCCATTACCGAAGAAACCACCCAAAAACCAATTGTATTTTTTTCTTTCTGTACCTCAAAATTTTATTTCAATTGTTTTCAGCAGAACCCTTGGATGGATAATTCATGGCAGTTTCACGCCTTAAGCTATCTTTTTTCTACCTCCATGTCGTATTAATATTAATAACAAGAATAATAATGAATCGCAGTTTTCGTCGAATCTGAACAAAAGGTAAATTGCGTGGTAAAAAGATTGGAATATTATAATTTTATCTTTTCAAATTTTTATGTTTTTTTTTTTTTTTTGCAAATTGGTTCACAATGGTCTTTGCTATATTTTTGTTTATTGACTGCAGTTTATCAATGAAAAACTATTATACCTATAGTGGTTAATTGAGCGCGTATCCTCAAAGACCCATTTTTATCGTCGATGGTCAAAAAGATTTTCTACTTGACGTTTTAGTCAGCTGTTGCAACGACACGTACGTGGCACTTACATAGCGTCCAGATGGGTAGCGCGCAGTTCCTGCTGCAGATTCCTGTAATCGAAGCTTGACCCCTCGCGAACCTCGTCGGCTGCCGAGAGCCTATGGTAGTAAATTGCAGTGATATTAAAGATTCACTTTCCTCTCATAACCGGCAGTGAGACGGACGCGTCGTAATGTACTTTTACTTTTGCTACTGCATTTTGCTAATGCCTCCTGCGAAATCACGATAAACACACATTATGCAATTCTCGATATCGCGACCCACCGATTTTCAAATATCGTCCCAATTTTTTTTTTTTTTTTTAAATATAATTAAAAAAATATTTCAACGTCGAAATAAAATTGGATCCAACAACCGATCCACCATATTATAATCAATAATTAATTTGAAAAAAAAAAAAAAATCAATTATCGATACTTATAAAACACTGTCATAAAAATAAATGAATAAAAATTTGAAGAATTTAAATCGTTGATAATTGAGAAAATAATTGGACGAATGATAATTTTCCTCACATTTTTTTTTCTACTTTTTGCACCGTATTTTATTTCCTGCCGAGGCGCTGACGTAAGAATTCGCGATACCACCATGGAATCCGAGTTCGACTCCTCGCCATTCAATGTGGACCGGTATCTCGAATTATCTTCGGGCAGTGAAACGAGACTCGTTTCGACCATAAGAAGAAGACAAGCTGGTACGTCTGTTCACCCGCAACTGCCTCGGGCAACTCCCCTTACGTCTTCATACATACGCACGTGCTATACATATTACATGTCTTTACCTACCTGCTACTCGAAGCTCGTTTTTTTTTTTTACTGGGGGAATCGTACAGAGCCTGGGTCAATGTTATCCTTGCGATAAATCTCGCTGAACCAGTTGTCGTATTACATACACGTATATATCTTCCACGAGTTACGGAGGTTTCGACCTCATATATATATATATATATATACATTTATATATGTGGACATGTTATATACAGATATAGACTCGTGTCTGCGGTGGAGAAATCGTTCCCATGCACCGCAGGTCATCACGAAGCTTCTCACTGAACAAAAAACGAGCCACGATGTACTCACGCTCGACATCACTTTCTGTTTCAGGTCGTTGGTGCTACTCGTATTCGTCACTGTTTCACAGGTGGCAGACGTCACCGGCAAATATGTGAGTAACGATAATTATATTTTTCTTGATTTTTTTTTTATTCAACCCAATCGATTTGTTAATTTTGTAAATTGGTTGATGGGACAAGTAAGAAGCTTTCGATTCACAGATTGACGCAAAAAGTTATTTATTTTAATCGAGGGAAATCTTTTTGTGTTATGTATTTAAATTACTTTCTATCTGTATACTGGATTTATGGTATTATATTCAGATCTGAGGATCCACATCTAAGAATCCAGATCTGTGGGTTTAAATCTATGAATTCAGATCTATGCATCCAGATGTGAGAATCCAGATTTATAGATTTAGATCTATGAATTCACATCTAAGAATCCAGATCTGTGAGTTTAAATCTATGAATTCAGATTTATGCATCCAGATGGGAAAATCCAAATTTATAGATTTAGATCTATGGATCCACATCTAAGAATCCAGATATGTGGGTTTAAATCTATGAATTCAGATCTATGCATCCAGATGTGAGAATCCAGATTTATAGATTTAGATCTATGGATCCACATCTAAGGATCCAGATATGTGGGTTTAAATCTATGAATTCAGATTTATGCATCCAGATGGGAAAATCCAAATTTATAGATTTAGATCTATGGATTCACATCTAAGAATCCAGATCTGTGGGTTTAAATCTATGAATTCAGATGTATGCATCTAGATGTGAGAATCCAAATTTATAGATTTAGATCTAAGGATCCAGATCTGTGGATTTAAATCTATGAATTCAGATTTATGCATCCAGATGTGAGAATCCAAATTTATAGATTTAGATCTATGGATCCACATCTAAGGATCCAGATCCACGGATCTGGATTCACATCTACGAATCCAGCCCCATGGATCCGTATCTATAGCATATAGATTTCCAGATGATTCTCCAGCAGGTAAAATCAACCAGATTCGGATCTAATGATCCACATCCATGGACTTCTATTCTTAGAAAATTCCTCTGAAAAAAAAAAAAAAAAAAAAAAAAAAAAAAAAAAAAAAAAAAAAAAAAATGGAAACATATTTGAAACTATTTGGACCCAAAGTTTGAGCATCGTTTGGGCCTTGAAGGGCCCGCAGCGTTCTCCAGCGTGCGGATGAAAACGCGAAGAGCCGGACGAGCTCACACAGAGACGATCGAAGGATCCTGTGGCGAACAAGTCCCCCGAATCCCGAAGGTCTCGCACACGAGGAGTTCAGACTTCTCCGCCGAGTGGATTTCACTCCCACCCATGATCCACCGGCCGATTCCGACTGCTTCTGCCCGGCTGACCAACGGAATTTCTGTAGCTTTTATTGCGTGCTTCTCGCTTCCCAACCATCCGCGGTGGTTCGCGGCCCTTCTCGGATTTCGCCTGCCGGATCGCTTCGCGAATCGACGTCGAACATCCGAGCCTTACGAACCCTTTCGTTACTCTCCATTAATCCGGAAAACGCGCATGCGCGCACAATGACGAACGTTTTGTTTTTACCTCCGACTCGCCACCCATCGATAATTCCAATTGAACTTTATTTTTTCATTGTACAGTATTGAAAAATTCATTTAATTACCGATTATTGACATTTTAATTAATTTTTTATTTTAATAAATTTTTATTTTATTTTTTATTTTTATTAATTATTATTTTGTTTTTCTTGTAATAAATTATTATTTTATTTTTTATTTTTATTAATTATAAAAATTGGCTTTTAATTAATACGACAATGAGACAGAAAAAATCGCCGTATGGCAAATCGGACCATAATAAAATAACAATAATTGTTCGATCCAAAAACGCGTCTCGAATGAAAAAATTATTCGTTTTAATTCAGTGGTTCATTTTGCCCCATTCTACCTTCCATCCGTATTTGAATTTTCTGCGCGCCCTTTCCATTAACAATCTCCCGTTATTTCGAAGAGTCCGTCGACGCTATGGTGGAATTTTAACGAGCGGAAATTCCCCCCCCCCCCCCCCCCCCCTCAACCCACTCATTCACTCTATCATCTCTAACTCCCGGAGTTCTTCCCTTAAGACTCTCCTCAAAGCGCCTCGAGATCCTCGAGAACGTGTCGCGAGCTCCCTCGTGTACGGTAACTTCGCTGTTGTAAAACGCTCGGGACATTTCTGCTGTTCTCCGCGGTCGAATATCAGAATTCTGTACATCAGAATCTTTATCGTCGCGAGCGCGGAGCTAACAGCCCGGCCTGAGCGTTATTAAACCTTCGGATCGTTCCGAGACTCCGAAGCGAAGTTTCCTCTCGGATTTGATTCGTTCGTCGCTCGTTCGCTGCAGGAGCTTCCCGATAATTCCGTTCGTCCACGATCGATCAAACTGTCGATCGAACAATCTTTATTTTTTTTATACAATTATATCGCATTATTATCCTCGTTATTTCGATTATTCCGTATTTACTTATTAGTTCATTATTGTGAGTTCATCGTTGATTAATCGTTGATTCGTAACTCGTTCGTCATTCGTTTACGATTTTTTTATTTGTGTTCATTTTTTGTTTCGACAAATTTAATTTGTTTTTTATTTTTTATTTTTTTTTCGCAATCTTCCATATTTCTTACGATGGCGGTTCGACGTTTTCTTTATTTTTATTTATTTTTTATTATTTTTTATTCCTTGCCGCAACGACGATTATCCTCGATGTAGGTATAACGAGCACGTGCGTACGAGCTTAATCAAAGAGAGTACTCGGGGGCTCGTACTTGCGATACGCCCTCGGCCAAAAGTCTCGCCTCACGAGATAATAATCGGTCTCGACCATCGAGAGAGGAGTCTCTCGTCCGGTAACGTGCGATCGTATCGTCTTTCCCGTGCGCCGAGATTACACGCCGATTATATATCGTACCATCAGTTACGAAAGCCCTCTCTCCGCTCTCACGCCCTACCTCGGTACCTGCCGATAATCGAGAATGATGAAGGTAGCCTTCGAGTTTTCACCGATTCGTACATACCTTGAATCTTCACTGGATCTCCAGGTTCGCATGCACCAAAAATTAACGGTGAAAGGCTTCTAACGAGATTATATTCTCGAGAGGAATTTAAGTTGCAATGGTTTTCTTTTTTTTTCTGGAATTTTAATTTTTTAGTTACGACAAAAAAAAAAAAAATTCCAGAAAAATAAAGAAAAGCTCCAAGTACGCTTGGAGCTTTTTTGGCACGAGGACTCGTTCCATCGTTCCTGATAGAGAGAAACTGTGAGTTGCTGCGTTTGGAGATCCAGAAATGTTTACGTCGAGGGAGAATTATACGAACAAAAAAATTGAGTTGATTTTGGGATTTGTTGCCTTTTTTTTTTTTTTGGGGAATTTTAACGATATTTTTTGAGGACTCGAATTGAAATAAGAGAGATGAGAAACGGCGGGAGTTAAGATACTTGATAAATTTTGGGAACCACGTGCGAGAAATTCGAAAATGATTCTCTGTATTTAGACTCTCAGAAATAACAGCTTTGAGAAAAAAAAATATACAACTTACTAAATATATTTACTTTTAGAATTTTCTTCAAGCAATTCCACCGAAAATTTCGCCATTCATTTTTACGATTCTGATTGAACATTTAAAGAAATTAAGTTATCGATCAATGTCTTGAAATTGATCAACCAAAGCTTGAAAGATCCAGACGCATCAGCGAGCTTTCTCCTGGGACGATTAATGCGCAGAGTGATAAAAATCAACCATCTACTGCGCAACTTCCTGTCTCTTTTCTAGACTCGCGTCCAAGAAAATAATTTCCGTAGAAAAAAAATTAATTTCTCTCCATCAACACGAGTGTCTTGAAAATCGTGTGAACGGCTCTCC
Organism: Listrodromus nycthemerus; assembly: GCA_963978505.1. Classification (NCBI taxonomy): domain Eukaryota; kingdom Metazoa; phylum Arthropoda; class Insecta; order Hymenoptera; family Ichneumonidae; genus Listrodromus; species Listrodromus nycthemerus. The sequence continues at coordinate 20,510,052 of OZ021680.1, read as the reverse complement.
TCTCAAGGTCTTAAGGTCGAGAGTTCACGAACTTACTGCCGGATTACCGGGCGACGGTTGGCGAGCTTTTGAGCGCGTGAAGTTGCGACACGAGATTCGGGCGTCGTTCAAGTTTGCCGTGACTCTGCCGTCGGCTTTGAGTAAATCGCGTCGAGAGCCGGGAGACGATGCTGATGCATCGGCAGGGAAACTAGACGGGTATGCCAGTTGCATTTCCCCGACGGCTGTACGTTGGAGGAAACCGCACTTGGCATTAGCGCGAATTAGCCTTGTGCATGCTCGAGTCAACCGCTATCTACCTGCCGCAGAGAGCCAAGCCGGAGTTTACTGTAGCTATCGTAGCCTGGATTTACACCGCCGTGTTAAACCTGGAACGGCGCAGCACGAATCCCGTGCGTACAGAACCGTGTACCGGACTGATGCAAACTGTTGAAACGCTCGAAATCGAGATCCAGCTTCATCCTCCAGCAAGGCTCTCCAAACACTCGCGACCACGCAACAGCATCCACAAGGAACTTCTTCCTCTCCCCGTGCTACGTTCTCTGACGCGACACCGTGAATAGACTTTGTAATAATTGTCGCGACACGAAAAATTAGCAGTAGTGAGATTCTCGATAATACATGGCATGTAATGGTATTTTTTTGTATCTGGAAAACTATTTTTTTGCTCTTATTGAGTATTGTCAATTTTCTATGAAGTGAACAGACTTTGAAATAATTGTTGCGACACGAAAAATTAGTAGTAGTGAGATTCTCGATAATACATGGCATGTAATAGTATTTTTTTGTGTCTGGAAAACTATTTTTTTGCTCTTATTGAGTATTGTCAATTTTCTATGAAGTGAATAGACTTTGCAATAATTGTTGCGACACGAAAAATTAGTAGTAGTGAGATTCTCGATAATACATGGCATGTAATGGTATTTTTTTGTATCTGGAAAACTATTTTTTTGCTCTTATTGAGTATTGTCAATTTTCTATGAAGTGAATAGACTTTGAAATAATTGTTGCGACACGAAAAATTAGTAGTAGTGAGATTCTCGATAATACATGGCATGTAATGGTATTTTTTTATATCTGGAAAACTATTTTTTTGCTCTTATTGAGTATTGTCAATTTTCTATGAAGTGAACAGACTTTGAAATAATCGTCGCGACACGAAAAATTAGTAGTAATGAAATTCTCAATAATACATGGCATGTAACGATATTTCTGAACGAATAATCTTTTTTTTTTTTTCGTTTTTCATTATTTAAGTGCATCCGGGATTGACCTACGGTTCGTTTAATCAAATTTCTTTTTATTGTGTCACAGAATACTTAAAATTATTCTTTCGGCAGTCGAAAAAAGTCGGACAATTTTTTCGGTGGACTTCTCATTCGACAGAGTCGCGCGACCGCACCGATGTGGATCCGGTCGATGACCGGAAGCGCGGGACGAATTTCATCCGTCCACCGAATCTCCCACAGAGATTTTCGATCGAAAGATCGTCGATCTTTAAGCGCTCGTTCGTGTCTCTCCTTATCTCTCCCTGGCCGACCGGCTAATTCCAGTGGTTTGAGCGCGGCCCAACTTTTCACCGGATGAAAGAAAGAGGAAAGAACCGCACGTGGAGGACTGGTCTGCGGTTCGCGCAACTTGAGCCGCCCAGAGAGAAAAAGTCAAGGGCACGTGCCTCGTGAACGTAATCGGACCAATACCTCGAGAGCTATGATTATTATTATGACGATCGGACTCGCCGCTCGCCGACGAGATCACAGGGTGCTTCTTACACGCCCGCCTCTCCTTTTTTATTATTATTTTTTTTTTTCAACCTTCATCTCTCTCCAACGGACACGAGAATAATTACCAGAGATACGAATGACTCGATTTCATTCTCAAGAAGCTTCCGTATTTATTCGAATTTTTTTGCCCTTTAATCCCGAAACTCAACACTCGCGGAACGCTTGAGAGACTTGATTATTATTATTATCGTTATAAACGGTGTGTCATAGCTTCTTGGTGGTTGAATAACAGAGAAAGGCTCCGAGGCGAAATTCAAGCAGCTGGTTAGTCCCTAATTTTAGTCTTCTCGTTGACAAATTTTATGTGTTTTTGTATGGGGGACTTCACGTAAAATTCGTGACCCATGTCCACTCATTAGGGTCGATTGTATTCGTTTTTTTTTTTTTTTATGATGTCGCTACCGACCTGTAGGGGTCTGGGATTTTTTTTATTCTTTTTTTTTTTTTTTAGTAAGACTGAAATTTTTCGAGGCGTCGATTCTACGATTGGGAAAAAGGGGTTTTAAAAAATCTGAGAAAATTCACAGTGATTCTGTGATTCAGAATACGATTCTGCAGCGTAAATTTATAATGAGATCTCCATTTTTTTTGTTATATCCATTTTATTTGGATCTTTATGTGATTGAAAAAAAAATCAGGAATATTAAAATCCATTAATGTGTCAGAAAATAATTACCGATTAAAGAAATAAAAATTTCGAGGCAATAGTAAATTTAGAGATTCAAATTGTAGAATAATCGTTAATTTTTTTAGATTAAAAAAAAAACTCTGTCGGAATTGATTTTTCGAAGATTCAGAAATTTCACTGCAGTTCCAAAAAAAAGCTGGACAAAAATCTCGTGATCCTTAAGGGACAGCGACGCAAAATGGGACCGCCAATCTAGATGCATTGATACGACGAAATCGTATGTCTCGAAATAATTAAAATTTTTATTTTTCCAACCATGTTTAAAAACCCAATTTTACAATAATTTTAGGACGTCCCATTTTACCTCCATACTACCCAGAAACTAAAAATTCAAATCGACATGGAATACTGATTTAATTTGAAATTCCCAATATATATATATATATATATATATTATATATAAAGCTCTTGCTGGTCAGTATTCGTTCTTTGCGCGAATAAATTTACCATTGTTACAAAACGCAGACACTCGCTGTCTCTATAAATTGCGCGAAGTTGCAACCTCCTCATGCTTCAAACGTTAAACGGACTCATCTCTTTAATCACTTGATTTATCGCCCGGAGACTAATCAAGATGCGACCGTCCACTCGGACGACAGAGATGCCACAGGCGATCTCTCGTATCGCTTAATACAATCGCGGTGAACGATCCGCGAATTCTCGGATTGCTGTGAGAAATTAAGAATAACGAATTGCCGGCTCTGACTCATTTTTCCGAGTCGTGAAACATGGCCCTGTGCGCGAAGCGGACTGTCCCGGCGCCTCACTCGTATTCGCTGATTAAATAATCCTGCACATACTTCCGTATAAAAAGATTACAAAAAAAAAAAAAAATTTTAATTGTCAGTTAAAAGTAATTTTAGGGACGGAAGAAAAATTGACCAGGGAATAAAAAATAGTAATTCGAGTAAAGAGGGTCTAATTTAAAAATTAATTAAAAAATATATAATACGGATTAAAAAAACGGTAATTTCATTGAAGGATTTCAAAGTAATATTAATTTTAAATAAACATTTATTAGAAATTAAAAATGGTAAAAAGATATTAAATATAAACGACGTGTTTTTTTGTTGGTTTTTGTAGGAGTGTATTTTATATTTCTTCATTTGTAAAATTGTCGAGAAAAAATTATAAAAAAATATATAGACGTTATTTCATTCATAAAATATTTTTCTTTTTTATGTTTCAGCATCACATAAAATTGAGGCATGGAAGACACAGGCGACAGCACGCCGAGAGTTATTTGCCGAGCAGCTTCGTTCCGGACACAAACGAACTGGAAAGGGGAAGTTGGGGTCCGTGGTCGGCGCCGAGCTCCTGCTCGCGATCCTGCGGCGGCGGCGTAGCTCATCAAACGAGACAGTGTCTCGACGTCGAGTAAGTTCAAACGCCGCGTTTTGCATAAATGCAAAAAAAAAAAAAAAAAATTTTTTTTATAGTGAAAAAAAAATTATTTCAATTACATAAAACGCGTGAAAAAATAAATAAATAAATAAATCGATCACAATTATTTTTACGAGCTCGTCCGAATTTTTCGGTGCGCCGTCCTGTAATTATAAATTTACACAGTGTACGAGCGCTGCCTGCGTGGTCCGCCTATCCGTTCTCATTACTTATTACTCGCACGATTTTGCTGCTCACGACGACAAAGTATTTAGCGGCGAGCGATCTCCCGAGAGCAAAAGCCTCCTCACGTGTCCCAAACTCGTTTGATGCATATCGCATCCGTGGCCCGCGAGTCGCCGATTCGCAAAACCCCTTACGGTGCTTAATCATAATTTCCATAAGCGCGTAACGTCTGAACAAGAGAACGATTTTTTAAATTAAATTTTGGTAATTTAAATTAATTTATGGAGATGTATTTTTGTTTATTACTACGACGGTGAAGAAGGAAATTTTAATGAACTTAGCTTGCAGATGTACGAATATACAGGAGACGTTATTTATGTCCAATTTATTTCGAAAATATAAAATAATTCACGTTCAAGTTGGGGACTAAGTGAAAAAAAAAAAACTAGAATTTTTGTTCATTTAATTTGTTTGACGTATTTGTCCTTTCACAGCCAGCGTACAATGAAACTATAATCCACTCGAAAATTATAATCTAATTAAAATTCAAGTGTTTGAAAACAGTCTTTTGAAATAAAATCAATTCCTTATCAATTAAACCTCATCTAATCCAAACAGAATTTATTGTAATTCTGAGATCGGGTTGAAATGAGACATTGGGGCAAAATCGGGTATAAAAACCAGATATATCGAAATGGCAAAATGAGGGAGTCCAAAAATCACTAGACAATTGTTTTTTACTCCACTACCCCGTTCTGCCCCATTCTCCCACTTTTTCTCTACTGATCCATTTTTACCCGCTAACTCATTCTGCCCTATTATCCCATTTTACCCCACTCGCTCATTTTGCCCCATTTGCCCGCTAATTTATTCTGCCGAATCATCCCAGTTTCCCCGCTAATTCATTTTGCCCTATTATCTCATTTTACCCCACTGGCTCATTTTGCCCCGCACTCTTCGACTTACACAATAAGCCACTGCTACGCGTCACCCGCGTAGTCGACCTATTGTACGTTGTTACTTATTACCTACCAATCTTATATTCCTCGCGACGACAAAGTATTTAGCGGCGAGCGATCTCCCAAGTTCGAAAGCCTCAGGTGCTCCAAACTCGTTTGATGAATATAACATCCGCGACCTGAGAATCACCAATTCGCGAAGCCTCTCATGCAGAATCATGATTCGCTCGAGCGCATAATGCCAGAAAAAGAAACGAGTTTTTTTCCTAGTTTTTTATTCTTATTTTTTAATTTTTTTTTTTTTTTTTTTTTTTTTAATTATTACCTCGGTAAAAGACCAAATTTCAATGGGCTCAGCATCGCGGTTCGATATATATATACATATATATATATTCGCATTGTGGAAAAGAGTTGAAATTATTATAGCAAAAGTGAGTTACGTTCGCGCACATCCGGGAAAGCCGAGAGTTTTTTGCGAAAAAGTTTTTGGTCAGGTTTGCCGCGCGCGCCGTGCAATGTTAAATCCTTTTCCCTCCGCCTCGCGTCGCTCCCGATCCTTCGCGTCCCGTCCTTCGGGCGCGTATAAATTCGTTCGTCTTTTCTTCAGCGAGGAGCCGAGCTTACGTCAAGAGAAACGGGAGAGCGAGAAAAGCGTGAGTTATCGAGCGAATGTCGGCGACCCGAGCCAACGGTCTGTAAAACCCGATTAGAGATCTCTCGATCATTCCACTGCGCATCCTCGTTCCTCGCGCTCCGCGCTTCAATTTGCACAAAAAACAAACGAAAATTATTACACGCAACAAATATCCATCCGCAGATTTTCATTTTCTTACTATCTTTTTTTTTTTTTAATAAGAAAACTTGGTTATATATTAATTTCAATATTTTTCGACGTAATATGATAAATATTAATAATATCACAGTCGTATATCAAAACGATTCCGAAATGCACCGCTTGCTCCCACTGTTTCATTTTACCCCGTCGCCAATACCAAAAAAGTTGGGAGATAAAACTTCGCGAATGAAGAAACATTATGTTAGAGCTATGTGAAACTTTGCCAGAAGCTACCAAAAAAAAAAAAAACATTTTTATGATAAATATTTAATATTTTTGTTTCAGTGACAACGGTTACGACAGGTGTACGGGTGCGAAGAAGAGATTCTTCTCCTGCAACGTCCAGGTGAGGAGCAGCGATCAACGCGCAGTCTCCTTAGATCGTTTGGACGTCTCGGATCGACGTTCGAAAGCGGTCACGTTCGACGCATTACGCTCTCTCGATCGGTTTAAACAGTCGATATTGCTCTTTTATTAACTTCCATTCTCGGTCTCTCGATTGCAATTTAGATACGTTTAATATCGGACGGAGAGAGACGGTCGAAATTCGTTGAACGTGCCGGAGAGAACCCGGAAGCAGCGAGCTGGCGCCAGCGTATCTCGCACGATGACGTGATTCCCCGACAACGAGTTCAAAGGCATCGTCACCCTCGGAGGCTACCCGCGATTCATCCGAAATTCTACACCAGTACTTCACGTAGCGTGTTTGTTAAACACACTCGTTCGCGACGAGAGAATTACTCGGGCACAAAGAGCCCAGCTGTTCGCATTACCGCACCCGAACTCCTTCATCGAAGCGATAAAAATGAAATTACACTTGTCTCTCCTTCTCGGCGATATTCGTGAGAACATCGTACGAGCGAGACGTCGTTCTCTTTTTTAAGAAAAAAAAAAAGACTGTACATAGAGAAGCGAGAGGAGGTAAAAAATGTGACGATGGGTCTAAATAGAACAGTGAGTCAAAAAAGACTTTCCTAATAATTCTCGCGTATCCAATTTTACTCCGTCGATGCATCCAGATTTTTTGTCCAATTTTTTCTCATCAATGCAACCGAATTTTTCGTACCATTCTGCTCCATCGATGCATCAAAATTTTCCGTTTCATTTTGCCCCACAGTCCCATTTCACCCCGCTCTTTCGTATGTACAGTAAAAATATCCGAGAAAAGTCCTTTGAGCCGCGGACGAGAGAACAAACCGAGAACAGTCGTAGTTAAAAGCCACGCGAGGTCCGGACCGACGATTGCAGTCAGAAATCACCCAAAGTCCCTTCCCAAACCGCTATAAATTTTCCTATATACTTCCATGTATGTATGTCCAGGATTAAGTAAAACCGGAGCTGGACTTTACCACATTGTACTGTACTGATGAACCGTACGGCGGCTTTCGTGCGCAAGCAAAAATTCCCTCGAGAAGACCCAGTGGATTTTTTTTTCATTTCACTCAAGATGTCCTGGGACGGAGCTTCGTCGCGGAGCTCGATTTATCGATATTGCCTCGAAATTCGGGACACCCGAAGCTTAGCCGGCCTGGACGGTTTGTCGGTCCATCTAAATTTTCGGCCCGAGTTGCCGAGGGACGCGCGTCCTAGGAAATCTATTTGGACTTTCCCATGTGCGTTTATCCCGGTCACGCGAGCCCGGATCGTGTAGTTGACCACTCGTACATCTTGCCTGGAGCGGCGCGTATGTATCACTTCGACCCCTTGAAACTGCGTCTAGGAGACTCTTCTTCGATACATTTTTTATGCGAAATCGAGTTCGTGAATTCGTGCCGTGTTTAGCTTCGAGAACCGAGTCCGCTGAACATTATCATTCTATTTTCATTGCACGCAATCGGCCGAGATAAACGACGAGGATGTGGAATCTCCCTTCCGGTTAATATTTATGCGAAGACTGGGGAAAATTTTGATCGCTTTGTTGAAAAGCGCACGAACAATTCCAACAACGCCGAAACTTATTTCTACCGTGTATAAGCGTATATTGCACAAGATACAAATTTAATTGAAATTTTATCGAAATATCATTTCATTTTATCGAAATTCATTTGAAATAGAATAATTCTGTCGTTTTTTAGTTTGGAGAAAGACTGAAGAAATAAGCGTATACTGCACTCTCACTTTAAAATCGGACAACTATTTTATTTTTTAACTCGGGAAGATTGAGAAAAAAATCTTATGTCCGAAATTAATGTTAACTATTCTATTCCTTAATTTTTAGAAATTTATTTATAGAATTGTACTATATTATAATATTTGTTTTTGGGTAACTTCCAGGAATGTCCGAGCGGCTCGACGGATTTCCGGGCGGAACAATGCTCCGAATTCAACGGTGTCGAATTCGAGGGAATATTCTACGAGTAAGTTCGCCACTCGCTTTCTCTCGTCTACATCTGTTGCGCGTTTCGTTCGAGATGGCATTCTGAAGATTAAACGAAATTTTTCCACAGCTGGATACCGTACACTGGCGGACCGAACAAGTGCGAGCTCAACTGCATGCCGCGAGGGGAGCGTTTCTTCTACAGGCACAAGCTCACCGTCACCGACGGCACGCCGTGCGATCTCGAGAAGAACGACGTTTGCGTCGAGGGAAGATGCATGGTGAGATATCGTCCTGGTTTTAACACTTGTATATTCTTACGTATGAAAAAGAAACCGCCTTTATCTTCAACGTCTTTCGACGTTTATTTCAGCCGGTTGGATGCGACATGATGCTGGGCAGCGACGCGAGGGAAGACGCCTGCCGGGAATGCGGCGGCGATGGATCCGATTGCAACACTGTCAATGGGATTTTCGATACCGATGATCTTCAAGTCGGTCAGTACCGAGAAGAGAGAGAAAAAAAAATGACATTTTCGGTTATCTATTCGAGAGCTTCGAGCGTCCGTGCGATAACACGTTTGAGCAATAATTGCGAAGAATTTATTGACGATATGTGAGATGGAACAGTTTTTGAAACTTAAATCGTATAACGCATGTTGGTAATTGGCCGACCGAATTCTTCAACCATAGGATGTTGGACCTTTTTTTTTCATTTTTTATGACAAGGGTGTATCGGAGCAATGCACATTTTAAGTCTCATGCGATAACAAGAATGAGGGAGCAGTAGTAATGGATTTATTGATACAAGTAGAGTTTATTGATGTAAAATAGAACAATTGTATATCCGTGAAAACTCGACTCATATAACGCATATTGTCAATTGTCTATCAAGCAGTTTTTCGATCATAACGTGCTTGATTTTTTTTTATTTTTAGGCTACATCGACATATTACTGATTCCTCAGGGTGCGACGAACATCGTCGTCAAGGAGATCTCACCGTCGAACAATTATCTTGGTGTGTAGATAACAATTCAATTTATCTATTTTTTCCTCCGGAGTTTTGAAAATGCGTTGTGTTGACTCAGCAAAATTTAATTCCTATCGTATCGCAGCTATTCGTAATACGACTGGGTACTACTACCTCAATGGGAACTGGAGGATAGATTTTCCGCGGAGTCTGAGATTCGCTGGTACGATATTTCATTACACGAGGGATCCGCAGGGATTTTCCGCCCCCGACACCATCGCCGCACTCGGGCCCACCAGCGAAGCCATCTACGTCGTCGTGAGTATAAATTACCGATGAATACAATTAAATTGATTGAATCTGTCATTTCGATTTTCGTAACGAGTTTCATGAATTTTCCTTGCCAACAGCTGCTCTATCAGGACAGAAACGTCGGTGTGCATTACGAGTACAGCATACCGAATAAATTTTCCCAACAAGGAGATCCCGACAGCTACACGTGGGTTACCGATGAATTTTCCGAGTGCAGCACAAGCTGCGGAGGAGGTGAGGATTTGAATGATTTTTAAACTAATTTATTTCATTGCCCCAATCACGTTAAATCGAAAAATCGTTACGTATTCAATTTATTCGTTTATAAAGAACTTGGCGCAATTACAACATCGTCATTGGTGCATGTCGATTTTGCGACCCAAAAGATATGGTTATTTCAACAAAGTCGTGAAAATATCATACTCGGGAGAGAGCCAATTTTCACCTCGTGCGACTTCTGCCTTTACTTCGGTAGGGCAACAAATTTCTCGCATGTCGAACATCGCGCACTTTCCTCCCTTGTAGCAAAACATACTTATCTTCATTGTAGATTTTTATTGCGGAAAATTATTCGACGAATTGTACATAACTCGATCGTTTTCCAGGATACAAATCGAGGCTGGTGAAGTGTGTGAGGCGTCGAGACAACGAGCCGGCGGATGAGACACTGTGCGATCCGCAGCTGGAGCCGGACGCAACGCAGGGTTGCGGAAACGAGGCCTGCCCGCCCGAGTGGTTTGAGAGCGATTGGGGACCTTGCAGTAAACAATGCGGCGAGGGTGGTGAACGCACGAGACAGATCAAATGCGAGCAGATACTCGCTGGTGGAATACCGAGCATCGTCGACGACGCTCTTTGCCTCGAGACCGTGGGACCAAAGAACGAGACGAGCGAAAAATGTAACGAGAACGTAGAGTGCCCGAAATGGCACATTGGGCCGTGGAAACCGGTCAGTTGTTAACGTTATTATTATTTCTATTTACAAGACGAAACTTTTCACTGAAAAAAATACGTCAGAGGTATCGAATGAAAATTATAATCATCGATGTGAATTTTTTTAAATTCATTTCTTTACATGTATTTATTTCGTGATAAAGTGCAACGCCAAATTAAAAATAATTTATCCGTGATTTATCAGCAATCACAGTAATCGATATAATCTTATTTCTATTTCTATTTTTTCTGTAGTGTGATCATCTCTGCGGTCCCGGAAAGCAAACGAGGCGAGTGACTTGCTACAAAAAAAATAAGGAGACCGGTAAGATCGAAGTCCTCGAGGATTCAGCGTGCTCGGAGGAACCTCTGCCGGAAAGGGAAATGGCCTGTGAAACTAGACCTTGCGCTGGCCTCGACTGGATCGTCTCAGACTGGAGTGGCGTGAGTTCCAATATATCTTAACCGTCGATTGACCCTTCGAAGCAGAGTGTATCGCAGGGAACCAAAATTAAAATAGTTTCGCCACTTTTCACTCAACGGCTTCCAACTTTTGAAATTCGTGAATTCCAGTATACAAGTTTAACAGAATATTTTTGACATTATAAACTGTTAGAAAAAGAAATTTAATTTATAATTTAGCGTGGCATAATTCATTGATACCTAATCAATGTATTTGCAATTTCATAGTCATTAAAAAAAGGATGTATGCTTGAAAGGGTTAAGCTGTGGTGAAGTTTTTTCATCGTTTTCTCTCGTTCGTTGCAGTGCGAAGACAAGTGTGGTTTGACCCAAGAAACGAGAACGGTGCACTGCGCGACTCTCGACGGCAAGACTTATCCCGACGACAAGTGCGACGAGGCAAAAAAACCGGAGTTGACACGCGAATGTGAAAACCCGATGAGCTGCGACTATCAGTGGTTTGCCAGCCAGTGGAGCGAGGTACGTTGCGTTATTGATGCGAATAAGTGTTGCACATTTTATTTTGTATCCTCGAAACGTGTCCGATGCGTTCAACGCTCAATTAATCTTCCAGTGTTCAGCCAAATGCGGTAAAGGAAAAAAATCGCGCAAGGTGTTCTGCGCCACGTTCGAGGACGGTGAGACTTTGAAGAAAGTGCCGGATGCCAAGTGCGACGAAGCAAAAAAATTCAACGACACCAAGGAGTGCGTGGCTGAGGTCGAAGAGTGCAAAGGCGAATGGTTCGCCGGTCCCTGGAGCAAGGTAAAAAAAAAATTAAAGAATTTTTAATTTTCAATTTTTAAATTTTTAATTTTCAATTTTTAAATTTTTAATTTTTTTTGATTATCTGACTTTATAGATGAAGCTTTGTCGGTAAAAGATCATAATCGCGTTTGAAAAATGTAGTAGCTGTTGGAAAATACATCAAAATCACTCCTTTTTATAATATTTACTGCATAGATTTAATATTTACTGTTATGGGAGCTAAAAAGCATTCTGGCAATCCACATTTGTCAAAAAATGTAATCAACAGTCGGTGTATTACCCAAATAACACGATAAACACTATCTTATTTTTCAGTGCTCCAAACCTTGCGGTGGAGGCGACACGTCCCGCAAAGTAGTCTGTCTAAAAGACGGCATGACCGTGCCGATTACCAACTGCGAGAAAGATGCGATAATGTTCTCGAGCGAGAGTTGCAATGAATTCACTTGCGGCAAAGGTAATATTTATTAACTGGTAACCCCTTTTACCAGATAATAAATTACAGTCGAACATCATAATGGCACTTTGAAGAGTCTTGTAACCATGAATAGCGTTTACCAGTAGTCATTATCAGTAGAAATAATATTACATTCAAAAATAATAAATAAATCCTGGGGATAAAAAAAAGATGCGATTGTCATCATGAATAAGAACGCTAAACAATTGGATATAAATTAGTTAATTTTATCTTAAAAATATCTTCGTAACAAGAATTTTGTCCAAAAAGAGCTGATCCATTAAAAGAAAACGTTTTTTCAGACAAAAACTTTCCTCGAAAGGATTTTTTTTATTAAATGAACGCTGTTTTAATGAAACTTTTATTCAAAAAGAGATACCGAAAAATGTCAGTGTCTGAGATCGTATTGGCGATGAAAATTAATTTAATCGACATTTAATCGACAATTACTTGACTAACGTCTTTATCTCGTAGACGAGGTGATACCAGTGGAGCCCGGAAGTTCGCAAGTCCCCACGAGTGAAGACGAAGACGAATGCGAGGAGTATGAGGATGAGGACGAAAGTTTCGTGACATTTGTTTCGAGTCTGGGCAGCGACGACAGCGAAGTTACGGCATCGGGCGAGACTCCTATTCCATTTGGAACCAACACCACCGATTTCGATGACCTGATGCAAAGCGACGCGCCACGCCAACGAGGAGATATGACACCGGTTGAGACCGGAAGCGGTGACAGCAGTGATCACGGAAGCGGCGATACCGATTACACCGGTGATATATTGAGCTCGATTTACGCTCACGATTTGTTCTCCACGGTCGACTCGTCGACTGTCGAAGGCAGTGGCGCATCCACCGACGAATCGTTCACCGAGACGAACACGTTGTTCACGAGCGAAGACACAGAGTCGCCGACGAGCGAAATGACCAGTGCGAGCGCCTCGGATATGACGACGGAATTTGAAGCCAGCACCGAATCCGTAACTGGGTCGAGCGACGTCTCGGATGTGACGGAGTCGAGCGACGAAACTTCCGACGCTACATCTGTGGATAGTTCTGAATCGACTCTCGCAGTGTCCACGGATTCATCGGGCAGTACAGAAATATCTGGCAGCACGGATATTTCTGCCAGTACGGAAATTTCTGCCAACACGGAAATTTCTGCCAGTACAGAAATTTCGGAAAGCACGGACATTTCGGGCAACACGGAGATATCGGGTAGCACCGATGCAATCACCGAAGACGGAACTGCAACTACGGAATTGGGATCAAGCGATTATCTCTGGTCGGACCTCACGACGGATTTCATGACTTCTTCAGCAAGCAGCGATTCGAGCGAACCAACGAAAACGACAGTCACTGAAAGCACGGAATCGACAATAACTGATAGCACAGAATCGACAGTAGGTGAAAGCTCGGAATCGACAGTAGCTGAAAGCACGGAATCGACAGTAACTGAAGGCACGGAATCGACAGTAACTGAGAGCACGGAAACGACAGTAACTGAGAGCACGGAATCGACAGTAACTGAAAGCACGGAATCGACAGTAACTGAAAGTACGGATTCGACACCCACGGACGTAACGGACCGCACGGAGAGCTCCGTTAGCGGAGAGTCCGATGGAACGACTGCAGATTCGACTACCAGCCAATCCAGCGATACCACCGAAGAGTCAGGTGATTTATAGCGAGGGCGCGCTTAACGTTATTTTCATTATTTAACTTGAGCGTTGACGTGCAGCCAGCTTTGCGAGGCTTAGGAATATTAATGATAAATTGATATTTTAGTTTTTATATTAATTACATAATCGATTTATTCATTATACGAGTACACGAATCAAGCGGTCATTACATTATATCTACATTGTAAGAGTTACACAGCTTATGAGTCTGCTCCGACTAACAAGTGCGCTACTTACAATTACAGGAAAAATAATTATTTCGTCCTAAACTTTACAATTTCATTAACTTTTTTTTCGTCGTAGAGGAACCTGTTTTTATACAAAAAAAAATGCCACTTTCTTTTTCAAATGTAGCGATATTTTTTAATTAATTTGGGTAGTCAATGTTGGGATTACATTTAGGTATTAAATTTAGGTATCGAATTTGTGCAAACTACTTTACTCTATTTTTAATCATTCCTTTTATTTTCAGAAACTACGACGAGCTCTGATTTGTCAACCGCCTCCGAGGAAGATTTTACGGAAACCGGCTTCACATTGGGCGAAGTGCAGGGTGAATACGACCCCGAAAAGGTAACCCAGTCTTCGGAGTCGGATTCCGAATCGAACACCGAACCGGAATTAACAACCTCCGAATCAGAAACAACGACCTCCGAATCGGAAACGACGTCCTCTGAATCGGAAACAACGTTCTCCGAATCGGAAACAACAACCTCCGGATCGGAAACAACGACCTCCGGATCAGACGCGACGTTCGACGCGACAACTGCCGAGTCGATAACCGGCGATTCGACTGACCTCTCATCGACAGAATCTTCAGACTCATCAACGACTGAGCAGAGTGGCTCGACCGAGGATCTTTATTCCCAGGAGACAACGACCATCGCTTCAACGGACATCAGCGTCGAGACGACGATGGCTGGCTCCACGGAATCCGGCGAAACATCCGAATCGGGCGCGACAACCGAGTCTGGTGCGACGACCGAATTGCTCGAGGAATCGAGCACCGACTCCGTAACAGAAACGACGAGCGAGTCAGAGACCTCGTCAATAACCGAGATCTCAACGGTCTCCGGCGAAACTTCACCGACCAGCGAGTCGCCGACGGCAACCACCGAACTGACGGACGACACCGACGAATGGAGCGACCTCACCGAAAAGACCCACATAAGCGATATCTGGAAGACCATAAGCAGCGTCGACGCGGCAATAACGAAAGAGCACAAGCTCAGAAAATGCAAAGTCCCGAAGAAAAAGACCTGCAAGGTCTCCGAATTCGGATGCTGCTACGATGGCGTAACGCCTGCCCAGGGTCCGTTCGACAAGGGTTGCCCCACACCGAAGACCTGCGCGGAGACGATCTATGGATGTTGCCCGGACGGCGTTTCACCCGCCGCTGGACCGATGAACGAGGACTGTCCGTTCTCTCACTGCAACGAAACGCTATTCGGCTGCTGTCCTGACGGCGTGACCGTCGCCGAGAGCGACGACCCGATGGGCTGCACGAAACCCTGCAACGAAACAGAGTTCGGCTGCTGTCCCGACGACGAGACGCCGGCGAGCGGCAAGGACAATCTCGGTTGCTGCAACGCGACGACCTACGGTTGCTGTCCGGACGGAATAAAACCGGCAGCCGGCGCTGATCTCGAGGGCTGCGAGGAGGAAGAAACGACGCCCGTTACATCGTGGACCGAGGAGACTGACGAGTACGAGTCGACGACGTCCTTCACAGAGTCGCCGGTCGATGAGGACTGCGCTAATTCCACATACGGCTGTTGTCCGAACGCAAGAACTGCCGCGACCGGCACGAACTTTGAGGGCTGCGGAGTCATCGATCAGGACAATTGTACCGCGTCCTATTTCGGCTGCTGTCCGGACGGCGCCACTGCAGCGCTGGGACCGAAGAACGTCGGATGCAGAACTCTCTGCGAGAACACGACTTACGGCTGCTGCGAGGACAATTCGACCCCCGCTCATGGTCCCAACCAGGAGGGTTGTTGTCTCACGTCGAACTTCGGCTGCTGTCCAGACAATGTCTCGCCTGCCCGTGGCCCCGATCTGTACGGCTGTGGATGCGAATACTCGCGTTTCCGGTGCTGTCCCGACAACACGACTGCAGCGCGAGGTCCCAACAACGAGGGCTGCGGATGCCAATTCACTCCGCACGGCTGTTGTCCGAACAGATTCACGCCGGCGAACGGGCCGAATTTCGAGGGCTGCGCGTGTTACACGTATCAGTTCGGTTGCTGTCCGGATGGCGTCGCCATCGCCAAGGGACCGCACGGCCAGGGCTGCGGATGCGAGAACACAGAGTTCAAGTGCTGTTCGGACGGAAGAACACCGGCACAAGGACAGAATTTTGCAGGATGCAGGTGCGATGCCTCGAAGTTCGGCTGTTGTCCGGATGGAGTCGAGGAGGCTCAAGGAGAGAACTTCGAGGGTTGTCTTCGAGTCCCGACCAATCCTGGAGCGTCCTGTGGACTGGAGAAGGACCGAGGTCCTTGCAGAGACTTCACCGTTAAATGGTATTTCGATACCGAGTACGGAGGCTGCTCGCGTTTCTGGTACGGAGGATGCGACGGCAATGACAATAGATTCAAGACCCAGGAGGAGTGCAAGGACATCTGCGTTCAACCCAAGGGCAAGGACGCTTGCTATCTGCCGAAAATCGCGGGACCGTGCGAGGGATATTATCCCAACTGGTACTACGATAGCGAGAGGAAACAGTGCGGACAGTTCATCTATAAGGGGTGCCTCGGCAATGGGAACAGGTTCGAAACTCGCGATCAATGTGAGGAACTCTGCGCTGCTCCCACTGATGTTGGTAAGATAAATTGTGTTTCACTTCTCTTCGTCTGGAAGACTATCCAAAGGTTGCGAAATGTCTTTGAATCCAAATGTAGATTATCGTGGGAGAAAATTTTTATTTTTGTTTCCTCGCTGAGAAAACTGTTTTGTAAAAAAAAAAGATCCTCGAGACGACAAAATCTGAAAACTTAAGTTTCCAATTTCCTACAATAAATGTTGTGGCAAAATTTCACGGTTTCGCGACGGAATACTAAAGTATTTTCCAAATAGTTCTATTAATAACTAAATTTTGTAAATAACTTCCGACATGAGGAAGCCGAAATCACTCAGCGAACTTCATAAATGGGAAAGCTACGTGCAAAATAGCATTAGATAATGACACCATGCGCGAATTATTTATGCATACATTTAAAAAAATAATATTTTACAAATCGAATATTAATGGAATTCCAGATCCCTGCGATCAGCCAAAGGAAGTCGGTCCCTGCGAAGGTAACTTCACCAGATGGTACTTCAACAAGGAGCATCAAGCCTGCGAGCTCTTCAACTACGGTGGCTGCAAGGCGAACGAGAACAATTACCCGACCGAAGTCGCCTGCCAACAGCAGTGCCTGCAACCCGGTCACAGTCGGGGTGAGGATAGAAGCGAGCGTTCTCGCTCGTTTTACTTGCAACCCTGAATGTCAAACTTAAAGCATCCAACATGATGGATTAAGTAGTTTGTGGCCTTCGATGCGGGATCGAGATATGTCTGGGCGCGAGAGGAAGAGGATGAGGGGAGATAATGAGTCAACGATTCATTTATCTGAGGGTATTTTTGGTGACGATCCCGAATTTTCAGTAACCCAAGTAACAGCCCAGAACGAGTGTGCCCTTGCGAGAGATCCCGGACCGTGTCCGGGCTCGGCGCTGCGATGGTATTACGACACAAGGCGTCGTGCGTGTAGACAATTCGTTTACGGCGGTTGCAAAGGCAACGGCAATAAATTCCGAAGCCGTTCGGACTGCAACAGACGTTGTTCGATCCGAGGTACATCACGAACACTTTACAGCTGCGAAAAATTGCACTGGACGAACGTCGCTGTAGAAAAATATTGTATGCAATTTAATGCACTGGCACTGAAAATTTGTCAGCATAACTTGGTATATTAAAGGTATTTTAAATATCATGTCCAATCGTGATGAAAAATTAACTTCGAGTATACAACAATATCTTTAGAAATCGTTCACCTTTAACAATGTACTTTCATCCGACAGTAAAAATTTATCAATTTTTCATCACAATTGTACATTGGATTTTGATGTACAAGTTTTTATGTTAAATTTCCTAGTCCGGTGCGTTAAATTTACAATTTTTTTTTTCACAGTAGAGTTATTCGACATTCAGTTGCACTCGTATTCACGACACGATCTATGTACACAAACGCTCGCAAAGACACGCTAAAAAAAAGCGCGCGCGAAGCTTAGATCTCGGAGGTGGTGATGGGTTCGCAGTGGTCGCATTCGGAGCCCCGAAAGCATACACGCAATCTAGTTTCTCTTCAAACTTGTCCAAACAGCGAAATTGCATTACCTGCATTATGAATATTATTCTTTTTGTCTCCCTTTTACACATACGTGTGTAATTTTTTTTTTCTGACGCTAGCTCTGACAGTTGACGATAATAGGCACTTGCCTCTCATTGCGGGAGGAAACATTACGGTTACAAAAAAAATTAAATTGAAGCTATTCTATATCCGCACTGGAAAAAATATATGGTTTCTTCTACTATACGGAATGGAGACTGATGGAACTTCTATACGTATATTTATCGTTGACAGGTATTAAATATTTATTTGCTACTGTCACTTGATTATGTGATTATAGTACTGAAAGTAGATTACAGGTGATCCCTCCTGGGATTATTAAATTTTGATATTTTATAGTAGAAAGTGATTATCGTCACTCTATGTAATTTTTTCTCAGTGCGGCTTTGCCGGTGAAATACGATCTATGCGCACAAATGCTCGTAAACACCTTAGACCTCGAGAATGGTGATGGGCTCGTGGTTATTGCCTTTGGAGTCTTAAAACCTCTCACGCAAACTCTCCGGCTCTCATTGCTCATTCCCTTCCTCCACCTTCGCACTCTCGCATCTCGCATCACGCACTACCTAGTTTCTTCTCCAAACTGTTAATCGAAATAATTTTCTACAGAGCTCCCACATCTTTGCAAAGTAGTTACATGCATTGCGAGTATAATTTTTTTTTCTTTTCTCCTCTTTTTGCACCTGTGTGAATTTTATGTTTGTTCTAACTCTAACTCTGCACGATTGACGTTGACGGTGACAGATTCTTGCTCGCAACCCCGAGACGAAGGTAACTGCACAGAGAAGCACTCAAGATGGTTCTTCGATAGATCGGAGAATCGTTGCATGCCCTTCTATTATACGGGCTGTGGAGGCAATAGGAATAACTTTGACTCTAGGGACGCATGTGACTCCGATTGTCCACCGAAGATCGGTAAGGTTTTTGTCGACTCCGACACGAGCTGGATCGGATCGGCGAGTCGCTTTTTTTTATTTCATCAATGTCGCTTCAAAGATAATTTTCTTTTGTTCAAACCGAACTCTTATATTTTTTTTGTGAATCCCGACGCTAACAGAACAAGACATTTGTCTTCTGCCCGCCCTTCTCGGAGAGTGTCACGACTACGAGCAACGATGGTTTTACGATTCCTACGAGCAACGGTGCAGACAATTTTACTATGGTGGATGCGGCGGCAACGGCAACAACTTTGCAACCGAGAAAGACTGCGCTGGACGGTGCGAGAAATCTATATCGACACCCTCGCCACCCGTCACCGAATTCAGGAGAGGTAATGAAGTCAATTAAGCCTTAGACGTTTTTTTTTTTTGCGGAGACAAAATTTATTTATTTATTTTTTATTGACAGCGTGAACACTTGTACGTTTATTATTTTTACAGTTCAGGTAATGAAGCAGATATGAATCCAAATTTTGCATGTGTAACGTAGTAACATCGTAATGCATAAAATGTATTATTTTTTCTTTTCCAAACTTTTCTGTTGTGGCACGAATAAACGGTTCTTTTTATTCGACAATTTTCAGAATTCTGCTTCCTTCCCGACGACAAAGGTCCTTGCACGGAGAACACCGTCAAGTGGTTCTACGACAGTAGAGACGGCATCTGCAAGCAATTCCATTTCGGTGGATGCGCTGGTAACGGTAACAAATTCGAAACGAGAGAGGAATGCGACTATCGGTGTGGAGAAGTTCAAGGTAAATATGAACCGGTCAGTCGTTTTGCATAAGAATCAAACACGACGTTGACTTTGAAAAAATTGAAATTTTTTATGCTCGTTGTCATAAAAGTTACAACTTGACTTTTCCATTTGGCTTTTTCATAATATTTCTCCCCTCGCGAACGTTCTGTGAGGAGATAACAAATACAGGAAACTATTTTCCACAAAAGAAACTTTGCAAAGAAAACATTTCGAGATCGAAAACTTTAAGACTTATGAGAAAGCGATATGAAAATGTTCATTTTTAACGGGTATGAAGAAACCGTATTAAAAATTCCATTTCCGACTTTTTTTCGGAACATATTAATAGCAAAAATGTAATTGGGATCGCAAAGCATTGAGACAAGAATTCAAAGACATCGCACCGTGATCAAAGATTAATGCAGATTATTTTTCTCCGCAGATCCATGCGCGATGCCAAAGGTCGTGGGACCGTGCAACGGTTTCGTCAAGCAGTACTACTACGAGCGTCGAACGGACACCTGCGAAGAGTTCGAGTACAGTGGCTGTGCCGGCAACAAGAATCGCTTCCAGGATCGAGACTCCTGCGAGGCGAAATGCCGACGCAGAGCGCAGGAGCCGCCGAGCAATCAGACCAGCACGACAACGACAGTGCCGACTCAAGTACTGCCGACCAGTCCGATCTGTCTCGCACCGGTTGACGCCGGTCCCTGCGACGGTGACGTCACGGCTTATTATTACGACCACTCGACGAAATCCTGTCAGGCCTTCATATACGGTGGATGCAAAGGAAACGCCAATAGATTCCAGACCGAGGAACAGTGCGAGAGACTCTGCGGACGTTTCCAGGGTCAAGGTACGGCTCAATTCCCGACATTCAATTTTGATTCGATGAAAAAAAAATGTTTCCTTTTTTTTTTTGTCGAGGTTTTTTCTTCTATTTTTTAATCTTCTGAAATGATAATTTTTCATGTCGACAGATCTGTGCAACCTGCCGTCTGAGACAGGTCCTTGTCGCGGCGACTTCCCCAAATTCTTCTTCGATCCGAGCGCCCGAATTTGCAGAGAATTCGTTTACGGAGGATGCGACGGAAACGCCAATAGATTTAGCACCGTACCAGAGTGCGAATCTGTCTGTCTGCACCACGAGGAACCGGCTCCCGCTGGAAACGACACGGCTCTCTCTCATCTCGGTAATATCTCCATTTGAAAAAACCTAAAATTGTACTATTTTTTGGGTCATGTATGCGTTTCGGGTTAGCAATAACTATAAAAACTGGGTAGTGTGTGCATCGTGGTAGCGGTAACTATAAAAACATTACGTGATAGCACTATTTGTTGTATTTTTTTTCTCTTAACGTTGTTATTGCTTGGGTAAAGTATTTATCGTAAAAAAATAACAGTTTTATAGCTAATGTAACTGTGTAATGGGATGGTGATATGTGCTTGATAATAATTAACAATCGCTGGCGGTACAGCAATCTGTCGCGAACCCGTGGATATCGGATCCTGCACGACCGGGAATTACAAGAGATTCTACTATGACGACGAACGACAGACTTGCATGCCGTTCCTCTACACCGGTTGCGGTGGTAACCGTAACAACTTCAAGACATTCGAGTCCTGTCTGAATACCTGCTTCAGGAGTAAGTTGACGAGGCTGTTCGATTTTTTTTTTAATCGTCGCTCGAGGCATGCCAATGATTTGTGCACGTAAATGGTCTAACGCATTCAGCTTTCTTTCATTGATTTTTAAGGGGTTCATCGATTTTAGGCAAAACAATTTTTTTTCTGCGCCTGAAGTCGATGCGCCTGCCTTGATAAAACTATCTGACTTAAATTCGTTCTCATCTGTCCTCGACAGCGAGTAACGAAATAGACTCCGGAACGGATACCGGATCGAAAGATCCTTGCGCCGAGGCTCACGAGGAGTGCGACATCATACGTTGTCCGTACGGAAAAGAGGCGTACGTCGACGATCGGGATTGCCAACGTTGCCGATGCGTCGATCCATGCCGGCTACTCTACTGTCCGGAAGGCACGAGATGCTCTATTACACTTGTCGCTACCGGAGAGGGCACCGAGTACCGAGGCGTTTGCAGATCAAGTAATTCTCTTACAATTTTTACTGAACAACTTTATGACATAATATATATTTTCTTTAATTTTTTTTTTTTACCAAACTCGAAATATACGTGTTTGCATCTGAGAGCTGGAGTTTATTGTGTGATTTATATTGTTTCAGTCGTGAAACCTGGAAATTGTCCAGTCGTCTCGAACAGCACGCGGTGCGAGCAGGAATGTTCGACGGACGCGGACTGCAACGGTGACACGAAGTGTTGCGACAATGGCTGTGGAACTTCATGTCTCGAGCCAGCGCCCGTAGAACCACCAACAACTCTGGCACCGATCTTCAACGTAACCGCGCCTCCGTTCGGCGCTGATCCCGCCATTATCAAACAACCCGAAGAACCTCACATCAGCGCGGAGGAAGGTGACTTCGTAACTTTCACCTGTGTAGCCACCGGAAATCCAAAACCCACGATTGTTTGGAGAAAGGACACCACGATTGTGAGTTTAAAGCTGTGTTTTGGAGAATAAAATTTTTCAAGTGAACATTTTCCTTAGTTCATTTGGAGAATAGTGCATTCATAAAAACTTGCCAAATACAAATTTTTATATCATGCCGATATATTCAGATCTCATTTGATTTCAGATCAACCCCTCAGAAAAAAGACGTCGCATATTACTGGACGGATCTCTCCAGATCGTTAATTTATACAGTTACGATCGCGGAACATATGTATGTACTGCGGACAATGGTCTGGCTCCACCGGCGAGATCGGAGTACCACCTGGAGGTCACAGGTAACATTGAAAATTTTTCTCCAGGCTCGAACGTCATTTTCGGTACTAATCCGATCGAGAATGCCATAGGATTTGCCTAGAGAAAATTCGGTGGCCTGGATGTAGTGTAATATGTTAACGGTCTAACGTTCTAACAGATAGACAAGATAAAAAAAAAAATTTCTCTGCGAACGGTAATTGATACGTCGTACGATAAATCGTAAAAGAAAATTTAATAAAAACCCATACATGACACCCTACAAAAAATCGCTTTGAATCACAGTATGATAGGTACGAACTTGTCCACAAACGTCCAGAATAATTTTCTTGTGAATTTTACAACAAAAATACGTCCATTATTTGAAAAAAAATAGTTGTGGATGCCAATTATGAATGTTCACGGCCAAAAAAAAGTGTTTTTCATGCACAAATTTCTTTTACCATGTATCAATCGACGAAACCGATCAGCGCAGAATAATTTTTTATTTCATCGAGAATGGGCTTTATCGGTGCATCTGGTATGTCTAGTATAAGTTTCGTATTAACAATTCTTAGAGCCCCACCAGCGTTCGGCCGCGATTGTCGGAGAGCCGAAAACGTACATCACGGTTACGATGAACTCGCCGACGGTCCTGCATTGCTACGCCATGGGCTGGCCGAGGCCTTCCGTAACTTGGTGGCGGGGAGATAGCATGTTACCGCTGTCCTCGGAAAATTACGAGCAGGACTCGGACTATACTCTACTAATACGCTCGGTAACACTAACGAATCTTGGGGTGTACACGTGCCAGGCGTACAACGGAATTCAGAGACCAGCCTCGTGGTCGGTGACGCTGCAGGCGATCGGTCCCGTTTACAATATCAGACCGGACCAGCAACAGTATGCCCAGTACCTCGTGCAACCTCCGAAAAGACCGGACAGACCCTCGACGGACAGGCCTCAGTATCCTTACAGACCCATCCGAACTCAACCTCCGGCTAATCAAACGTACGCTCCTATTTACCCGACAGCCGCTCCACCTTATCGACCTCAGTACACCCCTTATACACCTCCGAGGGTTATTCCCGCAATAACCGAGCCACCTCATCCTAATCGGTTCCAAGGTGAGACTCGATACTAAATCGAAAGAAGACCGTAGATGCTCGCACTGGTTTTTTTTTGTACGCTTAACGCAGCTTTTAGGAGCTCTTCTGGTCTCTCTATGTATTATACCTAAAATGCTGAGAGATATTTCAATAAGGTAGCTTTAATTTACGGGGTATTTTCAGAGCTGGGGAAGATAACAAAAAATTGTCGAAGTAGAAAGCACAGAAATACTCAAAGCATTTCGCAAGTACTTTGTGCAATCAGGTACGTAGCGGGAAGCTTTATGCAGGCTTGAAACAAATTTAGGCATACTTCTCAAAGTTTTAACAAATAATATTATAATCACTACCAAATAGAAAATTATGCTGCTTAGAACTATCAGCAATGCGAGCGTGTCCAAAAAATCACTTGTACTTGGCACTTAAATTTTCTTCGAGTACGTAAAGTACTAAAAAGTACCCGGCATTTAAAAAAACCGGCGAGAGATGCCAGAGAGAGCCCTAGCATGTAGAACTAATGCCGAATGCCATGCTGTAATGTTTTTTTGTCTCTGATCAAAATTTTTTCATTAATCGCCTCCACGCTGTGACCTTCCTTTACCCCATTTCAAATCTAATATACAATTACATCTCCTGTAGTGCCGGTGAGCGTGAACGTTACAACGGAAAGAACTGAACATCCCATAGGAAGCGATGTCAGTATCGGATGCTCCGTCGACGGTTATCCAATACCGAGAGTCCTCTGGTACAAGAACGACGAGCTCGTGCGTACTGATGATCGCATCAAGATATCAGGTGAGCAAAATCGACAAAATTTCCAATAGATCGCTTCCTTTCGACGGTAATGAAAATATCTTTTTATTTTCCCCCCGCAGAATCGAACCGGCTGGTGATTTCAAATGCGAACAGCAACGACACCGGCACATACCGCTGCGAGGCGGCGAACGAAGATTCCAGCGGCTCCGCCAGCGTAGACATCCGCGTTGACGGTCAGGAAACTTTTGATCCTCGACTATTAAAAAAATCTTTTTCAATATTATAATAATATTATTTAATAAAAAATGTTCTCCGTCCATTCTTTACAGGCCTCTACATTCATCCGGCCTGCCAGGACAACACCTTCTTCGCGAAGTGCGATCTCATAGTGTTTGCGAAATATTGCCAGCACAAGTACTACGCAAAGTTCTGCTGCAGATCGTGCACGGAAGCCGGCCAGCTTCCTCTGAGAGGGCCCCATCTCGACGCGGTGAAGAAGCGAAGAAGAAGAAGCTCCCTCGATCGCTGGTTCATCTAAGGGAACCAGTGGGAAAGACGTAAGAACGAAAAGGAAAAGAAAAAGAAGAATACACAATCAAATTGCGTCGAGTCGAAGTTATCCGGTCAACCTCTCTCTCCACCGTGCCAGCGACGAACGAAGCGCCGTCGCCCAAAGCCGGAAGTCGGGAAAAAAAAGAACGAATCGAATCTCGTTCACTGCCAAAGTCTTAGAACGTCTATAACTACATGTAGATACTAAGTACCTATACATATTAACGATCGTCGAAAAGAAACGAGAAATAAGAAAGAAAAATCAACGAAATGGCTCCAAATGAGCGTAAGCATATCCGCGTTTGATAAATCATTAGACATATCACTTTCACGCGAGATATGCCGAAGTCACGAGGAGAATGAAATATCCGGACGACGAACGCGTCCAATCTAAAATGCGTTTATCCGATTCAAATATATATGAAAAAGATTTTTAAATAGTACTTTGTGAAACCAGTGGGAAAAAGTGGTTTTCCGACGACGGCTGCAAAGGTGGCTTCACGCACTAGAGGCGAGTGTTCTCCTTTTCCCAACCGTTGTTGAGAGACCGTTTTTTCGTACAAGTAGCGCACACTATTTTTTGTAACAAATGCACAAAACCCACAATTGCAATGCCTGTAGCACGTGGCGTAAGTTTGCGACGAAATCACTAGACAGTTAAAAAAGCGTGCGAAAAGTCGTTAGTGTGTTAAGGATATATTACACATACATTCCCAACCAAGTGTGTTTTAATCGAAATTACGGTACTTCGCGATATGTCAAAATCTTTTAAAAAATCAGCCGTATCTATTATTTCATGATTCTTGATTTAACATAATGCTAAAAACCTTTCATATTTTTTTTTCTTATCAATTTTTTTCGAACATCTGAAAATTCTTTGAATTTTAATTTTAATAGAATTCCTTGAAATTTTCAGAAATCACACGACTTTTTTCAGACTTTCTTTACATTTCAATATTTTGTTTGTTTCGAAAATTGGAAATGGGAATGTATTTCAGTATTTTTTTCGCACAATTTATTTAAAAAAACCACTATTTTGGCCACGCATTATCTGCATGAAAAGTGGAAGTGTTTTTGCAAGTGTTACAAAAATACTCTATACGGATCCAGATATACATACACGCATCCACACATACACATACACGCAATCACAGACACAGACACAGATCTCTTATTGTATATGATATAAATAGTATGTCGAGTGTATTAACGACAGCATCGACGCTCCTTGTATAATGAAATATTCCGATACATATATATATATATATATATATATAAATATATAATCTACATATAAATATCTAATAGAAAGCATAATAGAATTTTGATCAAGCAAAAGCGGCCATGATAATACTCTGCGGGTAAACATATTTCGTTGATGAAAGAACCGCCGCGAAGACGCGCGAGTCCTGCGAACCCCTTGTCATATTGCATCGCCAGTCACACATCCTGTACAGTTGCATTTTTGAACAGTAGAGTTTTCGCCGGGTCTGCGTTATAGCGAGTGCGCGGCCCGGTGGCTTTCGCAGAACGAATGACGAGTCAATTTTAATTTTTTACTCTCAACGGACAATATTTCTTTTGTAGTAAAAAAAAAAATAAAGTCTCGAGTTAGCAGATCCTCCAGGCGTGTAGTGTGACATTTTGTAAGTCAAGCACAAAGCAACAGGAAGAAAAAACAAAAATACGTATTTTATACCTGTACGTGTTAAGTAAAAAAAGAAAAAAGAAAATCGTTATTGTAAATTGTCGATAAGCACGACTCGCGTCTCCACGCGATCGATAAGCGGTTGATTCACATATCGGTCGAGCCCCGAACGCTTCGGTCGGAGTGTTAAACACGCAGTGCCTTATTTAGCGATATGAGCTGGGCCAAGGGAAGCTTTTGGAGAATCGATGATTAAAAAAAAAAAAAAAATCTGTTCCGAGGCGATCTCTCGTGCAAAAATAAAAGAAAGACCCCGGGTGGGTGTGTATCAACGTACCGTGACCACTACGATCCGTAATATCAACGATTTGTAACCGTGTCTAAACTAGTTTTGAGGAGAGTTGTATTCCGGCGTTCCAAGAGTTCGAATTAGCCGAACAAAATACGTCGCTGATGTACGAACGATTGTATCGACAATAATATAATATTTAAGGATTTAAAAAATACACTTATAGAGATCGTTTAATATTAGAAACAGTGGATACGATGTTATGCGAATATGTTGGACGAATCTTCGACGATTGTTTAGTGAATTATTGCGCATGCGCGTCCGAACAGTCGTCGCGGATTGTACGATTATTTCTCACGTCGAATAAAATAGTATTGTAGAACGGAGAGCGTTAATATATATGTATATATATATATATGTATATATATACGTATATGTATGCATAAATGTTTGGATTGTACGAAAAGAACCGTAGGAATTATCTTCCCAGACGACCTCGTCCCCGCCTCATGTTCATAGCGCGAGTCGCGTTCATCAGAAAACGTTTGTGCTGCTCTTCGATCATAACCGTTCGTTCCATTCGTTCCGCAGCTATTTGCTCCATCTTGCCGAAGAGGTCGCTGTGCGTGGCTATGCACTTGCGAAAATCTTTGCGATCGAGTCTGTAAACCTCGCAGACTTCGATCGCCAGTACGCTGGCGACTCTTCTTTGATCCGGAACCAGCAGAGCCACCTCGCCGAAATACGCACCGTCGTCCAAGTGACAAACCTGTTGGGATTGTTTAGTCGGGAGCGAGAGAAATTAACGGTGAACGGGTAAAATATATACAGCTTGTAGAAGCTGTAATTAACTTTTTTTCACGGAAGTAAAAGTGAACTCTGTGAAAATTACCTCCTTGCCAGTGGGAGTTAAAACAGCGACGGTGCCGCTCGCGAGAAAATACATGCAGTCTCCCTGAGTTCCAGCCTTAACAATAACGTCGTTGGGTAGGTAAAGTTCGAACTTCAGATTGGCGACTATCGAGCCGAGAATGTGCTTAGGCAGAGCACGGAAAACCGCGACGTTCTCAACGAGTCTTCTGCACGAGTGCAGCAAAATCTCCTGTCTCAGTTGTTCTGACAATTGAAACGAAACAGACCGTCGTTACATTAAGTTGCCGTGGATAGGCACCCTAGTACTGATTAAGCAGCTTTCGATCCACGACACAGATTCAATGTTTATAGAAGGACAAGCGCTTTGTCGTAAATCATGGTAATTTTTTTTTAACCGACCGATCTGTGGTCACCTTGTTCGCTCGATGTTGATTCCCGATATCGATTCAGCTAGTTGCAACGCATGCGAGCGAAGTGCCACTTTTCGTGACAGCAAGGCATGGCAAAATGGCGGTTCATTTTACTTTTCACACATTCACACAACTCTTCTGCATTCGCTCGCCTTACAGACACGAGAAGTTACTATTATATGTTGGCAATACCCGAGAGACTGGACAGGATGTTTTTCTCGCGAAAGTAACTGTTTCGGAATCTATAATGATAGTAAGCCAAGAGCCGTCCCTTCATGTACGGCGGCAGCTGCTTCTGTCTTGTGTAGGCCGACAATTGATTTATGATCTCTTGATACTTCGACTCGGCATCACGGCTGCCCGCTTTTATTTGCAGGAACATAACTGCATGTAAAAAAAATTATTTTAACGGAACGTCTCGAACCTTGTAAAGACCAAATGAAGGTACACACTCACTGACGATGTATCCCTCGAATATTCGTCCGAGGATCATGAGTATAGTGCAAACAATCGTGTGACCGACCGTGCGCGGCTCGATGCCGCCGAAGCCGCTTCCTACGAAGTTCTGCACGACTATGAAGAGGGCGTGTCGGTATCTCGACGCCATTTCCTCGCCGGCGAAGCTCGTCACCCAACAATCTTCGCATTCCTACGGATCTCGTACGACGGTGTTACAGAATTTTATTCTCTTTCCCAATGAATCTAATGCAAATTTTGAATCTTACATCCACGGTGAGTCGCAGGACGTACATTACGACGACGGGCGTAACGTAACATAAACAGGCGAACCAATGAATGACGTAGAGCGAGAGCACGAGGGTGCTGAACATTTGATACGTGAAATCGTTTATCTGCAGATGCTGAATAGTCAGAAAAATTTAACCCGCGCTGGTATCGTAATGTAATCATTAAAAAATTGAAATCTCTTCAGGCTTTGCGAATTACCGCGAAGAGTTGAGAGACGTAGCTGTGAAAGGTCGGATATCGTGATATCTTAAGAAGAGGTATGAGATTTATTATAGCAACGAGTCCACTGGAATTTCGTCCGGCGGTCTTTCTCCATTCGTAGGTTATGTGGTCGTACGGCAAAGATGTTAGGGCGTCGACCAGAAGAAATCCTTTGAGATAACTTCTGCGATGAAGAATAAACGATGTATTGGATGTTGTGGAAAAAAAATCCTTCGTACTTGAAAATTGTCGCCTGTCGGAGATTAATTTTCATTTTCTTCTTTAAAACGACTCCAGTTATGCAATTGAGAACAATGTCCAGCCAGAAAAATACATAGAAGATTAGATTCACTCTGTCGAGGCGCACGCGCTCGTAGTCCAAAACGACGAAGCTTATCATGAACGGAATTGTCGTGAATGCCATGGCGTACACGAAAATCATCAAAATTTCCCACGCAAATCTGTCGAAAAAATAATAACGATTATTAGATGCGAATTTGCGTGGCAAAAAGTACATTGTGAGTTCGATTTTTTTTTTCCTATAAAATAACAAAAATCCCACCTGAAAGGACTGCAGGGATGGATGATCCACCAATTCGGCAGATGGCACTGTCGCTTCCTCTCCCTCGTGACCGCTGCCTTGCTGTCGATCCACTGCAAGCAATTTGGATGTTTCTCGCTCATGAGACACCAGAGCTTCCATTTCTCGAACCAGTTCGCGGATCTGACGAAAGTTGGTAAGAAGCTTGGCAGTGCCAAATCGGACCTTAGCGTCAATTCGCAATTGTGCACGTCCGGCACGTAATTCCGTTTCATCGTTCCAACGATATATCCGCAATATATCGCCAGTTCTCTCGTACGAACGACAAAGCTTTTTCCTTTTTATTCCTGTCAGTCCACATTAACGGTGCGTTCCTTAATTCATTCGTTTCTGTCACCAGCTGCATACGACGTACATTGCACAGAAATGTTTGAAATTGTCTCTTAAAGTCATTTTCGGTCAAAAAATTAGATTTTTCGATAGAAAGTGACGTTTTAACGAAATCTTTCATGTTTTTCTGCATCACTTCACTTCCGGCTTACACATACGATTATCAAAGGGACGTTCTTTTAATTATTCGGTGAAATTTGCTTCGAATGCAGCCAGCCATCCAAATATGAATTGCCGATCACGGGAAGTTGATAAAAGAACATGCGTGATGCGTCTCATATGCATCTGGACTTAATCTGTAACGTAGCCAGGGGCGAAACTGGATGAAGTCCATTTTTCCATAAGTCTTGTCATTCGTCTTATCGTCACATTCATTTATTTCTCAATATACGTCGTATAAAAAGTATCGTGTCCGAATACCGTTGTATATTATTTACAGTTATCTACGAGCTATGTTAATCGCGATCCTGTGGTGTACCACAGGAGAATATCGGTACTGCACATCGATACACAATCCGCTATTTATAACGTTTATCACGATCATAGGTCGCATTTTTGTTAAAAACCTGTACCAACAATTTTTCTATCACGGGGCGATAATGCGTCTTCCTCGACGATACAATCCGATCACTAGCGTACACACACACATATATATATATAATAAATAGTAATAACAACAACACTTATGCATTCCCTTCGTCGTCGTCGTCGTCGCCTCGCCGACGCAACTTTCATCCATCAAATCAGTTCGGCAGTATAAAAAATACTCTGTATAACTTTCTTCTTTTTCTTTTTTTCAGTGCAACAATGCGTCGATGCGCCGGAGATAGTCGATTCAGTGTAGACCGATGCCGAATAATTCTCTGCTCATGCTGTCGGTCCTCGATGCCCGACGCAGCTGACTACGGCGACGAAACTCCTTCCATCAGACAGACGCACGTTTAACCCGGAGGCTGGCGGTGATCGACGGTGGCCTGTATCCCTGGTAACCGCTCGAGTCTCGCAGGAGATCGGAATTAGCTGTGCCAAGACACGTGCACGAGCAAACGCTCACACAATCGTCGGTCTCGTGTAACATCGGCACATGGCCGGCTAGGAGCTTACCGTTTACTGCGACAACCTCACCGTCCAGTGTCAGCACGTGGTGAGAAGCAGACTGCAACTCGTTATCATCCCTTCTCACCTCCTCGGCATTCCTGAAAATTTTTAACAGCGATAACAGTTTTATCAGTATATTAAACTTATTTATATATATATATATATACACTTTTTTATAGTTGAAACTCACATCGTCATGAAACGCAGAACGAGCAAGTTTATACTCGCAGCGACCACTGCCAGACCGAAGAGGATGAAAACCAAACTGAGAGCCACGTAGCCCGGCTTTGTCGACAATGCTTGATCGTTCTGGAATCATTTGTCAATAAGTAATCTACAATAATCTAACAGTTTACGAATGAACAAAATTGCAAGAAAATGCGAAATTTACAGATACAAAAAAGCATAACATTATCAATACATAAAAATTTAACGGATTGATTAAAAAATTAGAGCCAAAGGACTCAGTTCGATGGACCTTTGTCGATTCAATGTGTGTAATTTAAATTTGGTATAAACAACTGGGGAAGTGAAAAGCATCCACAATTAATGTCTTCTACAATTTAAAAAAAAAAAAAAAATTGGGAATAAATTTTGTTTCTGGTCTTGCGAAGAGAGATAAAAATGCGAATAGAGAGAACAGTATGGGGTTGTTAAGGTTCGTCAGGTCGTACCTGCAGAGCGACGTAATCACCGAAGCCGATGGTCGTCAGAGTAACGAAGCAGTAGTAAAAGCTGTCGAAGTAGCTCCATCCCTCGTAGCGGGAAAAAACGGCAGCGCCGGTTGTTATTATAATGCTCGACAGCATACCAGTAGCGAGCATGAGATTCATTTCCGTAGCCTCGGTTCTGCTGCAGTTCATGTATCTCTTCGCTCGTCTTATAACTACCGAGGCGACTTTGTTTAGACGTTCGCCAATGCTCTGGAACATCACGAGACCGAGAGGTATTCCTACCATCGCGTAGAGCATGCAGAAAGCCTTTCCCCATACTGTTACCGGAGTCGAGTGTCCGTAGCCTGTCGAATGCGCAGATGACAATTTGAGAAATTTTTCAAATTCGATTAATCATAACATTCAACAAACGAACATTTTTTTCTTACCAATCATGGCGAGAACGAGTGTGGCGAAGTAAAACGCACCGGCGAATTTCCACTGTGGCCCAGCCTTGTGGGGCTTGTTCTCTATTATAACGATCTCTACCATTCTGTAGTCCTCCTGGGAGATATTGTACTTCTTCATCATGTTCCGTCTCACCTCTCCGTAAAACAAAGTATTTATGTAATTTAAGCTTGGTCAACGGATTTATCAATTAATTGCTAGTTTATAAAAAATCAGAATTTAGAACTCAAAATAATACAGAATACATACTAATACATCTTGTAATAATAACGAACGATAAATTACAACAAACTATATTAATTAAAAAATATTGTACATACAATCATAGTAATAATATAATAAGTGACGTGCCGTAAAAAAAAAAAAAATTAATAAGGTACAAATAAATAATTCATTGTTAGAGTTAAGTTGTATTTATATTACCAGAAAGGAAGTCCCACCGTTTTCGCTCGGTGTCAGATTCCAGAGCGTCGAAGACCGCCGCGCCGATCAGCAGATAGGTAAATGTGCTCACGACCAAAGCCAGTGTTCTCACATTTTGTTTCTTCATCGCACTCGAGCTGCTGTTTAGTCGTGGTCGTAGATTTACCTAGCTACAATTAAAAAGCTCCGCGAACCGGACTGCGTTTCGTTATTGATATTTATTATATATATATGTATACACTCGTCCGTGTCTCGCACCGACGTTGAATTCGTCAATAATCGAATTGCAAAGCTGTGCGCACGATCATTCTAAAAAAAATTGTATAAAACAATGTGTACATGGTACAACGGAGTTGAACCGCCCTCGTCGAGGCTCGAAGCACGAGTCGAATAGATGTACGGAGCCTGGAGCTTTGGAGGAGAGCTTGAAAGTATTGATCGGCCGGGACGAGCCCTTCCCATATATCGGCTGCTCGCTCCTTCGAACGGCAAATCTCATTACGCCAGTTCGCCGCCTGCGGCTATCTCGCGCGCCGCTCTCTCATCTCGCCCAAGGAAAGATGACCTTCGGGAGCGATTTCCGGTTCAAACAGAGCTTGATATATATTTATCCATCGTCGCATATTCTCGGCGAACCGGAAGAGACAGGAAGTCATGCGCCCACGGAAATCTAAATGATTTCCGTACAGCTTGTCCTTAAGGAACTGTTATACGTTTATACAGACATTTGGTCCACGCAAATAACGAGATTTTAATTTTTTTTAAATCGTTTCTGCGATTGCAGTTCAGAGACAATGTAGCGCTGCAGATAAGATTGCGCGAGCTGTACGCTATCGCGTATGCGCATGCGCATATTTTCGGCTGATCTTAGGAGGCTGCCCAGACCTAAGATGACCCGAAAGCTCGAGAGGATTTCCTTATCGATTGTCCTCAAAGATGACAATCTTTGAGAGGTTGATTATTGCCGTACCGCGTTTACTTTTTTGGTTCACGCGGTCGACGAGACTATGCGATTAAAAATATTATTTATGCGGTTGCAACTTGTAGAGAATACTGCTCAGTAGATAAAATAGCACGATCAGTGCGCTATGGCGCATGCGTGCGCGCGTATGCGCCAGGGTATGCGCGATCGACGACATCCTAACCAAGAAAGCGAGTTGGTCTCGCCGGTCGACGTTCGCTCGCACGTGTTTTTATTGTGGTTTGTTTGATATTTTTAATACGAAAACAAAAGAGTGACAATGACGGAATTGGAGGGTACTTTACGAACGATGAACTGCGAGATGAATCAACTGTCGATGCCCGACGGATCTTCGATGTTTATGCAAGGTTAGTGAGAACGCGAAACGCTTTTGCTATAAGTTCGATGAAAACTCGTAATCATTACTGATTTTTTTTCAGGCGATACCTGCGTGCTGGCTGGAATTTACGGACCCGTTGAGGCCAGATTACAAAAAATGATGCACGAGAAAGCCAGCGTCGAAGTTGTGTTCAATCCCATAAAAGGACCACCTAGTCAGTTATTTATTCGTTTGTTTACATTTGGGCAACGCTTTTTTCTACTTTGTTTCGGAAATTTATTCGCCTTCCTGGCTCCTTCTTGGAACCAAGTGGGATATTGGTGCAGGCACTATAATTCCAACCTTTGAGAGGTTGATTGTTTGCCCACAGTAAAAAACAGACCGATATGTTTGTTGGATGGGAAGTTGGTTTACGGTGCAATGTCTTCTAAAACAATGCGATTTTCAGCCTTGAGCCAACGACTGTAGGTGAATTCCATGTTGAGCCAGAAATTATTTTATTTTAGACAGGGCTAACTGCAAACCAATTTTCTATCTGTTGGATACTGCTGAAAAAAATTATATGTTTAATGTACCGAACTGGGGATTCATATGAAAACTAACACAATAAATATAATTCATAATTGTTATGACAAAAATTAGTGGACTTTTAAAGTAAATGCAATAACATATTCTTACTGTAAAATATTCAAAGCAAACCATTTGCAAAATTTAAAATATACTGTATGTTAATTTTAGCTTTGTTTTCTGTTTTTTAGGCATCGAGGACAGAATGAAAGAGCTGTACATAAAGGAAACCTGTGAATCATCCATTATAACGACTCTGCATCCGAGCACAGCTATATCAATAAACATTCAGGAAATGCAAGACGCCGGCGGAGTGGGTAGAATATATTCCGTTATTAAATCTATCTCTGCAGCCTGCTAAATTTCGGTATTTTTTTTTCAGCTCTTAGCCTGCGCTATAAATGCAGCCTGCATAGCCCTTATAAATTCGAGTCTTCCCATGAAGTACACCATAGCCGCTGTGACTTGCATGATAGAAGAAAAAACCGAAAATCTGCTTCTCGACCCGGATGAATCTCAGCTCCAAAACGCCAGAGCCTCCTTCACGTTTGCGTTTGACAGCATTAAAAGAAATCTTGTCTGTTGTCAGACGTCTGGACGATTTTCCGAGAAAGAATGTCTCGATTCCATGGACAAGTGCAGAGAGGCCAGCCGACATGTATTCAATTTTTACAGAGATATCGTTACGAAATACGCTAATCGCATATGAAATTCGTATTTTTTTATTTTAATATACGTACTCTCGATTAATGAAGACAGCAGACGTGTTTAAAAGATTTTACCTCCTAGCGCCGATCGTGAATTGTTTTGAAAAATATTTATGCATCATGCATTGCATTACCTTGTCTTTTACGCTTACAACTCTTTACACTGTCCCACGGTAATCGCGTTCGAACCCGGCCACATGTGACTTTGAAATTGCCACCATTTTCAAGGCACCACTGGAGTCAAATTGATACCTCGCTCCGATCAGCTGTTCGCTCTAATGTCATTGATAACAATTGACACATGGCTTTCCCTACGGCCTACGAAACTCTATATTCCGATAATTGTTGACTCCTAGAGGTGGTCTTATTTTTTATCGTTCGACGATGTTTCGCTGTATAATAAGGTTCGACGCTTGAGTTTTGTTGGATATCAAGAAATCCGTAGTTGGAAAAAAGGCTAAAAAATGATGCAACAATACATGAAAGAGCTCGAGCAGGTAAGTTAGAATAAACGAGCAATATTGCAACAAATTTCTTATATTTTAATTGATTTCAATTTTTTTTCAGGAGCCGTTTGATCCGGAGGAGTTCGTCGAGCGCCTGGCCTGGCGAACAGTGAACGACAACAGCA
Organism: Listrodromus nycthemerus; assembly: GCA_963978505.1. NCBI lineage: Eukaryota > Metazoa > Arthropoda > Insecta > Hymenoptera > Ichneumonidae > Listrodromus > Listrodromus nycthemerus. The sequence continues at coordinate 20,474,063 of OZ021680.1, read as the reverse complement.
AGGAGGGTTCAAAGGGATCGTTCGATCCTGTTCTTGTTCATGAAACATTTCTTCACGCCATAAAGGACCTGCAAATACTGCAAGAGCGTCAACAGAAGAAGTGTGAAAAAATGGAGTCGTTGGTGAAGGACGAGGAGACGAGGCACACGTTTGAAGTTATAGAGTTGCAAGACAGAAACAAACACGCCATAGATCTTTTCCATCAGTTGGATGAGAGAATTAATTCTGTCGCCACAAAGGTCCTTCATCTGGGGGATCAATTGGAGAGCGTCAATACGCCTAGGGCTAGGGCGGTCGAGGCACAAAAATTGATGAAGCATTTTGCCGAATTTCTCAGTCCTGGACCACTCACCGATCCAATATTTACAGACAAATCAACGGTGAGAAATTCGTTGCTCTAAACAGTCGTCAATAAAAACTATAACAAAGTTTTTTCAGTCCTACTCATGGCATAGCATCTAATGTATTCGCTGAATTTTCAATCAACCGGATCGTTGAACTTTATTCTTCTGAGTCATCAAAAATGCCTTAACTTTATTTTACTGAATGTTCAAATTTCAAAAACTTTATTTATCCGAATCTTTAATTCAGTGACCAATATCCTTCCTCACCAACTGAGCCTATGCTCTGAGTGAAATTTTAACTTCCCTCAACAAGAACATTTTTTTCTAGCTGGATGTTGCAGCCGATGTGATTCAGAAGCTTCACCTGATAGCGCAGGAGCTTCCAGCCGAGAAGTTTGATCATGCAAAGGCCAAAATAGCAGCAAAGTATGATGAGATAGAGCGAAGTCTGATTGAGGAGTTTGTAAGAGCCCACAATGCCGGACACGCAGACAGAATGAAAGAATTAGCTACGGTGCTCGCACACTTCAAAGGCTACTCTCAATGCATAGACGCCTTCATCGAGCAGAGCCAGATGGGCTCGTTCGGTGGCAAGGATGTCTTCCAGGACGTAATTCCGATGTGTACAAAGAACTACGCACTCATGCAACGAGTCTTCGCTAACCCGGAGCAAGTTATGGCAAAGTTTGTTCTCAACATTTACCATCTTCGTCTGCAAAAATACGCTGTAGCAAAACTCGCCGACAGAACCGATCCAGACAAGTATCTCAGCAACCTGTACGATCTCTATTCGAAAACGACGAAGCTTTCGTCGGAGCTTAAGCGCTTTGACATGGGCACCGATGATGCTTATCTCACGAAGCTAACGCACAACATATTTCAGAAGCATCTCGATACATACTCAACGATAGAGCTTCGAGCATTGCGCGACAAATCCGCGAGTCTCCTTGTCGATTATTACGAATCCAAGAACCATCAGAAAAAACAGCTGCAGACCGGTGGTTTTCAGGAGCTCCGACGAGACCTCCAGGCAGTCATCGGCACTCGAACAAACATAAACATTGCTCAGATAGAGGATTATGGCGGAGAGACATTTCTCTCGGAAGAGCTTGCTATAGCCCTCCTGCAGCGAAGCAAGTTGGCCTTCGTTCGCTGTCGAGCTCTCTCACACCCCAGCGACGTTCCTGGGAACGCGGTTCAGATACTGGAGATTCTCATGCAGTATCTCATGACGGAGCATGTGGATTATGCACTGGAGCTCGGTCTGCAGAGTGTGCCAATACCAGAGACAAGGGTCCAGCCAGAGATTCATTTTTTCAATGTCGTCAGGCAGTGCAACGTCATCGTCCGGTTGCTCGAAGAGCAGTTCAATGAGAGTCTCGTCCCACTTGTCGTGTCTACGCCGAAACACGCCGAGTGTCTGTCGAGGGAAAAAGTTATCCTCGAGCAAACAGAGCTAAAGCTTGACACAGGCCTCGATCGGAGCATTAATGCTATCGTCGGATGGGTGAAGTTGTATCTTCAGAGTGAACAGCGCAAAACTGATTTCAAGCCGGAGAGTGACGTAGACACTCTCAGCACACCGGCTTGTCTCGTTGTCGTTCAGTACGTCACTGGAATGATTAGGCAGATACGCCACAGTCTCGACGGGAAGAATGTCGAAAACGTTCTCACCGAACTGGGGATAAGATTTCACAGAGTCATCTACGAGCATCTTCAGCAGTTTCAGTTCAACTCTGCTGGGGCTATGTGCGCTATATGCGACATGAACGAGTACAGGAAGTGCGTGAAAGAGCTCGGTGTCGGTATCGTTATCTCGCTGTTCGACACTCTTCACGCGCTTTGCAATTTGCTTCTCGTTAAACCGGCGAACCTGAAGCAGGTCTGCACTGGCGATCAATTGGTAAATATTCTTTTGCAACTTACTTTGAGAGGAGTGAAGTTGTTTAGATCATTTTTTATATTCAAATTTTTTTTTCAGGCGATGCTCGACCGCTCGACGCTGATAAACTTCATCCAACTGCGAACGGATTACAAAACGCAAAAGCTGGCCAACTCTCTAAAGGATCTCGCGCCCACGTAATACGCCGGTCGGGACAATTCGTCTTAGCTGTATCGTTGATCGTACATAGAACAGCCCGATAGCCGAAAGGGATGAACAAGAAGATATGCAAAATTAAAACGCACGATGATTGCAAATGTATAGACTTGATTATCTTTATATGTATATAACTCTAGGCTCCCATATTGATGATAAAATTCGCCGATTTTCACTGGTATAAAACGTAAGTTTTTTTCATAATTAATTTTTGTTTTCCTGCCCAGTTATTTTTTTATCAATTAATAATCGTTACGTACGTTTGTTTACATCCGATAGTACATAATATCCCGGCTCATTCTGTTGTAAATCGGGAGATATATACAGTATAAATAGGGCTGTATCAGCCATCAATCGGCAAAGTGTTTTTTTTTTTCATATGAACTTCGGCCGGGAAGTTCTTTTTTTCATACAGACGATGCTTCATCCTGTTACGAACGGATTGCAAGACTCAAAAGTCTGCCAACTGCCTGCAGATACGTATTAGCTGCATCTTTAGTGTTATATGCACTGTACAAAAAATCGTATGAAATTCATTTTTATAATTTGACTACGAATAAAGTTTTTTAACTTCAACATAAAAGTATATCCATGATTCATCGCAATCGTACATTAAAATTTATACGATTTTTTTTTCAGTGTAAACAAGCGTAAGGGATGAGAAAAAAAAATACGCAAGAGTAAAACGCATAAAGGTAGCAAACGTATTAACTTTATTATCTTTATATGTATAGAACTGTACGCTTCGTATTGATGATAAAATGCGCTAATTTTCACTAGTACAAAACAATGAACGCAAGATTGTTTTTTTTTTGTATTTAATATTTCTTTTTTTCCTTGTCCTGCTTCTTCTTCTCTTAATAATCTTTACGTACGTACGTTTACAATACATAATATCGCGGCTCTTCGTGTCATAAATCGCGAGACATATATAGCATTAACGAAGCCCTTTTGCCTCGTTGTCAGGATGAACGTGGGTGTGTCCGTGTGTGAGGGAAAATAGTTATGCGAGCTACCTAAATCGCCGAAAACAATATAAATAAGACCTTTTTTATTTTCCATTTAATTAATCTCCAGCTGACTTTCCGTACCCATTTAATGAGTTACGCACTGGAAACAATTATTATACGATCGGATTATCATTTCCCAGTTTTAATTTTTCAGTTTAATCTTCTAACTGTGTAGTTACGGCCCTTCTGTCTCGCTGACCCATGATGGATTTGTATAGCGTGGTTACCGGCTTGATCAATTAATTTTTACGAATTCGATGGGTCATAGGAAATCGACAGAAGTTATCGCTTTGTTTTCCTCATTTAACGTATTTTCTAGTATTTCTAGTTGGTAGGGGGACATGGATTGAATTTCCGGTTCGTCGCTTCGAGTATAACTTAGTTTTCTTGTAATTTTTTTCAAATGCAATATTCCTCTCGGTCTCTCGATAGAGAATATGAGCGGTGGGGTAGGAGGTAGAAGGCGCATCGTCGTGCGCACTTTTACGTAGGCTGCTTCATAGAATTACAATCTCACGATCGAACAGGCTAAAAAAAATAATCGAGTTTTTTTTTTCGTTTTTCTTTTTTCACGATCTATAAAGGATAAATTGTTACGAGGAAGAGTCGTAGGAGAGGAGACATTGTCTCCGGACCCACTTTAGCGCCGAGTCGACTGCCGCTTTATCAGCGCATGCGATAGGTATTAGTCTCGTGAACTTGGCACAATTCACCACGAAAATCGAGCTCGATGCTGAAGTCGAGATCGCGATAGTTTCTCGCGTTCGGCTTCATGGAGAACACGCCGCATATCTCCTCGCCCTTCTTCACCGTCATGAACTCGTCGAAGTAGAAGACGGTTTGTTTCCAATGCGTGTACTGAACCTCGGGCGCGGTGCTAAAGCCGATGCGCTTGTGGCACTTTGTGAACTCGATAGTGAAGAAAGTTACGAGCGCCTGAACGTAGTCGTCCTTGCGGACCTGCAGGCTGAACGGCGATGAGAATTCGAGATCAGCCTTCGTCACCGTGTAGAGATCGACCTCTTTTATGAGACAGGCGTTCGTGACGACCTGTTTCGGATCTACGACGTCGACGAGTGGCTCGCTTATCGCTACTTTCCTTATGCTCGACATGTCGAAACCGTAAACATCGTCCCACCAGTTTATCTTCTCGTCCTTGTACTGACGATCCTCGATGCCGCATATAAAGAGTGTAGCCTTGTCGGGAAAGAGCATTCCGCCCTCGCGCAGCCACTTGTCCCTCGCAAAGAGAACCGTGTCCAGCATCGATTCGTAGAAAAGACAATAACCCATCCATTCCGATATTATTATGTCGACCTTCTCGATGCCGTCCGGCAAGACGACCTCCTCGACCTTGCCCTTTATTATCGTTACTATGTCGGAGAGGTGATTCGCCTCGACGATCTTCGTCGCGTACTCGACAATGTTCGAGCACTCTATGCCTATCACCCTCGCAGCTCCGGCCTTGGCAGCGAACATCGAAAGAATTCCAGTACCGCAACCAATGTCCAGAACCGTCTTGCCCTTGAAGAGGTGCTTATTGTGATACATGGAGTTTCGATAGGTCACAGTTCTGACCTCGTCCTTTAGCATCTCCTCGTGAATGCCGTAATGCGCGTACGAATCAAAGTAATAATCCCTTGACGTCATCTCATCTACTGGAACAGTCGGTTTGTGATTCGCAGTGTCGTTCTCCAGATCCTTCGAGACCGGCGCTGTCACCTCTGCTACTTCCATTGTCTCCATTTTCGTTGTCTGAAATGAGGTCGGAAGATTGTTAGGAAAATGTAGAAAGCAATTCACAGGGAGAACTGATCAATTTCGGAGACTGGTTTTGGAGAAATTATGAAGAATTGTAAGCAGTGTTTTTTTTTTTCTGGGACAGTTGTGTGGAATGAGAAAATTAGGCATTGCGTCCAATATTTTCAAAGAAAAATGGCGAAGAAAAAAAGTTCAGTAAATTATTACAAAAAAAATCAAAATACAGAATGAATAACCAATATGAATGAATAATCAATAACCCAAGGGGGTTCACGAGAATTTATAAAACCGTCAATTTTTGGAATGTTTTCTGTTACTTTACAATTAAAAGAAATGTATTCCAAAAATATAAAAGAATAACGTTTAAAAACAACAATCGAATAAGTTGGAAGAAAAATGCAACAAGTTATGAGAGCGACATTTTTTTTCGTAACCGGTCCTACATGACGGGAACGTTGCGAATCACGTTAAATATTTTGCAAAAAAAAAAAACTGAAATTAAGGTTAGAAATCTATTACAAAAAAATATTTTTAAATCTTTGGTGAAGATCAACGTAATCAAGATTCGAAAAAGTTGCCGCGAATTACGGGAGCAACGCGTTTTGTTTTTTCAGAGCGATCGTACGGGCCATAAAAATTGAATCGCATTCGACACTAATTGCGAAAAAGAAAAATGGACGAGCGGCGAGCTGGCTGTGGGTTATGAAGCGCGTCCCTCGAGTGAGCCGGCGTGCGCAAATAATTGACGAACTTCGATATATTACAGAGAGGAAAAAAAAAGGTCCGTCGCGTTGCGTTCCCCGTCGCGTCGAGCGGTCTATCGATATATACGATTATAGTTACAATGTTGTTCATAGATGAGGACCGGTCGACTCTCGAACAATGCGGACCGATCTTAACTGCGAAATCGAGCGTCTTCCACGTGCCCGCCAAAAAGAGTGGCGTCCATTTCGACAGGGATAATCGAATGATCGTTCGCACACCGACGAGTCTTTGTCACGCACACGTGTACGTAAAAAATACGAGTTTTTTATGAAAAAAAACGCGTATGTGCTCGGTGCGTTATTCTGCGCTTTGACCGTTGAACGGTGTCGAGGAATATCCTTACAAAATAAGACGAGACGACGGAATAAATATTCGTGTGATTGCAAGAAAATAAACGACCGGAAGATGCAAAATTTTCGTCGCAACGACACACGGAGCATGCGTCCTTTCTCGAACGTTTTAGGAACTTCGCTGCGACACTTGCCGAAATCCTCGAAGCCTCGTTCTGCCACGAGGAAATTGACTGCTCGACGCATCGAACGATCGAGACAATAAATCCCGGATGTTGTTGTTGGTCGTCGGATATTAAATTTTCGTACATTACTCACCGAGTTCTCGGACACCGGGGGGTTTCTCGCTTCGATTCCAGCCGGCACTTCGTTGTTCGTCGCCATTTTGTTTGAGCGTCAGAGGCACTGGAGAGCAGACGAGCAGACGGTGAGCTCCGCGGATAGCTTCATGAACGTGCGCGGCGATTAGAGATGTGCGATGACCGTCATTTTTCGTGGGCGTCAATTAACCAAAAAATTATCGTCAATTGACCATCTCTTCATGTTTCGGACAATTTTTATTATCTGGTTACGCAAATGATTGATGAATCTAACGGCAGCGGAAAGTGACGAATCTACAATTTCAGTAAACAGCTTATAGTTTCTCATATATAATTTTTAAAAACCCGCGATTGTTTGTTTCATCTGACTAATCCGCTGCGAGCCTGTTCTTTGTAGGTTCGTGATTGATGGCAACCAATGAATTGCGTTACAACGGAAGACTAAAACGACTTGTAAATTGAACTCATATGAACCAACGCTCAGCTCTACCAAAAAAAATGACGTCACTCCTGGTTGAAAATTAGCATTTTCATATCGGAAACGACGTATTTCCTCTATGCCGTTCCTTCAATTCGAAAAATGATATTTTCAAACCGGATGTGAAATATTTCGGGTATACCGACATTTTCAGTAAAAAAATTAAATTTACAAAATGAAAGTGAATTATCTACGGTATGACGTCACTCATACAAGAGATGCGAATGCGCGCGTATTTCTTTCGTCTAGTTACTATTTCGCAGTAATGACGTTCGTATTGAGTGGGTATGGCTCAAATGATACACTACGAGAAACCAGAGAACGGCTATGTTCTCTGACTTGAGCTCCGCGTCCGGCGCGTCACTGTGCGAGCGATCATCGAAAGTCTTTTTCAATTTCAATCATAATCCAAAGTCTCCGAATCCTTTTTAGAATAAAATTTATAATCGTCATTGCAATTCGACGAATGAAGGATCGCTACGCTGCATAGACGATGGACATATCCGTGGAAACGAACTTATTTGAATTTGTAATGTCGGAATGGGCGTGCTAACACTCCTAACTCGGACTAACTGACTAGTAGTATAAACTGTTGTTTGTGTCTTACTTTCACGCGATTTAGAACGATTTTTCTGTGAGGTAAGGCTATCGACGAAGCCAACATCGAGTTACGAGATTTCTGTCAAATATGGTGAAAGGTGAGTGTAAAGGAGTCTGGAATTATTTTACAGGTCGATTCAGTCATTTACCGAAGACGTGTCAGGTTATATTTTGGTTCTCGTCAACATTGCGTTCATCAGTTTTTCTCGAGTGATTTGGAATTCTAAACGAAGATTTTTTTTTGTTTCTTCGAACTAAGATTTTTTTGTAGCGAAAGATTGGACACACGTTTACTTGTCTCTGATTTCATTCAATTTTTTTTTCATAAATTTTTCCAGTCTTGAGATTGACGGTGGTGAATACCATGGTCTAATTTAGATTGGGTCTTTTACGAGTGCACCATTTATATAATTTCCTTATCTCCTTAACCGGTCAACCACACACATAGTTTTGAAAAATTTAGTCTACACTTACCGCTTAGCCCGACAAGGTCGATGCAAATATTTCACGTTCCAATCTTACGGACGATGTCTGGTGCTGATTCAGCGATGCTAAGAATTTTCGGTCTAGCTTATGGTCTTGCTAAGCTAAAAATGTTTCACCAACCAATCAGCGTATTCGAAGCAGCTCTGGAAGAATCTGTTCTTCGCGATGACTGATTTGCTAGATGGACTTATCGTTATGATAACTTATTATTTTTATTACCAAAAGTCAGTCTATAACTTACAACATCTATATACATTATATCAGTAAATACATTTGCTGTATTTTTATGTGAACATGTGTGCATTTGACATTGTCTTGAACCTATTTACTAGAGAAATGCATTCTTCATTTATTTAATATTTTGCACCAAGAGACACGTCAATGTCTTGACACAAAAAAAAATAGCAATACAGACCATGTATTTACACTCCAAAGTGGGATTTGGAAAGATGTCAAACTGAAAAAAATGGAAACCGAAACAAATTGAGCTTACACTAGTTCTAAATGTGTACATTGATCGCACCAAGAAGCTAATACCTGTTGAATAATTAAATTAATAAATAAATTTTAAAGGACGAAGAAAACGTGCACCAACATCGGCTGCGGTTCATACTCGTTCGGCAGTGATGAATGGAGCTGTAGGCACAATGGTATCTCCACTACGGAAGGAATCCAGGCTGGACAATGTCGCAAGAGTTAATTGTAAGACACCAGAAACTGGTCGCAGCCACACCCGAATAGATAAGTCACCTGTTCGCATAACGTCATTCTTCAGCGCTCAGGTATGTAGGGAAAAAATTCCCTTCTTTTCCACAGTGGCAGTTCAAAAATGTTGAAAATGAATTGATTTTGTTCTCTTTTTTTCAGGATAATGGGATCGCTGGGGCTAGGATGCTCAGGGAAAAGGAGACTGAGGATTTCTTTGTAGACAAAAGCAATTTTAATAGTAACAATGTGAAAACTGAAGAACAAGATGAATATAACTCTCCTATGAAAGAGTTATTCAAGACGGACGGTACGACGTTTTTATTTTCGCACAGTACAAAATATTCACAGATTTACTTCAAAGATGTATCACACGTACATTTCGAGCCAAAAATAAGATAATTTGAACACTTTTTGGTGCCATAAAAATCTTTTAAAAATCAACTATCACAATCAAATTGATGTGATAGTTGATCAATTGATGATAAATCAAATATTACAAAAATGGTTAGAAAAAAATGGTTTAATATTTATTTTATGATGTAATGGACAGTGGCATTTTTTAATTCCAGAAACACCTGTCGCCGTACCGTGCCGTGATCCGCCGACTCCACATCGTATAAACATGCCACAAGTGCCGTCGGAGGATATCGATACGAAACCTTTTGACGTGGACGCAAACAAGAAACCGTTGGGTCTGTCTGTGAGTCCAATCCAGTGCATGGCCCGAAAACCTGGAGTTCGAGGTCGTGGGAAACTAAAAACCAATTCGTCGACGATTTCTCGTACGAACGAGCCTTCTTTGGACTCGAACAAGAATCACAAAGTAACTGAATATTTTCCGGTCAGGCGGAGCGTAAGGAAGTGCAAGAAAACTGTTCTCGAGGAAAAACAGCGCGATCTTGAGAACAAAGTTGTGTGTCAGATCGAGGATGGCTTGGAGGTGAGTTCCAAGATTTGGCGCTGAACACGTACGCAGCAGCGTTGCATTGTTGCTGACTCTTTGTTGATTAAACGTAGGTGAAACACTTTGTTGGAAAAGGTCGAGGTGTTGTGACGACCCAACAATTCGCCAAGGGTGATTTCGTCGTTGAATACGTTGGCGACTTGATCGATCAAGTGTCGGCAAAAAAACGCGAGGCCGTTTATGCCCAGGATCAGAACACGGGCTGCTATATGTATTACTTTCAACACAGAGGCCAACAGTATTGGTAAGCACGATATCATTAAGTGATAAAACAGTATTCTATTTGCGTATCATCATGTTATGGAAATCACTTAAGGACATTTGGGCCAAAACGCATTTGTGTTCAATCACTATAGAACGTTGCTACTTTGCAGGCAAAAGCGCTGAAACGTGTGCAATTTATTCAGATTTTTTAGCCACCACCTTTTTTTTATAAACTCAATCGAGAGTAACCAAGTCGAATCGTCTGTGATAATTTTTTTTCCTTACAGCGTGGACGCGACGGCGGAGTCGGACAAACTCGGTAGATTAGTGAATCACAGTAGAAATGGAAATTTAATAGCGCGCGTCGTAGAGGTTGGATCGATACCTCACCTGGTTCTGACCGCCAAGGACGATATACCGAGCGGTGTAGAGGTAACTTACGATTACGGAGATCGAAGTCGCGAGGCTATTCGTAATCATCCTTGGCTCGCGTTATAGTAATTACGAGTCCTGTTATATTTGTTAGAAATCTAATAGTTTCGAGTTCATTTATCTCGAAGTGACTGACGACTGATAACGACAGTCGTGACTTCTGTATAAACCACCACAGCGAGTTATACATGCTTCATATATTGCCTAATTTCCACGACGCGTTTGTTTCATTCGCATAGATCAACACGAGAAACTATGAAATTTTTCACTACGAAGAAAACAAATAACAAGAAGCAAAATGTATAACTTTATATTCGTAGTATTCTGCACGTACCCTTGGGAGCTATCGCGTTCTATCATTTTCACTCGAATAGTACAATTTAGATAAATCATCCGTATCTGCCCTGCGCGCGTTTGTTTGCACCCATAGGTTCACGTTCAGATTAAGTAAAGTAGAAATGGGTGAAGTTTCTTGATCAAAGTATTCTCGGCATATATTGAGTGAGTGTCGTTGAGAAAGCTCGTTGTACGAAGTACCAATTTTTAGCGCGTTGTACTTTAAAAATGCCTTGTCGCTAAATGTGTTCGCCACGGAACCGTCATCAGGCCTACTGGTTCCGAAACAAGATCAAGGATATTCGTTATCGAATAAGTAAATTCTAATAAAATTAACCAAATACAGAGACCCACCTTGTAGAATCTGTTTAATCAGATGACACGATTAGAAAAATATTTTTTGTCGCCGAACGACGATCATATATTCATGGTAAAAAGATAGCCTTAATTATTTTGATGAGATAATCCCCTACAATATCGTGCACGGTTCGGTGAATGGGCGATATATCGCTCGATAGGCTTAGGAGATAAAAAAATAAATTATTTATGAATTTTAGTCCCCCTCAAGAACTGCACATCTAGATCATAACTTTAAAAAGTTACGATATGTATATGTATAATTAATTGTAATAACATCGATATGTAGAACGTAGAGCAGAATCACTTTACCAGAGCTCTTCAACACTCTTCGTAATTTTGTCCAGTCGCACTTTACTGCCTTAAAAAAACAATATTAAAAATATTGGTGTGTGTACTCTCTAGAATCTCGTTCGGTCCGTTGAACGTTGAAGTAATAACGCCCTCAGCGAAACTACATGATCGGTGAATTTATTTTAATTTGTAGATCCACTGCCAAAATACGAGAAAAAAAAAGACAAAAAATAATCATCACGCTTCGTACCACGGGTCGTGGGTCCGAACATTATTTTATCAGTGCGACGATAAGCCTGCTAAATTTGCGGCGTTTCTTATACGAAACTGGACACCACGTCAATATATCAGTCAGACCCTCCCGTGCTCATAGTTTATTATTAAATTTTCGCCGTCAAGGTTCTTTATAATATCAAAATTCATGCTTTTCAATATCTGATTATTTTTAGCAACATTTTATCTAAGCAACGCTGATTTTTTCAGATATATTTGTGCCGGTATGTGACGTACAATTGAATTTTCTTTTAGTGTAAGGAGATATGTACGTGTTCAACTGTAAAAATTGAGTCTCCTGTTCAGTAAGTTTCATAAACTCCTCAAGCCGTAGTTCGATATTTCTCATACATGGAGACTCTCCAAAAAAATTTAGAAAAAATGATGTATTTATTTTAAGGTTTACATGCCAGAGGGGCGGGAATTGATGTAAATACGCAAACTCTATCACATACAGAGAGTGCTTAATATGAATGCAATAGTGAATTAGTTACGCAATCGTTTCTCCAATACTTATGTATTTTGTAAAGATGTCACAAATGTTTCTTCATCATAAAATATCATTACAAAACAATTTTCAAAGCAAAAATTATTGCTGTAAAATTGTTTACAGCATGCGATAACAGCAGCATTGGTAACAGAAAATATAGATATCTTAATTTTTCTAAACCCTGTGTAAGTACGGTGAGGTAAAACTATTGAGAAACTTTTGATAACAACATGCGGGAAAAACACGTAGAATCCTTCATTCCTTTACGTTAAACTTGTAAGAATAAATGAAATTACATGCAGTACTTTATAATACTTCTACAAAAATCTAGCAAAAAAATTCTTATGCACAGGAGCATTTCAGGAGTTATGAATTTATTTATTTATTTTTTTTTTTACAAATTTTTTCACAAATTTTTTTTTTTTTTTCGTAATGCACCCTGTGAAAACATGAGGTATTTTACATTTACTACCGTATCATGTTTCCATGAAACTTAGTGATCATATTTTCATGCACAGTCGCATTTCGGTAGAAGCGAATGCGCGCGCATTCACCGTCGGACTAATTTCCCCCTCCGAACGCTCTCATCTTCGATACCCCCACCGGTTCGTCGTCGTGCTGTAGCTGTTGCTTGAAGGTCACCGGGTCGAATCAGTCTTCTTCCACCGTCACATCGACAACCCGAAAGAGATTTGTGAATTTTCTATTACCAAAAAACAACCAAATCTATCGACAATGTCGCGTAAATTCTTCGTGGGAGGTAACTGGAAGATGAACGGAGTTAAGAAGGAGATCGACGAAATCGTTGCTTTTCTCAAAGCCGGCCCCTTGGACCCGAATGTTGGTACGTGCAATTCATCACGCAAAAATCATCCTTCTGTCCAATAATCAATTATTTGAGAAAACTAGTTGTGAACTTCTAATCGATTCGCAGAGGTTGTCGTCGGTGTTCCGTCAATTTACCTGGCCTACGCAAAGAGCATTTTGCCAAACACGGTTGCGGTCAGTGCCCAGAATTCTTACAAAGTCGCCAAGGGCGCGTTCACCGGTGAGATAAGTCCGGCTATGCTCCTCGACTGCGGCGTCCCCTGGGTTATTCTCGGACATTCGGAGCGTCGCAACGTCTTCGGTGAGACGGACGAACTGATCGCCGATAAAGTTGCTCACTCCCTAGAAGTCGGAGTCAAGGTAAACGATCGATATTAACAGCGATTGAGTCAAACCCGAAATTCGATATTTTATTTTTATTATAGTATATTTTTGATTTTATATATATAGTAGAATCTTAACGAATTGCAAAAAGCCGTTTAGGGACATCTTAAACGATTCGGTCGGTAACCAAAATCTGTAATATATAAATCAAAGCAAATTATCAACAGATGTACAATTAAATACCGCGCCCGATAATGTTTCCGTTTTATCTGGAACGTAAACAGAAGCCCCAGATGACACACGGTTAATCCGCTTTCCAATTAATCCGACCTCACTTAATTGGGGTTCTACTTTAAAAATTATTTTAATATATTCGAAAAAGATATATTTGATCTCTCAATGGTCCCCGATCTCGGTTTTACGATATATGCATTTTTTACTGGTTTTAATTTTCTATTTAATAAAAATAATGTCCCTTGCAGGTTATTGCGTGCATCGGTGAGCTTCTGGAAGAGCGCGAAGCTGGCAAGACTGAAGAAGTCGTTTTCCGTCAGACGAAAGCCATCGCCGATAAGATAAAATCCTGGGACAACGTCGTGCTGGCTTATGAGCCCGTTTGGGCCATCGGTACAGGAAAGACTGCAACTCCCCAGCAAGCGCAGGAAGTTCACGACAAGTTGCGAGCCTGGTTCGCGAAGAACATAAGTCCCGCTGTTGCAGAGAGCCTACGAATAATTTACGGAGGTTCCGTTACCGCCGGAAACGCCAAAGACCTGGCGAAGGAAAAAGACATCGACGGTTTCCTCGTGGGAGGCGCCTCGCTGAAGCCCGATTTCGTACAAATCGTCAACGCTAAGCAATAAGCAATGAAATCGTACGAATTTATTTTTGTTTAACATTACACAACTCTTCAACTCTTTTTTTCATCGTCGATCATTCGTTCATCGATAATCTGTTCAGACTATATAGCCATTAATAAGAACCATGGTAGAACGTTTTTCATTCTCTTCGTCGACTATAGCGATGCAGACTGTTACACGGCGAATCGAAGTATCAAGAGTTTATCATTGTTACTGTTGTATTCTGCAAATACTCGTTACGTACACGAGTCATTTGATGAAATAAAATTCAAGTTCGCACAATAACTAAATTACAAGGTCCTTTTTTTATTCTATGTTATCGAACAATCTTTCAGCTATGTTGATGCTATTTCGTCACCATCGCATTATGCACGCGCCTGATTCGTTATAGAGTAAGCAGAGATTTGATAAAAGAAAAAAATTTAAGATGCAAATAATACGAAACATTTTTTGACATACCTCATATTCCAAATCTGCAATCCAATTTCACACGTTTTGGAAAATTAAGTTTTAACATTATATAATATTCGTTTATTTCAGTATAATATATGCTAATGTGAAATAAAATTCGAGAATAGTTGAACACTATACAAAGAGATAAATGCTTTTTTTATTTAATTGGCGTAATCTAGAGATCTAATATAGAAAATGAACAATTTCACTTGATCATGTGTCTGGTTACAATACTAGCATTAGGATTAATCGGACCTCTTGTTGCAAAACGTGGAGGAGTCTTTCTCATGCCTTCAGTTATGACGCTAGAAGGGCAATCCAAGTTTCTAATAAAGTTAATGCCATCCGTCTTTGCTCTAGCCAATGCTATGTCGACGAGTGATTTGAAGGTACGAGGCTCGAACACAGCAAGATCGACGAGCGTTTTTTTGTTGATCAGTATATCGCATCTACTCAATCCCACGTACAATACATAAGCTGAGACTTTGTGTTCTTGACAAGCAGCCTCCAATCTAGTATGCCAGAGCTGAAACAATTGATTATTGGAACATTGTGTCTTAAAAATTCTAGTTCATTAGTTTTACGTTCCATACAAAACAGTTACAGTTGAAACCTTCTCATCCAAGGTAATGTCAGAAAAACAGGTATCATATAAGTGAAATCTCAGATGAGTTTTTATCTGATTCAGTTTTTTTCAATTATCTGAGCTTAAACTTCAGTTAATGCACAGGGCTTAGATCAGTTGCATGCTTCAGATCACCATTTGGTTTATTGAAAATTGAATAAGCAGGGTTCTACTTTAGTTTGACAATAGAATAAATACAAACGTGACCATTAGCATTAATATAAATGCCATCCTGACACTTGTTCCCTGGCCTTGAAGTCGCAAGGAAACAAGCCGAAGAAAAGCCATTGACGCGTGCGAATCTCACCTTTCTCATGGCTTCCTTCTTCAGTGCTCTTCCGATCGTCGCGTTTGCCAACGCGCGGTGAGCACCGCGGATCGCATTGCTGTAACAATTTCTTCTTCGCCCTTCGAAATGCTGTCGAGATAAATATGCAAGTTTATCAGTGAACAATAGAACAATAAAGATTGGACACTCTCTCGCTAGTGGATGGAAACCATTTACTGAGATTCACGTACAGATACTATCCGGAAGATTTTTTGTTTACGCCAGAATTCATCAGGACCTTTTTTGCCTCGGGCGAACAGAGTGAGTGATTTGAATACCATCGTTTCGATCTCTCCAAGACGACTCTATTGACAAACGACGAAATTGCCGGAATATAAAAATCAGCGGACGCAAAGAAAATCTTAGCTCGGCTCCGATGGATTTTCGAGGTTAGGGAGTGGCGAACAACGATGAAAAATATCCTCGCCGGCCAGGCAGCGACACACTCGCTTAAAGAGGAAACTGATGGAGAGGAAACAGCAACATGTAGAACTCTAACTTATCCAACAGTTAGTTACGACTGCCGGTTGTCGCGACACTTAAGAAGTGGGGAGAGCAACGGAGAACGTGTTTGACTTCACCCTAATGGACCCTTCGGGTGTTGAGATTTTGGTACATCGAACACACGTGGGAGCAGACGAACTATCGCGCGCTCGATTGTTTAATACGAATTGCCGAAAATGAGTAATAAAAAACGGTAAGCACTCATACAGAAGTAATGACGATCGATCAACGGCGATTAATCAACGACGATTGATCATATGAATTTGAAGATCGATTTTTTTTCGCGTGCATCGGATACATTTTTCGCTAAGATTCTTGGTTAACCTGCCGATATATTGGACCGACAGTTGACGCGCTAAAATTTATTAATTTTATTTCGTAGATTCAAGAAAAATCCGGAAGATGAGAATATTAACTTTGACTCCGACGACGTGTCGGGCTCCGAGGATGAATATTCCGACGGCGAACGACAATTGTTGGAGAAGGTACGGAAGAAAAGAACGGTGGAAAATTTTGACAGCGAAGACGAAGTTTATGGACTCCAAAATGATGACATTGAAGACGACGATGAGGAGGATGAGGAAGAAGAGAAAGATTCTATGGCCTCGGACATAGAGGGATTGCCGCAGGATGATGATTTGCCAGACGAGAGGGCATGGGGCAAGAAGAAGCGTCTTTTCTATTCTACTGATTATGTGGATCAGGACTATGCCTCAGCGAGTCACAAGGACTTAGCCGATGCAGAGATGGAGGAGAAGGAAGCACGAAACATACAGAAGAGACTTGCTGAGCAATTAGATGATGCTGATTTTGGTCTGGATTTGCTTGCGGCGGAGGTGGAGGAAGACAGTGGGGCAGATGAGAATGTTGTAATTAAAACAGATCTTAGCACGCTGAGCAAGCGACAGAAGCAGGCACTGATGCTCAAGGAAAGTCCAGAGTTTCAAGCTCTTGTCACAGATTTCAAAGGTATAGGCACTTTGATGGCAAGTTCGTAAAATTGAATATTCAGGGATGAGCTAAGTACAACTAAGCGTTGAGGTGGAATAGCTGATTTTTGTCCATTTTTTTTTGTAACTTCTTTATTTCAAGTCTCCATTGAAAGACATGCATCGGTTTAGTTGCACTTTTCGCCAAATAAAAAATCACCAGTTTCAAATTATCGATTCACGCTTATAAGGGAGATGTACATTTGATTTTTACATTGCCACAGATGCACTGAATAATTGTCGTCTTCTCTATGAACTTAGAACTTTATAGTTTCCTCAAACAGAGATAAAGATTTCTGAAGCAACCGTTATGACAACATTGAAAAATTATAAATTGTATACCTTTGGGTAACGTTCAAAGCTTTCCAGTATTGTAAAAAAATTCGTAAGAAACATCTACCACATTTCGTTGCATTTTGTATCTCCCAAGATGATTCTTGGCTTTGGGTAACCAATTCCGATTTCGGTTGCAGGGAATATAACTACGCTTTTAATTGTCAAAAACATTGAACTCTAATCATTACCGTTTCTCCATTGCAGAACGTATCATCGAAGCAAAAACCATTCTTGCACCGTTTCTTGACCTCGTCGCGAGAGGCAAATGTCCTGATTGTCTCGCTGTTAACTTCATGAGGACGAAATACCAGCTAATCTTAAATTATTGCGTAAACATAACTTTCTATCTGATGCTGAAAGCGAAGAGAGTACCGGTGAATTCGCATCCGGTAATCAAGAGATTAGCGCAATATCGGCAGCTGCTCAGTCAACTGGAGGACGGGCAGGGCAAGTTGTTGGTGCAAGTTGAAGAAATTCTCAATGCCGACAAGGCCGGGAAGCCGTTGTACAGTACCGCGGACAACGCGGAAATCAGTAGGGAAGCTATTGTTACCGCCAAGAAAACGAAACCAGTTAAGAAATTCGAGATCGAACTGAAGAATCGATCAGAACCTATAGAGGAAGAATTAATCGACGAAAGCGAAGATGTTATACACAGCGAACATGAAGCTTCAGCGAACGAGGAAGAAGCCACAGCGGAGAAAGACAGTCAAACGCAAGGAGAGGACGAGAAACGAGCAATAACTTATCAAATCTCCAAAAACAAGGGTCTCACGCCATATCGCAAGAAAGAGCTGCGCAATCCCCGAGTCAAGCACAGAAACAAGTATCGCAAAGCTACGATCCGAAGAAAGGGAGCGGTGAGGGAAGTTCGTAAGGAAGTGAACCGATATGACGGTGAGATGTCCGGCATTAAAGCCAGCGTCAAGAAGAGCATCAAGTTGAAATAATTATAAAGAAAAACGCTTCTTAGGTTAAAAAAACATCAATGAATAAACTGTACATTTAAGTAGAGTCCATCATAATGAATAAACCTTTTTATTATTTGGAAATACGTATGAAACAATGACACCTACGTACTAGCGGACTTAGAAAGAAATAACGTATTTGTATTGAATGAACGGTGTTTGCCGGACCGGTGAAGATGTTGCTTTTTTATTTTTCGCTTCTTTTCCGATGTTCGTAGAGTTGTAGACTTTGAAACGGTAGAATTATTTTCTTATCTTTTTATTAGGACTCAAACGGACGAGCCATCGTCGCGTTTGGCAGCGATCTGTTGGATGCAGTAAACCTAAGACAGTTTAGCGTAACACTTAGGACTCGATTTTTGCAAGAATGTCGGATTCGCGGAAAAGATGGAATTCTTTGTTGTCCTCCAGCTCGACCTTAGTGCCGCCGTATTCTGGAAGCAGGACCATGTCTCCCACTTTGACGCTCAGAGCAACATGCTGGCCTTGCTGTTAAGTGGGAAAATAAGGAACTCGTTAATCTTGATCTTAAGAAGAAAATTGTCTATTAACTGCTGGTTCTCAAGATAAAGACAATTTTCTGTTTCCTCCGTGAAGTGGGGTTTCAAAACAGTCATTGGTACAATATTTGTTACCGGTGATGGTATTTTATCACCTTAGAAGACAAAACTGTTACAAGAAAGGAAGAAAAATACCTCGTTCCTGGATCCAGGTCCGATGGCGACAACTGTTCCTCTGTGCACTTTTGCCTGAGCCTTCTCCGGTAGTACGATACCACCCTTTGTCTTTGTAATAGCCTCGGCTCTTTGTACCAAGACTCTGTCGAGCAGTGGGATCACTCTCTTGGCTACTGCTGCGGCTGCCTGAAAAAACACACAAGACTTTTAAAAAATTTGTACAAAGTTTGCAAGTATCGCAACAGCGAACATCGAACTGTATCAAATGGTGATCAAAGACACACCAGTACTTTTGGTTTTATCTTTGCAAGGGATGAATTCATGATGAAGTACTGTTTCAGAAAACGAGGTTAAACAAGTTGAAGACTATGTTGCCTGCAACTCGAAACGGTCTAAACAATAGAAAAGCGTCGGAAACAAATTCGATGCTAAGGAAAAGGCATGCTTAGTATTCACCGCAAAAAAATTGCAAGTATAGAATGAATCGCGATATTTCGTCATCCTTTTTTTCTTGTTTTATAGAAAACAAATGAAGCATATCAATGGCGTATTCAAATTATGCAATAAAAATGGGACAAATATTTTCACGATCCGAAAACCGGCTCACGTTTGAACCGAACGAGAAATTTTTAAACAATCTCATGCTGCATATATTTTTTTCGTGAGTTAATGAAACAACATCCTCAATCGAGTTATCCGCAGTTGTTGTTGGTAACTTTCGTTGACTCACCATTGTTATAATTGTATTTTGTAAATTGTACGTCGATAAGTGCTCCAGGTGCTTTGGCCGGCAAGCAAACTCGTGCACGTTGTCTCGAGTAACCTAACTGTTCGCGTTGGAATGGACCTCCCTTACGTTTTCTCGAAACTTCCAGGCTCCCTTCTCCAATCCCTCCACTGCGTCCCGTGACCATTGATTTCAGTGGCAGGGAGACCAAAGCGTTACGTAATTCCCAGAGTGCAAAGTGCGCAAGCGTTACCAACGTACTTTTACGAAACTCCTTTTGTATCGAGCTTGCAGGATCGATTAAAATCTTATTTCTTCCTTCGGAATATCTTCTGTCGGCGACGATTTAATTAATTAATAGGAATATACGTATTCCGTACTCTACTCTACGTCAGAATCCTTTTCCGAAATATCTATTACTAGCGATAAACTAATAATTGGAAATATTTGCAGCAGTGAATTGTTTCGTCAAATTCCCTGTGCAGTTTTTGTAATAGTACAGTTATCATCATGAAAAAGGGAACGTCCTATCGAGGAAAGAACAATAAATGTTTTATTCATGACACTATAGGTTTAATGACCTTTATGAAAATTGGAGTCATCGTCGTTACTAAATATTCATTTGAGTTCGAGCAAGTCGGTCGTTTCGTGTATTTGAAGAAAGAAGAAACGAATGACCAACGAACTAGTAGGCTGCGTTGCGTTATCAGGAGTCTTCGTAATGTACAAGTTACAAGATAAGCTCGCATAGATTAAATAGTAGCATTGTGAGAAAATGTACGTCCATTGCCGATGGAAGGAATAAAGATGTACGTTTTTTCTCAGGGTTTTATTCAGTGGGTTCGACGAAGCGGTGATTGGTTGCTGCCCGGTGATTGCGTCATCCGTACCATGGTACATTCTAGAAACCACATGGGCGACTTCCGCGATCGAAGAATATTCGGAAAATTATATGAGAACTGTAGGATGCATCCGATATATGTCGTTACGAATGACAAGACTCGCCGTTAACAAATTTCACCGGTCATATTTGTGATCGAGAAACAATTATTACAAGCGTTTTTCTCGAACCTTTGAGTCGGGTCAGGCTAGGTAGGACAGCGAAGTGGGGGATACACCCATGTGATAACGCGAGACCCCTGTGTGCTTTCTTCTCATTCTACTAGCGGAGCAACGTGCGGGCACGCCGTGACGACTTTCAATTTCTTTGCATTTATATCGAGAAACCTCTCGTGCATCAACTCTTCTTCCCGAAACGAATTCAAGGTAAGCCAAAAGACACGTACTCAATTGCAAACCATCCTGTCTGCGTTTATAGTATATAAAAATTTCTCTGCGAAAACGTACGCGCGGACGAGTGACCGGTTCGCCCCGCAATTTCGCCGATTTCGAGATTTTTGTCCTTACACTTTTGCTAGAAGAACATCGCGTCGAGTGGCCCCTGCGATGGCAATCGTCATTTTGTGAACCATGCGAGTCCATTTTGGTGGACCAATATCGGAATATAATTATTTAATTTCCCGGTTTGTTCTCCACGCGGTAGTTTACATAACCATGTCCGAAGTCGAGAGATCGATCCTAATCTCTGACGGAATTTTTTTAACGCCGCAATTGTCGGTCCTTCATGTTCCTGTAACGAATGAATTTTACTTAGGAATTAGTAAATTGTTTGATGCAATTGGGATTAAAAATCGACTATTAAATTCGAGCGATTTTCCTTATCCGTTTGGAAAAAAAAGATTTTTCTTTTTGCCTTAAGGATTTTCGTACAAAATTTGTACATTTTTTTTTTCACCAGATGTACAGACTACCAAGTATGATGCGCAGCGTGGCTACGCGCCACATTCAGCTACAGGCTCGTCTGTACGCCAAAGACGTACGTTTCGGAGCCGACGTACGAGCTCTGATGTTGCAAGGCGTTGACATCTTGGCTGATGCTGTTGCGGTGACAATGGGTCCGAAAGGCCGCAATGTCATTCTGGAGCAGAGCTGGGGCAGTCCAAAGATCACCAAGGATGGAGTCACGGTTGCCAAGGGCATAGAGCTAAAGGACAAGTTCCAGAACATCGGAGCCAAGTTAGTTCAGGATGTCGCCAACAACACAAACGAAGAGGCTGGAGATGGAACTACAACTGCCACAGTTTTGGCCAGAGCCATTGCTAAGGATGGATTCGAGAAGATCAGCAAGGGTGCTAACCCTGTAGAAATTAGACGAGGTGCGCAGATCCATAACAATTACTGAAAAAGGCTTTGACAGTCCATCATTGCCGAGATATCAAAGAGGAACAATATTTTTTTACAAAGCCCCTGGATAAATGCAGCTGATGATATATATACATTTTTGCAAACGTTTGTACAGTAGAACCATGTTTGTTCGAGGTAATGTGGGAAAAGTGTACATCGAATAAGGAAAATGTTGAAGAATATGGAAAACATACTCGATGGAAACAATATTTAGTACCTTGTATATATTCTGGAAAAATGTTTGTCGCTATTTTCAAAAAATTTGGGGGTCTACCTGACAGCGTTCATTGCAAACTCTCATGACTATTCCCATATTATATAATTCTAGTAATGCATGTTTTTGATAATTCCGGTAAAAAACAAAACTAATTTTCAAATCGAAAGTAAAGTACCCGAAATATGAGGCTCAATAATAATGCGTAGAAGAAGACTAACATTAATGAAATTTCCAGGTGTAATGATCGCCGTTGACACGGTGAAGGAACAGCTCAAGACTCTGAGCAAGCCGGTAACGACACCGGAAGAGATAGCTCAAGTAGCGACAATCTCGGCGAACGGAGACATGGCAATCGGTAATTTGATATCGGACGCCATGAAGCGTGTCGGCAAGGAGGGTGTGATCACCGTGAAGGATGGCAAGACTTTGGAAGACGAGCTCGAGGTGATCGAGGGCATGAAGTTCGACAGAGGATATATTTCTCCTTACTTTATAAATTCCACGAAGGGAGCTAAGGTCGAATTCCAGGACGCTCTGGTTCTCTTCAGCGAGAAGAAAATTTCATCGATCCAGAGTATCGTACCAGCGTTGGAGCTCGCTAGCTCGATGCGCAAGCCTCTGGTGATAATTGCCGAGGACATCGATGGCGAGGCGCTGACGACTCTCGTCTACAACAGACTAAAGATTGGTCTTCAGGTAGCGGCCGTTAAGGCACCGGGCTTCGGCGACAACAGGAAGGCGACGCTTCAGGACATGGCAATCGCGACCGGTGGTCTTGTTTTTGGCGACGACGCCAATCTCGTAAAGATCGAAGACGTTACGGCGAGCGATTTGGGAACGGTCGGTGAGATCGTCATCACGAAGGAAGACACACTGTTGCTGAAAGGTAAAGGAACGAAGAGTGACATCGACAGACGCGCCGATCAGCTCAGAGAACAAATCGCCGACACTACGTCCGACTACGAGAAGGAAAAACTTCAGGAACGTCTGGCGAGATTGTCCGCTGGTGTTGCTGTTCTGCGCGTAGGCGGCAGCAGCGAAGTCGAGGTCAACGAGAAGAAGGATCGCGTTCACGATGCACTCAATGCTACGCGGGCCGCCGTTGAGGAAGGAATCGTTCCCGGAGGTAGAGATCGCTTTTTGAATGTTAACGATTCACGAGTTAATTTTATTTGATTACTATCAGTATGAAAAGTATTTGAAAAACGATTGTTTCTCAAATGATTTCGTGAGTAGCGAGATTTTATTATAGAACTTTTTTTCATATATGAGACAATTTGACTGATATTTTTTTAATTCCAGGTGGTACCGCGCTCCTGAGATGCATACCAGCTCTAACCGCTCTTAAGGCGGCCAACAGCGACCAGGCGACCGGTATCCAAATCGTAGCAAATGCTCTTCGCATGCCTTGCCTACAGATCGCCCTGAACGCTGGTGTTGATGCGAGTCTTGTAGTTGCCAAAGTATCCGAGGGCAAGCTCGGTTACGACGCAATGAACAATGAGTACGTCGACATGATCGAAAAGGGAATAATTGATCCCACGAAAGTCGTTCGTACAGCCCTTACCGATGCCGCGGGTGTCGCGTCTTTGCTCACGACCGCCGAAGCCGTAGTCACGGATCTTCCTAAGGAGGAGCCCGCGGGTGGAATGCCGGGTATGGGTGGCATGGGCGGTATGGGAGGCATGGGCGGAATGGGTGGTATGATGTAATAAACAACAATCGTCTAATCGAAAGACTGAATGTGGTTCGAAACGCTCGTTACAACAGTTGCATTTTGTGTGTGGCGTAAATGATATTTCCGATGCGAGAATTTAATTTTAACATTGAAGCAACTTAACTCGAGTCGAAAAATATATATTACTTATATATATATATATATATTGGGCGCCGTGACTTCGGCATGGTTGAATGATCGTATATATGAGATATTATTTTCTTCTCTTTTTTTTTTTCAACGAACACACATTCCTCGAGTCACCAAAGTTGCTTTGAACAAAGAAGAGATATAAGCGCCCAAATGCTCGCCATTGACAAATTACTGCCCATGGAAGTATGCAGACAGCAATTTTGATCTTGAAGGAGTAAAATAGATATGTGCGTATTGATACCGCGCAAAAACTATCCAAGCAAGATCTAAGAAAAAACAGAAAAACGGCAGCCATCGAACTTGACTCGAATTCTATTCGGACTCAGGTTTTTCGCATGTATCGAAATCTCTGCGAAGTTAAAATACGATGTTTGACATAAGAAAACAAATTTGTTTAGTTTGTAGAAATTTTCGTCGATTACTTAGTATCGCGAAATTTTTATGTACCGTTAGAAAACAATGAAGATAAACGTAGACTAACCAATAGATTAAGATGGAAACCAGAAGAATCACATTATAAAACAAAACAACAAAACTCATGTATTTTCCGTGCATTTTTCCAATGTATCAATTCCTCAGAAACGAATGAACGATCCTATTGAGAATGCAAGTGTAAAAATGTTATCGTGCACTACTTACTACGATATGAAGGACTCGAGTTCTATGTTAATTTTTTTTAAACATTAATGTTTATTTTTCACTTTTAGCCTAAATACATGTACGTTTAAAATATGAAACTTGTCATCCTAATCTTTCCATAATTTCGTCGAGAATGTATTTTTCTTTGATATATAAAACGAATCGTCATTCAGCCTACGTTTAAACAAATGCGTTCGTTAAGGCTCTTGTTTGAACATTCGAAGAACCCGCATTGCAGAAAAATTGGGAGTTCTGAATAGTCATGTTGGAAAACTTGTCCCGCTAAACATATAAAAATAGCTGTTTATCCTTAGACGATAAATATATTATATTTGTTCGTGCCGACCAAAATCGGAAGCGTTTTTCTCAGAGTAACAAAAAATGTACATATTACTCGTGTGACGCATGAAGATAGTCGTCGGAAAAGGGATATTTTTGGAACTCGTGCTAATGAGGAATTAAAAGTTCTATTTCTGGTTTTTTCCGTCAGTTTGTAGCAGTATATTTGTTGTTGAATAAGATTTTTGCGTCGGTCCAAAAAAAAAAAAACTACGCCCCAATCTTCTCTATCTCGTCCGCGTCATCGGCGTCGAGATAATGAATCTTCTTGCCGAAATGATGCTCGATGTCTTTGCACAACTGCATCGCGTGAGGCGAATCAACCAAATTAATAGCTATTCCTGATTTTCCGAAACGTCCGGTTCTTCCTATTCTGTGCAGATACGTTTCGCAGTCCGCCTCGCGCTTCTGATTTATCGGTAAGTCGAAGTTTACAACGATCGTCACTTGGGCTACGTCGATACCTGGAAGGGAAGCAAATTTTATATTTTATATATAACGTTGTAAACGAAAGTACAAAAAAATCAACAATATTACAGATATCAAGAAAAAGTAGCACGAAGTACTAAAAAATAAATAAAATCTTAAAATTGTTTTTGTTAAAAAGTTTAGACAGTCATATATCAATCAGATCAAATACGACGTGTTCGTACTCGTAATCGTTAAGAAAATCCTTTTATACTTCAAGTACGTACTGGTAGTACTATATAGCTGGTACTTTAAGTACTGCTCATCCCTCATGATGTTATTAAATGCCTAACATTTTGCATCTAACAATGCCAATGTCGATGATTTTTATAATCTTTTACATGGTTGATCTTTTTATCCCAATGGGAAGGGTATGGAATTGTCGTCACTAACAAAAAAGATCGGTGTTTTTCAACCAACGAAAAAAAGACGTTATCGACGGTACCTCTAGCCAAAACGTTCGTAGTAATGAGAACCCTCTCGAGCCCGGCTCTAAATCGATCCAACACAGCAATGCGCTGTTCTACGGTCAAGTCTCCGGACAAAACTGCTACCGCATGTCCGTCCTTCGTCATTTTTTCCGCAAGCCATCCGGCAGTTTTCCGAGTCTACATAAATCGAAATATAAACAAATAAAACGCCGTATACGGCATTTTTGTTTTATGACCGTACCCCGGTTGAAAGTAACTTACGTGACAAAAGATTATGGCTTGACCGATCGTAATGACACCATAAATATTCGTTATAGCCGTATACTTCTTGTCAATATCTTTACATTTAACGTAATATTGTTTAATGTTATCGAGGCTCTCCTCTTCCTTGAGAAGTCTTATTATCAGTGGATTAGGGACGATTATCTCGGCAAATTCCAAAACCGCAGTCTCGTACGTGGCCGAGAAAAACATCATCTGACACGTTCGCGGAAGTAATCTAAAATAATAAACATATTCATAGAGTAAAACCATCATGATATTTATTTCGACGTCATACCATGGCATAATTTTATACTTGTGAATTCTTATGCACTGATCCTGGTGTCCCTGCGTCGCTATCATAACATCAGCCTCGTCGAGAACGAACACGGAAATTTTGTTCAAATCGAAGAATTTGAATTTCGTCGTCCAATCAAGAACTTTTCCCGGGGTACCAATTATTATGTGATCCGTTAACTTAGTTCCTCGGGCGACTGAAAAATTCGGCAACTTTGTAAGGCACTTCAACAAAAAATAGTCATATAAACGATTATAAATTATATGTCAATTACGTTCTTCGCCTCGGACGGCGAACTTCAATTTTATCTCCGGACAAAATTGCGACATTTTCGCGGCAACCTCGCCGGTCTGTATCGCCAACTCGTATGTCGGCGACAAGCACAATACTTGCGGATAACTCTTCGTCGGATCTACTCTACTTAGCATTGCGAGAACGAACGCCGCCGTTTTTCCGGTACCGGATTGTGACTGTGCAATCATATTCTGAGGGCTGTAAAAGTAAACGGAGAGCAGCGTTCAATTTTTTTGAATGGTGCAAAGCAATTTGCACATAACTTTCCCGTAATTTATTGTTTTTCGCGGAACTTCCTATTCGAGGAAATTTTTTTGTCCGATTGTTCATAGTATTTGTATGCAGTTTTAGGGCGATACCACAAAGTTTACAAGATTAGAGATAACAGGTATTTTTCAGGCCTTTTAACATCGCATAAAATCTCTATACATCTGATAGCCAGGTAAATATCGCATTTCTCAACATTGTATAGGAAATACTGTGACAATAAAATAGCGATTGTGTTTCTTACAAACTTTACACGTTTTTACATAGCTTCCTGTATAATGAAGCAAAATATATTACTGATACATTGTAATAATGGTAATAATAGTGAATTGTGTTCACATATATCTTTGAAAATCTGAAGTACACTTTTTTAGAAAGTAATTTGAGGATGTTAGAGGACCTTTCAAGGTTGAAAAAAATCATTACTTTGAGGCTTGCTGAACACCGTAAAAATAATATAAAAATATTGTTCAAATAACATACGGATCCGCAAGCAGTGTCGGGAGGGCAGTTTCTTGAATTTTAGATGGCGCGTTAAATCCCATGGCATAGACTCCTCTCAACAGAGCCGGTTTTCTGAAAACATCTGTATGTAATATAGTTCCTCGACTTGTGTATGAGTGCAGCTGAAATGTTAATGATATAAATATAACTAACAAGTGAAGTGCCTCAAACGATTTCACGCTATACAATGGTGACATGGGATCCTGTCTCTGGATCTCCAGATCCTTGGTAGTCTCCACCAAGCCTTTACGAATGATTTTTTGCAAAAGCGATTTTTCTGCCGCCGATATCGAGTTGTCATCGCTTTTCGAGTCTCCATCGACACTCGGAGGCGGCGCCGCGGCCAGGTTAGGAGATCCCGCCTCCGGCGCGACATTAGCGCTGACGGATGACGAAGCAGGCGCACCTTCGTCGGATTTGCTTAACTCCAAATTCGTGACCTTGTGAAAAATCGTCAAAATTACACAAAGGAAACAAAGACCGGTCGACGGTAATGAGGTTAGGTATCGGCGTCGATTCAGATAACAAATTCAACAATTACCTTGACTGCTAGCTTGTCCGATTCGTCGGCTAATTGACCCCAGTCAACTTTCGTCGATGCCATATTTGCATTAATTACTAGACGAATATTACTAGACGTATACGATAAAATATGAATTATTTAAATGTACAAACTCTTATCGTGCGACGCAGTGACATAGGATACTGAACCGCGAAGTGATGGCACAGGTGACCGTCGTGAAGACCGGCAGCCCTGTTGGTTGGACGTATACAACAGCTCTACCTCGTGGCGCATAATGAGTTAATGAGAACCGTTTGAAAAAACTGATTATTTTTCTCATGAATGTTACAATTATTCAGCATTCGATTATGTTTCACAAGTAACACAGGAGAAAATCTCCGACCCGGTCAATATGTTTGCAGTAATGAACGAACCAGTAATATAGACGGTAAGATTAGATTACGTAAAAATGATCGAAAATAGTCGGCGGATAAAGCGAACAATTCAATAGGTCAACGTTTACGTTATTAATGTAAATCTGTTCTTGTTTTGTCAAGTGATCACATTTTTTGTGAAAGAGTAAAAATTTCCCGAATCGTATTTCTCTTAACTTACCAAAATGACCGTTAATGTACTCGGTAACGTTAGCGGTAAAAATAGAAACGAGAAGAATTTACGATAAATCCGAACGTTTCTGAAATTCCGTAAACCTCTTTTTAATTAAAGTTTTTTGAAGGTTGTTAGAATCGATGATCAATTTCTCAGGCAACGATGTTTATGAAATTATTACTCCACTTAATTAGTTTAATTCACCATTCATTAAAAATTTCAATATACATTATTAGTCTTCTATGGTGATAAATACAACTTTCGGCAAACTTCGGTGATCGGTATGTCCGAAACTGGCGGGACACCACCAGGTACCTGTTCCATTCTGTCCAGGGAATATTGATCCCTAATCGTCCTTATGTCGTCGATATCAGGAGTCATCAGCATATTTATAGCGGGATAAATAATAAACACCAGAACGGCAATAGCAGTTAGTGCCCATATCGGAATTGCCACGACCCAGTACTTTATTGGCCAGTACGTGAGGCCAAGCTTCTCGTGTAAGAATTCTTCCGGCACTATGGCCCACACAAGATATAGGAAGAAGAGCATGTTAGATCCTATGTATAATGCATAACCATAGACAGAACGCGGTCTGTAAGGTGCTGGAGTATGCTCAGACATGTCTTGTTTCTTGCTTAAAATTTTTATGTCTTCATGAAAATGTGGAAAACTTTAAACTCTTCTTCATCCAAGTTCTTAAAATTAATCAGAGGTTGGTGCAGATGTTCCAAATTTGTCCATCGTATCAGTTACTAGTATCAGACTCTCAAAAAACGAAGTCAATGCGACTCGAACTTTACGAACTTCCACACCAGTGAATTTTCTGTAAAAAAAAAATTACCAAGGTACTGATAAATAAAAATTGCCGATTAACGATCAAATTTATTGGGTCTATAAATATTCTAACACTCGTAATAAATATATAGTGAACGATTATAATAAAATTTGTATTGAATGGATGATTTTTTTTACCCTTCCAGAAGACTACCTTCCAAAGACAAGACTTTTATAATGCCGCTCCTGGCGGGTTCGCTATCAACGCTCAATGCTCGATAGGCGACTTCGGCTTGTCTCGTTGTTGGAAAAGAAACCGACAAGCATCTGTTCTCTCGCTAAGGTTATGTCAACAGTGTTTACATTTGTTGTGCGCAAAATCGGAGCCATATTCGGCGTGTAGAAAGGATACGCATGCACTTCGCTCATCGTAATAATTTGAAGACAGAAATACTGTTTTACAACGACAATGCAGAAAAATTTGATCTGTCGCAAATGGATGATAACAAGAATTCCTTTTTAACTTCCTTATTTTTCACTAGTAACTTCAATCGCGATATTAATGCGTGTCGTGAACGAGGATCGAAAAAATATAGCTCTCCGATTGGTCGACGCTTATTGCAAAGCGGCCTTCAAGCTAAACTATCAACTATAAAGCAGTGAAGCCGAAACTAGTTTTTTGCGATGTTTAATGCAACTATTATACGTTACAAGTCCAGCCGAGAATAATTTACTACCAAAATGGGACGCAGAAAGAGTAAAAGAAAGCCGCCGAGTAAGAAAAAGGCCATTCAGCCGCTGGACACTCAATTCAACTGTCCATTCTGCAATCATGAGAAATCCTGCGAGGTTAAGATGTCCGTACATATTAATAACACACCGGTTTGTTTTTGTTTATATTATCAGCGATTTTTTACATATTTTCAGGGATAAATCAAGAAACACCGCAAGAATAACGTGCAGAGTATGCCTGGAGGATTTTCAAACGACTATAAATTTACTTTCCGAGCCATTGGATGTGTACAATGACTGGATAGATGCCTGTGAAACTGCAAACTGATACAACCTCGGCTATGTCAGTTCAAAGAAACAAATTGACGGGTGCGCTGAGGCAACAAGAACCGCTCCGATCTTTCTGGGGCTCTATGCACTAAGAAGATTATCAAAGATCTCAATATAATGCCAGTACAATTGCGAATGTCGCCAAATACAATCCTTTTATATATTTATGCCAATCCGTTAGCACGGATACAAATATTTTATTGATATAACAGAAAAAGCTGTTTTAGTTTTGGGACAATTAAGATTATATTGTCTATGCAATATAATGTATTATAACTTATTCTATAAGGAACTTTAGAAGCTTTCAAAGTGTCAATTTATTCGATACACTATAATCTATGATTAACACAAAGTTAAAAATTCAGAGACTAGTTATATAAGAAATGTAGTGTAAGACAATCTAATACATAACTGATGAAGAAGAATGTCTGAAGAAACTTGTGAGCTTTTGTAAAAGTTACAAGAAAGCTCACGAAATTGTTTGTGCATAAGAACTGCGTTTAGCAATTATAAAGTGTGGACAAAACACAAGCATTGAAAAGTACTTTTTATTGACACGAGGCACTAGATTGTAATTAATAAAAAAAGTAATTATCAGAAATTAATACACGGCATTATTTTTTCCGAAATTTTTATCGCTCTTACAGTGCCCGAAATACTTATGCTCGAATTGAGTATCTGTTCATGAACTCAACACCGCAAATAATCGGAGAAATGAAGTGTATTTTAATCCAGTGGTAGATGGAAATTGAAAAAATAGAATGACTAACCTACTGCACGCGTGACAGCGTAAGGAGAATGCCTTCTCGGTAATGAAGCATTTATTTGCGATAGGATCTTTTTAACACTGAGTAATAACAAATAGATTTCCATATAAACAAAAAAATTTCTTAAACCATGATAATGACACCTGCAAAACAGTCCGAGTGATAATTTTTTCATTTTTTCTGTTTTTTTCTGTTGGCAGAATTACAATAATTCTGCCAACGAATAAAAGTTAACTGTTTTATTTTGTTATTAAAAGCAATCAATTACGAAGTTACAAATATCATCGAGAGTTACATTATTAATGATGAGGGTGCCGTGCACGAAAACGGTTCTCTCGGTGTTGCCAACGGAAGTAACGTTTGGCCCAGTGGTACAAAATGGCGTGCCTGCGAGTATATTGTACACTCCGAAGGAAAAGTTGGTGAAAAAAAAAATGCCGCGGTAAGCGAGCTAAACTACGCGTGGAAAAAGTGCATGCAGTATCGTAGTTGACGCGAGTTCGGTTTGATTTTATCGTGCCATACGTAAACAAAGGTCGTATGGATATTTGTGACTATTGCGATTAGCCCGAGCGGCTAGAATTCATCGAGGATTAAACCGTGTGATATTGGAAGACCGCGGTTACCGCGGTCGAACAACGACGCTATGGCGTCCATCGAGTGTGTGTGTCATTATTTTTTATTCCCAATTAACGACTAATTAACGTGCCGGAATATTACTTGGTGCGCGAACGTTCGTGCCCTAACGGACAAGCCCGTTGTCGGACGAAAGGTATGTCGTCCCTTGGTCAATCCTCATGTGTGACCAGATCCGTAAACAACAAACATTTGGACCTGCTTTCTTTACCCTTCCCCGTTTGACAGCTCCCACCCTGCTCGCTCTCTTCCTCGCATAATGTTATCCACGCGATTATCCTCGAGCACTCGATTCAGCCTTTTTTTCACCGTTTCGTT
Organism: Listrodromus nycthemerus; assembly: GCA_963978505.1. Classification (NCBI taxonomy): domain Eukaryota; kingdom Metazoa; phylum Arthropoda; class Insecta; order Hymenoptera; family Ichneumonidae; genus Listrodromus; species Listrodromus nycthemerus. Next base: position 20,441,731 of record OZ021680.1, on the reverse strand, counting down.
GAAGATATCGAAAATCGAAGATAGAAAACTTCATCAAGCTTGTTTTGTACACTCGAATCTCGTCTGCAGGTCGAGTTACTCTGATACTGCTTGATAGTCAGTGATCCATTTTTTGGTCTGGGAGAATTAATTGATAATTATTCTCCTTGCCGGTCCCATGTGTCGGTGCGATGGGGTGTAAATACAGATGTTGATAAACATACAGAAAGTTCAATGCGGAAGTTTATATCATATTATTGTGTGTGCATCTTTGCCGCAAGTGTGTAGGCGGGCAAAGCCCTTAGATGTTTTGTACATTGTTCGATGGGCCATGCAGACAAACACTCGCACTTTGAATCTCATTTTTGGTAAAACTTAAGGGTGTATCATATAACGAGTCATCGATAATGTCTCTGACGATATCTGCATAACATTGAATTTCATCTTTTACCAGTCCCCCGGTTGGTGCATATGCTTTACGGCAAAAAGTAATTGTTCACTTGTATAAGTTTGTTCTCCAAGTGAACTTCCCTGAGCAAAATTTGGGCAATGTAGAACACAGCCGTTATAACTTGGTAAGATACAGTCTCATGCAGATGGCTTTAGGGATATCGATACAGTTTTCTCATCCAGATACAAATTTCACACTCTCGTCAGCAGTGCATGTTATTGATTCTTGCTCAAGTCTCAATCGATGTATACTAGAAAAAACTTTATGTAATTTGAGAGACGTCAAGAATGATGCATGAAGACTGAAAATTGTCTTGGTTGAAAATAATTACCAAGTGATTTTGATTGAATTGCAATAACAATGAACAAAAATATTTTACTCCAAAGAGAACTTAACATTGAACATGGAAGTATACGCATATTACTATTTTGGATAATTTATCACTTTAATGGATCTACTCTTTACAATTAGTATTAAACAAATCTTATATATTGCAGCTCGAATTGATTGAGGAATTAGTACAAGACTTTTATGCGATTAGATACCTTTTTTAAAATATTTGATTGCTAACATTCTTATGTTATAAATGATATATTAATAAAAACCTAGTAATGCAACTATTCTATTCGAGCCAAGAATTCAATAATTGATTTCATTATCTTCTTTCCCACAATATTCGATGATCTTCATAATTTATCCGAAATTTATTTTTTATGCAATGCTTTTCCTTTTTTATTACTTGCTTCTTGGCTAACAATAATAATAATATTTCTGAAGAAAATACATAATTATGTAAGGCCATTACCGAGTGAAAAGAGTCGTAAACACCCACCAGTAGTTCACTCACTTATGCGTGTATGAGCTTTCCCACTTCCGGTTCCCAGTTGTTACTAAATCGCTATTTCCACACATTAAGTCAGCAAACGAGATTTAACCATGAGTGTGTTTATTCCACAGAAACGACCCACGCCTGGATTGAAGATCGATCGGACCGAAGCAACCATGTGAAAATAACAAAGAAGAAGAAATAAAAATTCCAACTGCGTACTTGAAACGGAATAGAAAAAGAATAAACATTGCGTGTTATGGTGCGAGTTAGGAAACAGCCATAAGTGTATGGTCGCTTGCGAAACATGTCAAACAGTTTGGATAGCTTCCTAACACGAATCGGCGACGTCACCATTGAACGGGTAACACCCCGCGGAAGTCCTAGATCGTCGGATCAAGGAGTCGATCAGGGTGATTTACCTCCCGACACCGCGATCAACGATCTACCTTCCCAAAACGTAAACGATGATAGCTCGGATTTATCGAGCGGTGAATCGGCGGACGGGGAACGCGAGAAGAAAAACGATACTTCACAACCGGATGAAATTGAAGAGGTACGCTCCGAAGGATCGGGTGACGATATGGATCTCGACGAAACGATAGACACCCAGATCGGCGTTAGAATGGAATCCGAGAGGCAACAATCGGAGTCCTCGTCGCCGGAAGACGACGTCGAACCTGTTAATATATTGGACACTCTGCCCTTAGAAGGTTCGTACATCATCTATCTATAGAAATTAATTTTTTTTCGCACATAATCCACCGAAAATTGAGTAAAAGAATAGACAATATTCATCTACCCTAATATACAATTGTTTGTCCGTATAAATATCTACTTATCCCAATGTATATTTATTGTGATTTTATTGCGAGCCCATATTAAAGAAAAAACTTATTTTTTATGAAAAATAAAGGAGCTCCGATCGAAGGTCAAGAGGTCACTGAGGCGGATCTCTTGGGGCAGCCGTTGAAGGATGAGGACAACGAGAGCATTGACAATGACAAATCCGAGAGTATGTCGGGAGGCGAGGAGGACGTCGACGGACACAAGAGGCGCGTCGATCCCGAAAATCCAGAGTCGACGAAGAAGAAGCAAAAGAAGGACGACGGTAATGAGGATTCGGCGTCGGAGTGTGAGACGAAGGCAGAAAAGAAGTTGGCGAACATGAGGCGAAACATTCGGGAGGTGATGGACGAGACGCAGTTGGACGAGGCGACGCTATCGGCGCAGAGGCAGGAGATGGAGCGTCTTCGTCGTGTACAGGAACAGCAGAGAATAATACGCGAGGTGCAGCGTCAGTTAGCGATAAATAGACAGAACAACAAGACCCAGACACGCGTTATAAGTCTTCTCCAAGGTAAACAGAATCAGGGCGATACTACCATATCAGAGTCGACGTCATCGTCGTCCACGTCGTCCCAGTTACGTTTGCCGAGCAGCGTTATGCTCAAGGTAAATTCGACCTCGGGCGTGGGCTCGCAGACGAGCATCGGAGCCCAGGCTGGTCAGATGCCGCGCAGGCCGTTGGAAGGTATGCGATGGCAGAAGGGACGCGGGGCCGCTCAGTCGGGAGTTCAGACATCGATATCGCGCGTACCGAATCGCTCAACGAGCCAGAACACGCTGCAGCAAAGAATACGAATGATGACTCCGTCGGTGAGTATCTCACCGGTGGTACCAAAAAAAGAGCCCCTCGACAGAACCGAGTACTTCTCCGACTCGGACATGTCGGACATCGAGGGTGAGGAAGCCCTGCACGAGAAGCAATTGCACACAATGCGCAAAGTATCCGGTGCTCCGAAAGCACAAAAACCGGCGAAGGGCAAGGACGTCGTAACGATATCGAGCTCGAGCGAAAGTTCCGACGACGATTGTATAGTACTTAGCGATCCCAGCGGTGGGGAGGAGACCGACAACGAGGACGATCCATCGAATTCTGGTATGCACACAAACGATCGTTACAATCTACCGGACGAGCACGGGAGAGTGTTGATAAACGTTGGTCATCCGGAAACGGAGCCGGACGTCTATCTCGCGCCGCAGGTCGCTCGGATAATAAAACCTCATCAGATCGGCGGCATAAGATTTCTCTTCGATAATATCGTCGAGAGCATCGAGAGGTACAAGAACAGTTCGGGCTTCGGTTGTATATTGGCGCACAGTATGGGTCTCGGCAAGACGCTGCAAGTCGCGAGTTTCTGCGATATATTTTTTCGTTGCACAACAGCGAAGACTGTACTGTGCATAATGCCGATAAACACGTTGCAGAATTGGCTCGCCGAATTCAACATGTGGCTGCCTTATGAGGATCCAACCTTGGACGTCAACGATCAGAAGAATCTCGGTGGCAACAGCATGAAAACGGAATCGAGCGCGGATGCCAAGCAGGAGATCAAAGACGAGGTTGGAAGTCAGAGCGACATGTCGAACATGTCCAGGCCTATAAGCACGGAGTCGGCTCATCGTCTCGGGCACGAGGGTGCTCAACAGCAGCAACAGCAACAACAGCAGCAACAGCAGCAACAGCAACAACACCACCACCAACAGCAACAGCCTCATATGATGAATGAGAACAATCCTTACATTCATCAGTCTTACGACGACCACGGTATGATGCAGCAATACGGCCAAGATGGAATGATGAGCAAGACTGGCGTGGATCAAAGTATGCACATGCATCAAAATTATCACGGTGGAATGACGCACAATTCGATGTACGGAACGGGCGCACCGCCCGTCGGTTCTTACGACCCGATGAAAACCGACATCCACTGTCAGCCAATGGGAAACAGACCTCTGGCGCCGGGGACGAATTACGGAATGAACAATCAAGCTTCGACGGGTGGAATGTATCCGGGCATGGATCCCACTCGTCAGACTCACGGTCAAATGTTTCCAGAAATCGATGCTCGCAACGACGGCGGACAGATGTATCCTGGCATGAACAACAGTCACGCACCGGCTTCGATGTATCCGGGCTACGAGAATCTCCCCCAAACATACGGCAATTATCCACCCCCACCGATGCAGCCTATGGAGCACGAGGTGAAAAAAGAGAACGTCGCGACACCGCAGAACAGCGACATAAATATAAAGATTGAGCCCAGCGAGGCAACAAAGAAGGAGGAGGGAACCTCGTCGACGAAGGACGAATCGACCGAGAAGAAGAAGAGCGCGGAAAAAATTGAAACACCCTTCTGCGTCGACGCTCCGATAGGATTGGAGCTGAGACCTCGTCACTTCAGGCTGCACATACTTAACGATTCGCACAAAACGATGGCAGCCCGAGGAAGAGTCATACTCGATTGGCAGAAGAACGGCGGTGTGCTGTTGATCGGTTACGAATTGTACAGGCAATTGTCGTTGAAGAAATCCAACAAACCGAAGAGAAAGCGCAATCAGCCGTTCAAGGACACCGTCGACGTCGAGGAGGAAGACAAGAACAAGGGTTTGCTCGACGAGATGCACGGTGCTCTCGTGAGTCCCGGACCCGATTTGGTAATCTGCGACGAGGGACATCGCATTAAAAATTCTCACGCCAGCATAAGCATGGCGCTCAAGCAGATGCGCACCAAACGGAGAATCGTACTCACCGGATATCCATTGCAGAATAATTTACTCGAATATTGGTGCATGGTTGATTTCGTTCGACCGAATTACTTGGGAACGAAGAGCGAATTTTGCAACATGTTCGAGCGACCCATACAGAACGGACAGTGCATAGATTCGACGCCTCAGGACATAAGGCTTATGCGTTACCGCGCTCACGTTCTCCACGCTCTACTCGAAGGTTTCGTTCAGCGACGATCCCACTCGGTGCTTCAGGTTTCTCTGCCGCGAAAGGAGGAGTACATACTCCTCGTGAGAATGACGCCCCATCAGCGGAAGCTCTACGACGTTTTCATGAATCAAGTAGTCAAGACACGAGCCGTGCCGAATCCCCTCAAGGCTTTCGCAGTCTGCTGCAAAATCTGGAATCATCCTGATATACTGTATCACTTTCTGCGCAAGAGGCAAACCAATGAGGAGGACGATTTGGATCTCGAGGAGACGATAGGTGAGAAACCAGCGCCGGGAGGCAAGCGGACCAAAGCTCGTCAGACCAAGGGAGAACCGAAGAAGGGCAAAAAAGTCAACGCTGCACTCAACAAAAACAAGCCTGCGGCGAGCGTACCACCGAATTCGTCTTCGTCGTCGAGCAACGACAATGTCGAAGGCGATAATTCAACGAAAGCGGGCCAGTTTGGAAATTTTCCAACTCAGATAAACAACGCGAATTATCAGAATCCCAGCCAGCAGCAGCATCAGCAACAACAGCAGCATCAGCAACAACAACAGCAGCAACCGCAGCAGGGAAATTATCCTCAGGGCTATCAGAATTACCGACCCAACGAACAGAACAATTACTATCGAAACGAAGGCTCGCAGGGAGAGTACAATGAATTTTACAATAACCAAGGCCAACCGCGGTACGGAAATCAGTCGCAACCATTCCAGTCGTACCCTCAGACGACACCGGGTTACGATACGCCGCAAAATTACACCCGGAATCAGCAGCAGCCGCAGCAAGGTTACATAGGCAGCAACGATCAGTCCGGCAACCCGCGATTTACATCGCCACCTTCTAATTCCGATTTCCGATCGGAGAACGCAAACGGTAACTACGAAGCTCCAGGAATGTTTCCTCGACCCTACGGCTTTCCGGAGCAGGGACGTAATTATCCTTCGAACATCAATCAAGCCTCGAACAATTATCCTCAAACAGGTGCAGCGCAGACCTCGGCGTTTCCTTCGTCGTCATCGTCGATGCCTCAGCACGCCGGAAACGTGCCGATGAACGATTACGCGACTTACGGCGCGAATCAGACGCAAAATTATCCTCCCGCGGCCGACGGCACCAATCAGATGTATCCGCGCTCCGAAAGTCATCCCTCGATGCAGAATCCATCTCTGGGCTATCAGCAAAGTCAGCAAAATCAAAATTCCAACAGCCAAACGCAATCGAGCAATTATTTGGCCAATCAGTCGCAGAATCCACCGTCTTCGGGCAATGGTTCTTCGAGCCGTGGCTTCTCGCCCAATCAGAGCCAAAATCCGTTGATGCAGAGTCACAATTATCCTTCGGCTCAGCAGAGCCAAAATATGCCGCACGGTTATCAGACGAATCAGACGAATGCGAGCGCGCCCTCGCAGACGGGAGCTCATGGTTATCCGTCGAATCAGCCCAACTCCATAGGACAGAATCATTCGCAGGGTTACATCTCGAACGCGCCGGGTCAAGCCCCGGTCGGTCAGAGCCAGATGCGCGGATATCCTGGCGGCTCTGCTGGTCAGATCAGTGCGGGACAGAACCAATCGTCCTATCCGACGAGTCAGTCGGTGAGCAGTTCGCTGCCGCAGACGCAGGCTCACGGATATTCGGCGGATCGTCAAGGTCCGACGCCTCCGACGCAAGGTGCGATGCACGGATATCCTGGAAATCATCTTGGTCCACCGGCGGGTCAGCAGACCGCGTCTTACCCGGCGAATCAGCAGAGTCAAGGATCCTCGGGTACGAATTACTCGACGAATCAACAGCAAGTGACGGTGGCGGGCTCGCAGGGACAATCGCACAGATACGGCTCGGTGCAGCAGAGCCAAACCTCAGGAATGGCACAGAGCGGTTACACAACGAGTCAGCATAGTCAGAGCTCCGGGATCAACTCGAGCGATCAGTTGTATCCGCGGGGAGAGGCTCGGGCGCAAAATTACTCCGGGACTTCGGGTCCGCAGCACGAGTACTCGGTCGATCGTCAGGGACGAAATCCAACGCCCACTTCGAACCCGAGCTACTTGGGTAATCAGCACGGTGGTAGTCAGACGCAGAATTCGATGCCCAATTACGCTGCGGAAGGCAGCAATCAGAATCAGGTCGGGCAGTTCAACAAGGGATCGGAGGATCCTTATTGGCAGCGCAATTATCCGCAGCAGGGACGCCAGGAACAGTGCAACGATCCGTACTTTCGGGAACCGAGCGCCAATCGCTATCAGAACAATTACTATCAGGGACAAAATTATGGAAGCGCGGGGACTTACGATGGCTACAGCGGTGGTCAGAATTCCGACGATGGGAAGAATCCACAGGGTTCCGTTATGCCGAGACCCGGTCAGGGGTCTTACGACAAAAGCGGAAAGGAGACGGCGACGAACGTCGGGGTGCAGAGTCAAACGCTGCCGCAGAACAACGCTTCAACGGGAACAAGCGGCTACAACGGTGGAAACGAGGGACAGGGCGGAAATATGCCCAGGCCGCTGCAAAGCGTCGGCTCATGTGCGGGAACGAATACCCGAATGGGCCAGGTTGATCCTATAAAGGAGGACGACAAGGAGAAGGAGGAAGCGTTGGAAAAAGACAAGGAGGATAAATCGGACGATGAGATTTTGGCCAAAGACGAGGAAAAGGACTCTAAATCCTCGCCGGGAATGAAGGAAGAACCCGGAATCCCCTATGATTGGGTATGTATATTTAAAATTATTGTCGACCTTAAGTCTTGAAAACGTTTACTTTGCTATGCACAAGTGGAAAATGCTCTTCGAGTGGATTGAAAAATTAGTAAATGCTAAATACTTAAACCTCAAAAGTATAGACAGAAAAAAAACCATGCCAAAGTCACATTATTCTGCATGACGATCCGTCTGTACTCATTTTAATGGTTACTAAAAAATTATTAATTTGCTTTATATTATACAGGCGACCGAACTGATGAAGGGATATGTTCCGGGTCTCATCGACGCATCAGCCAAAATGACGCTTTTCTTTTGCATACTCGAGGAGGCGGTTCGCCTTGGTGATCGAGTACTCGCGTTTTCTCAGTCTCTATTCACGTTGAATCTCATTGAGGATTTTCTAGGTAGAAACAATTTAAAACATACCGACGGACAGACGGAATCATGGGTGAAGAATATAAATTATTATAGATTAGACGGTAGTACAAGCGCGTTGGAGAGGGAAAAATTGATAAATGAGTTCAATTGCAATCCAAAGATACATCTCTTCTTAGTGTCGACGCGCGCTGGTTCGTTAGGAATTAATCTCGTAGGGGCTAATCGGGCTATAGTTTTCGATGCTTCATGGAATCCTTGTCACGACACGCAGGCTGTCTGTCGCGTGTACAGATACGGACAGTCCAAACCTTGCTTCGTTTATCGTCTCGTTACCGACAATTGTTTGGAGAGAAAGATCTACGATCGTCAAATAAGCAAACAGGGAATGGCCGATCGTGTGGTCGATCAGTGCAACCCTGACGCTCATCTTTCGCTCAAAGAGGCGACAACGCTCTCCTGGGACTGGGAGGAGGACAGCCAGGTGCAGGATTTCTCACAGTCGAAGGACAGCTACACCGACGAAATAATGCATTGCGTTTTGGAACGTCACTCCTCGTTGCTCACGAAACAACCTTTTCATCACGAGAGCCTTCTGGTGGATCGAAAAGACAAGAAACTCAGCCAAGCTGAAAAACGACTCGCTAGACGCGGTTACGAGCTCGAAAAAATGGCAGCTAATTCCTCGAGGCCTAGTTACAGTTATGTGCCAGGAAACACAGCGACCCGAGGTACGAATCAGTCTTAGATCATTTATCCTTAGCGACAGGCTTTTTGACACAATTATTGTTCTAAAAGCACTATCAAGGAATATTTATCCAAATAATTATTGTAATTTTTCCAAGTGTCTTGATCGATGAAATTATTTTTAAGGAAAATTTGCTGATGAACACTTCTTTCGGTTTTCCAGCAGGTGGACTACAGATCAGAGCGATACGTGGAGGCGATCCTGGAACGACGCAGAAGCCCGTCGCGTCCGTTCGGCCAATGCAGCAACGAGGTGCCGAGAATTTGGGAAATCGCGGTGTAGTGGGAAGTCGATGGATTCCCGCTGAGGTGTGGCAACGACAGGGAATGAGCGCACAAGAAATGACGCTACCGTTAGACGTCGTTATACCAACGAATTCGCCGGACAAAGGAAGCATAGTACTGAAGGCTGGTCAAAGAGTTATGGTGCTCAAGAGTCCGAAGGGCATTTACATGCAGCTAGAGTCGGGAAAAATTATCGCCATACGTACGGCTCTGAAGTTAAATCAGCAAAAACGAGACGAAGAACCAAAAAAAGGTGAATTCCACTACTTCATACACCCTCGCTAGCACGTTGATGTGGCTCAGGCTCTCCGCGCTTTCGACAATCGACCTTAGAAAACGAAAATCTCGATTTACGGAGATGTACCAGAAATACGTCACTTCCTGTTTGAAAATATAATTTTTGATTGAATGTCACATTTTTTCGGTACTGTGTCACTTCTCATCGAAAAAGGAGATTTCAAAACCGGGAGTGACGTATTGCCAAGAATTCAGAGCACTCGGAATATAGGTGTTCGTGAGTGTCCTTCACAGTGTTTTTTTTTCTATTATTAAGTGTTCTTGTATTTTATTATTAAGTAGATCGCATCATTTTCGTGATGGTCAAGACAAATAGTAAAATAACTTTGAAAAATGTGGACTTTTTTTTTAACAGCTGTCTTAACTTTTTGAGAATTCCACGAAAATTTCGTAACGATTCATCGAGCCACTTTCCAGATACAGCCACTTTGACGAGGTATTCGTATCCCAATTATCATTAGGGTACACAGTCCAAAATGATAATATTTCGACTCTATTATTACTGAAAAAATTTATCTTTGCGATGCACAATAACGACGTAAAATAAAAATTGCCCGATGTATAATTTTTCTTGTACTGACACACGTGAACTACATTTTTAGGAGTATCTTCGGTGACGCCGAGGATAGCTAAGCCCGAAGTGAGCTTTCCGCTGCGAAACAATTCGGCGATATCGATAATACCGAAGACGGCATCAGTGACATCGCCTGGTGGTACGCGTCCATTGTCGAGGCCAGGCAGCGGTCCGGGTTATCGTCCGTTCGGTGAGAAGGAGCCGGTGAAGCGTGGAAAACCAGTGGCAACGGGCGCAGCGAAGCCCCAGGTCAGCCAAGTCAGTAGTTTGACGACTCAAGTATCCTTGCAGCGAGTTTCCAAAGCCAAGCAAGATCAGCTCGATCATTCTTCGGTGGGCGAAAATTCCAACTCGTCGGACAGCCAATTGAGGACGGATCAGCGTGTCGAGGAGGTTCGATTGGAGGACGTTGTTGCCGAGGCAAGTTCCAATCCCGAGTACAGTCCATCAAACTCTAATCGTGATTCGAATAATGACGGTGATAATTCGCTGCAGAAGCATACCGACGATAAGTCCCAGGTCTACGGCACCGATCACCACATATCGTCCGGTCAGGGGGTACAGAGTCGGCATGAGGTGATAACGGATATTGCTTCGAAGCTGGAGAACCACGTCTCGCAAACGGATGGCACGGAACTGCCGAAGTCGTCGGAACAATTGATGAATTACGGCCAAGGCTTCGGAGGTCAAGGGGAGAAGCGCGACGGTCACGGCGACGAGATTATCATCGAGGAACCCTCGTCGGTGAGCTCGACAAAGTTAGGTCCACCACCCTCGGTTCCGCCGATGCAGATTTCCCAGCCGCCGCAGTCTCAGCTGCATGAACCACAGCCGCTGCAAACGCACGCGCATCGAACGGCGGAAATGCCGAAAAACATGGGAGAATTGTCTAATCCTGCTGTGGTGCCTCTGCCAACCGGTGTCAATGCAGTTTCGGCGAAGGAGCGGGATAGCCGAGGTCAGGAACTTCCTCAGGGCGATCCGCATGGGCTCGCTCAAGGCTATCCTTACGCACAGTATCCGAGGTACTACGATTACGCGGATCCGCGATCAAGGTCGTTGCCCGGTCCGTACGGAACATACTTTCCCGGGGTAGCGCCGCATCCGACGAATCCCCGGCTCACGGCGGATCCGGCGAAGCCACAGATCGACGCACCTAAACCGTCGGAGGATCGAACGATGATAAACGCGCCGCCTGCGTTTTCCCAGAGCTCAAGTGCCGCTCCCAAAGTCCCAGTCGAGCCCAATGAACCAAAAGCAACCGAAACCGCAGGTTCGACGCTTTCGACGACGACAAATCCGACCAGGGACGATCCTCACGTACCGACCGCATTTACTCATCCGGCTAGCAGTCGATATCCCGGACCCTATCCACCGGCACCTTACGATCCGTACTCGCAACACTATCCACCGGCTCCAGGCTCCTCCGCGGCTTATCCACCGAGTGGTGAGTTTCAGTATTTTGCATAAAGAAGACAAATAAAACTACAATATAACATAACACTTAAACATAATAAATCATTCGATGTTAAAACGTATATCTGATCTGTAAATAAATGCCAAGAGTGACGGAAACAAAAAATTTTAAGAATTATAAAAGCGATAGCTTTGCCGTCGCATTGACGCTCGCGAAAAAGTTAATCATTCCAAAAGCCCATTTCTGATTGTGATTATAATTGAATTGTTCCGTCGAATAATTGACAAAACAATTCGATTATCGATTGCAGAATGTGAAAAAGTTTAGGTCCCGGCTTATGAACGAATCATTAAGATTTTCGAATGTGACTAACAGGAGCCCCTGGTTATGCGGCTTACGGCGGACCGACTTACAACACGGACTACGCTCGTATGTACTCAGCGTTCCACGGGCCACCTCCGGCAGCGGATCCTTACATTCACCGGGGTTACGCACCGCCGGCGACTCATCCGACGAACTACTATCCACCATTTCCTCATCCGCCGCCGCCGCCCTATCCAAACTACTCGTTTCTGCCACCGTACACAAATCCAAACATGCCCGGCGAGCCGCAGCCTCCGGCTCAGTAAAATGTACACACACACACTCACACAGTCGACAATCGCCGAACGATTGTTTACGAATAATAGATAAAGGATTTTTGTCTCGTGAGTCGCGAAGAGTCACGCTTGAAGGCTCGATAGACTGAAAGATTCTAAGACCATATGTCGTTGTAAATGATTATAATCACGAGTTCCGTGTCGTGAGATTGTTTAAAAATGGAATTTTAATCCATGGGCGCGTGATTAATCGCGTCCGCGAGAATTTATAGAGCTCGCCGATAATCCTGGACTGTGCAATGCGTCGAGATGGTTTGATAGCAAACTAACGCGGCAGATATCGTGGCGTTTCAATGTGCGTACGTCTTCACTATATACAATTTAGTATTTAAACGAAAGAAGAAGAAAAGAAAAAAAAACGAGGATGCACTTTACCGAAGGAAGGTTTTGCAAATAATTAAATCTTATCAGCATCGAATACTAAGTCGTCTCTCAGTGCGTTTTGTGATCTTTTTTTTTATGTGCTTGAGTTTCGTCGCCCTTTGCTTCCTTCCGTATAACGAGCAATCGAAAATTTCGTAGACGTGAAATAGTAAAAATAAAAAGCAGAAAAAAAAACAATAGTGTGAGATAGAATCGGGCGACGAGCAACTGAACGGATTGAGGGCCTGATATAAGTGTGTCCCCCTTTTTTTTTTAAATGAAATAACGAACGCTATGAATTTTACAGTTACATCCAGCACAAGACATTATGAGAATATAAATTTTTTATACGTTTATGGTAGGCGTCAGGTCACATATTGTAACACGATATTGTTTTTGGTGAATCCGCTTATGTTCTCATGGTTTTGAAATAAGAGACGCGTTCATTATCTGAATTTCCATCAACTAAAAAATCGAAACCATACTGGAAAGGTATTTTTTTCCGGGATTCAGCGATTTCTCATTTTTATGTCTTATTTTTTGCATGCGATAAGCTTGATCAGTTACATCATCGACGTTCGTAACGCTTCATCGATTATTATTTTGCTCGCTGTATCAGCGCAATTAAATCACATCAGACCGATAAGATTAATTATAAAAGTGTTATCGACTTTTTACATGCATTATACGTACAGTATTCACTCGAGACATTTAGCAGCCAGTACACAGTTTACAGCATCCTTAGCAAGTTGTATATGACTACGTATTACTACTAAACGTTGCGATTTCTTAAAAAAAAAAAAAAAAAAAACCACAATTAAAAAAAAATAGATAATCTTACAGTAGCATGTAGGATTGTTGTTAACTAGGAATGTCCTATAATTAAATAACTATCGTGGGACGTAGATAACGAAATGGGGAGTGCTTCGATGCGCGATTGCGGTTCTTCATGATCAGTACTGTGATACTTCGTCATAGTCTCGCGCTGTCCCTCTCCCCACATCTCGAATCGTTGCATATATACGATTATTTCGACGCAAGTTTTGCACGAAAGATTTAAATATTTATATATATTCTTTACATCTCCAATAACGAGATTGTCCGATGTTGTACGTAATGTTTATTGATTATGTTCGATTTACCAATCGAAATCACTTTGACAATTTTTTTTTTAATTTCTTTAAAAAAAATATATATATTATTTACCGCCTTAACTGTTCGAAAATTTGTAAGAGGCACGGATCCGAGATGTTTGATAAATTTTTCGAAATTCTAATGCAGAGCTGCAAATGTCATCCTGGCGCTCCCTAACAATATTATAGATGAATTATTATATAGTGCAGATAAAAAAAAAAGAAAAAAAAATACATTCACGCTGGATATATATATGGTATTATTGTGCGTTCCTGGCTCGGGCTTTGCTGATCGTTTCGTGAATCACGCGAGGATACAAGATAGATGTCTCGAAACTCCAGCAAATAATTTGCCGAGAAAGAAAGATTCGAAAATAAATAAAAACAGCAAAATAAATAAAAACAGCGTTCTATAGATTCTAAGTGTACAGATAATTAGGTAATGATCGCAGTGTTTTAAAACGAGACGTCTTTTAACGATCAACGATTTAGCAAAAAAAAAAAAAAAAAAATCCTCAGCCAGGCGTATAGTACATATATTATCGATTGATATATGAATTTACTTTGTCTCTGTTATAGCTTTTTTTTGCCATTTACATATTTGTAAATACCCATTATTTACATTTCATACTTAATTTATTACGGTACATTAACGATTATTGAAAGGCTTCTTACGTCAAGAGCGTATCGTTTATAATGTAATATTGTTTACATCGACGATAATCGTTTTTTTTTATCATTATTGTTATACAGAGAAATCAAAGCTCATATATATTCTTGTTTCTAAATCTTGTTTAAATCCCCATTCCCTATTTTAAGATCCCACACATGCAAAACGACCAAGTCATTTTGCACCGCGAAATTATAAGGAAAAAAAAAATAATAAAAGAAAAAAAACAACTGTGCATGTACATGCTTAGTGTAAGAAATTGTCACTGAATGTCAAGACCATAGGGCTGTAATTAAACGGGACTTCCCAACTCAAGATTTTGAAAATTGCAGTGTCATCTACATCATTGAACCTTTTTAATTTTTCATCGAAGCTATCACTAATCATAAGGGAATTATTGTATATGTGGTACGAGTCGAAACTATTATTGTAACCGAAAACAAAATCGCTACGGTGAACCAACTTCGCCTAACGCAACGTTCATTCGTCTAAGCACACTGTGGCGCTCAAATCGTTTCCGTAAAAAAAAATATGTTCTGCGCTTAAATCTAATTTCTGTCTGATATTCTCTGAGTCAAATTGTAAAGTAGCACAATATTTATTGACCATAATACTTAAAACCCGACGGATAAATATTCTACACTCACCACTTAGTCAATTGACATTTTCAGTGAATGGTATAACAATTTTTGAATCTCCCGCCAAAAAGCTGACTCGAGTCCACAGTGATTTTAAACGACACTGACCCAAATGGTGTCGTAAAGGTACATATTTTTCCCGAAGGATGCCGCTGAGTGTTAACGCATCGAGATTCCCGCGATTGAACCGTGCCGCCTGCAGCGTGCAACGTTGAAGTGTGAGATATAATAACACCTATGCCATTGCTGTCTAGTGCCACAGTTTTAAACGTGATATCGTGAAATTTCGGGCGTATATATTTACTTATAAAAATTTCGGATCTAAATTACGCTAGAGACTTTCGTTATAACGAGATCGTTCATGATTCACAATTCGCATTCGATCGAGTGACTGTTAACCAAACGTTTCGAAAGACTGCGCGCGCGCGACACTCTCGATGAGCTCGAACAATCGACAATCGAAGGTCGAAACGGAAGGCTACCCCCACCCGCGGTACTCCGAGCGAAGTATCGTAGCGCGAGAGCAGCGGGCGAGCGAAGCAGGTCAGGTTGGGCAGGTCGGGCAGGTTGACTGACAGCGTATCGAAAACAGCGTCGTTCTCTTCACCGACTGTGATAGTAAATGAGGGTTAATTTTCGCGACATCGATGCGCGCGAACTTGGTGAATCGTCGACGATGATAAATCACCGATGTGACAACGAGGAGGACTGCATAGGAGGCTCGCTCGATCTACGGTAGAGAGACACATCGAAGTTCGCGGAGCGTTCGGGAGGCGCCGCCGTAATAATACTCGCGTCCGGCAAATGTTTCGTTTCTGCTTTGAAGTTGGGTGTTCAGTGTTTCTCAGCCACGGGAGTGTCGAGGCCCCCCGTGTTTCACCGAAGTGGGTACGTGTGTTTAATCCTCCTCGATCGCAACCTCTTTCCGTATTATAGCACCGCACGTAAATTTGTTATTCCAACGTTGGAACTATCGATAAAAAAAATATCTCGATTATCGATAGTCCCAACTGCGGCTTCGGCGCATTCCGCGGTTTGCGCAGTTGCAATAGCAGAGTAACGCATTAATTTATCACGAGAGTTTATCGAACTGAGTGCGGCCCTCCAGAGCGACTCAAACACACGTCTGCAGCCGATCGACGACAGATGAGATAACGAAAGAGAGGTTAAAATAAGAAACTAACGAGATTAAAAATAAATTCAAAAATAAGACCTATCGATATCTGCTATAGCTTTTCCTGTTATACATCGCGCGCTTCGACCTTCCGTTCGAGCGGTATCGTATTACATCGTGTGTTGTACTTCCGAAGCCGATGAGACACAAGTTGCGCCGTCAAGTGCTCGACGCGGATAGGTCGACGGAGTGGTTAAATGGCGGGCGATGAAAAAAAAACAGAAAGGGATTTCGCCGAACGACCGGGGGTTGATATAACGAGAATTATCGTATCGCCGACAGTCGTGACATAATCGCGATGATTTCCCGGACCGCACGACTTCCGGATAAAATAAATTATTATTATTATTGGGAGGCTGATTTGAAATTAATTGAGGATTTGATGAATTTTTTTTTTTGTTTTTTTTTTCGTGCCTAGACGAAATACGGGAGCGATGTAACTCATTTGTTATTGCAGCTGTTAGAGACATAACCTATAAAACGTTTGACTAGGCCTACCAATTGCGAAAGTTTGGCACAGTGCATTAACGTAGCGTTAACATGAAATCAGTCTTCATGATGTTTGCCCAGAAATACGTAAGTTATTTTCGGCACGATTTTTATTTCGGTTTGTTCCGATATCGCTTCTGTTCGATTGAAAATTCTCATAGTCTCGATAATATTCGGGACAAACTTGAATTTTTTTTTTTTTTGTAATC
Source organism: Listrodromus nycthemerus (assembly GCA_963978505.1). Classification (NCBI taxonomy): domain Eukaryota; kingdom Metazoa; phylum Arthropoda; class Insecta; order Hymenoptera; family Ichneumonidae; genus Listrodromus; species Listrodromus nycthemerus. The sequence goes on along the minus strand of OZ021680.1, from coordinate 20,424,956 downwards.
TTACTGTTATTTGGTAATTTTAAGTTTCACTGTTTAAACATTCTACGACGTCGTTTTTTTTTTTTTTTCTAATACAAATAATTTTGTTAATGTGCAGAGAAGCTTGAGATTTTTTTTTTCTAATCTCACCATAGTTTTCTGTTTTCAAGCAACATTATTTTATTAGTTTGATACAGGATTGCTTTTTTTTTTTCATTGAAAATGCAAATAATGTTGAAGGTGAGCTCGAGATATTTATTTTTGTATTTTTTCCGTGGATCGCTATTTTTGAGGTTTTGCTGGTTTTAAATAATTTTTTTCTCGAGTAAATGCGCCAATGAAAATTATTTTAGCTCATCTATTCAAGTACATTTTTCAGAGAAATATTTTCGAAATTTTATTTGTGACTGCTTACATTTACAATATATTTTGATTCTTCGAAAATAATATAATAAAATATGCTTATTGAACAGCGTGGTCCCTGACCTTGCTCTCCGGTGCACGGAGAGAGAGAGAGACACGGAGACGGCGAGTGAGACTGCAGAGGAAGCGAGCTTCCCCTCCGGATTGAAACCCTTTCTTAACGCCGACCATTCGAGCGATCGCTGCAATGACTCGACAGAAAAATACAATTAACGATGGACCACATCAAGTCGCAAATCTACAGAAATATTAAAGAAAAACAAAATATTAAAGAATAATTTTGAGGTATAAATAGGGAATAAATTAGGGAATATATAATCGTTGCACCGAGGTGACAGAAAAAAGACAAATTATACCGTGACAAGCGTCAAACTCGTATACGACAATCTGTCTAGTAGGAAAATATTTTTTAATGATTTTCATGATATTTTCTTGAAATTATGAAAATATTTTTTTGATATTAATTTATGCATTTTTTTTTTGGAAAATATTGCAAGAGTATTTTTTTTTTGTTCATGAATCTTGGATTCAAATGTTTCAGAAATCTCTAGCTTGAATTATTTAGTGGACAAAATCGTGTACGACAAGCTGTCCAATAGGAAAATATTTTTGAAAGATTTTTATGATATTTTCTTGAAATTATGAAAATATTTTGTTGATATTAATTTATTAATTTTTTTTTTTGGAAAATATTACAAGAGTTTTTTTTTGTTCGTTCATGAATCTTGGATTCAAATGTTTCAGAAATCTTTAGCTTAAATGATTTAGTGGACATTTCAGAAGAATTGTGAAAGACCGCATAAGCACTCACATCATTACATTTGATGAAACGTCAGATAAGAAATATTCCAAAATATTTTATTAATATGATTCAGAAATTTTTTACCTGTGTTAGAAGATCGAGTACGTTTTGAGAATATTAAAAAGACAGTTAGGTTGAAATATTTTCACGGAACAATTCAAAATAATATTTTCATATATTTTTAAAAGAATTTCTTAGGATTCGAGTGACTGAAAAATATTTGAGAATATCTCGTGCTAAATGAAAATCGTCGCAGCAAATTTCACGACATTTATCGAAGAACATTTTTTTAATTAAGAAATAATTCCCAGGCTTGGAAATTCAGCTTGCATCCCCATGACTCATTCTCATGTGCATCGTGCAGGGGACGCTTTTACGACTTCCTTGAAAAATCGATGGTGCTTTGTAAGGCGAACGGCCCAATAATTGACCGCGTCTGAATTATTGTCCGTTTATCATATTATCTACTAAAAAAAATCGTATTTATGGCCGATGAAGTTAATTTTTTTTTTTACATTTTTTATATTGTGTATCGTGTGATTAAATAAGCATCGAGTGAAAATTTCATAAAATTCTCAATTTTTAGAGTATTATCTGCGCACCGACAAGTAACAATATCGTGCAGACTATTTTCTTTTTACTTTCGTTGAGCGACAACATTTCTATTTTCCTAGTTATTAATCGCGTATAAATGCAACAACAGCATAGGTCATTAATTGGGTCCTGGATAGATAATTATATGGACAAAATTAAAAAACAAAAGTAATACACTCATCGGGTTATTTACATCGGTCCCTGTATTTCGGATTTATTATTGAAAAATGTTTTAAAAAATATATAAAAAAATGAAATAATGTTTGTTTTTCGAGACAGGCCAAATATTAAATTAAAAAATAGGACACAATGAATAGGTCATTTACAACAGATATATTATTATTTCAGAATTATTATTTTAAAAATGCTAAAAAATAAAAAATAAAAAAATAGCCCTAGTATCAATCAAGTCTCTAAACTTTTCTGTGACTGGGTCCTGGATCGCTCATTATACGGGCTAAATAAGAAATAAAAAATAGGACACTGATCTGGTCATTTACAACAGTCATATTGTTATTTGAGATATATTATTTTATTATTATTTCAGATATATTATTTCTAAAATGCTAAAAAAAAAAAAAATAGCCCTAGTACCAATCAACTCTCTAAACTTCTCTGTGATTGGGTCCCGGATAGCCCATTATCCGGGCTAAAAAAGAAATAAAAAATAGGACACTGACGATTAATAATGCTATTAATAATGCTGCGGATTAATAATGCTAAAAAAAAATAAAAATAAAAAAATAGCCCTAGTATCGATCAAGTCTCTAAATTTGTCTGTGATACGACTTATTTCACTACCTTGATTATTTTCAACAGTCTTTCATCTCCAATGCCATGCGGACGGGCGCTCGATAATTAAGCCGTTCATCTCCGCCGCAGACATCAAACTCCCCGTTGAATTTCGCGATAATTCTGCGAACGAGTACGCGAAAAATTGTTTTTTTTTTTTTTTTTTGGCCTTGTCTCTGCGACGAACGATCTTTGCGAAAGGTCGGTAACGCAGCGTTCGTCTCATCTCGTGCCGGAAGTCGGGACGCGGACGAACGTACGAGAGTCGTCCCGGCAGTTCCTTGTAACGGCTCACGAGCGCCCGCCTCGTTATAACTCTCTTCCCCCACTTCGCGCGCCTTTTCTCACAGTCTGCCCGCAGCGTCCTCCAATCACAGGGCTCCGTCCGGAGAGTCTTCATTACCGATCGCTCCCGTCAAGTTGCCTGGAGCTTCGCGCCGCGACGCAATATTCTCGCTAACGGACGCTTCCGTTCATTTTTGTTTACCGTTTTTTTTTTTTGTTTCGCGTATCTCTCTAGCTTCTTCGCATCTCGCCCGACGCGGACTCCTCGCTTTCTCATGTTTCTCCGTCGTGCGACTTCGTCTCTCGTGTGCTAAAAATAAAAGAAAATCGTCCGCGGCGGCTTGCAGAAAGAAAACGTAATAAAGATAAAAGTAGGGGGGAACAAAAAATGTAAGAAAAAAAAGGACGGCAGTGTGAGAGACAAGGAGGGGCGGTCTCGCCATATTATTCGGGGCCCGTAGGCGGCGCTGTGCCGCGTTTCGCTTCGTTCGAGAGAAATTGAGAGTTATACGGCGCTCTCGGAAAGGCGAGAGCCCAAGAGCTGTCGCGTGTAATACTTCGACCAAGGATCGCGCGCGCGATATGTTTATTTTACGTACACACGCGCTAAGGGATTTTACGTCCGGATAGGAGATTTTTTTTTTTTTTTTTTCGAAATTCAATGGGTAAAATGGTGGAAGACATTTAGCGGGCAATTAATTGAATCGATTAATTTGAATTCCAGTTCGATTCGAATGAAATTTTTTTTTTTTATAATTTTTTTTAAACCTCCTATTTATGGGAAGAAAAATTCCAATTGCAATTTTATTTTTACCACGGATCTTTCTCCAGGCCTTCGCGCGAGGTGGTTTCAATGTTTACCATCGCTGCGCAGTCCGTTGGTTCTAGTCGCTTTTTTTTTTTTTTTTTTTTTTTTTCTTTCGCCACTGGATACCTAACCATCCTCAAGGGGAATTCTCCGATATCTATCGCGATAGTCAAACAGGGTTTGGTCATGCGAGACGTAAACTAATTAAAACTTTTTTTTTTTTTTTCTCGATGGCGACGGAAAGATTTATCTGCAATTAATTAACGCTCGGATACTCCGTCGAAACGAGATATCGTGCGTTGAGAGATCAACGACCTAAATTTGAATTCGCAATCTCCGAACGACACTTTCTCGTAAAATAGATTTAAATATACATCTGAATATATATATATTTTACGAGAAAATTTTAGTCCGTCATTGCCAATTTAATTTCATTTTTTGCAGATGTCTGTACGATTTTCCGACAATTTTTCTATCGCAGTGGGGTAAAATGGAACGGAATATCTGGATATATCGATGGAGCAAAATGTTTGAAAAAATTATTGGAAAATTGGGTTTTTGCACACTGACCCATTTTGCCCCACTCTTCCGTGTATAAGACACAACATTCGGCTCTGCAAGAGCTTATCAATTTCACCTAGTCGCGAGCATAAAAGGAAGGTCATAAAGAGGCCTATCGTTGAACGTGCTCTTTAAATGTTCCACTCAAAGTCGCTCATACCGAGCTAAGGAAAAATTAAAAAATCTTTATTCGTTAACTCAAGAAGTTAAGATACATCTCTGTTCGCCTGATAAAATTTAAAAAATGTTACTTTGTAAACGACTGGTACATGTTTGCGAGGGATTTAAGATTCGCCAATGTCGCTCGATACTTAATTATTGTTTTTGTTATTTCAGGTGGGAAATATGAAGTTCCTAAAGTGATGAATCTTTGAAGAGGAAAGGGAAAGAAAAATCGTCATCCTGGCGCGCGCACAAGACTTCATGAGAGACCTGGATCGTCCACCCTCGTCATCGTCCTCCGCGTCCTCGGACAAGTACCACGTCAGGATGCCTGGTCCGACTCCCGAGAGGCCTCGCGCCCAGAGACTCAACGATATCGAGCAACACTCGGTCAAGGTATTTTACGATACATTTATTTGACAAAAGAAAATTTTTTATTTTATTTTTTTTTATATTTAAAAAATATTTTGAGATAGGGAAATTAAATCATTTTTGTCAATTAATACTATTCACTGAGAAATTTGTAGTAATGTCTTCAGTATCGATGCTCATTTCTTACGGACCCTGTGCTCTTTTATTTTCACTTTTTTATTGTCATGATTTATTGGAATGAATTTCTGGTATGAATTTCTATATTTCGCAGTGGAATTTATCGAATCGACATCCAGACGTGTTTTGTCAATCTTTTTTCGCCGACGCGTCGACTCGTCGGAGGTGAGGAGTAGCGGGAGCTTCCCCCGTCCCGGAAAAGCGTCTGGAAAATTCCTATTAACGCGGCGGCAATTCTATTAGGACGATGTAATCGTCGGGTGAGCAACGGGCCCTCTCTGCTCCGGAGGTGAATTCCTCCTTTCTAAATTGCTTCTGGCGTTCACCCGTGCCAGTGGATTTTAACTGCGGGCACAGCTGCCGAGTACTGAGGTGGTGCCACCTAAAATTCACCGTCGACGATACTTTCACCGAGTGAACATCGAGCTCCAAAATTCGAACGATCGAAATAATCGGCCGGTCGCATAGATTTTTCTTCGTTCGGCGACCGGAAGTTTAGAGTTTGCCGGACGATTAAAAATTCACGCCACGGCCGCGAAATATTCTTTCGGTAAGCCTTGACGGATTTAATTATCCTTCGGGGACAAAGCGTCATGTTAAGGATGCTTCACACGTTCATTACCAACCAAAATTTCAATTCGATCAAAATTTCGGCACTTGGCGATACACCAAAGATATTTGGAAGGTCAGGATTTACGATGACGTCAAGACCTTCTATTTAATATTATAATAATGCTAAGTTATGAACAAATTTTTGAAAAAATTACTTAAGATAACTCTTAGTGTCTCCTTTCAAATGAACTTTTTTTTTAGAATTCTTACGGTTTTTTTTAGATTTTTCTTACAACTAAAAAGTGTTTATTTCTTTCGTAAATTTGAAAAATTGATGTAGAGTACGGTAAAAAAATGTTCATACGATTGTGTCAACAGTTCTTTAACTGTGGCCTTAATCAAGAAATTAAAAAATAAAACATTCAGGAATGTAAAAAATTCGGGAAATAATTGATTTAGCCTTTAGAGAAACAATAAACTCATTCGAATATTTAAAAAGATATGTCAATAACCTTGTAAAAATTATTATCATGCAAAATTGATATTAGATCTTTGGCATATGGCGAAGTAATGAAACGTTGCTAGAATGAAACTTTTGGTTGGAAATGGTATGAGTGATACGTGCTTAAACCACCGCACCTCCTCCACGGAATATTCGTTAGACGTGGTCGCTCGTAATCGGGTTTAATCTATGGCTCGCCCGCTATCGAAATTGCGTTAGTCGAGAGACTCGATCGATTTAAACGGCCGAGCTCCCCGTGTTGGACTCTCCCGTTTGCGGTTCTACTCGGCGTTCTTCCAGCATAAATAATGAAGGAGTGAACTCGCCCTTTTTTTTTTCTCTCACCCCAATTTCAATCGGGCACACCGGAATAAATTATTCACCGGAATATCAATCGGAGATGATTGGAGGAAAAAAATGCACACGGACGTATATTCGTACGCAACGTCTGCGAAAGGGAAACAAACTCTTGAAATAACACTCCGGTCTGCAAAAACGTGCCGAAAGTCGGAAGACGCAGGCAACCGGAGCAGTTAACGCGGTTTAATGTTCCCGCGAGAAACAACATATTTTTAGACTTTGTACAAGCCACTGTGTACCACCTTGCAGCGATACTCTGTTTCGTTTCCGGTCTCCTTTTTGGTACGCACACCCAGTTGCGCGAGTCTATTCTCTTCCGGCCATTGGACCGAACCAAAGCATCGAATCATTCGGAAGTTCATTTTTCTCTATAAATAATTACGTCTGTTATGAAAAAAAAATCTGGACAGTTCCTCGGATTTATCTGTTGGAAAACAAGATATTATTTTTTTTTGTATCGTTAAAAGAGAAATAAAAAAATAATTAGCTCACAGTATCATAAATTACGTTTCGATAATCCATTGGAAATTTTCATAGTTCTATTATTTGCTAAATATAACGTAGCAATTTTTTAAACCATCATGTCGAATCTTATCTCGAAACGTCTGGACGATATTCACAGATTCGTATCGTTGAGAAACAAGACATTGTTTCTCTTACCAATAAAAGAAAAATAAAAAAACAATTCGCTTACAGGATCAGAAATTCGCGGACGACACTCAAAGATCCATTCGAACCTTTCGCACCTCAATTACTCCATAAATCGGATAGCCAATTATGTCTCACATTTTCGAACATTTTCAAAAATCCACCTGACGACATTTTCAAAAATCCACCTGACGACATTTTCAAAAATCCCAGATTGGCTTATCGATGATCTCGCTCCAATTTCATAATTGAAAAAAAAAAAAAAAAAAAAAAACCAAAGAAAAAATCATTCATAATCATCAAAATCGACGTCCGGTTGTCGATAATCCGCTGGAAACTCCCTCAGCTCCATTACTCGCAGTTATCCGATATTTTTTTTTCTCCAGAATTTACTGCGAAGAAAATAATCTCTGTGCGTCATATCTTCTCCCTGTACTCCATTTCTCTTTCGTATATCTCGCGCTCACCCCATTGCCCCGTGGTCCAGATCCACTTGCCAAGAAAATGAAACCATCCGCTATATTCATATGTGCATATAGGTATATAAACATATATATAAATACATAATATATCCCCGACTGTCCGTGCTTACCCCGTTTTCTCCGGAGTTTTTCTGTTGCCCGAGACGATAACTTGCCCCCTCGTGCACTAAAGCTCCCTAACGACGGTGGTGTAAAGGGTGTTAGGGGGGAGGGGAAATGCGGAAGTTGGCTCTATTTCGCCGCCCGTCTGCCTCGCATCCTTCCGTCCCCGCACTCGCGAGAACGAATCGATAGAATCTCTCTCGCGAGCGCCTCTGCACAACCGCGTCCTCGTCGTCCCCGTCGGACTCGGATGTGAGAGCTCTTCTCCGCATGGCACGGCATTGCGCGTATCCGCGCGGGTCACACACGGCCTATCCGAGGACCGTACGTCGAATCATAAGCCGTGAAAAATTCGCCCCGGGACTCGCGAACGAAATGCACAGGGGGCAACTGGAAGGCATTGAGACTGCTGGAGAAACGCGAACAATAACGGCACTCGAGTCTTTTGTACGAGGAAAATTGACGTTGTTGGAAACTCTGGGATTTTTCGAGTTGGAGGACAATCGGTTTTTTTTTTCTTTTTTTTTTCTTCATGTTTATTTTGATTAAGAGAACATTTTTCGTTGGAATATTATTTTTAAATAATGTAATGTTGGGTGGGAAGTTGAAGAAATAATTGGTGTAAAGAGAGAGGAGCAAAACTTGAGACACAAAATGTCGAAGCTTTGTGAAAATTGAAAATGCAGAATACTTTGTGTATTTTTAATGCAAAATAGATTTTGTATGCAAGCTGTATTTATGAGGATCTCGGTTCGGTACCTCTTGGAATGTGTCGTGAAAATCTATGAAATTTACAGATGACTTTTTTTCTAATTAAGTATTACTTTAATTTAAATTCTTAGAATCTAAAAATTTCTTTTTTTTTAATAATCTTTATACGACAATTCGACTCTGTATTTTCAACTTCGGATCAAAACGTTGCGGCATTCAGAATTCTACATCAGAATCTAATACTCCTTTCACATCTCTGATCGCTAATTTTAACTGTGAAATTTTTCAATTATGACTTTGAATTTCAGGTGTGCATTTGAGTATTTAAATACGCGTTTGACGTACCTAAAATAAATAATCCAATTAAAAAATAACCGGCCCAGCTCTTCACGATAATATTGTCCCTGCCTTTTTCATGTAATTAAAATTTCTATCATTCCGTTTCAATTTATTTTCGCACGATGGTCGAAAAAAATATGCGCTTTTTCCGAGTTACCGACAAGAAGTCGCGGTTTGATTTTTCCATTTCCGTCGACGAGTCACATGCCAGTCCATGGTACTGCGGAGCCCGACTGCGGGATTTTATGCTCTCCGCCTGGTATCAGATGAGATCCAATTTCGCTGAGATCTACGGGTTTGAGCAAACACACAATCCGCCACAAATATGCTGCACAGTTATTGGCAGCGTTTACAATGCTTTCCCACAGGATGACGGAACTCTGCCAATGACTGGACAGGCTCCAGATTCGAATTCTGAATCACTCGAACGCTTACCCTAAAAATTCCACACGCGGCCGAGAGACGATCCGGCAGCAGTTGTAACTCAGCATGTGGACTCGTTTGTGAGTTTGTGGGCTTGGTAGCCAGTGGGCCGTTGATCAGTGGGCGTCGTCGCTCAAACAGGCAAACGCAAAACCCTCGAGCATTTTATTAATTTTTTCCTTTTTTTTTTTTCAGTCCAATGCCAGAGCATCGACGCGAGATTTGTCACACTGAGCGGAAAGTTTAATCTCGGCAACGACCTTTGGATCATATTTTGAGACTCAAGCTTGAATTCCAGATTGAACTTAAGATCCCTCTTGAGACCAAGCTAATGAACGTTTACAATTGACAAAAATTAACATAGCTCTTTGAATTAAATTTCTCTTGATATCCAACTGGAATTACAATCGAATCTGAGTTCAGCTCAAGTTCGAAAATAAGATGGAACTTTTGTTCAAACCTCAGAACGAAACTCAATTCGAACCAAGGTTTTCCATACCGAGTTCGATCCCAAGCCTGGCCTCAAATTCGATTGCTGTTCCACTTCCCTCTCAATTTCAATCTTCCACCCCAAACCAAAATCCACAAACAAACAGTCCCAAACTAACTGTCTTGCTATTTTACTACCATACAAATCACAAAATCTCCATTATTAATCCATACAACTTTCTGCCTCAAAAAATAACCAATTTCATTTTTCTTCCACAAAATTTTCAATTCTCCAACTTCTGCTCCATCAACCCTTCTCGACGAGCACCATCTTCAGCGACTCATCACTACACAGGAAGAAGGAGCGTCCGTCTTTTAGTATCGACTGTTTCCTTCCTTCTTTGTCGACAGATTCGTTCTCTCGTCGGCCGTCAATGTGTTTCTATTCCATATATATATATATATACATTTATTTATATTTTTTATTTTTTTTCAGGCATCCCGGCGAAGTCCTTTTATTCAGATCCGATGTTCCTGGCCGAGTCAATGTATAGGCAGAAGGGCGTATATACAGCAATATATATAAATATATATATATAGTTTGTGGTATGTACGCAGCGACGGCAACGCTCACGCTCGGTGACCCAGTTTCGTCGGGACTCGGCCGCGAATCCCCGAGAACGCGCGCCCGTGTTTTCCTTCGATAATGTCGACGCGCCTCGAAGCGGCTCCGCTCGTTCGAGACGATTCGTCGCGACGTCGTCGTCTCCGTCGTCACGCGAATCGAAACGCTCAAACGGATTTGAGTTTATACGGATCGTAGACTCGCGAGTGCTTGCCGAGTTGGTGCGCCGATATCGAAGAGTCCACGGCTTACTGCGTTAGTAAATAAAGACTTTCTATATAGTAAGAAAAAGAGATAGGGGAGGGAGAGAGGGTTGAAGATAATCGGAGTTGGCTGACCCAGCGGTCACGGGAACCGAGGCAGAAGGAGCGACGGGATGAGACCGGGGTGAAATAATAAAGGTAGAGCCAAAGATTGCTCGTGACGGAATTGGGTCGTCGTGTGGTTGATTAAAAAAAAAAATTAGGATTTTTTTTTTTTCAAGGTATCGTCACTTTGGGTTGGGGAGAATATCGGCGATTTTGGGGATGGTCGTAGGTTCTTTGATATTCGGGAATTGGTGCGGTGGGTTTTGATTTTGTTGGAGAGCTTCTGTGGTTTTGTGGTGCGGATGGTATTTTTTGAACGGGCTGGATTTTAAATCGTTTATGCGGTTTGGGAATTTTTGATACTGGAATATTTGTGCGATGGTTCGGGTACTTTTTTAGGAAGTCGATTGTAAAATACACCATGTTTTTATATATAGTTTCACATTTTTTGGTTTATGAATAATTTTTGTGTTAAGCTTTTGAGGAATTTCGTTGCAAAGTGGGGAATTACAGATGTGCAAAAAAGGTTCAAGCCCTCGGTGTCGCTTCGTGCAGTTTAGAATTATGTCGGTTGTACGAAATGTTACAGGTTTCCAATATGGGGAAATTAGTACAGTGTTTTTTTTTCTCGACAGAATTCCGTACAGTTTAATTGATTCAAAGGCACAATTGAACAGCTTGGCAAATAATTTTTTTTACATGCCTTTCCATAAGGATCTCGAGCTCAGTCATAATTGCAAAGTGTCTGCCGCATTCCAATTGAAGATTAATAAATAAAACAAAACATACGGACCGAAATGATGAAAAAAACGAAGCAAGCTCAGAATCAAGAATCTTTGATATAATAAAATAAAAATGAAAACATAATAAAAAGTTGGTTTCTTGTCGCGTGGCAAAGAGAAAGAAAAACTTTTTCGCATCGACGTTGTGTCTTCAATAAATTCATTGGGAAAAAAAAAACAACTGAGAGAAAAAAAAATGTTCCAAAGTTTAACGTAGCACGAAACTGGATTGCAAGTACAAAGGTTTCCGGAAGTACCAGGGCTCGCTATAGGCTTTCTTCGAAGAAGAAGGAAAAGTGCGTGGGGAAGACTTTTAATAGAATTTAATATAATACATCCCCGGCACACACACACACACACACACACACGCATTATACAAAACTCAAACATACATATATAAGGGACGTTCCACGTCAAATTATCCCATGTCCCTTCCCCATTGATTTAATTTATTTTTCAATGGTGCTTTTCGAAATGGTGTCACCAACCCATAATAATTTCAGAATTTCATTCGTATCCTTTTACACCCAAAGTGAAATTTAAAAATCGGATCCTTAAAAAATCATTCTAAATCATACAATCAGTTCCACCTGTTCCAAAATTAATTGTCCAACAATTTTAAACACCCAATCCTTTAAAAAAAAAAAAAACAGAAAAAATCACAATAAAATTCTGCGACACGAGCAGATATCGCCAAAAAAAAAAAAAAAAAAAACAAAAATCGATGGGGCTGAGAATTATTAACTGCCGATTTAACGTGGAATACCTCACACACACATATATACATCAAATGAAGTAAATATATATAGCGACCACGTAGGACTCGACTAGAGAAACTCGCAACGAT